>JBBGZY010000764.1:315000-1515000 GCA_037952925.1 Lithobates clamitans
CTCGCTGGCAGCAAGTTCCACAGTCGTACATGGAACACCTGTGTCGGACACTCCATCGCCTGCATGGACACCCGGGTCACCTCCAGACACATCTATAGAGGCATCGCTGGATCCCTGCATACCTCCTAGCTTTAAAACTTGAGAATGAGGGACACTTGAGGGTGATGTACGGCTACGGCACGCGTCAAAAAAGTGCGTGTGCCCAGACAGGTAACAGTCGGAGGGGCTTGAGGGGCATGGTTAAACAAAACTCGGCTTCCTTGTACCTGCCTCTAAGCCGCTGGCAGCAAAAGTGAGTACACCCCTAAGTGAAAATCTCTGAATTGGGCCCAATTAGCCATTTTCCATCCCCGGCGTCATGTTAGTTGTTAGTGTTACAAGGTCTCAGGTGTGAATGGGGAGCAGGAGTGTTAATTTTGATGTTATCGCTCTCACTCTCTCATACTGGTCACTGGACGTTCAACATGGCACCTCATGGCAAAGAACTCTCTGAGGATCGGAAAAAAAGAATTGTTGCTCTACATAAATATGGCCTAGGGCAGTGATGGTGAACCTTGGCACCCCGGATGTGGAACCTGTCCCATTAAACCCCTATATGGTCTTGGCCACCATGCTGCAGCTCAGTTTCAGGGTCTTGGCAATCTTCCTATAGCCTAGGCCAGTGATGGCGAACCTTGGCACCCCAGATGTTTTGGAACTACTTTTCCCATGTTCCAAAACATCTGGGGTGCCAAGGTTCGCCATCACTGGCCTAGGCTATAAGAAGATTGCCAAGACCCTGAAACTGAGCTGCAGCACGGTGGCCAAGACCATAAAGCGGTATAACAGGACAGGTTCCACTCAGAACAGGCTTCGCCATGGTACACCAAAGAAGTTGAGGTCACGTGATCAGCGTCATATCCAAAGGTTGTCTTTGGGAAATAGACATATGAGTGCTGCCAGCATTGCTGCAGAGGTTGTAGGGGTGGGGGGGGTCAGCCTGTCAGTGCTCAGACCATACGCCACACACTGCATCAAATTGGTCTGCATGGCTGTCACCCCAGAAGGAAGCCTCTTCTAAAGATGATACACAAGAAAGTCCGCAGTTTGCTGAAGACAAGCAGACTAAATACATGGATTACTGGACCTGTGGTCTGATGAGATCAAGATCAACTTATTTGGTTCAGATGGTGACAAGCGTGTGTGGGGGCAACCAGGTGAGGAGTACAAAGACAAGTGTGTCTTGTCTACAGTCAAGCATGGTGGTGGGAGTGTCATGGTCTGGGACCTGTTGGGGGATCTGTTGTTGTGGGAAAGTCTATTGTTGGGGGGTCTATTATTGTGGGAGGTCTATTGTTGTTGGTGGGGGATCTAATGATGTGGGGGGGGGGGTCTATTGTTGCTGGTTATGGATTTATTGTTGTCAATTGTTACTGGGATGGATCTACTGTTGAGGGAGGGTTCTACACTTGCTGGCTACTAGAACCTCAGTATGGACCTGAGCTGAAGGAATTGTCTGCAGGAGTCAGAACATTGCCCCCATGATTCACTGGTCACGTCTGCAATGCTCTGCAGGCTTTCTGTTTGCAAAGCTGGGATTCTCCTTTAAAGGTGAACTCCGGGCTAAGAACCTCTCTGTCCATCCAATCCTGCGATTTACACTGCTCTGCCTACAGAGTGCAACCTTCTCTGGCAGGAACTGCACACGGCTGATACAAAGTTACATCCGAGTACCTTCACAGCTTGTATTGATCAATGTGCATCGAATGATGTAATAATGAATACAGAGCTGCAGTAATTGTGTCTTCTATATGTCTGGAGTTCCGCTTTAAAGTCTTTTCTCCATTCTGTTATGTAAAAATATCTTTATAATCTTTATATAAATACATTTCTTTATCATAACTGAATCCTCACTTATCATAAACCTCAGAACATGAGGGCAGGAAATGCTGATCTGTAATCATCCGATCGTCCTCTCTGTGTTCTCTGATTATTCTATATATAATAGAAATGATGTTATCATCACTATCCATGTCCTGTGATGTCCTGTGGTGTCCTGTGGTCTGGGGTGTACTTCCATGGGGCACTTCTTACTAACTCTACATAGAATGGTGATATCACAGCTCACCAACCCATAACTATTTGGTGAAAGGGGCGCCTTACCATAAAACTATGGCAGCTGACATCCACAATGTGTTTTTTTTTTAACCACTTGCCGCCCCCCGCCCACCGCCAAATGACGGAGGGGCCACGTGGCTCTCGTTCTGGGTGAACGTCATATGACGTCTCCGCCAGAGCGGCCCGCTCTCGCTCGCCCACGCTGTGTTGCTAGAACACGGCACGACCTCCGATCTTTGTAAAGAGCCGATGACGTGGCTACTTGATCATGTGATCATGTGGAAATCACAGCCGGTCACATGTAAATGCGGAAGTTCCGGTAATTGGCTGTTATTACCTCACACTGACAGGGGGGGGATGAGAAATGATCAGCGGCATCTCCTCGCGGGGGACACCAGGACAGGTAATCAGGGCACTGATCATCAATGCCCTGATTACAGTAAAGTCCCAGCAGTGCCCATCATTGTCACCAATCAATGCCCATCAGTGCTGCCTTTTAGTGTCCATCAGTGCCGCCCATCCGTGCCACCTATCCATGCCGCCTGTAAGTGCCCACCAGTGCCACCTATCAGTGCCCAAAAGTGCGGCATATTAGTGCCGCCTCATCAGTGCCCATCAGTGCCACCCATCACTGCCCATCATGCCCCCCATCAGTGCCACCCATCCGTGCCACCTATAAGTTCACACCAGTGCCTTCTATCCGTACCTCCTACCATTGCCACCTATCAGTGCCCTTAAGTGCCTCCTATCAGTGCCGCCTCATCAGTGCCCATAAGCGCCGCCTCATCAGTGCCCAAAATTTCCGCCTCATCAGCACCCATAAGTGCCGCCTCATCAGCACCCATCAGTGCCGCCTCATTAGCACCCATAAGGGCCGCCTCATCAGTGCCCATAAGTGCCACCTCATTAGTGCCCATCAGTGCCGCCTCATCAGCTCCCATAAGTGCCGCCTCATCAGTGCCCATAAGTGCCACCTCATCTGTGCCCATCAGTGCCGCCTCATCAGCACCCATAAGTGCCGCCTCATCAGTGCCCATAAGTGCCACCTCATCAGTGCCCATAAGTGCCACCTCATCAGCACCCATCAGTGCCCATAAGTGCCACCTCATCAGCACCCATCAGTGCCCATAAGTGCCACCTCATCAGCACCCATCAGTGCCCATAAGTGCCACCTCATCAGTGCCCATCAGTGCTGCCTCATCAGCACTCATAATTGCCACCTCATCAGCACCCATCAGTGCCCATAAGTGCCACCTCATCAGTGCCCATCAGTGCCGCCTCATCAGCACCCATAAGTGCCACCTCATCAGAGCCCATAAGTGCCACTTCATCAGTGCCTATCAGTGCCGCCTCATCAGCACCCATAAGTGCCACCTCATCAGAGCCCATAAGTGCCACCTCATCAGAGCCCATAAGTGCCACCTCATCAGTGCCCAACAGTAAAGGAGATAAAAATTACTAATTTAAAAAATTTAAGAAAACCTTTTTTTTCAACATTTTGGTTTTTTTGTAAAAAAAAAATTAAAAACCCAGCAGTGATTAAATACCACCAAAAGAAAGCTCTATTTGCGTGAAAAAAAATGATAAAAATGTCATATGGTTACAGTGTTGCATCACTGCGCAATTGTCATTCAAAGCGTGACAGCGCTGAAGATTGGCCTGGGCAGGAAGGGGGTGAAAGTGTCCGGTATTGAGGTGGTTAAGTGTCATCTTGCTCTTCTGGACACTCTCCAGTAGACAAATTCCTTCTCTGGTGCCCCAGTCCAGAATTTAGCTTCACTCCGCCCGGGGCAAAACCTCTGACCAGGCAGTGCAAGCGTCAGGTCCCAGAACTGGGCATACCTTTCTCTAAGTGTATGTCTCCGCAGGCCGAGGGCTTAGGAGGTCAGGAAAGCAGCTACACACCCTCCCCAGGCAGAACCTGGGAGGTAGGAGCGCGTCCAGAATTTTCCTCCAAATACTTATACCTTTCCCAAGTATACACCACTGGCAATAAACTTCCAAGTGGTTGGCCAGGGAGATATTCCCTGGAGATTCGTGTAGCGCTCTCCTAGAAACTCCAGAGGTCTGGTGGTGACCTCCAGAGACAGGGAGGGCTGACATTCCTCCTCAGGGTACAGGTTACTAGGCATGGTGGGTGTAGTGCAAGGTCAAAAGATGAGCACCAGTCACTTTCAGAAATGAACAAACAGAAGTTTATTTCTCTTAACAGGAAAATGTGGGAGAGAGCGGTAGGGCTCAGGAAGAGATTACATGTGATTAATCCTCAGGCTTTCAGCCTACACTGCAAGCGCTGCTCCTCACGCACCCACCCAGACCGCAGTCCAGGTGGAAAGAACCCAGACCATCTGACCTCCTCCGAAAAAATACCTTCTCCCAACATTCTCAGTGGCCAATGAAATTCCTACTGATTGGCTGAGAGACGTTTACAACCTGAATTCACTGTATTGCATCATACTAATGCCAAAGGTAACAGTGCCACCTATTGACAAAAGGGAAAAATCACAGTTAAACCCAAGCTTAGGAGAAATCCATTTGATCGAGACTACAAATTAGCCAGGTTAGCTACCACCTAGCACAGCTAAATTTATTAACAGCCCTGTTTAGGACAAAGGTGCTACATTCATGACTTTGGTTATTAGATCCTCTTACACAATTACCAGGGACATTCCCCAGCAGCAGGCAAAAGCAAACAATACTCAGAGCTTAGGGGACAACCAACACAAGCAATATCTGGCCATGTTATGGGATTTGCAAGTGTTCATACGGTCTTCCTTATGTACAGTATCTCACAAAAGTGAGTACACCCCTCACATTTTTGTAAATATTTTATTCTATCTTTTCATGTGATAACACTGAAGAAATGACACTTTACTACAATGTAAAGTAGTGAGTGTACAGCTTGTATAACAGTGTAAATTTGCTGTCCCCTCAAAATAACTCAACACACAGCCATTAATGTCTAAACCGCTGGCAACAAAAGTGAGTACACCCCTAAGTGAAAATGTCCAAATTGGGCCCAATTAGTCATTTTCCCTCCTCGGTGTTATGTGACTTGTTAGTGTTACAAGGTCTCAGGTGTGAATGGGGAGCAGGTGTGTTAAATTTGGTGTTATCGATCTCACTCTCTCATACTGGTCACTGGAAGTTCAATACGGCACCTCATGGCAAAGAACTCTCTGGGGATCTGAAAAAAAGAATTGCTGCTCTACATAAAGATGGCCGAGGCTATAAGAAGATTGCCAAGACCCTGAAAATGAGCTGCAGCCCGGTGGCCAAGACCATACAGCGGTATAACAGGACAGGTTCCACTCAGAACAGGCCTCGCCATGGTCCACCAAAGAAGTTGAGGTCACGTGCTCAGCGTCATATCCAGAGGTTGTCTTTAGGAAATAGACGTATGAGTGCTGCCAGCATTGCTGCAGAGGTTGAAAGGGGTGGGGGGTCAGCCTGTCAGTGCTCAGACCATACGCTGCACACTGCATCAAATTGGTCTGCATGGTTGTCATCCCAGAAGGAAGCCTCTTCTAAAGATGATGCACAAGAAAGACCGCAAACAGTTTGCTGAAGACAAGCAGACTAAGGACATGGATTACTGGAACCATGTCCTGTGGTCTGATGAGACCAAGATAAACTTATTTGGTTCAGATGGTGACAAGCATGTGTGGCGGCAACCAGGTGAGGAGTACAAAGACAAGTGTGTCTTGCCTACAGACAAGCATGGTGGTGGGAGTGTCATGGTCTGGGGCTGCATGAGTGCTGCCGGCACTGGGGAGCTACAGTTCATTGAGGGAACCATGAATGCCAACATGTACTGTGACATACTGAAGCAGAGCATGATCCCCTCCCTTCAGAGACTGGGCCGCAGGGCAGTATTCCAACATGATAACGACCCCAAACAGGTTATACAAGCTGTACACTCACTACTCTACATTGTAGCAAAGTGTCGTTTCTTCAGTGTTAGCGAAATTGTGAGCCTGATCCCCAGTCAGGCTACCAGAAGAAAATGAGGGCATTTGGACTATTGCGGTACAGTAAAAAATTACAATATAAATAATATAACAATAATCTAAAAATGATACAGTTGATTTTATTAATGCAGAAAACAAATCATCAGTTACACAATAAAACATGGTAGCAATACAGGTATATCGCCAGTGGAGTCATTAACCCCGAAGGGGGAAATATACAATAGGACAATTAATCTCAGATATCATGTTCCTCGACTAGTTTCGCGGACACTGGCTGCTTTATCAGGAGGGAATCTGTAGATTGCTTATTCTGACTAAACAGAGTAAACCCATGCCCCGGCAGACCCCAAGTGCAGGGCTCCACCACCAAAAAAGTGATCCCCCGCGTCGACCCGGGGGAGCTGCAAAGATGATGGAAAATAATCTGGTGCTAATGTAGGAATTTTGAGGGTTCCCGGGGGGAGGCACCCCTCGAGGGGCCGGTGCCATGGTGTAGCTAGCATGGATAGCACTAGGGACTACGGGCAGAGGGTGGAGGCATGATAGGGCATAACCACCCATGCCTGGAGTACGAAGAGCCAGCTGAAGCACGCAATCCCGGGGACCGAAAATCTACAGATTCCCTCCTGATGAATCGGCCAGTGTCCGCGAAACTAGTCGAGGAACATGATATCTGAGATTAATTGTCCTATTGTATATTTCCCCCTATGGGGCTAATGACTCCACTGGCGATATACCTGTATTGCTACCATGTTTTATTGTGTAACTGATGATTTGTTTTCTGCATCAATAAAATCAACTGTATCATTTTTAGATTATTGTTATATTATTTATATTGTAATTTTTGTACTGTACCGCAATAGTCCAAATGCCCTCATTTTCTTCTGGTAGCCTGACTGGGGATCAGGCTCCCAATTTTGCTAACACTGAAGAAATGACACTTTACTACAATGTAAGTGTAAATTTGCTGTCCCCTCAAAATAACTCAACACACAGCCATTAATGTCTAAACCGCTGGCAACAAAAGTGAGTACACCCCTAAGTGAAAATGTCCAAATTAGGCCCAAAGTGTCAATATTTTGTGTGGCCACCATTATTTTCCAGCACTGCCTTAAACCTCTTGGTCATGGAGTTCACCAGAGCTTCACAGGTTGTCACTGGAGTCCTCTTCCACTCCTCCATGATGACATCACAGAGCTGGTGGATGCTAGAGACCTTGTGCTCCTCCACTTTCCGTTTTCTGATGCCCCACAGATGATCAATAGGGTTTAGGTCTGGAGACATGCTTGTCCAGTCCATCATCTGTTTGGGGTCATTATGTTGGAAAACTGCCCTGCGGCCCAGTCTCTGAAGGGAGGGTATCATGCTCTGCTTCAGTATGTCACAGTACATGTTGGCATTCATGGTTCCCTCAATGAACTGTATATTATTCATATTGTAATTTTTTACTGTACCGCAATAGTCCAAATGCCCTCATTTTCTTCTGGTAGCCTGACTGGGGACCAATTTTGCTAATTCTAGATTCCCGGATGATGGTACAAGTCTCTATTATTGCCTAATTTAGTAACCTACCATAGAGGCCAAGCAGAGAAGGGTCCCACTGCTCAGGTAGGCACTAACCAGTGGAGATGAAAGCCAGTGTTGCTTTATCCTTCAAAGGGAAGAGTCTCAGGTGCTGGCTGATGCAGGATGAAGCAGGAAAACCGAGGAAAGCTGGAAGCCGCACTCCAGTGTACTGATGAATGCTTTTATTGGTAAAAAGCTAAATCATAAAGGAGCACAAAACACTACAGCAGAAGCGTACAGAAAACAGCTGACGCGTTTCACACTCACAACGAGTGCTTACTCATAGCTCATGAGTAAGCACTCGTGAGTGTGAAACGCGTCAACTGTTTTCTGTACGCTTCTGCTGTAGTGTTTTGTGCTCCTTTATGATTTAGCTTTTTACCAATTAAAGCATTCATCAGTACACCGGTGTGCGGCTTCCAGCTTTCCTCGGTTTTCCTACCATAGAGGCCACTCGTTTGTTTATATTTCGTCAGTGTTGTCATATGAAAAGATAGAATAAAATATTTACAAAAATGTGAGGGGTGTACTCACCTTTGTGAGATACTGTATATACAGGGAAAGGGAATCCGTAAGCGGCGGTGTCCATGCCTGACAGCAGGAGCTGACCAAGTGGAGAGACACACTGACGAGCAGTGACAGGGGCCGGAGGAATGAGGGAGGATCGCTATGAGGAGGCAGTCACATAGGCGGCATGGATGAGTGGAAAGCCGGTGGAGGACAGGAGTTACATCTGAATGAGAACATGTGCTTGGCTTTTCATCACCTTTCTCTGCCCCTCTGTTTGCTGTTAACATTACCAGCCCTGCATGTACATAAGGCCGGTGTCCTGTTGAATAATGCCTCTCGTCGGACAATACATAAGACAAACTGCGCATGCGCAGTACGCTACGTCACTCCAGCTTATATCCCGATTGTTGTAATGGCGCATGCGCAGATCATCGAAGGCATTATCCGACGATCCGCAGAGTGCGGAGGATGAATTTGATTGGCAGATTCTGCCTCGCTCTCGGAGCTGCAGACACTGACACCAGTTTACCTAAAATAAAGCCTATCTTGCGCCTGTTTTTTGCCTACTTAGCACCAAGTTTGTATCTTTTAGTGCCCGGTTTGACCCCATTAGTGCCAATGTTGTGCCCAGCTCGCAGAGAGAGCGAGGCAGAATCTGACGATCTGCGTATGCACAGTGTTGACGCCACGCTAGCTGATCAGAATCATCGCATGTTCTATAATGCCATTGCATGCCGTACAGTGCCATCACATGCCGTACAGAGCCATCGCATGCCATACAATGCCATCACATGCCGTACAATGCCATTGCATGCCGTACAGTGCCATCACATGCCGTACAGAGCCATCGCATGCCATACAATGCCATCACATGCCGTACAGTGCCAACACATGCCATACAATGCCATTGCATGCCGTACAGTGCCATCACATGCCGTACAGAGCCACCGCATACTGTACAGGGCCATTGCATGTCGTACAGTGCCGTCGCATGTCGTGCAGTGCTATTGCATGCCGTACAGAACCATCGCATGCCTTACAGTCTCATTGCATGAGGTACAGTGCCATCACATGCTGCAAAACAGCCATCACATGGCATACAGAGCCATCACATACCGTACAGAGCCATCGCATACCGTACAGTGTCATTGCATGCCGTACAGTGTCATTGCATGCGGTACACAGCCAACACATGCCGTACAGTGTCATTGCATGCCGTAAACAGCCAACACATGCCGTACAGTGCCACCACATGCTGTACAGTGTCATTACATGCTATACAGTAACACTGTACGGTATGCACTGTATGGCATTCTGTGCACTGTACGGCATGTGATGACTCTGTACGACATGCGATGACCCTGTACGGCATGCGATGGCAATGTACAACATGCGATGGCACTGTACGACATGCGATGGCTTTGTGCAGCATGCAATGGCTCTGTACGCCATGTGATGGCTCTCTACGCCATGTGATGGCTCTGTCCGCCATGTGATGGCTCTGTACACCATGTGACGGCTCTGTCCACCATGTGAAGGCTCTGTCCGCCATGTGATGGCTCTGTACACCATGTGATGGCTCTGTCCACCATGTGATGGCTCTGTCCACCATGCGATGGCTCTGTACGCCATGCGATGGCTCTGTCCACCATGCGATGGCTCTGTACGCCATGTGACGGCTCTGTCCACCATCTGATGGCTCTGTCTACCATGTGATGGCTCTGTACGCCATGTGACGGCTCTGTCCACCATGTGATGGCCCTGTATGCCATCTGATGGCTCTCTACCCATGTGATGGCTCTGTCCACCATGTGATGGCTCTGTATGCCATGTGACGGCTCTGTCCACCATGTGATGGCCCTGTATGCCATGTGATGGCTCTCTACCCATGTGATGGCTCTGTCCACCTTGTGATGGCTCTGTACGCCATGTGATGGCTCTGTCCACCATGTGATGGCTCTGTCCACCATGTGATGGCTCTGTCCACCATTCGATGGCTCTGTACACCATGCGATGGCTCTGTTGGCCATGTGATGGCTCTGTCCGCCATGTGATGGCTCTGTCCGCCATGCGATGGCTCTTTACGCCATGCGATGGCTCTGTACGCCATGTGACGGCTCTGTCCACCATGTGATGGCCCTGTATGCCATGTGATGGCTCTCTACCCATGTGAAGGCTCTGTCCGCCATGTGATGGCTCTGTCCACCATGTGATGGCTCTGTACGCCATGTAACGGCTCTGTAAGACATGTGATGGTACTGTATGGCATGCGATGGCACTGTATGGCATGCGATGGCACTGTCATAGTCCCAGGCTCTCTGAACTTGCTTCTGTTCCTCTTCTACAGAACTGTCTGTGTTGTCAGACTGACCAATCAGAGAATCTTATTGGCTGGACAGCTTGGGTTCCTCTCAGGGGTCACATGGTGTGTCTCATTCTCTCTGGTTACGTATCGTTGCTGTGTTTCTCCCGGTGTTCTGATTACTGCAGATCGTTTTGCTAATTGTTGGATAATGCCTCTGACTATCCATGCATGCGTAGCGTTGACGTCACACCAGCTGATTGGAAGATCAGCTGGTGTGAAGTCAACACTGCGCATGCGCAGATCGTTGCAGGCATCATCCAACGGTCAGCAAAGCGTGGAGGCAGAATCTGTTTGTCAGATTCTGCCTCGTTCTCTCTGCGAGCTGGGTGCAACATTGGCACTAATAGGGTCAAAACAGGCAAGTAGGCAAAAAACAGGTGATAGGCATTAGATAAGATAGGCATTAATAGACACACATCTCGGGCACTAAACGGAGAAATAGGCACAAACTTGGTGCAAGATAGGCGCTAATTTAGGTAAACTGGTGTCAGTGTCTGCAGCTCTGAGAGCGAGGCAGAATGTGACAATCATATTCATACTTCACGCATTGTGGATCATCAGATAATGCCTCCGGTGATATGCACATGCGCTGTCACTGATCAGGAAATCAGCTGGAGTGACATTGTGTGCTGTGTATGCGCAGATTGTCAGAGGCATTATCCGACGCAAGGTTTTTTTCGATAGAACACCAGTCTGCCGGCACGAATGCGTGGACAGCTTGCATGTTGTGTGATTAACAATCAGAATGAGCTAGTTTGCCCTGCCGTATTGAACTTTCTGAACTTTCACTGCTTTAGCCACTAAACTATCACTGATTTTTGCTTCTCTGATTGCTTTGCTCATTGACAGTACTGTGTTGAATGTAACCCTGTTGGGCTTTATTAACCCTATCTTTTCTGCCAATTCTGCTGCAAAACAACACTTCTACTCTGGCAAGGGGACTGTTGTGTGTTTGTAGCATAATCTAGCAACCAATCAGTTAGGAGTAATGTTGTACAGTGACCTCTAGCAACTAATCAGTGAGTGGTAATAATATGCAGTAATCTTTAGCAGCCAATCAGTTTGCAGTAATGATGTGCAGCATACTCTAGCAACCAATCGGTGAGTGGTACTAATGTGCAGTAACCTCTAGCAACCAATCAGTGAGCAGTAATGATGTGCAGTAACCTCTAGCAACCAATCAGTGAGCAGTAATCATGTGCAGTAACCTCTAGCAAACAATCAGTGAGTGGTAATAATGTGCAGTAACCTCTAGCAACCAATCAGTGAGCAGTAATCATGTGCAGTAACCTCTAGCAATCAATCAGTGAGTGGCATTGATGTGCAGTAACCTCTAGCAACCAATCAGTGAGCAGTAATGATGTGCAGTTACCTCTAGCAACCAATCAGTGAGCAGTAATGATGTGCAGTAACCTCTAGCAACCAACCAGCGAGCAGTATTGATGTGGAGTGTCATGAACCTTGGAACACTGGATTGTCATGAACCGCAGAATTCTGAAGTATTTCTCCTTTGATTCTATTACACAGTGGTGGGTCTTCCCCCCTGTCTTAAGGCTAACCCCCTCCAGACAGCTCTGTGATCTGGAAGGAATGCATTGTTCTGTGTTTGACCATTTGTTTATGTACTTTAATTACCCCCTGGGGCTTCTCTGTGTCATTACACATATGAGTCCTCCTATTCAAGCTTTTGGACCAATCCCTGCTGACACTGTTTCAAGTCCTCATTTGCATGGCCAAGAGGACCTAATTGAGGACTAGAGGGTACTTTACAATTGACCAATAGGAAAGTGGTTGTTGGGGGCGGGGTGTTCAAACTGCTGGGTATAAAAGTGTGTTGTGTGCATCCAATAAACGTGAGATTCCTGTGTGAACTTACATACAGCCTGCCTGGTGTTTGTTCTGAGCTATCACAACTGGATTAGAACGGCACATAGCTGTAGTATGAATCCCAGAGCATCAGATGACCGAACCATCAGACGTTGTGATCTGCAATCTGATTCAATAGCCGCAGAGGAGTGTCGGGAGAGTGGAATCGAGCGAGCAGGGGCTTGTTACATGCAGTAACCTCTAGCAAACAATCAGTGAGTGGGAATAATGTGCAGTAACCTCTAGCAACCAATCATTGAGCAATAATGATGTGCAGTAACCTCTAGCAAACAATCAGTGAGCAGTATTGATGTGCAGTAACCCCTAGCAAATAATCAGTGAGCAGTAATGATGTGCATTGACCTCTAGCAACCAATCAGTGAGCAGTAATCATGTGCAGTAACCTCTAGCAAACAATCAGTGAGTGGTAATACCGTGCAGTAACCTCTAGCAACCAATCAGTGAGCAGTAATCATGTGCAGTAACCTCTAGCAAACAAGCAGTGAGTGCTAATAATGTACAGTAACCTCTAGCAACCAATCAGTGAGCAGTAATTATGTGCAGGTACCTCTAGCAACCAATCAGTAAACAGTAATGATGTGCAGTAACCTCTAGCAACCAATCAGTGAGCAGTAATGATGTGCAGTAACCTCTAGCCACCAATCAGTGAGCAGTAATGATATGCAGTAACCTCTAGCAACCAATCAGTGAGCAGTAATGATGTGCAGTAACCTCTAGCCACCAATCAGTGAGCGGTAATCATGTGCAGTAACCTCTAGCAAACAATCAGTGAGCAGTAATAATGTGCAGTAACCTCTAGCAACCAACCATTGAGCAGTAATGATGTGCAGTAACCTCTAGAAACCAATCAGTGAGCAGAGTTGATGTGTAGTAACCTCTAGCAACCAATCAGTGAGCAGTAATGCTAGTACATTACAGTACAGTGTTCTATACCAGTGAGAGCTGACACTAGTGCCCTGATAGTGCCCTGATAGCTAGTCAGTGCATATCTATCGTCAATCACGGTTGACTATCTGCTGAAAGAAAAAATTTCCACCTATGTTGACATGATCCTCTCCAGAGGCTCACTTGTGCCAAATGGAATGTCCTGGGCCAAATATGGCCACGTGACTATATTTGGTTATTGATGTCAATGATGTTGTCCCTAGGGCGGCACAGTGGTGTAGTGGATAGCACTTTTGCCTAGCAGCGAAAAGGGTCACTGGTTCGAATCCCAACCACGACACCACCTGCCTGGAGTTTGCATGTTCTCCCTGTGCCTGCGTCGGTTTCCTCCGGGTACTCCGGTTTCCTCCCACATTTCAAAGACATGTTGGTAGGTTAATTAGATCATGTCTAAATTGGCCCTAGTATGAGTGTGATTTAGGGACCTTAGATTGTAAGCTCCTAGAGGGTAGGGACCAGGCTCTCTCTAGTGGTGTGGGTACAGCGTGGCTCTCTCTGGTGGTGCGGGTACAGATTGTACACTGAGCATCTATGATTGGAGAGACATACACTGTCTGTAGTCATAAACAAGCCTGCCCATCAGCACTTTATAACAGACTTTATTTGCTCCTCTTTATATCTCTGTGTATAAATAAGGGGGTTTCACAAGCATTCTCAGAACTATAAAAAAAGTAATCTAAAGGAGTCCCCAAAACATAAAAGACCTTCACTCATCCCATGCACTGGGCATCATTTCACTCCAGCCCCATACCCCCCCTCCCCCCCAACCTATTTTTTTCTTAATTTTGTAAGTAAGCCCAGCCCCCAGCTGTCACTATTGTCTTGGCCAGAATGACTTCTTCTGTGCTCAAAAAACTCCTGGGACATGCATGTCACATAGCCCAGGATACTTCAGGTTCCATTCATGCAGCTGGAGAATGGCAGACCCAGGGGAGCATCATCAGGGACCAGGTTGCTGGAACCAGTAGGAGGCACCTGACACTTAATGTCAGTACCAAAGATGGCGGCACAGGACCCAGCCTCTGCCAGCAGCACAGGGGATCACAGCAGAATAGCGCTGGGTCTGAGTTGAGGTTAATGCTACATGACAACTAAAAGAGGAGTAAAAAATGGATAGGGGGGTGAATGAAATTCCTCTAGGTTCTTTGATAAGGAAAGCAACAATCTCTGTTCATGACGATAGTGAACGTTTATTTAGAAGAAAAGAGTTACAAGGTAAAGATTAGAAAGTAGAAAGATTAGCAGTTGCAGGTTGTGCCAAGATTTTTAAACTTGAATTTAGGACAGTTGCAATGCATGAACTCCCAAAAAAAATATATCATTTTACATTTTAACACATTCACTGAAGAGTTTTGCATGAGTAAAACATATAACAGTAAAAAGAGACATTTATTTCTGTTATTTTTGAAGACCTTCTTTGGAGACAAATTGTCTCTCTACAGACTGCACAACAAAAAACAGGAAATCGCCCTGAGACTTTTAATGAGGTGAATGCGGTTAGCCAACAATTGACAGAGTAAATGCAGTCTCAAAATGTATTAAAATTGTCATGCAAACATAAACATGAATCATAGCCAAGCCACTGAAATGATACATACAGTAAAAAAAATGTCATTACACGTATTATGGTATAGAATGTATATTGCAAAGTACACAGGTATGAAAAGTATTCCAACGCGTTTCGCAAGACCATGCTCGCTTCATCAGGTGTAGATGCGTGTGTAGTACATCAGTAGGGGGTATAATGAACCAAATAAGTATCAGCACAGATATGGTATCATGAAAATTAGTCAAGAGGGTCCAAAACACATGGCCCCATACTCACCGAAGGCTGGATCAGACTACCAACTGCTTGATACCCAGAGGCGGCAGTAATGAGCGTCCGGCTCGGGAGCTGAGGAGGCAGATGAAAAACCAACCCAACAGAGCACAAATAAGGGGCAGACTTTGCCGGGATGGGGGAATGTGTCACCAAAGATCTCCCAGTATCTATTAATCTATTAATAATGTCAACTGAAACATAAATGCCTATGTATCAATAGATGCTGTCATAACAGCATAGAAGTAAAGTAGTATATGATAGAAGTATGTATAGGCATGAACCAATCTGGTTCAATAATGGTATGAGCTAAGAATCTAGGGGACAATAGAGAAAAAATAAAAAATATATATATAAACAGTGTGATAGAGCGTGTTTCCCGTATAGCATGTATCCAAGTCCATTGTATATGTCAGCTAAGATAAGAATATATGTATGTCAGTTGGTACATTTATATACTTGTTTATTTATTTTTATTTTTTTTCTCTCTATTGTCCCCTAGATTCTTAGCTCATACCATTATTGAACCAGTTTGGTTCATGCCTATACATACTTCTATCATATACTACTTTACTTCTATGTTGTTATGACAGCATCTATTGATACATATGCATTTCAGTTGACATTATTAATGGATACTGGGAGATCTTTGGTGACACATTTCCCCCATTCCGGCCATGTCTGCCCCTCGTTTGTGCTCTGTTGGGTTGGTTTTTCCTCTGCCTCCTCAGCTCCCGAGCCGGACGCTCATTACTACCGCCTCTGGGTATCAAGCAATTGGTAGTCTGATCCAGCCTTCGGTGAGTATAGGGCCATGCGTTTTGAACCCTCTTGGCTAATTGTCACGATACCATGTCTGTGCTAATACTTATTTGGTTCATTATACCCCCTACTGATGTACTACATACACATCTACCCCTGATGAAGCGAGCATGGTCTTGCGAAACACGTTGGGATACTTTTCATGCCTCTGTACTTTGCAATTTACATTCTATACCATGATACGTGTAATGACATTTTTTTACTGTATGTATCATTTCAGTGGCTTAGCTATGATTCATGTTTATGTTTACATGACAATTTTAATACATTTTGAGACTGCATTTACTCTGTCAATTGTTGGCTATTTACATTATATACCATGATACATGTAATGACATTTTTTACTGTATGTATCATTTCAGTGGCTTAGCTATGATTCATGTTTATTTTTGCATGACAATTTTAATAAATTTTGAGACTGCATTTACTCTTTCTATTGTTGGCTAACCGCATTCACCTCATTTAAAGTCCCGGGGCGATTTCCTGTATTTTGTTGCATATATTGGAATGGAGGTGGTTTGCGGGTGACACCAGACCTTTTCCTTTTTGTCTACAGACTGCACAACATGTTCCAAGGAAGTGCAAGAAAGCTGAAAGTTGGCAAAGGTACACAAGGGGAACAGAGGCACGAGGACATTGAAATGTTCAAAGGACAAATCAGGTGCAAGTATACAGGTTTCAAGCAGGAACACGTTGATAGCCACTGGGAACAGGCTGGAAGACACTGGGGGTATAGAGATCACACTGGGAGATTGTAAAAAACACACCAGGACAAGGGGAATCTGGCTACAGGAACACTAAGAATATCAGGGTTACTAGGAGTCTCGTAGAGCAGTGGAAGTGCAGGGGTTACTAGAAAGCTTCTCCGGAAGCCAGAGATACAAGGAAACACTGGGGGTACACTAGGAATATTATCAGACAGCTAGGGAGATAAGGAAGCACTGGGGGTACAATAGGAATCTTCTCAGGAAGCCAGAGACACGAGAAAGCACTGGCGGTACACTACTTATCTTCTTGGGTAGCCAAGGACACAAGGAAGCACTGGGGGTAGACTAGTTATCTTCTCAGGAAGTCAGGGACATAGGAGAGCACTGGGGGTACACTAAGAATATTCTTAGAAAGCCAAGGGTACAAGGAAGCACTTGGGGTACACTAGGAATATTCTCAGGAAGCCAAGGATACAAGGGAGCACTGAGGGTACATTAGGAATCTTTTCAGAAAACCAGGGATACAAGGGAGCCTGGGGGTACACTAGGAATCTTCTCAGCAAACCAGGGATAAAGGGAAGCACTGGGGGTACACTCAGAATCTTCTGAGAAAGCCAGGGACACAGTCAAGCACTGGAGGTACACTAGGAATCTTCTCAGAAATCCAGGGACTTGAGGAAGCACTGGGTGTACACTAGGAAACTTCTTAGGAAGCCAGGGACACAAGGGAACACTAGGGGTACACTAGGAATCTTCTGAGAAAGACAGGGACACAGTGAAGCACTGGGGGTGCACTAGGGATCTTCTCAGGAAGCCAGGGACATAAGGAAGCACTGGGTGTACACTAGGAATCTTCTCAGGAAGCTAGGGATATGAGAAAGTGCTGAGAGTACACCAGTTATTCTCACAGGTAGCCAGGGACATGAGTAAGCACTCGGAGTACACTAGGAATCTTCTGAGGAAGCCAGGGACACAAGAAAGCACTGGGGGTACACCAGTTATCTTCTCAGGAAGTCAGGGACATAAGCAAGCACTGAGGGTACACTAGGAATATTCTCAGGAAGCCAGAGACACCAAAAAGAACTAGGGGTACGCCAGTTATTTTCCCACAAAGGCAGGGACCCAAGGAAGAACTGGGGTACACTAGGAATATTATCAGGAGGCCAAGGATACAAGGAAGCACTGGGAGTACACTAGGAACCTTCTTAGGAAACCAGGGATAAGAGGAAAGCACTCGGGGTACACTAGGAATATTTTCAGGAAGCTAGGGACACAAGGAAGCACTGTGGGTTCACTAGAATTTCTTTCTGGAAGCCAGGGACATGAGAAAGCACTAGGGGTACACTAGATATCTTCTCAGGAAGCCAGGGACACTAGGGAGAACTGGGGGTATATTAGTATTCTTTGTCGGGAGCCAGGGACATGAGAAAGCACTGGGGCACACTAGAAATATTCTCAGGAAGCCAAGGATATAAGGAAGCACTGGGGGCACACTAGGAATCTTCTCATGTAGCCAAGAACACAAGGAAGCACTGGGGGTACACTAGGAGTACTGAGGAAACCAGAGACACAATTAAGCACTGGGTGTACACTAGAAATCTTCTTAGGAAGTCAGGGACACAAGGAAGAACTGTGGGTACACTAGGAATATTCTCTGGAAGCCAGGGAGATAAGAAAGCCCTGGAGATACACCAGTTATCTTCTCAGGAAGCCAGGGACACAAGGAAGCACTCGGGGTACACTAGGAAGATTCACAGGAAGCCAAGGACACAAGGAAGCACTGGGGTCACTAGGAATCTTCTCAGGAAACTAGGGATACGAGGAAGCACTGTGGGTACACTAGGATTCTTCTGAGGAAGGCAAGGACAAGGAAGCACTGGGGGTACACTAGAAATCTTTTTAGGAAGCCAGGGACACGGGGTAGAACTGGAGGTAAACTAGGATTCTTCTGAGGAAGCCAGGGACATGAGAAAGCACTGGGGTACACTAGCAATATTTTCAGGTAGCCAAGGACACAAGGAAGCACTGGGGGTACACTAGTTATCTTCTCATGAAGCACTGGGGGTACACTAGGAGTATTAAGGAAACCAGGGACACAATTAAGCACTGGGTGTACACTAGGAACCTTCTTAGGAAGCCAGGGGCACAAGGAAGAACTGGGGGTACACTAGGAGTATTCTCTGGAAGCCAGGGACATGAGAAAGCACTGAAGGTACACCAGTTATCTTCTCAGGACGCCATGGACATGAGAAAGCACTGAGGGTACACAAGGAATACTCTCAGGAAGCCAAGGACACAAGGAAGCACTGGGGGTAAACTAGGAATCTTCTCAGGAAACCAGGGATACAATGAAGAAATGGGAGTACACTAGGATTCTTCTGAGAAAGCCAGGGACACAAGGAAGCATTGGGGATACACTAGGATTATTCTTAGGAAGCCAGTGACAGGAGGAAGCACTGGGGGTACACAAGGAATTGTCTTTAAAAGCTAGGGACATAAGGCAGCACTGGGGGTACACTAGAATTCTGTGGAAGCCAGGGACATGAGAAAGCACTGGGGGTACATTTGGAATCTTCTCAGAAAGCCAGGGACATGAGGAAGCACTGGGGGTACACTAGGAATCTTCTTAGGAAGCCAGGGACATAAGGAAGCACTGGGGTACACTATGAGTTTTCTTTGGAAGCCAGGGACATAAGAAAGCACTGGGGGTACACTAGGGTTCTTCTGTGGAAGCCAGGGACACGAGAAACCACTGGGGGCACACTAGTTATCTTATCAGGAAGTCAGGGACATAAGGAAGCACTGGGGGTACACTATTAATCTTCTAATGAATTCAGGGACATCAGAAAGCACTTGGGTTACACTTGGAATCTTCTCAGAAAGCCAGGGACACAAGGAAGCACTGGGGGTACACTAGACATCTTCTAAGGCAGCCAAGGGCACAAGGAAGCACTGGGGGTACACTAGGAATCTGTTCAGAAAGCCAGGAACACATGAAAGCACTGGGGGTACACTAGACATCTTCTCAGGAAGCCAGGAACACATGCAAGCACTGGGGTTACACTAGGAAAATTCTCAGGAAGCCAGGGACACAAGGAAGCACTAGGGGTTACACTAAGAATATTCTGCCAGGGACACGAGGAAGCACTGGGGGTACACTAGACATCTTCTCAGGAAGTCAGGGACATAAGCAAGCACTGAGGGTACACTAGGAATATTCACAGAAAGCCAGGGACACGAGGTAGGATTGGGGGTACACTAGCCATCTTCTCAGGAAACCAAGGGCACAAGGAAGCATTGGGGGTACACTAGGAATCTTCTCAGAAAGCCAGGAACACATGCCTTCACTGGGGTTACACTAGGAATATTCTCAGGAAGCCAGGGATACGAGGAAGTACTGGAGACATACTAGCAATCTTCTCAGGAAGCCCAACTTAAATAGAATGTGATGGCCTGGTTGGGTTAGGCACATCTGTAACAAGTTTATTCTAACAACATCCTTCCGCAAAGTCATTTTCTTGCAAGCAAACCTGTTATATAAAAGAAACCCAACATTGGCGCATATACTGTAAGCAGCTAATATTTAACCATTAGTAAAGCATATATTAGTTATTTTTTTTTGTAAAGGTGATTACTTTCTGGAAATGTTCTACCTCATCAAGTTATATAAACTGGGAAGTTTCACGAGGTTTGTTAGAACTTGTTCTCTTTTTGGATGAGAACTCGATGCTGTTTGACTAGTGCTTTATAATCTCTCCTACAACCCAGCAGGCTGTACGCGTGTCTCTGCCATTGGGAAGATGCATAGTAATAGATAAGAGGGTCCAGACAACAACTGACACTGCTCATACTGACACAGACAATATAGATGACATACAGGAAGCTACTGGCTTGTTTATAGACCTGCAGGTAATGCATGAACCAAATAACATTGGCTGGGCCAAAGCAGAGAACAAACATACACAGTACAACCACAGTCAGGAAGACGGCTCGGGATCTCTTCTTGGCACCCTTGATGCTCAGTGTGCTGAGGCTGCGGACGATTCCAATGTAACAGAAGGTTGTAATAATTAAAGGTAAGAAATATAAAAGAGCCATATAAATAGGGAAGTAGTAGTTAGCATAAAACTTGTAAAAAGAACCGACATCCTGAACATCAGAACAAGTTGTGATCTTTAGGAGTGGAATTTTTTGGGTTTGCTGCCTTATGAGAAGCGGCACGGTGCTGGCGATCGAGATCGCCCAGATGCAGCAACACACCAGCCAGGCTCGTCTCATTGTGCGCCAGGGAAGGGACTGGACCGGATAGACCAGAGCTAGGAACCGGTCCACACTGATACTCGTCATCAGCAGGATGGATCCACGCATGTTACTGTAAAACGTGGCAGTGACAAATCGGCACATCCCTTCCCCCATCAGCCAGTTATTTCCTGAGAATCGGTACACAATGTGAAAAGGAAGAATACTAACAAAGAGAACATCAGCAGTGGCTAGGTTCAGCAGGTACACCACTCCTGGCTTCTTCACCTTCACCTTCACCAAGAACATGATAATCGCCATTATATTGAGAGGAAGAGCCACGAGGAGAACCACAGTATAGATGGAGGGCACAAACTTCGTCAGCCACCAGTTATTCAGAAATGTTTTCAGTTGAACGTAGTAGATTCGTATGGTTGAATTCCTAGATTCTTTATCTGAAAACATCAAAATATGAGCTGAAGTCTTTGAGTAAGAAACATTTTGAAATCATTTTCACATTACAACAAACAGGACAGCCGATCATCTCTCATGTGTCCCCTTAATGTTGAGTGCTCAGTTTGTTTCAATACAAGTGAAGATTAACACCCAAGCGTCTTCAAATTATATTCAGACTTCTGTGCTGATCTTTTACCAGGTAAAAAACCTGCTTATCGTAAGAAACAAGAAACATGCATATAATGTGTATTGCTCAAAATGTCAGTGTACAGAGCCCAGCTCTTCAATTCTCTTAACCTTGCTCCAGATGGCTGCTTCCTCAAACTCCACCAAACAGCTCACACCTCTATAGCCAGGTTATAAAAGATATAAGGCACAAACATAGTGTACCCTGCTAAAACAAGTTTATTATTCCCATACAAGACATACATAGCGCTGTAGATATCTAATGTAGCAAAGTCCGGGACCTCTAGAGTCAGGTACAGCTGACATCCTTCTGTGTAGAGTGGGTTGCAAGGCATGGTGGGTGTAATGCAAAATGAACAGGTGGGCACCAGACACTTTTTGAATGCAAAGAGTATTATTGTCCCTTGAAAAGAACAGGAGAGAGGGTTAGGCCCAGGACACCCTTAAGTAGATGCAATGATAATTGGCAGACTCCGAGACTTCTATAGGTAGACAGCTATACAGGTGAAGACCTCCAGCCGGACACCACTTCTGTATAGGTAGGACCACTGTCTCCTATGGCAACAATCTTGTAGCAGTTACAACGGAAGTTGTATTCAACTATTGGCAACACAAAAAGTTCTCTGCTTACTCCACAGTCACTCACTGTGGGTCTTCACTCAATGAGCTTCCAGTCTTTCACTAAACTTCGGATCCAATAGCCACTGGATCCCCTGACCTCTTTCACTTTAGTGCTCAGTATCTTCCTCAAGCCTCACCCCCCCTTCTCTGCTGGGTCCCTGGCTTGGCACTCACAGATACTCTTCAAGCGTCAAGCCTGCTGACCAGCTAGGCAGTGGCATACCTATGGGGGGGGGCATGTGCCACATATTGGGGGGGGTGTCAGGCCAGCTATCAGGGATGGGACAAGGCAGGGCGGGTGCTCTGTAGCCGCGGCTGGCTCTCTATATTCGTGCGTGTCAGCAGCTGCTGCTCTGTGTTATTCAGCTCACAGTCTGGCTTTTTACTGCCACCTCTGTCTGCTTCCTGCATGTGCACCCCTTGTGTGTACTGTACTATATTTTGGATTGCAGCTCCTCTTGTGTCTCACAGGGACATGTAGAAACAGGACCTGGGACTAGGAAGACCACCTTTACATGTGGGGGCTGTGAGTACAAGTGAGGTAAAAGGCTGTTTGTGTACGGGGGGGCAGCTGAGTGTGTACAGGTGTGTGTGTGGGGGGGGGCTGAGTGTGTACAGGAGTGTGTGTGTACAGGTGCGCAGAGGTGTGAGGGGGACTGAGTGCGTAGAGGTGTGAGGGGGACTGAGTGTGTAAAGGGGGAGGGGGACTGAGTGTGTAGAGGTGTGAGGGGGACTGAGTGCGTAGAGGTGTGAGGGGGGCTGAGTGCGTAGAGGTGTGAGGGGGACTGAGTGCGTAGAGGTGTGAGGGGGACTGAGTGTGTAAAGAGGGGAGGGGGACTGAGTGCGTAGAGGTGTGAGGGGGACTGAGTGCGTAGAGGTGTGAGGGGGGCTGAGTGCGTAGAGGTGTGAGGGGGACTGAGTGCGTAGAGGTGTGAAGGGGACTGAGTGCGTAGAGGTGTGAGGGGGGCTGAGTGCGTAGAGGTGTGAGGGGGACTGAGTGTGTAGAGGTGTGAGGGGGGCTGAGTGCGTAGAGGTGTGAGGGGGGACTGAGTGCGTAGAGGTGTGAGGATGACTGAGTGCGTATAGGTGTGAGGGGGGCTGAGTGCGTAGAGGTGTCAGGTGGGCTGAGTGCGTAGTGGTGTGAGGGGGGACTGAGTGCGTAGAGGTGTGAGGGAGGCTGAGTGCGTAGAGGTGTGAGGGGACTGAGTGCGTAGAGGTGTGAGGGGGAATGAGTGCGTAGAGATGTGAGGGGGAATGAGTGCGTAGAGATGTGAGGGGGACTGAGTGCATAGAGGTGTGAAGAGGACTGGATGCGTAGAGGTGTGAAGAGGACTGGATGTGTAGAGGTGTGAGGGGGGCTGAGTGCGTAGAGGTGTGAGGGGGGACTGAGTGCGTAGAGGTGTGAGGAGGACTGAGTGCGTATAGATGTGAGGGGGGCTGAGTGCGTAGAGGTGTGAGGGGGGCTGAGTGCGTAGAGGTGTGAGGGGGACTGAGTGCGTAGAGGAGTGAGGGGGCTGGGGAGGGGATCTGGGGGTCCCCTTTTTAAAGCGGGCTTCCAGATCCTTATAAGCCCCCCCACCCGCAGACCCCCACAACCACCGGGCAAGGGTTGTGGGGATGAAGCCCTTGTCCCCATCAACATGGGGACAAGATGCTTTGGGGACCCAAAGCATCCTCCCCATGTTCAGGGCATGTGGCCTGGTACGGCTCTCTCGTCCCCCCCTATTTTCCTGCGGCCTGCCAGGTTGCATGCTTGCATAAGGGTCTGGTATGGATTTTGGGGGGACCGCTACTCCATTTTTTAAAAAATTTGGTGCAGGGTTCCCCTTAATATCCGTACCAGACCTGAAGGGCCTGGTATGGATTTTGGGGGGACCCCCACGCAATTTTTTTTTTTAATTTGGTACAGGGTTCCCCTAATATTCATATCAGACGCAAAGGGCCTGGTAATGGACTGGGGGGAACCCATGCCGTTTTTTTCAATGATTTTTATCTATATTGCCGAGACCCGACAATCCATTACAGCCGCGAATAGTTTCAAATTACTTTTTTTCCTTTAGAAATGTCATTTTGCTGTGGTATTGTTCTAAATACGGGAAAACTGCGCCACTTTACAGGCATACTATAGACACCCCCAGGCACGATATTTAAAGGAATATTTCATTTTTATTGTTTCACTTTATGCATATTTAAAATCACTGCCATTTTTAAAACTTTTTTTGCATTGATACATGTCCCCTAGAGCAGGACCCGGGTCCCCAAACACTTTTTATGACAATACCTTGCATATAAGCCTTTAAAATTAGCACTTTTGATTTTTCATGTTCGTGTCCCATAGACTTTAAAGGTGTTTGCGTGTTCGTCCAAATTTTTTGCCCGTTCGCATGTTCTGGTGCGAACCGAACCGGGGGCGGTGGGGGTTCGGCTCATCCTTATCTGTCCATCGGATCAGGTGCAGGCGCTGCCATTCCAACTAAGGGAAACCGGCAGTGGAGCCTTGAGGCTTTACTCCCGGTTTCCTACTGCACATGCTCGAGTCACACAGTACTTTGTGAATGGCCAGCTTGTCTTCTGGGACACACACAGGTCCAAAAAGAGAGCAGGGGTGCTCGCCGCAAAAAGGTACCAAAGAAAAAAACTCTTTTTTTAAACATCCAAAAAACGAGGGGTGGGGGGGTGGTCTTTCGTTTAAGACCACCTCTCAAAAGTGGATGGAACTTCACTTTAACAGCGATTTCCTATAATCTTTAGCTCTATCTAGTGGCCATAATGTGGTATTTTTTTATGACATTTTTCAATCAGAAAAAGAACTGCATTATGAACAATAGATGGAGTTGATGATTAGGGATGGGCTCAGGAGTGTTTGAACTCTCCTGAGCTCTACGGCCAAGAAGTTGTCAAAGCCAGCAGCCAATCATAGGCAGTGAAGGCATTCCCTAACCCACAGCCACAAGTAAGCATCAAAGCGTACTGTGGGGCAGGGAATGCTTCTGCTGCCTATGATTGGCTCCATCCAGCACTAGGCCCATAGGTTTCTTTCTTTATTTAGGAGTGCATGGTCCACATTGAAACTATTGCCAACGATTTGAATGACCTCTGATTGGCTGACAGCTTTGACAACTTCCCAGTAAGGATAGCTCAGATGGGTTTGGATTTGTGTCTGATCACGCCTGAGCTTGTCACTTATGGTGACACCACATTAGCCAGAGTCTGATAACGTGTCACAAGAACAGAAAGTAATAGGGAGACCACAGACCTTTCCACACTCCATTCAATAAACAAAAAAGAGTTGGCTGGAGTTCCACTTTAAGTTACATTTTTGTTACAGAAAGATGGAAACATAAAAAGACATTTAGTAATGAAGCTCCTTACCTGGATTGGGAAAGATATCTGAAAAGAAGAGAAGGCACAGAGTTAGGTTTGATCTATCATTGATATAAAAGTTATTTTATACACAGTAACGAGGATGTACTAAGTGCTCTGAGCCCCAGCAACCAATCAGATCTCAGGTTTCTGTGGTCACATGATAGAAGATATTTTCATTAAGCACTTATGGTATTCATACCTCTGATTTGTTGTGTAGCACCCTCCTAGGTAGGTGCTAGAAGAGAGTATAGTTTTTGGTCTTTCTGCTTAACAGGAAGATGGTCAGGTAAATCTTAAGAGTGCTCTCTGCCTACCAGAGAGCAGGATCTATTGGTTAGGTCTGCTCATTGTACTCAGGTGCAGCTTAGCTTGTTCTGACTGTCCCCCGCTGGTCCAATAGGGAGGCATATTGGACCGTGGGAGGGGGCCTGACAAGTGAGTGCACAGGATTTGTTACAGCCCTGGCAATTGGTAGAAGGAAACGTGCTGCATTGCATTGTGGGATACTGTATATATAGCCAGGGTACATGCACTTGGGGTGAGTAGAGCCAGGGAACAGAGCCCATGGCTGCCCTCTCCTCCGCGGAGGCAGTTGAACAGACCTGGGTGGTCGACCCAAGGGCCTAGAGAGAGAAGCTGAACCCAGAGGTCCTGCAGAGCTGACTGGAAGAGGGGACATCAGGGAGGATCTGATTCTGCCTACTGTGAGTACAGATCTTTGTCTTTGGGGCCAGTCGAGTGAGGGCTGCCCCCTTCAGCTAGAAGAGTCAGTGGTTGGGTATCAGTAAAGGGGATGCTAGAGAGTATCCTGAAGATAATGTAGTGCGTTAAGTCTGCTGCTAGTGAGAGCAAGAAGACTTAACCCTTCCATACATGTGGCTGTATGGTTCAAGCAGTGTGTCTGCTTCCACAGATAATCTGGTGAGGCCAAGTGAGAGTTGTCCTTATCTATTGTGAATAGTTCTAGTTGGAGTATCTCACTCATCCCTTCTCCCATCCAAGTTCTAAATAAAATACAAAAAGCCAAATACCTTGGATTGGTCTTTGAGTAGCGAGCAAACGGGAGTAAGGGTGGAATAAGTAGGAGCTCTCAGCAACTAAGCGAGAACCCCTAACAACATAGTAGGAACCCCCTAGCAACACAGTGGGAACCCTCACCAACTAAGCGGGAAGGCCTTAGCATCTAAGTGGGAACCCTCAGCATCTAAGTGGCAACCCTCTGCACCTAATTAGGAACCATTGGCAACCAGCTGCAGGTAACCAGGGAGAGACCTATGAAGTCAACACTCAGCAAGCCCTAGGGGGACAATGCTATAGTTGTATAATCAGGGGACCATCTCTATCAGTGATGGTCCAATTTTCTGATATAGTAGGGCTTTAGGTGTGGTGTCACCAAAGGGCCACCTATAATATTCAGGGGATAGCCCTTGAGTGTAGACACATTGGGCTTGATTTAGTAAAGCTGAAGGCGGCAAAATCTGGTGCAGCTCTGTGAGTAAGCTAAGGACAGTACCAGAACAGACTTCTTGCCAGCCAGGGACGGTGAAGAAGTGGGAAAACTTCAGCAAGTGCCAAGTCAGGAACCCAGCGGGACAGCAGAGGTGACACTTGTGGAGTGCCAAGCCAGGGACCTAACATATCAGCAGGGGTGAACCTTGAAGAGTATCAGTGAGTGCCAAGCCAAGGACCCAGCAGGGAAGCGGGGTGGCGTTTGAGGAAGATACTGAGTGCTACAGTGAAAGAGCTCAGGGGATCCAGTGGCTATTGGATCCAAAGTCTAGTAAAAGACTGGGAGTTCATCGAGTGAAGACCCAAAGTGAGTGAGTGTGGGGTAAAGAGAACTGTTTGTGTTGCAGAAAGTTGAATACTTTTACTGTTAGTAACAGCGACGAGATTTTTGGCATAGGAGACAGTGGTCCTACCTATACAGAAGTGGTGTCCGGCTGAAGCCTTCACCTGTATAGCTGTCTACCTATAGAAGTATCTTTGCATCTATCTAAGAGTGTCCTGGCCCTTACCCTCTCTCCCACAGTTCTGTTTAAGAGACAATAAATCTCTTTGCATTCAAAAAGTGTCTGGCGCCCACCATTTCATCTTGCATTACACCCACCATGCCTTGTAACCTACTCTACATTAAAAGATGTCGGCTCTTCCTAACTCTTGAGGTCACCATTAAACCAAAAGAGGCTCTGGACTTTGCTACATATATATACTGTGATTCTGTACATGCCAAATATGCTGCAGAAATCTCCCTCCATTGAGTCTGGCTGCATCCATATTAACTTTTTATCTATATTGCAGAGACCCGACAATTCATTACAGTCGTGATCAGTTTTAAATGACTTTTTTCCCTTAGAAATATAATTTTGCTGTGGTATTGTTCTAAACACGGGAATAATGTGCCACTTTACAGGCATACTATAGACACCCCCCAGGCACGATATTTAAAGGAATATTGAATTTTTATTATTTCACTTTAAGCATTATTAAAATCACTGCTCCCGAAAAAAAGTGGGAGCAGGACCCGGGTCCCCAAACACTTTTTATGATAATAACTTGCATATAAGCCTTTAAAATTAGCACTTTTGATTTTTCATGTTCGTGTCCCATAGCCTTTAAAGGTGTTCGCGTGTTCATCCAAATTTTTTACCCGTTCGCAAGTTCTGGTGCGAACCAAACCTGGGGGTATTGTCCGCTTATCCTTATCTGACCATCGGATCGGGTGCAGGCGCCGCCATTCCAACAGCAGTGGAGCCTTGAGGCTTTACTCCCGGTTTCCTACTGCACATGCTCGAGTCGCACGGTACTTTGTGAATGGCCAGCTTGTCTTCTGGGACACACACAGGTCCCAGAAGACAGCAGGGAGGGCTCGCCGCACAAGAGAACATGACGTCCTGTGCCGAGGCCCGGCTGGATCGGAAGTACAATTAGTACTTAAAAAAAAGGTGTCAAAGAAAAAATATTTTTTTTTAAATATCCAAAAACGAGGGGTGGAGGGGTGGTCTTTCGTTTAAGACCACCTTTCAAAAGTGGGTGGAACTCCGCTTTAACACATCGATTTTCTATGATCTTCAGCTCCATCTAGTGGCCATAATGTGGTATTTTTTTAATGAAATTTCTCAATCAGAAAAAGAACCGCATTATGACCACCAGATGAAGTTGATGATTAGGGATGGGCTCAGGAGTGTTTGAACTCTCCTGAACTCTCTGGCCAAGAAGTTGTCAAAGCCAGCAGACAATCATAGGCAGTGAAGGCATTCCCTAACCCACAACCACAAGTAAGCAATAAGCGTACTGTGGGGCAGGGAATGCCTCCGCTGCCTATGATTGGCTCCATCCAGGGAGACCACAGACCTTTCCACACTCCATTCAATAGACAAAAAAGAGTTGGCTGGAGTTCCACTTTAAGTTACATTTTTGTTACAGAATGATGGAAACATAAAAAGACATTTAGTAATGAAGCTCCTTACCTGGATTGGGAAAGATATCTGAAAATAAGAGAAGAGAAGGCACAGAGTCAGGTTTGATCTTTCATTGATATAAAAGTTATTTTATACACAGTAACGAGGATGTATCACGTGCTCTGAGCCCCAGCAACCAATCAGATCTCAGGTTTCTGTGGTCACATGATAGAAGATATTTTCATTAAGCCCTTATGGTGTTCATACCTCTGATTTGTTGTGTAGCACCCTCCTAGGTAGGTACTAGAAGAGAGTTTAGTTTTTGGTCTTTCTGCTTGCCAGGAAGATGGTCAGGTAAATCTTAAGAGTGCTCTCTGCCTACCAGAGAGCAGGATCAATTGGTTAGGTCTGCTCATTGTACTCAGGTGCAGCTCAGCTTGTTCTGACTGCCCCCCACTGGTCCAATAGGGAGGCATATTGGACAGTGGGAGGGGACCTGACAAATGAGTGCACAGGATTTGTTACAGCCCTGGCATTTGGCAGAAGGAAAGATGATGCATTGCATTGTGGGATACTGTATATAAAGCCAGAGTGCATGCTCTTGGGATGAGTTGAGGCAGGGAACAGAGCCCATGAGGGAGAGGGGAGGCTGCCCTCTCCTCCCCAGAGGAGGTTGAACAAACAGACCTGGGTGGTCGACCCAAAGGCCTAGAGAGAGAAGCTGAACCCAGAGGTCCTGCAGAGCTGACTGGAAGGGGAGACACCAGGGAGGATCTGATTCTGTCTACTTTGAGTACAGATATGTGTCTTTAGGGCCTGTCGAGTTAGGGCCACCCCCTTCAGCTAGAAGAGTCAGTGGACGGGTATCAGTAAAGGGGATGCTAGAGAGTATCCTGAAGATAATGTAGTGCGTCAAGTCTGCTGCTAGTGAGAGCAAGAAGACTTAACCCTTCCATACATGTGGCTGTATGGTTCAAGCAGTGTGTCTGCTTCCACAGATAATCCGGTGAGGCCAAGTGAGAGTTGTCCTTATCTATTGTGAATAGTTCTAGTTGGAGTATCTCACTTCTCCCTTCTCCCATCCAAGTTCCAAATAAAATACAAAAACCCAAATACCTTGGACTGGTCTTTGAGTAGCCTAGCAAAAGGGAGTAAGGGTGGAATAAGTAGGAGCTCTCAGCAACTAAGCAAGAACCCCTAGCAACAGAGTAGGAACCCCCTAGCAACACAGCAGGAACCCTCAGCACCTAAGTGGGAACCATTGGCAACCAGCTGCAGGTAACTAGTGAGAGACCTATGAAGTCAACACTCAGCAAGCCCTAGGGGGACAATGCTATAGTTGTATAATCAGGGGACCATCTCTATCAGTGATGGTCCAACTTTCTGATATAGTAGGCCTTAGGTGTGGTATCACCAAAAGGCCACCTATAATATTCAGGGGACAGCCCTAGAGTGGAGATACATTAGGGTTGATTTATTAAAGCTGAAGGGGGCAAAATCTGGTGCAGCTCTGTGAGTAAGCTGAGGGCAGTACCAGAGCAGATTTCTCTCCAGCCAGGGACGGTGAAGAAGTGGGAAAACTTCAGCAAGTGCCAAGTCAGGGACCCAGCGGGACAGCAGAGGTGACATTTGTGGAGTACCAAGCCAGGGACCTAACATATCAGCAGGGGTGAACCTTGAAGAATATCAGTGAGTGCCAAGCCAGGGACCCAGCAGGGAAGCGGGGTGGTGCTTGAGGAAGATACTGAGTGCTACAGTGAAAGAGCTCAGGGGATCCAGTGACTATTGAATCCAAAGTCTAGTAAAAGACTGGGAGTTCATCGAGTGAAGACCCACAGTGAGTGAGTGTGGGGTAAAGAGAACTATTCATGTTGCAGAAAGTTGAATACTTTTACTGTTAGTAACAGCTACGAGATTTTTGCCATAGGAGACAGCGGCCCTACCTATACAGAAGTGGTGTCCGGCTGAGGCCTTCACCTGTATAGCTGTCTACCTATAGAAGTATCTTTGCATCTACCTAAGGGTGTCCTGGCCCTTACCCTCTCTCCCATAGTTCTGTTTAAGAGACAATAAATCTCTTTGCATTCACAAAGTGTCTGGCACCCACCATTTCATCTTGCATTATACCCACTATGCCTTGTAACCCACTCTACATTGAAGGATGTTGGCTCTCCCTAACTCTGGAGGTCACCATTAAGCCAAAAGAGACTCTGGACTTTGCTACATATACAGTATCTCACGAAAGTGAGTACACCCCTCAAATTTTTGTGAATATTTTCTTCTATCTTTTCATGTGACAACACTGAAGAAATGACACTTTACTACAATGTAAAGTAGTGAGTGTACAGCTTGTATAACAGTGTAAATTTGCTGTCCCCTCAAAATAACTCAACGCACAGCCATTAATGTCTAAACCTCTGGCAACAAAAGTGAGTACAAAATGTAGATATGTGAAATACTGCGCCAACCTTAAAAGTGAGCAGCGACACAGCAATGAGACTAATTGTGATATAAATGAAGGTATAAAGTGTGGCGCTGAAAATGTGAATAAGAGACTATGTAGGAGAGATAGTTCTTTCTTAAAGAAATATATAAAAAGAAAGTGTTTCACAACTAAAAGTAATGCCAATGATAAAGTTGAAGTCTGTTAAGACGAAACACGTAGGGTTAATACTTCGGCCTTGGCCACCCTTCACTGCGCTCTGTTTTTATTTGCTGATTGTTTTTATTGAATTTATACTTTTTGGATATCCGTTTTTACTTTGCTACCAATAAATCCCGCACGGATTTACACCATGTGGAGACTCTTTTTTTCCCTTACATGTTTTTTAACACCCTTTATCTAAAATGGAAGCAAGCTGACATCTGCGTGGTGGGTGTTACCACCTTCCACCCACCTCCACATTTGGCGTTCTTGAGAGTTATCCACCTACTGAAGGGGTCATCGGGCAGTCCCTCTGGAGAGTTCGGCCTCTTCAGATTTATGCCTGATTGATCCGCCACCGTACGGTGAGTTGGATCCACCGCTTCCGGTAAGGGTACCTCTCTTCCCCCTTTGTCCCCTCGATGGTGATGGCACTTTCGGGTGCACACTTACCACTGAACATACCTACCTCAGAGACTGTCTAAATTTCTGTTGAAACTGCCTCTACTTACTATTTTCATAAGACCCTTTATTGGATTTTTTGTATATGTCACATTGCTTGATTAGTTTTCACTAGTCACTGTATTTTCCTGCAGTTTATCGCACCCACAATGTTTTGTGTCACATTTCATTGTCAGTTGTGACACATTGTAGTTTTGCTGATGAGCGAATTCATAATGTTTGACACTGTTGCTTTTACCATTTTTGTCATTGGCATTCCTTTTAGTTGTGAAACACTTTCTTTAACTATCTCACCTACATAGTTTCTTATTTTTATTCCTTTATTCACATTTTCAGCGCCACACTTTATACCTTCAAAAGTGAGTACACCCCTAAGTGAAAATGTCCAAATTGGGTCCAAAGTGTCAATATTTTGTGTGGCCACCATTATTTTCCAGCACTACCTTAACTCTCTTGGCCATGGAGTTCACCAGAGCTTCACAGGTTGCCAATGGAGTCCTCTTCTATTCCTTCATGATGAGATCACAGAGCTGGTGGATGTTAGAGACCTTGCGATCCTCCACCTTCTGTTAGTGAATGCCCTACAGATGCTCAATAGGGTTTAGGTCTGGAGACATGCTTGGCCAGTTCATCACCTTTACCCTCAGCTTCTTTAGCAAGGCAGTGGTCGTCTTGGAGGTGTGTTTAGGGTCATTATCATGTTGGAATACTGCCATGCGGCCCAGTCTCTGAGGGGAGGGGATCATGCTCTGCTTCACTATGTCACAGTACATGTTGGCTTTCATGGTTCCCTCAATGAACTGTAGCTCCCAAGTTCCGGCAGCACTCGCAGCCCCAGACCATGACACCCCCACCACCATGCTTGACTGTAAGCAAGACACACTTGTCTTTGTACTCCTCAACCTGGTTGCCGCCACACACGCTTGACACCATCTGAACCAAATAAGTTTATCTTGGTCTCTTCAGACTACCGGACATGGTTCCAGTAATCCATGTCCTTAGTCTGCTTCTCTTCAGCAAACTGTTTGCTGGCTTTCTTGTGCATCATCTTTAGAAGAGGCTTCCTTCTGGGATGACAGCCATGCAGACCAATTTGATGCAGTATGTGGCGTATGGTCTGAGCACTGACAGGCTGACCCCCCCCCCCCCACCCCTTCAACCTCTGCAGCAATGCTGGCAGCACTCATAATATCTATTTCCCAAATACAACCTATGGATATGACGCTGAGCACGTGCACTCAACTTTTTTGGTTCTGAGTGGAACCAGTCCTGTTAAACCGCTGTATGGTCTTGGCAACCATGCTGCAGCTCAGTTTCAGGGTCTTGGCAATCTTCTTAAAGCCTAGGCCATCTTTATGTAGAGCAACAGTTCTTTTTTTCAGATCCTCAGAGAGTTCTTTGCCATGAGGTGCCATGTTGACTTCCAATGACCAGTATGAGAGAGTGAGAGCGATAACGCCAAATTTAACACACCTGCTCCTCATTGAATGAATGAATGAATGATTTGTAAAGCGCTGCAAATGCGAACTGAATCGCCTCAAGGCGCTAGATGCATTCTCTGTTGTCAGCTTCTTAAAAAAGGAAGGTCTTTAGTTTTTTCCTGAAGGCCTGGTGGTTTTCTTCCATGCGGATGTTGGTTGGAAGAGCATTCCATAGTCGAGGTCCTTGGACTGCGAATCTTCGTTCTCCCTTTGCTTTGTAACGGTATTTGGGAATGATGAGGAGGTTTTGGTTAGCTGATCGAAGACTGCGATTCGGCGTGTAGTGTTTTATTTTCTCCCGGAGATATAGCGGAGCGTTTCCTTGTATGCATTTGTGGGTGAGGCAGAGGGTCTTGAATGTTATCCGATTCTTTACGGTTAGCCAGTGTAGGCTCTTTAGGGATGGGGAAATGGATTCCCAGGGTTTTTTTCCTGTTAACAGTCTTGCCGCCGTGTTTTGGATGAGTTACAAGCGCACAAGCTGATATTGGGGTAGTCCTAGGTAGAGCGAATTTGCGTAGTCGAGTGGGGAATTGATGATTGTCCCCACAACTGCCGCTTTGTCCTCTTCTGGGATGAAGGGGATGAGTCTGCATGGCAGGCGCTGGAGATGGTGGGATCCGCTTACTACTGATCCTATTTGTGCATCCATTGTCATTCCTGAGTCAAAGATGACTCCGAGACTCTTGGCTTTGGTGCTTGGAGAGATGGTCTGTCCGAGGATGGTGGGAGGTGACCACGAAGTCTTTATTTTGGAGTTTTTGTTAGCATGTAGGAGAAGAAGTTCTGTTTTTGATCCGTTGAGATTGAGGGAGCTAATGGTCATCCAGTCATCTATTAAACTGCTGATGAAGGTCTTTTTGTCCGTTGATGCGAAGGTAGAGTTGGGTGTCGTCAGCGTATGAGTGGAAGCAGAGGTCCGTTTTCCTGATGATATTGAGAAGTGGGCGGATGTAGATGTTGAATAGCACTGGTGACAAGGGTGAGCCCTGAGGGACTCCACAGGAGATTGCCCAGGCTTCCGAGGTGAATGTTCCTAGTTTCACTATCTGAGAGTGATTCTCTAAGAAGGATGCAAACCATTTTAGAGCAGAAACTGTAGCTCCTGCAACTTCTGCGAGGCGGACAAGTAAAGTATTGTGGTCCACTGTATCGAATGCTGCGCTGAGGTCAAACAGTACCAGGAGACACGGTTCTCCGTCATCTGCTGCTTCAAGGGCGTCATCCCATATTTTGAAAAGTGCTGTTTCTGTGCCATGGCCTGGGCGGAAGCCTGATTTCAGGGGGTCCAGGAGTTGGTGTGCGTCCAGGTAGCGTTGTAGCTGCTGTACTACTGCTTTCTCTATAATCTTGGAGATGGTGTTGAGGCTTGTTATTGGTCTGCGGCAGTTAGGGTCCTTAGGGTCGAGATGGGTTTCTTTAGGAGGGGTTTGACGATGCCTTGCTTGAGGGAGATTGGCACAGTCCCTTCTTTGAATGATTGATTTATGAGGTGTGTTAGGGTAGGGGCCAAGATGTCGGAACATTCTTTCAGGAGTTTAGTGGGAATGATGTTGTTTGGTGATGTGCTGTCTCGAAGGCTTCTGATGATGTTTTTTGTCGTGTCAGTGGTGATTGGGGACAAAGAGAAATTCGGTGGTTGAGTGACATTCGTGTCGATATCCTCTTTTTGCTTTGCTTGAGTGAGGTTGGTTGTTATTTTCTGATGAATTGATTTCCGAATGTTGTCGATTTTGTCGATGAAGAAATCTGATAACTCATTGCAGAATTCTTGAGTATCGTTTGCTAGGGGCTCTAAGCAGGTCGGGTTCATTGACTGAGCAACTATTTTGAAAAGTTCCCACGGACGGTTTAAGGCAGATGAGATGATGTCCGAGAAATGTTCTTTTTTGGCTTTGAAGATTGCCTTGTGGTATTTCACAGTGAGTGCTTTGTAGTTAGCATGGTTTTCCTTGGTGGGATTTCTTCTCCATGCTCTTTCAGCTCTTCTACGTTCTTGCTTGAGTAGGGTGAGAGTGCCATTAAACCAACTCAAGTTTTTTTTGGGACGAGTGTTCTGCGTTTTGGCGCCACTGAGTCTGCTGTTTGTAGTAATACCTTGTTTAGGGAGTTGAGCGTTTGTTCCGTTGAGAGATTTGAGTTTAGCAAAAGTATTTTGTTTGATAATGTAGTTTTGAAGAGTTCACACCTGAGACCTTGTAACACTAATGAATCACGTGACATCGGGGAGTGAAAATGGCTAATTCGACCTAATTTGGACATTTTCACTTAGGGGTGTACTCACTTGTGTTGCCAGCGGTTTAGACATTAATGGCTGTATGTTGAGTTATTTTGAGGGGACAGCAAATTTACACCGTTATACAAGCTGTACACTCACTACTTTACATTGTAGCAAAGTATCATTTCTTCAGTGTTGTCACATGAAAAGATATAATACAATATTTACAAAAATGTGAGGGGTGTACTCACTTTTGTGAGATACTGTATATATATATATATATATATATATATATATATATAATGTGATTCTGTACTTGCCAATGAAGGAATCTCCCTTCATTGAGTCTGGCTGCATCCATTTTAACTGTGGGCAGCTGGAGCAGCTGCCTGTTCACTTCCTGGATTCACACAGAGGCACACCTCCAGCTTTGCAGCTCTCATTGACCCTCTTATGACTCGTCCCCCCTCTCTTCCTGGCAAACTCTCATGAGAGAGAGAGCTGTGCATGATGTCATAAGCCTAGGCTAATGACCAGACAAGAAACAGGAAGTGGGCTGTATAAGGTATAAGGTATTTACTGGCAGAAAAAAATGTTTTACTATCCAAAGTTAAAACAACAACAAGGGCAGAAGATTTAATAGATGGAAAGATGATAAAAAATCAATGAAGTTCCACTTTAAGCGCAGTTTCTTTTTTCTTCATAAGCATTCACCTGGCCCTGACCAATTCTGACCTTATTTAGCTTAAAGTGGTGTTTTCCAGCCGCAAAATAAAATTTTTTAAAAGGTCAGAGCAGCTACAAACAGTTTAAGGGGAACTCTGCGCCAAAATTTAAAAAAAAATGGCGTGGGGTCCCCTCCAAAATTCATACCAGACCCTTATCTGAGCACGCAATCTGGCAGGCCTCAGGAAAATAGGGGGGGAATGAGAGAGCGCCCCCCCCCTCCTGAACCGTACCAGGCCACATGCTCTCAACATGAGGAGGATACTTTGGGATCCCCAAAGCACCTTGTCCCCATGTTGATGGGGACAAGGGCCTCATCCCCACAACCCTTGCGCGGTGGTTGTGGGGGTCTGTGGGCGGTTGGCTTATCAGGATCTGGAAGCCCGCTTTAACAAGGGGACACCCAGATCCCCGCCTCCCCCCATGTGAATTGGTAACGGGTACATTGTACCACTACCATTTCACAAAAAAGTGCCAAATATAGTAAAAAAGACAGGAGACACTTTGGGACAAGTCATTATTAAAAAATAAAAATGTCCCATGATGTAAATCCAACTAACGCCGCCCGATGGACTGAAAAAAAAAAAGCCGCAACAGCTTCGCTTCCATGGGAGGCTCCCGCGGAGTGATGCTTCTTCTCGATGACAGCTGTTATATAGCTGAGGGTGGGGCCACCCGATGACGTAAACGGGCGACCCGCATTCTTCTGACATCACGTGGCATCAGAGGGGGGCGGGGTCTCCCGTTTACATCACCGGATGGCCCTGCCCTCAGCTATATAACAGCTGTCACTGAGAAAAAGCGTCACTCAGTGGGAACCTCCCATGGAGGTGGAGCTGTTGCAGCATTTATTTTTATTTTTCCGGTCCATCGGGCGGCGTGAGATGGATTTACATCATACATTTTTTTTTTAATAAAGGACTTGTCCCAACGTGTCTCCTGTCTTTTTTACTATTTTTTGACACTTTTTTGTGAAATGGTAGGGGTACAATGTACCCGTTACCAAATCACATAGGGGGGAGGCCGGGATCTGGGAGTCGCCTTGTTAAAGGGGCTTCCAGATTCCGATAAGCCCCCCACCCGCAGAGCCCCACAACCACCGGGCAAGGGTTGTGGGGATGAGGCCCTTGTCCCCATCAGCATGGGGACAAGGTGCTTTAGGGACCCCAAAGCATCCTCCCCATGTTGAGGGCATGTGGCCTGGTACGGTTCACGAGGGGGGGTGCTCTCTCATCTCCCCCCTATTTTCCTGCAGCCTGCCAGGTTAAGTGCTTTGATAAGTAATAAAGAGAAAAACACACGTGGGAGAGACGCATGCGCTGCACACCCCGAAACAATAATGTTAAAAAATGGACAGTTTCCCCGGTGGGGCTTTAGACAGCAATATCTTGATATTCAGAAATAATAAAAAATGTATAACCAGTAAGTGCTTTTATTGAACCATAAACAATTGTAATGTTATATTTCAATTGGCATTACAACATAGAGCGCTGGCCAAGTAGTACAATACATATTCCACAATATAAAGTCGACACATCTTTACACAAAATTGTATACAGTCATACATTTCCGGGCTGTTGACGGTATAAATCCCCGACGCGTTTCGACCTGTGTACGGTCATCATCAGGGGGATAGTTGGTTCTATAAAATACATTGAATATCTTCAAAATTTAAGAACATGTCATCATAAATCTCATTATAAGGTTAAAAGTGGTAGTATATTTACCGCTGAAGAGTAGAGGGAATAATCCTTTGGCCAGTAAAAGCCGTAAATGGATCCGGGGGGCCCCCATATTCGCCCCTGTCTCCCCAGAGCGCATGAGTCCAGCCCAAGGGGCTTACAAGGAGCCACATAGACGCCCTCCAGGGGAAGGAGAAGTCAGCACCTGCGACAAATACCCAATAAGTCAAAATGATTCTCAGCACATTGGCAAAAGTATGAAGTGTATGGGCTAACTGCAATCCTAGTGATCAATATATATTGATCTGGTGTCCTAAGGTTTCATGATTATAATTATATAGAAAGTGGCACAACCATAAAAGAAATGGTTGTGTAGTTGTAGGGTTGTTTGAGTGGTGTGGTGTGTAAACACAGGTGAGTGGGAAGTGATATGTGGTACTAGGAATATGAAAAACCCTTTGAGTGATAAAATAGGATTAAATGGATGGCCAGCACAATCCTGACTGCAGTGCCATGTCCAGGTGAATGAAATGAGTGTATGGTGTCAGCCAACACATGGTGGAATAAAAGTGAAAAACAAGTCAAAAGGAGAGTGTGTGAATGAATAAAACCAAATAAAACAATCAAAAACATGTGTGGAAGATCTAAACTGATTATAGGAATAGGAGTATGAGTGTAGTGTTGTAATATTAGAGTAGTAAGGGTATATGTATAATATAATAATTTACCTTGTGCCACAGTGTGGCTGATGTAGTAAAGTTAGACTTGTATGAACCAAATTGCAATGGAGCAAAAAAGGTAAAAAGCTGGAGCCAAAAAAAAGGATTTGTGCAGTGCCATCCATTACGGTCTGCATGGAGTCATGGTAAGACTCACAGGCAGCCGATCATGGATATATGCCTAAAGTAGGCAATTAATTGAGTAAGCACAGGTGCTGATCTCCTCCCCCCCAGAGTGAGCAGCCCACATGTGGCTCCCCCGGCATCCCTGTAGGCAAAAAAAAAAAAAAAAAAAAAAAAAAAAAAAACCCCGGCAGCTGCCGTCAACTCCGCCGCAAACCGCGAGATGTCGCGGCGCCGTGCACACGCCAAAGTAACTTGCACATGCGCACCTCGCCGCGGCTCATCCGGAGGTGATCAAGGGATGCCGCCGGCAGAGTGAAGCTCACGTCGGCGGACGATGAATACAAACGTCCGTCAATCAGAGCATGGGGGGGAGAGCTCAGATCCTGCATCACCCCCACATTCTCACCCTGCCGGGAAGCCTTCAATTGGACCAGGACTCACCTCCATGAAGCCGACAGGGGCGGCAGAGGTCCACCATGATCCATGACGGCCATAATCTAAAGTGCATATGTAAATGCAGTAGGCACTAAATTGTAGATGATGAGGTAATCATTGAATTATGCAGGAGCTGAGTGATAGCTCACTGACCCTAGATCCTAACATGTATATTTACAGAGCAGGTGTTAGTGCATGACTCCATGCAGACCGTAATGGATGGCACTGCACAAATCCTTTTTTTTGGCTCCAGCTTTTTACCTTTTTTGCTCCATTGCAATTTGGTTCATACAAGTCTAACTTTACTACATCAGCCACACTGTGGCACAAGGTAAATTATTATATTATACATATACCCTTACTACTCTAATATTACAACACTACACTCATACTCCTATTCCTATAATCAGTTTAGATCTTCCACACATGTTTTTGATTGTTTTATTTGGTTTTATTCATTCACACACTCTCCTTTTGACTTGTTTTTCACTTTTATTCCACCATGTGTTGGCTGACACCATACACTCATTTCATTCACCTGGACATGGCACTGCAGTCAGCATTGTGCTGGCCATCCATTTAATCTTATTTTATCACTCAAAGGGTTTTTCATATTCCTAGTACCACATATCACTTCCCACTCACCTGTGTTTACACACCACACCACTCAAACAACCCTACAACTACACAACCATTTCTTTTATGGTTGTGCCACTTTCTATATAATTATAATCATGAAACCTTAGGACACCAGATCAATATATATTGATCACTAGGATTGCAGTTAGCCCATACACTTCATACTTTTGCCAATGTGCTGAGAATCATTTTGACTTATTGGGTATTTGTCGCAGGTGCTGACTTCTCCTTCCCCTGGAGGGCGTCTATGTGGCTCCTTGTAAGCCCCTTGGGCTGGACTCATGCGCTCTGGGGAGACAGGGGCGAACATGGGGGCCCCCCGGATCCATTTACGGCTTTTACTGGCCAAAGGATTATTCCCTCTACTCTTCAGCGGTAAATATACTACCACTTTTAACCTTATAATGACATTTATGATGACATGTTCTTAAATTTTGAAGATATTCAATGTATTTTATAGAACCAACTATCCCCCTGATGATGACCGTACACAGGTCGAAACGCGTCGGGGATTTATACCGTCAACAGCCCGGAAATGTATGACTGTATACAATTTTGTGTAAAGATGTGTCGACTTTATATTGTGGAATATGTATTGTACTACTTGGCCAGCGCTCTATGTTGTAATGCCAATTGAAATATAACATTACAATTGTTTATGGTTCAATAAAAGCACTTACTGGTTATACATTTTTTATTATTTCTGAATATCAAGATATTGCTGTCTAAAGCCCCACCGGGGAAACTGTCCATTTTTTAACATAAGTGCTTTGATAAGGGTCTGGTATGGATTTTGGGAGGACCCCTACGCCATTTTTTTTTTTTTTTTGCCGTAGGCCTCCCCTTAAAATCCATACCAGACCTGAAGGGCCTGGTGTGGATTTTGGGGAGCCCCCCACGCAATTTTTTTTTTTAAATTTGGTTCAGGGTTCCCCTTAATATTTATACCAGACGCAAAGGGCCTGGTAATGGACGGGGGGTGGGGAACCCATGCCATTTTTTATAAATGATTTTTATCTATATTGCTGAGACCCGACAATTCATTACAGCCACAATCAGTTTTAAATGACGTTTTTCCTTTAGAAATGTAATTTAGCTGTGGTATTGTTCTAAACACGGGAAAACTGCGCCACTTTACAGGCATACTATAGACACCCCCAGGCACGATATTTAAAGGAACATTTCATTTTTATTGTTTCACTTTATGCATCTTTAAAATCACAGCTCCCGAAAAAACGTCTGTTTTTAAAAACTTTTTTTTGCATTGATCCATGTCCCCTGGGGCAGGACCCAGATCCTCAAACACTTTTTATGCCAATAATTTGCATATAAGCCTTAAAATGAGCACTTTTGATTTTTCATGTTCGTGTCCCATAGACGTTAAAGGTGTTCACGTGTTCGTCCAAATTTTTTGCCGTTCGCCAGTTCTGGTGCAAATCGAACCGGAGGGGGTGTTCAGCTCATCCTTATCTGTCCATCGGGTGCAGATCCCGCCATTACAACAGAGGGAAACCGGCAGTGGAGCCTTGAGGCTTTACTCCCGGTTTCCTACTGCACATGCTCGAGTCGCACGGCACTTTGTGAATGGCCAGCTTGTCTTCTGGGACACACACAGGTCCCAGAAGACAGCAGGGGGGGCTCGCCACACAAGAGGACATGATGGCCTGCGCCGAAGCCCGGCTGGATCAGAAGTACACTTAGTACTTAAAAAAAAAAGGTACCAAAGAAAAAAACATTTTTTTTAAATATCCAAAAATGAGGGGTGGAGGGGTGGTCTTTCATTTAAGACCACCTCTCAAAAGTGGGTGGAACTCCGCTTTAACACATCGATTTTCTATGATCTTCAGCTCGATCTAGTGGCCATAATGTGGTATTTTTTTAATGAAATTTCTCAATCAGAAAAAGAACCGCATTATGACCACCAGATGAAGTTGATGATTAGGGATGGGCTCAGGAGTGTTTGAACTCTCCTGAACTCTCTGGCCAAGAAGTTGTCAAAGCCAGCAGACAATCATAGGCAGTGAAGGCATTCCCTAACACACAATCACAAGTAAGCAATAAGCGTACTGTGGGGCAGGGAATGCCTCCGCTGTCTATGATTGGCTCCATCCAGGGAGACCACAGACCTTTCCACACTCCATTCAATAGACAAAAAAGAGTTGGCTGGAGTTCCACTTTAAGTTACATTTTTGTTACAGAATGATGGAAACATAAAAAGACATTTAGTAATGAAGCTCCTTACCTGGATTGGGAAAGATATCTGAAAATAAGAGAAGAGAAGGCACAGAGTCAGGTTTGATCTTTCATTGATATAAAAGTTATTTTATACACAGTAACGAGGATGTACCACGTGCTCTGAGCCCCAGCAACCAATCAGATCTCAGGTTTCTGTGGTCACATGATAGAAGATATTTTCATTAAGCCCTTATGGTGTTCGTGCCTCTGATTTGTTGTGTAGCAACCTCCTAGGTAAGTACTAGAAGGGAGTATAGTTTTTGGTCTTTCTGCTTGCCAGGAAGATGGTCAGGTAAATCTTAAGAGTGCTCTCTGCCTACCAGAGAGCAGGATCTATTGGTTAGGTCTGCTCATTGTACTCAGGTGCAGCTCAGCTTGTTCTGACTGTCCCCCACTGGTCCAATAGGGAGGCATATTGGACAGTGGGAGGGGACCTGATAAATGAGTGCACAGGATTTGTTACAGCCCTGGCAATTGGCAGAAGGAAAAGTGATGCATTGCATTGTGGGATACTGTATATAAAACCAGAGTGCATGCGCTTGGGGTGAGTTGAGCCAGGGAACAGAGCCCATGAGGGAGAGGGGCGGCTGCCCTCTCCTCCGCGGAGGAGGTTGAACAGACCTGGGTGGTCGACCCAAAGGCCTAGAGAGAGAAGCTGAACCCAGAGGTCCTGCAGAGCTGACTGGAAAGGGAGACACCAGGGAGGATCTAATTCTGCCTACTTTGAGTACAGATCTGTGTCTTTGGGGCCTGTTGAGTCAGGGCCGCCCCCTTCAGTTAGAAGAGTCAGTGGACGGGTATCAGTAAAGGGGATGCTAGAGAGTATCCTGAAGAAAATGTAGTACATCAAGTCTGCTGCTAGTGAGAGCAAGAAGACTTAACCCTTCCATACATGTGGCTGTATGGTTCAAGCAGTGTGTCTGCTTCCACAGATGATCCGGTGAGGCCAAGTGAGAGTTGTCCTTATCTATTGTGAATAGTTTTAGTTGGAGTATCTCACTCATCCCTTCTCCCATCCAAGTTCCAAATAAAATACAAAAAGCCAAATACCTTGGATTGGTCTTTGAGTAGCGAGCAAACGGGAGTAAGGGTGGAATAAGTAGGAGCTCTCAGCAACTAAGCGAGAACCCCTAGCAACATAGTAGGAACCCCCTAGCAACACAGAGGGAACCCTCACCAACTAAGCGGGAAGGCCTTAGCATCTAAGTGGGAACCCTCAGCATCTAAGTGGCAACCCTCTGCACCTAATTAGGAACCATTGGCAACCAGCTGCAGGTAACCAGCGAGAGACCTATGAAGTCAACACTCAGCAAGCCCTAGGGGGACAATGCTATAGTTGTATAATCAGGGGACCATCTCTATCAGTGATGGTCCAATTTTCTGATATAGTAGGGCTTTAGGTGTGGTATCACCAAAGGGCCACCTATAATATTCAGGGGACAGCCCTAGAGTGTAGACACATTGGGCTTCATTTAGTAAAGCTGAAGGGGGCAAAATCTGGTGCAGCTCTGTGAGTAAGCTAAGGCCAGTACCAGAACAGACTTCTCTCCAGCCGGGGACGGTGAAGAAGTGGGAAAACTTCAGCAAGTGCCAAGTCAGGAACCCAGCGGGACAGCAGAGGTGACACTTGTGGAGTGCCAAGCCAGGGACCTAACATATCAGCAGGAGTGAAGCTTGAAGAGTATCAGTGAGTGCCAAGCCAGGTACCCAGCAGGGAAGCGGGGGTGGCGTTTGAGGAAGATACTGAGTGCTACAGTGAAAGAGCTCAGGGGTTCCAGTGGCTATTGAATCCAAAGTCTAGTAAAAGACTGGGAGTTCATCGAGTGAAGACCCAAAGTGAGTGAGTGTGGGGTAAAGAGAACTGTTTGTGTTGCAGAAAGTTGAATACTTTTACCGTTAGTAACAGCTACGAGATTTTTGGCATTGGAGACAGCGGTCCTACCTATACAGAAGTGGTGTCCGGCTGAAGCCTTCACCTGTATAGCTGTCTACCTATAGAAGTATCTTTGCATCTACCTAAGGGTGTCCTGGCCCTTACCCTCTCTCCCACAGTTCTGTTTAAGAGACAATAAATCTCTTTGCATTCAAAAAGTGTCTGGCGCCCACCATTTCATCTTGCATTACACCCACCATGCTTTTTAACCTACGCTACATTAAAAGATGTCGGCTCTTCCTAACTCTTGAGGTCACGAATAAACCAAAACAGGCTCTGGACTTTGCTACATATATATATATACTGTGATTCTGTATATGCCAAATATGCTGCAGAAATCTCCCTCAATTGAGTCTGGCTGCATCCATATTAACTTTTTATCTATATTGCAGAGACCCGACAATTCATTACAGTCGTGATTAGTTTTAAATGACTTTTTTCCTTTAGAAATGTAATTTTGCTGTGGTATTGTTCTAAACACGGGAATAATGTGCCACTTTACAGGCATACTATGGACATCCCCCAGGCACGATATTTAAAGGAATATGGAATTTTTATTGTTTCACTTTAAGCATTATTAAAATCACTGCTCCTAAAAAAAACGTGGGAGCAGGACCTGGGTCCCCAAACACTTTTTATGATAATAACTTGCATATAAGCCTTTAAAATGAGCACTTTTGATTTTTCATGTTCGTGTCCCATAGACTTTAACGGTGTTCGCGTGTTCATCCGAATTTTTTGCCCGTTCGCAAGTTCTGGTGCAAACCAGACCAGTGGGGGTTGTCAGCTCATCCTTATCTGTCCATCGGATCGGGTGCAGGCGCCGCCATTCCAACTAAGGTAAACCAGCAGTGGAGCCTTGAGGTTTTACTCCCGGTTTCCTACTGCACATGCTCGAGTCGCACGGTACTTTGTGAATGGCCAGCTTGTCTTCTGGGACACACACAGGTCCCAGAAGACAGCAGGGGGGGCTCGCCACACAAGAGTACATGATGGCCTGCGCCGAAGCCCGGCTGGATCGGAAGTACAATTAGTACTTAAAAAAAAGGTGTCAAAGAAAAAATTTTTTATTTTAAATATCCAAAAACGAGGGATGGAGGGGTGGTCTTTCGTTTAAGACCACCTCTCAAAAGTGGGTGGAATTCCGCTTTAACACAGCGATTTTCTATGATCTTCAGCTCCATCTAGTGGCCATAATGTGGTATTTTTTTAATGAAATTTCTCAATCAGAAAAATACCCACATTATAACCACTAGATGGAGTTGATGATTAGGGATGGTCTCAGGAGTGTTTGAACTCTCCTGAGCTCTCTGGCCAAGAAGTTGTCAAAGCCAGCAGCCAATCATAGGCAGTGAAGGCATTCCCTAACCCACAATCACAAGTAAGCAATAAGCGTACTGTGGGGCAGGGAATGCCTCCGCTGCCTATGATTGGCTCCATCCAGGGAGACCACAGACCTTTCCACACTCCATCCAATAAATAAAAAAGAGTTGGCTGGAGTTCCACTTTAAGTTGCATTTTTGTTACAGAATGATGGAAACATAAAAAGACATTTAGTAATGAAGCTCCTTACCTGGATAGGGAATGGCCACTGAAAATAAGAGAAGGCACAGAGTTAGGTTTGATCTATCAATGATATAAAAGTTATTTTATACACAGTAACGAGGATGTACCACGTGCACTGAGCCCCAGCAACCAATCAGATCTCAGGTTTCTGTGGTCACATGATAGAAGATATTTTCATTAAGCCCTTATGGTGTTCATACCTCTGATTTGTTGTGTAGCACCCTCCTAGGTAGGTACTAGAAGAGAGTATAGTTTTTTGGTCTTTCTGCTTGCCAGGAAGATGGTCAGGTAAATCTTAAGAGTACTCTCTGCCTACCAGAGAGCAGGATCTATTGGTTAGGTCTGCTCATTGTACTCAGGTGCAGCTCAGCTTGTTCTGACTGTCCCCCACTGGTTCAATAGGGAGGCATATTGGACAGTGGGAGGGGGCCTGAAAAATGAGTTCACAGGATTTGTTACAGCACTGGCAATTGGCAGAAGGAAAAGTGATGCATTGCATTGTGGGATACTGTATTTAAAGCCAGAGTGCATGCGCTTGGGTTGAGTTGAGCCAGGGAACAGAGCCCATGAGGGAGAGGGGAGGCTGCCCTCTCCTCCGCGAAGGAAGGTGGAACAGACCTTGGTGGTCGACCCAAGGGCCTAGAGGGAAAAGCTGAACCCAGAGGTCCTACAGAGCTGACTGGAGGGGAAGACACCAGGGAGGATCTGATTCTGCCTACTTTGAGTACAGATCTGTGTCTTTGGGGCCTGTCGAGTGAGGGCCGCCCCCTTCAGCTAGAAGAGTCAGTGGACGGGTATCAGTAAAGGGGATGCTAGAGAGTATCCTGAAGATAATGTAGGGCATCTAGTCCGCTGCTAGTGAGAGCAAGAAGACTTAACCCTTTCATACATGTGGCTGTATGGTTCAAGCAATGTGTCTGCTTCCACAGATAATCCGGTGAGGCCTAGTAAGAGTTGTCCTTATCTATGGTGAATAGTTCTAGTTGGAGTATCTCACTCATCCCTTCTTCCAAGTTCCAAATAAAATACAAAAACCTGAATACCTTGGACTGGTCTTTGAGTAGCGAGCAAACAGGAGTAAGGGTGGAACAAGTAGGAGCTCTCAGCAACTAAGCGAGAACCGAGAACCTCTAGCAACATAGTGGGAACCCCCTTGCAACACAGTGGGAACCCTCACCAACTAAGCGGGAAAGCCTCAGCATCTAAGTGGGAACCCTCTGCACCTAAGTGGGAACCATTGGTAACCAGCTGCAAGTAACCAGGGAGAGACCTATGAAGTCAACACTCAGCAAGCCCTAGGGGGGCAGTTCTACAGTTGTATAATCAGGGGACTATCTCTATCAGTGATGGTACAAATTCCTGATATAGGAGGCTTTAGGCGTGGCCCTTGATATCACCAAAGGGCCACCTATAATATTCAGGGGACAGCCCTAGATGGGGGTTGATTTAGTAAAGCTGGAGGGTGCAAAATCTGGTGCAACTCTGCATAGAAACCAATCAGCTTCCATGTTTTAGCACCTGTCACAATGGACACGGGTTTGAAATTGATTTTTAACCTGCATTTCAGTGCAAGTTCGGGGACTATTCAAAAGATATCTGTGCGGGTTCATGCACAGATGTCTATTCAATTCGGCCCTGAAATTACCAAAAGTAGTGCAGGAACTACTTTTGGAAATTGGTGCGTCGCAGTAAAGTCAGCGTCGCACCGATTGGGACAGTGCTGTTGCCGGCAATAGGCTGCGACAAAACGCATGTCAAAACTTGCCGATATAACGGGGGCTTATTGTCAAAGCTTAATTAAACAAGCTGAAGTCAGAAGCAGATTGCACAGCTGCACTAGATTTTGCAAACTCCAGTTTTAGTAAATCAACCTCATTATATGAGACTGCTAAGATCTCTGTTATTAACCACTTCTGGACCACCGCACGCCGATGTACGTCCAAACTTTGCCAGCGGATATCGTTGTTATGGCAGCAGCTAGCTGCCATAACCCCGGTATCCCCGTTTTCGTGCGGCAGTCGGCTTTCTGATAAAAGTAGTCCCTGCGGCGGATTCGCTGCAAGATCACTTTTATCGGTGGCGGGAGAGGGGCCCCCCTCCTGCCGTGATCTGGTGCCCTCCGCCACTTACCGGAGCCGTCGGTAGCAGCGGAGGCAATCGCGTCTGTCTCCCTTCTGTGCCTGGAGACGAGTGAGGCTAAGATGGCACCCACTTGTCTCCATGACGCCTCTCACACCTCTTAAAGGCACATTTTTTTCAATGTCATTTTTTTAAATGACTTTTTTTTTTTAATTGCATTTTAGTGTAAATATGAGATGTGAAGTCTTTTTGACCCCAGATCTCATATTTAAGAGGACCTGTCATGCTTTTTTCTATTACATGGGATGTTTACATTCCTTGTAATAGGAATAAAAGTGACACAATTTCTTTTTTTTTTTTTTAAACAGTGTAAAAATAAATAAAATAATGTAAAATAAATAATAAAAATAAAAAAAATTTTAAAACCCTGCCATCCCGACGAGCTCGTGCGCAGAAGCGAACGCATACGCGAGTAGCGCCCGCATATGAAAACGGTGGTCAAACCACACATGCCACTGCGGTTGAGCGCCATCTGCAGTGGAGAAAACAGACTGCACCTGCCTACAAATGCTCCCACCTTTTTGCTATGAAAAACCCTCAGAAAATCCATAGTAAAGGATCAGAAGCAAAAAAAATAATATAAATGTGAAAGAACAGCACATAAAAAGGTAAGATAATGTAAAAGAAGCAAACCAAATAATTGAATTACTAGATGTCTGTCCGGTATCTCTCCCTGCTGGCTGCCGTCAGAGCAATAGAATTCAGTGTCTAGGTAGGTTGCCCCTAGACTCCTCCTTGTCTCTAATGTGTCACATGACACAAGATGAGGGGGAGCCTGGGGGAAACAATCATCCCAACATTCTGTTGTGCTGTATCTGAGGTCTGTAAGTTCAGGAAGGAAGAGAGGGGGAATTTTGAGGGAAGATGATTTGTGTTGGTAAGGTATCCTGGTAGGACTTGAGCAGTCCAGGATGCTGCTTTCAGTACTTTTGGGATATAACCACCTGCATGTCTACTACCCTTAGGCCAGATGGCTCAGAGGGGATGACCTGTCTGTATAGCCTGCCCTGTTCTCGGTACACCCTCATTCTGTCATCCTCAGCTGGTGGTCTCTCAGCCAGACTCCTGAGTTCTTTCATGCTGTTGTCAAGTTTACCTAATTCAGAGAACCCGCAATTATCTGCCACAGATGCCAGGGAGATGACAGCCTGGAGAGACTTCAGGTCCTCCAGGCCAGGCACAGAGGAAGAGGGGTACAATCTGGTTTGATTGTCCCTTCCTCTGTAGTCCAAGGAGGACCAATGGGTGCTGCAGATCACCCCTGCAGCACAGGGAACATCCGCATTGCACAGTATATCACACATACCATCATTAATTTTAGCGTCCATCATGGCTTCAAGTTCCATTCCAGGCCTTTGCTCTGGAGACCTTAACTCTCCCCAGAATTCCCTATGTGTCATCAAACAACGCTTTAAGTAAATCTAAAGTAAGTCTCAGGTGAAGAGGTAGGCACCAGAAGAGTGAACGTGGCTAATACTGGGCTAGCAACCACCCCAGTTCAGTAGCCTGTGATGGGAGCCAGTTTGGCAGGGGGCTTGTAGAACCCAGCTTACTTTAGAGAGGTTAAGAAACTCCTGGTTCAGCTGCACAGGCCCCTCTTATGTGTAAGTCACCATGTGTCTTTTAGGGGCACAGGGTGACCGAGAAAATGATGGACAACTACTTGATGGGCACTGAGAATGTGGTTTGGATTACTCTGAACTATACATGTTCATTGAAAGAGCTGGTCACATTGATCTCTGTTCCATGGTCTTCAATGGAAACACAGGCCATGGGTACTTCTGGGTTGATGCCTCAGTGCCTTTGACAGTCATGGTTTTGCAGGAAATAGGAAAAAGGAAATCCTTAGAGCTTACCAGCTCAGGGGGCACTATGATCACCTATGCCCTAGTGTTCCTTATGCCAGTGGTAACTCCATTCCTAACAGACATCCTTCAGATAATTTGAGAAGCAACTTTCTATTCCTGGAAGCGCACAATACAGCAGGGACCATGTTGGATTTCCCGGGAAAGGGGGGAGGTCATTTTCCATCTGAGGGCAGGACATGCTGACATGACCCACCTTGTCGTCAACAACTAAGCTGCTGGTTTAGTTACAGTAGGTTAAGATGCTTTGGGCCTCTGGCATTCAGGACAGGAGGTTCCAGATGTCCACATACAGGAGCTGAATTACTTAAATACTGTATTTTATCCAGGCCAGAAGCAGAGACTATTAGGTAATTGTTTCTGTGGTCTGGCTGTTTAACTCTAGCTGCCCAAAACTGGATTCTAGTGACAGGCATCTCTCTGTCCTATTGTTATTATCTCACATGCACAGTGCCACAGTGCCAAGTATCTAGGTCTGTGTTGATGTATATATAGAGGTCACATTCAAGTATACTGTATTAGTAGGTGAATCTGTTCATTGTAATAGAGTTTATATGAAGGGCCTATTATTTTAGTTAACACTGTCCCTTCTGGTCTGGGATTCTATAGCTAGTTTTAGCTTAGGGCTCAATAACCAGCAGGGGCTAGACATTAGACATCTACAGAAAGGAAAAAAATGTTTAGTTTAGTTTTGTTTTTTACATAAATTCGTTTAAGTTTGTTTAATTAATTTTTGGAATTTGGTTAGTTTATTCGTATTCAAATCGATTCAAATTTTTCGAAATTAAAAAAAAAAATTGAATTAGAAAAGTTTTCAAATTCGAATAGTTTTCAATTTGTTTTCCAATTTCCAAAGAGAATAAAATAGAATAGAAAATAAAGGAATAGAATAGAAAAATAAACATAATAAAATAGAAAAGAACAAAACATGAAATAAAAATAGAGTATAATAGAGTAAAACAGAACAAAATAGAATAGAAAATAAAATAAAAAAATAGAATGGAATAGAAAAGAATACAATAAAATAGAAGATAACCATCTATTGAAATTCAAATAGAAAAGAATAGCATACAAAAGATTAGAATTTTAAAAAAAAAACAATAGAATAGAAGGAATATAACCATTTCCCAAAATTCAAATAGAATCAATTTGAATTTGAATAGATTAGAAAAGAATAGATTAGAATAGAAAAGAAAATAACAGAATAGAAAAAAATAGAATAGAAAGAATATAACCATCTTCCTATTCTAATCTATTCTTTTCTATTCTATTCAAATTCAAATTGATTCTATTTGAATTTTGGGAAATGGTTATGCTCTTTTTATTCTATTCTATTCCATTGTTTTTTTAATTCTATTCTTTTTCTATTTGTTTATTCTTTTCTTTTCTATTCTTTTCTATTGTATTATTTTCTATTCTTTTCGAAATTTCAAAATGCAGAAGATAGTTATAATCTTTCAATTCTGTTATTTTCTATTCTAATCTATTCTTGTCTATTCTATTCAAATTCCAATTGATTCTATTTGAATTTTGGGAAATGGTTATATTCTTTCTATTCTGTTCTATTTTCTTTAAATTCTATTATTTTCTATACTATTATAATCTATTCTATTCTTTTCAATTTTATTATTTTCTTATGTATTTAAATTCAAATTGATTCTATTTTAAATTTGAATTTGAGAAGTTAGTTATATTCTTTCTATTTTATTTATTTTTTTTATTCTATTTTATTTGTTTATATTCTATTCTATTTTGTTCTGTTTTCTATTCTATTTTGTTCTGTTTTACTCTGTTGTTTTCTATTCTATTTTGTTCTGTTTTACTCTGTTGTTTTGTATTCTATTTTGTTCTGTTTTACCCTATTATATTCTATTCTTTTATTTTCTGTTATATTCTTTTCTAATCTATTTTTTTTTTTTTCTGTTCTATTCCTTTATTTTCTATTCTATTGTATTCTCTTTGGAAATTGGAAAACAAATAGAAAACTGTACAAATTTGAAAACTTTTCGAAAAGTTTTAGAATTTGAAAATCCATCGAATTTGAAAATGTTTTCGAATTTGAAAATGTTTCGAATTTGAAAACGTTTTGAATTTGAAAACTTATCGATTTTGAAAACTTTTCGAAATTGATTAGAAAACGATTCAAATCGATTCGAATTCAAATTTTGTCCAAATGTTTTTTCGTTATTTCGGATTAGTTTAAATTCCGTACTATTGTAATTAGAAAATTCGGATATGTCCAAATTGCCGAAAACTGAAAATGTGTCCAAATTTCAATTCGGAACTAAACGAACTACAGGTGGCTACTAGACATCCTGGTTAGGCATCGGATGGCCACTTCTGGTAGCTAGTGGTCTGGTTTCATGTCAGATTAGAAACTATTAAGGAGGGACTAAAGTGCAGAGTAGATAGTGTGAGTTTCAGTGCCACACCACAGTTCCTGCCATGAGAAACTCCATTCCAGGCTGGTTGGACAACAGTTGGAGGTTGTTCCTATCACTGCTGATCTTGTCTTCAGGTCTCCGACACAAAGACCGAAGCTGCATCATCCTCATGGGGCCCCTGCAACTGGACTTTGCTGCAACATTCATATGGAGATATCTCTATTAATAACTACTGTATATTCCTGCAAAATTCCACCAGGGCTACGGCCATTTACAACAACCAGTTTAGAGAAGAGCAGGAAGTAGAGCTTTCACTCGTGGGAGGCATTGGGATCATGGTATCAGTGCGCTCTGGGGGCAGTTTTAGGAGAGATGTATATGGGAAAGGACAGCACATTACCCTTACCCCCTGCTATCCATTCTATAGATGGCTCTGGGATAAATACCAGCTCATACCTGGATGGAAGTGGTGAGGTCGAGGCTACCATCCCCCCACATTACTCCCTCCACCCTCACCTGGATGATGATCTCCTCTCCAGGGACAGACACCGGTGGAGGACATGGTATGAAGACAATGAGCAGGTACTGGGAATCTGAGAATCACATTGGATAATATGATGAGGGTCACCAACAGAAGGCCATATCAGTTATGAAGCGAGCCCCACTTAAATTACATACTAACCATCACTTTTAAAAACTTCCTTATGTAGCCTGGGTGTAGGAGGCGTTGCGATGAAATATATGGGATGACCTGCAAAGAGAAGATTAATTAGAATTCAGTTGATTCCTAGGTTTCATCTCTACACACAAACAGTACATTTCTCCTATATATTTGATGAATTTAATTTATCTTTAATAGTATGAAGTATGAAAACAGATTTTGATCTTCTTATTATCTGACTGGTATGTTTGTCATGAGAAGGATAAAAGTCGGAATGAGAGCACGCAATCGGCAATGACACTGAACTGAAATCTACCATACAACTGATCCCAGCAGAATGGCCCAGAACCCTTCCAGTGGCAGAACATTCACCCCTTCCTCCTGACACCACTCAGCTCAAAGCGACCCAGAACCCTTCCAGGGGCAGATCATTCCTCTACAATCTCTGTGATGGAATGTCATCCCTTCCTCCTTAAACCACTCTGCTCAAAGTCACCCAGAACCCTTCCAGGGGCAGATTGTCCCTCTACAATCTCTGTGATGGAACGTCATCCCTTCCTCCTGACACCACTCAGCTCAGGGTGACCCAGAACACTTCCAGGGGCAGATTGTCCCTCTACAATCTCTGTGATGGAACGTCATCCCTTCCTCCTGAAACCACTCAGCTCAGGGTGACCCAGAACACTTCCAGGGGCAGATCATTCATCTACAATCTCTGTGATGGAATGTCACTTTTTTCTACTGACACCGCTTAGCTTAGAGTGACCCAGCATTCTTCAAGGGGCAGACAATTCCCTACAATCTCTCTGATGAAAGGTCAACTCTTTCTACTGACACCGCTTAGGTCAGAGGGACTCAGAATCCTTCCAGGAGCAAACAATTCCTTACAATCTCTGTGATGGAAGGTCACCCCTTCCTCCTGACACCACTCAGCTTAAAGTGACCCAGAACCCTTCCAGTAGCAGATCATTCCTCCATAATCTCTGTGAGGGAAGGTCACTTCTTTCTACTGGCACCGCTCTGCTCAAAGTGACCCAGAATTCTTCAATGGGCAGACAATTCCCTACAATCTCTGGGATGGAAGGTCACCTCTTTCTACTAAAACCGCTTAGCTCAGGGTGATTCAGAATCCTTCCAGGAGCAAACAATTTCCTACAATCTCTGTGATGGAAGGTCACCCCTTCCTCCTGACACCACTCAGCTCAAAGCGACCCAGAACCCTTCCAGGGGCAGATCATTCCACTGCAATCTCTGTGATGGAATGTCATCCCTTCCTCCTGACACCACTCTGCTGAAAGTGACCCAGAACCCTTTCAGGGGCAGATCATTCCTCTACAATCTCTGTGATGGAATGTCATCCCTTCCTCCTGACATCACTCAGTTCAGGGTGACTCAGAACACTTCCAGGGGCAGATCATTCCTCTACAATCTCTGTGATGGAATGTCACCCCTTCCTCTTGACACCACTCAGCTCAGTGTGACCCAGGACCCTTCCAGGGGCAGATCATTCCTCTACAACAGGGGTAGGCAACCTGGGTCCCTCCAGCTTTTGCAGAACTACAAGTCCCATCATGCCTCTGGGAGTAACTGTAACTGCCAGCCTTGCAATGCCTCATGGGAAATGTAGTTCCACAACAGCAGGTTGCCTACCCCTGCTCTACAATCTCTGTGATGGAATGTCACCCCTTCCTCCTGACACCACTAAGCTCAAAGTGACCCAGAATTCTTTAAGAAGCTGATCATATCTCTACAATCTCTGTTATGAAAGGTTGCCCCTTACTTCTGACACCATCTAGCTCAAAGTGACCCAGAATTCTTCCAGGGGCAGATCATTCCTCTACAATCTCTGTGATAGAAGGTCACTCCTACCTCCTGACACTGCTTCATTGAAGGGGATTCCCAGTCTGGGCTCAGCTTGGGGAAGGACTGAGAATTTTTTACGAACACAACCAACTGGCCCTTTCAGAGCAACTGGAGGGCGGATTCGAGTATGTATATATTTTTAAAGAGCATTACTTACTGTATCACAACTTTCACCATCTACTGTACATGTTACATATAATTAAACCAAGAAATTTAAAAAATCAGTTTTAAAGAATGGGGTGCTTTAAGATGTATGCTACCCTATAAAATTGACATGGAGTCACCAAAATAAAATGTAAAATAAAATGCCATGTGCTCATCTAATAGAAAAGAGGCTCAATAATATATGACATCAAGAACATGCTTGGTAGTATCACAACAAGGTGTCCTTTACTGCAGGTGAAGGTCTGAAGTGAGTCTTTTCTGCTTGCATTTTTCACTTTGTGACATGGCATTTTCTTTTATGATACTTATGGCTTGAAAGAGGACCTACCTGTCTCTATGTGATTATCTGCCACTTACACCCAAGTGCATAGTTGTTTCGTAGACATATTCTCATTGAAGACTGGTGTTTTTGTACCCATGCTCCCTGGTCATGATTTTAATTAAGATTATATTTCCCTGGTATATATATTTTTGGCCCCTATTACCATGATGTCTAATCTAGTAGAACTGCTATGCCGTGTACACACGTGCGGATTTTCTGATGGGAAATGTTGGATGTGAGCTTGTTGTCGGAAAGTCCGACCGTGTGTATGCTCCACCGAACATTTGCTGTCGGACTCTCCGCCAACAAATGTTGGCTAGCAGGTCCTCAAAATTTGTTGTCGGAAAGTCCAATCGTGTGTACACAAGTCTGTCGCACAAAAGTTCACGCATGTTTGGAATCAAACAGTGGGAGCCGCACTGGCTATTGAACTTCCTTTTTCTCGGCTTGTTGTACATCTTGTACGTCACTGCGTTCCCACGTTCATAATTGTTGGCCAACATTTGTGTGACTGTGTGTATGCAAGACAAGTTGGAGCCAACATCCTTCGGACAAAAATCCACGGTTTTGTTGGCGGAAAGTCCGATCGTGTGTACAGGGCATAAGTCTTCAGGCATAGAAAGAATCAGTGGGGGGGTTGGGAAAAGCTTAACAACTTTTGTGCCCCGGTGACTGACTCTTTTTCCAAAGTATGCACACTTTTGTAATAAAAGAACAAAATATGTTACACGTTCATTAGCACATACATTAAGTATTGTACCATTCTTCCAAATCCTCCTGCGCCACCTTTTTTTTTTTCCTTTTTGATTCCATTTTCTCATGGAGAGAGATCCAGATATAGAAAGGAAGAGAGACGATACTGAAAAATTAGATTGTAAAGGAGTCAGACCTATTACAGGGCAGCCATTTTAGCCACTGTCTGTTGGTGGTTTGTTCTCTCTCTGGCCAATGCTGCTGTGTGCCTTGAGGCGGCCATTCTTGGATCGCTTCAGGAGCTCGGTAACCTGGTCTATAGAGGTCCTCGGGCGTATTCTGATCTCCCACATCCCGGCGCTCCGTCACTCACAGCCACGCCTGCTGCTCATATGATAGACAGAACAGTACGGGGCCAGGAGGCGTGGCTGTGCGTGACGGAGCCCCGGGTACACAGGAGATCGCGGCTCTATGTAATTCAGCGGCTCTCGCTCCTCTTCCCTTGGAGACAGTTGGGATCGGTGTATAACACGCACACACGATTTCCCCTGATTTTCAGGGGGAAAAGGTGCGTGTTGTACGCCGATTAATACGGTACTTTGATTAGGTCCTGTCTTGGGTGGAGGCACTGCCAACTTTATTATTGATCCCACTCTTCCACTTAGCAAAGGTTTACATTTACCTATCCAAACGAAACCAACGCTAACCCATCTAATACCTAGCACATGGGCGTAGCATAAGGGGTTGCAGGGGTTACAATCGCAAACCCTGCCCCTGGCTCCGGGGGGCCCCTGCAGCCTCCCTGTCATATTATCATATCCTCCACCATGGGTGTAGCATAAGGGGTTGCAGGGGTCACAATCGCAACCCTGCCCCTAGCTCCGGGGGGCCCCTGCAGCCTCCCTGTCATATTATCATATCCTCCACAAAGTCCAGCTCTGATCTGCCCTAGGGTCCCACAGCCATGCTCTAGTACTGGGCTTCCACTTTGCTTTCCACAGTCCACACCCCTCTGTACCTATTGGCTGGGGAGAAGCTGTGAGCCATTTCCTGAATGGAGAGGAGCACAAGGTGAGAACAGCCCAGGATGGGGAAGTGTCTGTGCTGTCCTCTGATTCTCCAGCGGTGATCCCTGTCCTCTGATTCTCCAGCAGTGATCCCTATCCTCTGATTCTCCAGCGGTGATCCCTGTCCTCTGATTCTCCAAAGGTGATCCCTGTCCTCTGATTCTCCAAAGGTGATCCCTCTCCTCTGATTCTCCAGCTCTGATCCCTGTCCTCTGATTCTCCAGCTCTGATCCCTGTCCTCTGATTCTCCAGCGGCGATCCCTGTCCTCTGATTCTCCAGCGGCGATCCCTGTCCTCTGATTCTCCAGGGGCGATCCCTGTCCTCTGATTCTCCAGGGGTGGTCCCTGTCCTCTGATTCTCCAGAGGGGAGTCCCTGTTCTCTGATTCTCCAGGGGTGATCCCTGTCCTCTGATTCTCCAGGGGTGATCCCTGTCCTCTGATTCTCCAGGGGTGATCCCTGTCCTCTGATTCTCCAGGGGTGATCCCTGTCCTCTGATTCTCCAGGGGTGATCCCTGTCCTCTGATTCTCCAGGGGTGATCCCTGTCCTCTGATTCTCCAGGGGTGATCCCTGTCCTCTGATTCTCCAGGGGTGATCCCTGTCCTCTGATTCTCCAGGGGTGATCCCTGTCCTCTGATTCTCCAGGGGTGGTCCCTGTCCTCTGATTCTCCAGGGGTGATCCCTGTCCTCTGATTCTCCAGGGGTGATCCCTGTCCTCTGATTCTCCAGGGGTGATCCCTGTCCTCTGATTCTCCAGGGGTGATCCCTGTCCTCTGATTCTCCAGGGGTGATCCCTGTCCTCTGATTCTCCAGGGGTGATCCCTGTCCTCTGATTCTCCAGGGGTGATCCCTGTCCTCTGATTCTCCAGGGGTGGTCCCTGTCCTCTGATTCTCCAGGGGTGATCCCTGTCCTCTGATTCTCCAGGGGTGATCCCTGTCCTCTGATTCACCAGCGGCGATCCCTGTCCTCTGATTCTCCAGCGGCGATCCCTGTCCTCTGATTCTCCAGCGGTAACTCCTGTCCTCTGATGTAAGGAGGAAGTCTGGGAACTCTAAACTCTTAAGCCACTTTGAGTATCTTGGCGTACGGTGGATGTATCTGCACGCATGTTGGAAGTAGAGGGGGGGTCAGGTCAACTTTTGCATCGAGGCCCTCAAGCTTCAAGCTACCTAGGAGGGTGCTACAATTATAATATATGTGTAGGGTGTATACCAAAGGTTGTATTGCTTGCTTTCATCTTATTTGTCTCCTGTGTTGTGTTCTTTTGATTAATATTACATTATTATTATCATTTGACGCTGGTTTAGTATTCTAGAGGGTTCTCTGCATTATCAATACATGTTTTCTAAAATTGGAATGTGTGAACATATTACAGGACATTGCACAATACATTACTAACCATCTACATAAAATGTGTTTCCGTAATCACCAGAAGAGAAGAACGGTATGGAATGGCCTGAGGAGGGAAAATCACTCACTGTTCAGTCTGTTCTCGGGATTTACGTTTTCACACCAAAGGAAACATTTTGCTCTTCATTTGATAGATTTTTGCTCTGCTCCAGCAGCTGTACTGAGCACAGCGCTTTTTACATTTCTGCAATGCACCTCTTGGTTTAGTGATAACTTTGTACATTTTTGATATTAGCAGTGCCCAAAAAGCCAGTCACTAATGCCTCATGTTTTAGCAAGTTCTGGGCACATACTGTATACCAAAAGTATTAGGACACCTGCCTTTACACACACATGAACTTTAATGGCATCCCAGTCTTAGTCCGTAGGGTTCAATATTGAGTTGGCCCACCCTTTGCAGCTATAACAGCTTCAACTCTTCTGGGAAGGCCGTCCACAAGGTTTAGGAGTGTGTCTATGGGAATGTTTGACCATTCTTCCGGAGGCACATTTGTGAGGTCAGGCCCTGATGTTGGACTAGAAGACCTGGCTCGCAGTCTCCACTCTTATTCATCCCAAAGGTGTTATATCGGGTTGAGGTCAGAACTCTGTGCAGGCCAGTCAAGTTCACCCCAAACTCGCTCATCTATGTCTTTATTATTATTATTATTATTCATGATTTATATAGCACCAACAGTTCATGCACCGCTTTGCAATGTAGAGGTGGGACAGCACAATTATGCCCTATACACACGGTTGGACTTTCTGACGGAAAATGTGTGATCGGATTGTGTTGTCGGAAATTCCGATCGTGTGTGGGCTCCGTCGTGCTTTTTCTGTTGGAATTTCCGACACAGAAAGTTTGGGATCTGGATCTAAAATTTTCCGACAACAAAATCCGATTGTTTAAATTCCGATCGTGTGTGGGCTCCGTCAAGCTTTTTCTGTTGGAATTTCCAACACACAAAGTTTGAGATCTGGATCTAAAATTTTCGGACAACAAAATCCGATCGTTTAAATTCCGATCGTGTGTAGACAATTCCGACGCACAAAGTGCCACGCATGCTCAAAATAAATTTGGCTATTTTAAAGCTATTGGCTACTGGGCTCTTTATAGTCCCATCGTACGTGTTGTACGTCACCTCGTTCTGAACGATCTGATTTTCTGACAACTTTGTGCAACCGTGTGTATGCAAGACAAGTTTGGGCCAAAATCCGTCGGAAAAAAATCTGATGGATTTTGTCATCGGAATGTCCGACCGTGTGTACAGGGCATTACAGTACAGTTCAATACAGAAGGGACAGGAGGGCCCGGCTTGTAGAGCTTACATTCTAAAGGTAGGGGGTGGTGGTACGAAAGGTAATAGATGCGGGGAATGATTTGATGGTGTTGTTAGGTGGGTGAGGGATAGGCTTCCCTGAATAAGTGAGTTTTCAGGGATCTCCTAAAGGTGGACAGGTTAGGGGCTGATCGGATATACCGGGGCAGGGAGTTCCAGAGGATGGGAGAGGCTCTGGAGAAGTACTGAAGACGAGCATGGGAGGAGGTAACAAGGGAGCTAGAGAGCAGGTGTCAGGGAAGACGGAAGGAGTTCGGATGCCAATGTTGGGTTTCTGCCAAGATCATCCCTTAGCAGGACACTTCGGGATTCGCAAAACCACAGAGCTGGTGCTACACACTTTCTGGTGGCCTAATCTGGAAAGAGACTGTAAAAGCTACGTAGGTGCATGCACCACCTGTATCCAAAATAAGAGCACCCGAAACAGGGCATGGGGCTTGCTCAGACCTGTGCCCGACAGGCCCTGATCCATGATTTCTATAGAATGGTAGAGTTACCACCTTCTGAAGGTTGTACGGCCATCTTTGTTATTGTTGATCGCCTGTCTAAGATGGCCCACTTCTTACCCTTAACGGCTCGAATGTTCATCAGGAAAGTTGTAAGACTCCATGGGGTACCTGTTGATATCGTATCTGACCGAGGGGTCCAATTTACGTCCATGTTCTGGAAATCACTCTGCGAGACCCTGAAGATCAACCTCTCTATGTCATCCGCATACCACCCACAGTCTAACGGACAAACCAAATGGACTAACCAAACGTTGGAACAATATATCCGTTGCTTCACATCTTTTGTCCAGGATGACTGGGTGTCTCTCCTACCATTAGCTGAGTTTGCTTAAAACAACTCCTGTTATTCAGCCACTAAACAGTCTCCGTTCTTCGCAAACTATAGCTTCCATCCCACCTTCTTGCCTGATCTTGTCTCCGAGTCCTCAGTTCCAGCTGTCCAGAATACGGTAGACTTCTTCAGTCATAACAATAAATTATTGCAAGAAGCTATAACCAAGGCACAGGAAGATAATAAAAAGGCTTTCCACAGAAGGAGGAGGGGAGAACTGATCCTACAGCCTGGTGATCAGGTTTGGTTGGCCACAACCAATCTGAGATTGGCTTGTCCGTCTAAGAAGCTTGCTCCAAAGTTTCTGGGACCGTTTCCTGTAAAGAGGAAAATTAACAACGTTTCCTATGAACTGTCTTTACCGGATTCCTTCAGGATACATCCAGTGTTCCATGTATCTTTATTAAAACAGTGCCGGATCCCTTTCCTAATCGGAGGACTAGACCGCCTGAACCAGAGATCATCAATGGGGACGAGGAGTTCGAGGTGGAAGCAATTGTAGACTGCAGGAGAAGAAGGGGTCGTCTGCAATACTTAATTAAGTGGAAGGGTTATGGGCCAGAGGAAAACTCCTGGGAACCTGAGCAGGATGTGCACGCTATGGACTTGGTCCACGCCTTTTTCCGCAGCCACCCCCAGAAGAAGAACCAACTGGGCATCCGGAGGCTGCTCGGTTGTTATCCCACGGGAGCAGGAGAGGACGCCCCCTCCTCCCACTGCCCCTTCCTCCCGCTCTTACCGGGCCTCCCGTCCCACCGGGAGACCCGAGCCAAGATCTGGCGCTTCCACCGGCTAGAGAGAGACTGAAACAAAGCCGGAAATGGCTTTGATCGAGTCTCCTATGGGTAAACACGGAAGCGACGTCACAACGTCACCTCCGGCTTACTCGGCTGCCAATGGCGCCGGTTTTATAAAAAAATGACACTATTCAGAATCGCCGTTTTTGGCGATCTGAATACTTTGAAGTGCAAAGGAGGGATTGGAGGTCTTTTAGACCCCCGATCCCTCCATAAAGAGTACTTGTCACTGCCTATTACTGTCACATGGGATGTTTAAAATCCTTGTGACAGCAATAAAAGTGATCTTTTTTTTTTTTATGTAAAAAAATATAATAAATCAGAAAAAAAAAGTTTTTAAGCGCCGCCCCTCCCCGCGAGCTTGCGCAGCCTAAGTCACTCCCGCATATGTAAACGGTGTTCAAACCGCACATGTGAGGTTCCGCCATGATCGCCAGAGCGAGAGCAATAATTCTAGTGCCAGACCTCCTCTGTAATTCTGACCTGGTAACCGTTCTTTTTTTTTTAAAGCGTCGCCTATGGAGATTTTTAGCTACCGTAGTTTGTCGCCATTCCACGAGTGTGCGCAATTTCAAAGCATGACATGTTAGGTATCTATTTATTTGGCATAACATCATCTTTCACATTACATTAAAAAAATTGGGCTAACTTTACTGTTTAGTTCTTTTTTTTTTTATTCAGGAAAGTGCCTTTTTTCCCAAAAAATTTAGTTTGAAAGACCGCGGCGCAAATACCATGAGACATAAAATATTGCAATGATCGCCATTCTATTCTCTAGGGTCTCTGCTAAAAAAAAATATATATATATATATATATATATATATATATATATATATATATATATATATATATATATATAATATTTGGGGGTTCTAAGTAATTTTCTAGCAAAAAATCAGGATTTTAACTTGCAAGCAACAAATGTCAGAAATAGGCTTAGGCGTGAAAGGGTTAAGGACCTTGCTTTCTGCACTGGTCCAAATCATTTGGTGGAGGGGGGGGAGTAAAAAATATTGTTTTTGTTTTTTTGTTTCTAGCGCAAAAAAATAAAAACCACAGAGGTGATCAAACACCACTATAAGAAAGCTCTAAAAGGACGTCAATTTTATTTGGGTACAGCGTCGCGCGACCGCGCAATTGTCAGTTAAAATAACGCAGTGCCGTATCGCAAAAATGACCTGGTCATGAAGAGGGGTAAATCTTCCAAGTGGTCAAGTGGTTAAATTTTTTTTTTACCATTTTGGATCAGTTTTCCTTTGATAATAAAAATTTTAAAATCAAAATATAAAGAGATATCGATCACTATTTACCACCAAGTCAAAGCCCAATTTGTTCTGAAAAAAACGCGTTATAATTCACCTGGATACACTAAGTAGTTGTGATGATATGTGCAGATTTACTAACACATGTCAAAGTTGCAAAATTGTGTTCAGGCATTAGGATTTGTTTTGCCCTCCATCATAAACCCGTTTAATGAATTTTAAATTTGTAAATTCGAAAATTTGTAAATTTGAGAATTCGGAAGTTCAAAAATCTAATAATAACTTAACTACTACCAACTTTTAAGTTATAGATATTGGAATTTCCTTTCATATTTGGCTGTTAGTGAATGTAACGAATACAAATTTATCTGAAGTTACGAATGATCCGAAATAACGAATGCCGCATCTAAACGAATGGAACGGAAAAAATTAATAATAATAAATAATGATATCAATAAAAACTTTTTATTAAAAATTATTAATTTGCCGTTCCGTTCCATTTGGTTAGATGCAGTATTCGTTATTTCGGATCATTCGTAACTTCAGATGAATTTGTATTCGTTACATTCACTAACAGCCAAAATTTAAAAGGAAATTCCAATACCTATAATTTATTAGTTAGTTATTAATAGTTAGTTATTATTAGTTAGTTATTATTTCAAATTTTCTGATTTTCTTTCTTATTTTCGGATTTTTGAAATTTCCGAATTTACGAATTGCGATCATAACGAATGACCCGAAAAAACGAAAAAGAAAAAACAAATGAAACGAAAGCGAACAAATTTTTTGGCAGTGCACATGTCTATTCTCCACCTAAAATTGGAATGTGTGAACATATAACAGGTTTGTTGTACAATTACTAACCATCAAAATAAAGTATGCCTCCATAATCTTCAGAAGCAAAGTTGAGGATAGGGTGACCTAAAAAAGACAAATTTGTTCACCATTCAGTTATTCTCAGGATTTACATTTTCACACCAAAGGAAATCTTTTGCTGTTCATTTGCTAAATTTAGCTTTTTAAATGTTTCAGTTTCGGCACCTGTACTTTTTAAATTTCTGCAATGGACCTCTTGGTTCACTGGTTGTACTAGGGTTGCACTGAGTATTTTTTTTTTTCCATCTCTTTATTAGGTTTATTTTTTTTAAGACAAAAAAACCTTCATACAAAACAAGTTCAGTCAGAGCCGGGTTGCCACCACCGGCCCTGCTTATACATATACAAATAGTCTCAAATTACAACCCCCCCCAATCCTCCCCCTCCACCCACCCCCGAATCTCTCCATGTACCTATCTACAGTCCTACACCCTCACCTTCACTCGCACTACCTTCCCTCTACCATCCTTTCGACCTATCTCGGTGATTGCTTGTACTTTACCCAATCTTTCCATCTCCTTTCAAACCCTTCTTCTCCTATTTCGCCACTAAACTTTAGGAACGCCATGTTATAAGTTTTGTTAATTTTACCTAGCTAATTCTTCAATGAAGGGCTCTCGGGGTCCTTCCACTGTCGGGGGATTACACTTTGTGCTGTATTTAGGAGATGGGGCAGCAGTGATCTCCTATATTGTTTGATGGACATACTAACCCCATGGAACAGACAAACCCATGGCTCCTCGGATATTTTAGTGCCAGTGATTTCTTCTATTATTAGTAATACTTCTTTCCAGTAGACTTTTTTTTTAGGGCATGTCCACCAAATATGGAACATAGTTTCTGCACATCCCCTCCAACATAGATTAGAGGCCTCCCTCTGAAATTGGTGTAATTTATCTGGAGTTATATACCATCGTGCCAAGCCCTTGCAATTCATTTATAACGAGCTACAATCCGGTGATATAGCATGTGTCAACCTTAATATTTTACAAACATCTACCTCCATGCCTCCTGTTCCCATCTCTTCCTCCCATTTTTTGATAAATGACGGGGGGCCCCAATATTTTTAGTCCGTTCAAAATTTTGTAAATCCTCAATATCCCTCTCCTACCATCTGTCGCCAAGCACAGCTGCTCTAATGGAAGCAGGCTGTCCTCCGAACCTGATCGGTTGGGGGAGGGATTCCACAAAGTGTTTCAACTGTGCATACCTCCACCTATTTATTTCCAAGACATCTTTTTTTATTAATCAATTCCTGAAAAGTGCATATTTTACCGTTGATTGTAATATCTTTTAATTGTGCGTCTTTATGCTTATTCCACCTACCAAAAGAACTCTCTTTCCCTGGTGTCGCTTAGTGGTATCAGTGGGGAATTATATGCCCCACTTTTCCCGTTTGTGTACCCCGTCCCACGTTGCCATAGCTGTCCATGTAATCGTGTGAGTGTGCCCATCTAAATCTCTTATGTGTGTCAGGATCCCTATCACTTTCCCGAGAGTAACTTTACTGATCATACTTTCCAATTTGACCCACCTTTTTGACCCACCGTGCCATAAGAATTGAGTTGTAATAAGTTTTAATATCCGGTACCCCCCAAGCCCTCTTGTGCCTTATCTCTCGTAAGTACCGCCAGACTTATACAGGGCTTTTTATTCTGCCAAATGAACCTACATAGTAGCGTATTTAATTTTTTTAAATACATATCTGGGATTAAGATTGGTAGCATTTGCATTTTATATAATATTTTAGGTCGGATTATCATTTTGAAGCTGTTTATCCTACCAATCCAAGACCTTTGTCTAGAAGCCATTTTATTTAAATCGGTTTTGATATCATTCAGCAGAGGGATAGAATTTTGTTGGTAAATGCTTTCGTGTGTGGATGGTATTTTGACTCCTAAGTACTTTAGCTCAGTGTCCCTCCATATAAATGGGAAGTCCTGTTTATAAATTTGTTCCTCCCGTGGCATAACGCTTATATTCAGTATTTCTGATTTTGAAGGGTTCACTTTGAAATTTGCTACATCGCCGTAAGTTTTCAGTAGGTTAGGGAAGGTTTTCCTAGGGCTGGTAATGTAAAACAAAATATCATCGACATAAACCGCCACTTTATGTACCTCATTATCAGTCTGTGTCCCCCTAATATCGGGATTTTGTCTTACCCCGGCCAGCATCGGTTCTATTGAAAGGACAAACAATAATGGGGACAGTATTTTCAGTACTCGTGAAAATGCTGTGATATCTGAAACAAATGCCTTTGCGGTGCAATCTGAGACCATACAAAATGAATGGGCTCAAATCGCGCTGCAAAGGATTGCATGCGATTTGAACAGGAATGTGGTGCAATCCCTGTCCAAATCGCATGCGAGTCCAGGCTTGTCATAGTGATTTCAGCCTGGGTTAGCACAGGAGCCTTTGCGGGAAATCGCAAGCGGTTCGGACAGGAATCGCATCACTTTCCTGTTCAAATTGCATGCCATTCTTTGCAGTGCAATTTGAGCCCGTTTATTTTGTAGGGGCTCAAATCGCACCGCAAAGATATCAGTACTCGGTATCAGGGAGAACTTTAAAATGGTACCAGTGCATCCCTGCTTTGTAAATTTATGGTAACAGCAATGCCCCAAAAGCCAGGGCTTGTTTCCTGATCTGATGATTGGACCAGACCAGTGGCAGCCCGTCCATACAGGGCACAGACGCGCCGCCCACCCCCCCCCCCCAATCCATGCCCCTGCCCCTAATCTACATGCAGGGTGCCAGATGCATGGATTACAATCAGGGTTTCTTGGGGGGTTTTTAGCACATGAATAGAGCCAGAGGCTCTAATTGCCTTAAAAAAAGGGTGGGCTCTGAGCGCAGAGCACTGCACCCTGAGCCCATCCAGTTGTGTAACAATAACAAATTAATATTTGCTATTGGCTTCCTGCTTCTCCTCCCGGCCAATCAGGAATTGAGTCTTGGGACCTGATTGGCCAAGAGGAGAAGCAACCGTATTGGTGGGGCAGGGGGTGTGATAGACTCACCCGGGACAGAGGCTTTTGGAGGGGACTGAATGCTAGCCTCTTGCTTACCGACTATGGACCCTGGCATTTGAGGGAGCTACAAGCATTTAGGAATATGTTCCATTATGTAATGCAAAAAGACATTATTAAAAAGGCCATGATGGTCTCTGCCAGCTTGGGACTCATAATGTTGGGATCATCAGCAAGCCACCTGTCTGGGGCCTCCTGCCATAATGTGTTTATTGTAAGTAGGTCTAGTGTGCCGCATAAGGGTCTTTCACCCATTGTTGTTTGTGCTAATTAACTCTGCTATTGTCTGAAAGTGTTCTGTGTTTATACTTATGATAATGTTTATTGTAGTTTTTGCTAGGAGACGGCAAGTCTGACCTGGAAGGTGAGACATCTGAGTCATCCAGGGGGTTAATTAATGTCATGTTTATAGTAGATGTCTGTTGTTGTAATTATATTCCGTGTTCTAGTTTGTAACCGAGTTAGTCTCACCTGGTTCTTGGTTACAATATGTGGCTGTAATATCTGATATCTGAGGATCCAGATTGGAGGAAGCAGTGTACTGACGGAAGCACTCAAGCGGAGTGCAATGGGGTTCCATGACAATTGGTGACAAGCAGTGGGATGCTTCGTGCAGTCTGGGACATCCAAACCTCCACTGGGATCCAAGGTCCATTGTCAGAAAAGGGTTTTTCCAGCCGCATCCGCCATGGTCCTGTGCGTGTGCTTGGTGGATTGGCGCTCCAACACACGCGATCGGCCCGATGGAGCGGCACGTGCGCGATAGCACACGTGTGCATGCGGTGACCCGTGCACACCCGTCGTAACGCTCTGACGGGGCTATTTAAAACAGCTCTGGCGTCCAAACGGGTTGCTGGTTTGTCGTCAGCTTCCCGTTGGTTTCTGCTTCCTGTTACTGTATCTGATTCCCCGTTGTGACCCAGGCTGTTCCTTACTACGCTACCATTCTCCTGGATTTGACCCTCGGCCTGTTCAACCGACTTTGCCTTGCCTGCTACAAGTGTTTGACCCTCGGGCTGTTTAACAGACTTTGCCTGGCCTGCTGCAAGTGTTTGACCCTCGGCTTTGTAACGAGCCCCTGCTCGCTCGGTTTCACTCTCCCGACACTCCTCTGCGGCTATAGAATCGGATTGCAGATCGCAACATCTGATGGTTCAGTCATCCGATGCTCCGGCACTAGAACTACAGCTATGTGCCGTTCTAATCCAGTTGTGTAGCTCAGAACAAACATCAGGCAGGATGTATGTAAGTTCAAACAGGGATCTCTCTTATTGACAGGAATACAGGCTCTTTTATACAGTAAAAGAGGAGGTGCATACCTCCTGCTCATATTACTCTGAACATACACCTGTGACCAGAAACCTAATTAACATGGGCTAATTAACTAATCCCTTTAGACAGCCTAGATGACTCAGACATGACCTTTAGGCCAGACTGGCCGTCTTGTAGCTCAGAAAACCCAATCAACATTATCACAGAACACTTCTTCACACAATAGCAGAGTTAATTACCACAAACAACAATGGGGATCTAATGACTCTTAGATCCTATACTAGACTTATTTACAATACACATTCTAGCAGGCAACAGACAGACAGGTGGCTGGAATTGACATCAATATCTCCTAACAGTATTTGTCCCAGCATTATGAATCAGCCACTATTTCTAATATGGCAAATCCAGGGTCCCCAGAGTCTGTGTGTCCTGGGGGACCAGGACCCGAATCCACAGTAATACCACCTCAAGGGTCCCCAGGCATACAGCTCACAATGAGCACCGTTCCCCCAAATGCCAGGGCCCACGATCGATCGGCAAGAGGCTAGCATTCAGTCCCCTCCAAAAGTCTCTCTCCCGGCTAGGTCTGTCACAGGCCTGTTTAACGGACTTTGCTCTGCCTGCAACAAGTGTTTGACCCTCGTCCTGTTAACGGACTTGCCTACCTCCTCTTACTCCTGATCCTTGCCTGTAACCCAGATTACCTACCACACCCGGCATCGGACCCTCAGCCAGTTTTTAAACCCCTGCAAACCTTGGTCCAGCTCTGCAGTCTTCTTTCAGGAACTCTATACCTGCTGGTGGGCCGTGCTTCTTAGTGCCACCCATTCCCTGTACCACCTCCAGGGGGCGGCGTGCGCATAGTTGCAAGGGCGAACCACTCTCGGCATCTCGGCCTCGGTAAGTACTCTCCTGACAGTACAAACCAGTCAGATGTCAGAGGCCGACATAACACGTTCCCCTCTAGAGATCTTGTGCCAGCAGATCTCAGCTCTCACCGATGCAGTCCAAAAACTACAAGAAGGCTATACCCAAATTGATAGCCACCTTCAGCAACTCTACGGACCACCTTTACCTGCAGCCGCAGCTCCCACACCTACTAGTGGGGCCTCCGCCTCTCAGACCACCGCAAACCCAACCATAGTAATGACGCTCCCTGAGCCCAGGGTGCCTACGCCAGATCGCTTCTCAGGGGATCGCAAAAAATACAGAGCCTTTAAGAACGCGTGCTCTCTCTACTTAGCCCAGGACTTTTTCTTCTGAAGCAGTAAAAGTAGGGTATGTTATCTCCCTTCTAGCTGAGGAACCACAAGCTTGGGCTCACAATCTGATGGAACAAAGGAGCCCTGTGTTGAACTCAATCGATTCCTTCTTTGGGAGCATGGCGCAACTTTATGATGATCCGCAGCGCACAGCCACTGCTGAAGCAATTTTACATAGTTTGTCTCAAGGGCGAAGGCCAATAGAGGACTATACTGTGGAATTCCGTAAGTGGGCAGCTGACACTGGCTGTAATGAGCCTGCCTTGAAATACCAGTACCTTCAAAGCCTGTCCGAGATCCTTAAGGACGAATTAGCCAGGATAGAAACTCCAGCCTCTCTAGAGGAGTTGATTCAATCAGCCACCAAGCTGGATAGGCATTTGCGTGAGCGGCGCTCCGAACATTTCCAGGGGTCACGACCCAGTTGGCCGCCCCCCAGGCCAATGCCTATTCATCCTCCTTCTCCGGCTGCTGCCGCCACCTCAGCTCCTGAGGTCGAGCCTATGCAACTCAGACTGGTCCGTGCTCCTCTGACTCCCGAAGAAAGGCAACGCAGATGCCAATCCAACCTGTGCCTGTACTGTGGAGGTTCCGGTCATTTCCTCCGCAGATGCCCAGTGAGGCCTAGTAAGTCTTACCCACAAAACACTGTAAATTATCAAGCCATTGGTGTGCCTAAGACTTATGTTAACCTCTTTATCTCTCTACAGCTACCGGAAAATGAAACCCGCCTGCCGGCTATAATTGATTCTGGAGCTTGTAGTTGCTTCCTAGATATCTTGCTGGCCCAAAACCTACACATTCCTCTTCAGACTAAAGCACAAAGCCTTCTGATACACTTGGCTGATGGGTCTCTCCCTCATTCTGGACCTATCACCCGAGAAACCAAGCCCATCCTCACTACCACGGACTCAGGCAATCAGGAGCCTCTGCATTTTGACCTCATCCATTCACCTATTTTCCCTATAATTCTAGGTTCCCTGGCTCCAGGCACATGATCCTCAAATTAACTGGAATACTAAGGAAGTGTTCTTCTCCTCTCAATATTGCTCCCAGCACTGTTTCACCCCGGCTCCTAGTATCTGCTCAGCTATCACACCTGTGCCTGACAACCTTCAACATGTTCCCTTAGTATACCTTGGATTCCGGGATGTGTTCGATAAACAAAAGGCTGATTGCTTACCACCTCACCGGCCTTATAATTGCCCTATTGACCTCCTACCTGGTTCTAAAGTCCCTTTTGGTCGTATCTTCCCGTTGTCAGAAACCGAGCTAAAAGCTCTTAAAGATTACATTGATGAAAATTTAGAAAAGGGCTTCATCCACCCTTCCTCTTCACCAGCCGGAGCTGGTATGGGTCCCTAAGGCTGTGTGTGGACTACGGGCAATTAAACAACATAACTGTCAAAAACCGATATCTGTTACCACTCATTCCTGAGCTGTTCCAACGGTTCCGGTCAGCCCAAATCTTCTCTAAACTGGATCTTCGGGGTGCCTACAACCTCATCAGGATTTTGGCTGGGGATAAATGGAAGACTGCCTTCAGGTCCAGGTTTGGGCATTACGAGTACCTGGTGATGCCGTTTGGGCTATGCAACGCCCCGGCCACTTTTCAATACCTGGTCAACGATATTTTTCGAGAATACCTTGATGACTTCCTAGTCGTCTACCTGGACGGCATTCTCATTTTTTCTGCTACCATTGAGCTGCATCGAGTCCATATTAAAAAGGTACTCACAATACTCAGAAATCATAAACTATACCTCAAAGTTGAGAAATGCGAGTTTGAGAAGACTGTTCCTGGGATTTATCATCTCTACCAGTGGGGTTGCAATGGACCCACAAAAGGTCAAGGCATTCCAAGAATGGCCAGCCCGGTCAGACAAAAAGGAGGTACAACGATTCATAGGGTTCGCCAAATTTTTTTAGGAGATTTATTGTTGGATTTTCATCCATTGTGGCACCCATCACCCAGCTCACACTCCAACACAACAGTTTCCGATGGTCACAGCAAGCACAGGAAGCTTTTACCAAGCTAAAAACCTTGTTTACATCCGCACCAATCTTACGACACCCTGATCCAGCCCTACCATTTGTATTAGAAGTAGATGCTTCCGAAACCGCTACAGGGGCCATCCTCTCCCAGAGACATGGGCCCAAGGCCATTCTACATCCTGTAGCCTTCGCATCCCGGAAACTGAACCCGCCAGAACTAAATTATGACGTAGGTGAAAGGGAGCTGCTGGCCATCAAGTTCGCCCTAGAAGAATGGAGGTATTTACTAGAAGGTGCATCTCATCCTGTTATGATCTTCACCGATGATAAGAATCTAGAGTACCTCAGAACAGCAAAATGGTTGAGGCCCAGACAAGCCTGCTGAGCTCTCTTCTTCTCTAGATTGAACTTTCATATATCCTATAGACCAGGCTCAAAGAATTGAAAGGCCGATGCGCTCTCTCGGATGTTCTTTGTAACCCCTCAAACGACTGAACCCAGTACTATCCTTTCTCTGCAAAACTTCCTTGGGATCACTCAGTCTGACTTAATAACCTCCATCAAATCTTCATCCAGTCTCTGCTCCGGTCCGGAAACACATGCCTTAGAAAAACATGACGACCTGCTCTGGGCCCGAGAGAAAATTTTCGTTCCACGGGACGCAAGGCCTTTGGCTCTCAGAACCTTTTATGATCATAAACTAGCAGGCCACTTCAGAACAAGAAAGACTGCTGAACTGATCTCCCGTTCCTTCTGGTGGCCAGGGTGGAGATGGGATTGTAAGGAGTATGTTTCTTCTTGCTTGCTTTGTCAGCATAATAAGGGTCTAAACATCAAATCCTGGGGTCTACTCAAACCCTTGCCCGTCCCAGAGCGGCCATGGGCATAAGTGTCAATGGACTTCATTGTGAACCTACCTGCTTCGGGGGGGGTTTACCACCATTCTGGTCGTTGTTGACCACCTCTCCCATGGTGGGCACCCCCTCTGCTTCAGATACAGCCAATATCTTTCTTAAGGAAATAATTAGACGTCATGGTGCGCCTAAGAGCATCGTCTCGGACAGAGGTGTCAAGTTCACCTCCAAGTTTTGGAAGGAGCTCTGCAAAACCTTGGAAATAAAGATTTGCCTCTCCTCTGCGTACCATCCCCAGAGCAACGGCCAGACGAAGAGGACAAATCAAACTTTGGAGCAGTACCTCAGTTGTTTCTGTTCTGGTTCTCAGGATGATTGGGTGACTCTCCTGCCGTATGCTGAGTTTGCATACAATTCACTCTGCCACTGATCAAACACCCTTTTGGGCGAACTTTGGGTTCCACCCTACCTTCCTCCTTAACACCATCCCTGAAATGTCTGTTCCTGCCGTACAAGACCAGATAGCCTCCATCCAATCTAACTTTCAAAAAATTCAGGATACCTTACAGAAAGCTCAGGATAGTTATAAGAGACAGTATGACCGAGGAAGGAAGGAGAACCCAGTCTTCAAGGTTGGCGAGGAAGTCTGGTTGTAAACTGCAAATCTTAGATTACCTCTGCCCTCACGGAAACTTGGGCCAAGGTTCATTGGGCCTTTTAAAGTTAGGAGGATGATCAAAACTGTGGCATTTGAGCTGGCATTATTAACCTCTTACAAGATACACCCAGTATTCCACGCATCCCTGCTGAAGCCCGTGGTGGCCGGCTCTTTCCCTGGAACCTCCTCCCCCGCCAGTTAAAGTGGATGGGGAGAATGAATTTGAAGTGGAGTCTATCTTGAGTTGTAGGAAGAGGGGCAGACAACTCCAATATCTAATTCAGTGGAAAGGATACCCTCCTGAGGACAATTCCTGGGAGCCCGCTAGGAATCTGCATGTCCCACATTTAATTCAAGCCAGAATTAATAATTAATGTCCAGTCTGGGGATCCGGAGTCCGCCCCTGGGGGGGGGGGGGGGGCACTGTCAGAAAAGGTTTTTGTCCAACTGCATCCACCATGGTCCTGTGCGTGTGCGCGGTGGATTGGCGCTCCGACGCACGCGCGCGGCCCCCTAGAGCAGCGTGTGTGTATGCGCGATAGCACACGCTCTGGCGGGGCTATTTAAAACAGCTCTGGCATCCAATTGGGTTGCTGGTTTGTCGTCAGTTTCCCATTGGTTTCTGCTTCCTGTTACTGTATCTGATTCCCAGTTGTGACCCGGACTGTTCCTTACTACGCTACCATTCTCCTGGATTTGACCCTTGGCCTGTTCAACGGACTTTGCCTTGCCTGCTACAAGTGTTTGACCCTCGGCCTGTTTAATGGACTTTGCCTTGCCTGCTACAAGTGTTTGACCCTCGGCCTGTTTAACGGACTTTGTCTGGCCTGCTGCAAGTGTTTGACCCTCGGCCTGTTTAACGGACTTTGCTCTGCCTGCTACAAGTGTCTGACCCTCGGTCTGTTAACGGACTTGCCTTCCTCCTCTTGCTCCTGATCCTTGCCTGTGACCTACCACACCCAACATTGGACCCTCAGCCAGTTCTTAAACCCCTGCAAACCTTGGTCCAGCTCTGCAGTCTTCCTTCAGGATCTCTATACCTGCTGGTGGGCCGTGCTTCTTAGCGCCACCCATTCCCTGTACCACCTCCAGGGGGCGGGTTGCGTGTAGTTGCAAGATGGAAACGTTGTCTGCATCTCGGCCTCGGTAAGTACTCTCCTGACATCCGGATAGCAGGAGAGGAGAGGAGAGGTACAGAGGAATTCGGAAGGAGATTGCCAGAGATGCAGATACAGCACAGAGGACCAGTATCAGAGCCAGTCCTGCTTGAATGGTATGATTCTATCTGCTGTGAACTCTGGAAGGAAAGGCTAGCAGTTAAGCAACTGGTCTAGGCAGAGATGCGGCTGGATGAGAGCTACAGAGCCCTCTGGGGGTATGTATCCCAAGCATGCCCTTGGATAACGGATGACAGCCCAATGGAAGGCTTTGGCTACGGTGGCCTGGGACTGTTGTACGTGAAGCTGTCAGGGGACCCTAACTTTGGTAGCGATTTGGAGTGGCAGTTGGACGAAATCATGGATTTCAGAGAAGAGATACTGAACGTCTCAAAGTGCACTGGACACTGGAAGATATAGTGGCCGTGCAGGAATGGGAGCTGGAGATCGCCTACAGACGGCTGCTAGACTCTGCTTTGCACCAGGGCTGGGCTCCCTTTGCCTGGGACTATTCAGAAGTACCAGCCAACAGTCCTAAAATCTCGGCTGAAGTATCAGCAATGGAGCAGAGTAACAGAGTACTCTGTTCCATCAACACCCACAGCTATGGAAGCGGAGGTTTTATGGCGGATGCAGCAATTGTTGACTGACCTTGACAAACCTATGCATCTGTCCAACTGTAGTTCAAGGGTTTAGGAGAAGAGGAATCTGTCCTCATTCCCCAGACATGGATCACAGAAAGGAGGGATTTACTTGACCTTTCATTGGAGGATGTTATGGATGATGAGTCACCTGCCAAAGAGTTGACACTGGGCCCAAGGACCACCAGCCCATGCCCTGGACTTTATGCAATTCCAGAGACTGGGGATTTAATAGACTTTTCTGTAGAGGAGGAACCACCTAGTGAACCCCCAGCAGAAGTGCTGGCAGCAGGACAGAGTACTGCAGACCCCTGCTCCACACCCGTGGCAGTTTCAGAGGCCTGAGGTAAGAAGGTGGTGGTTCTTCTTCCTCAGTGTATTGCAGAGATGCAGGGAGGGGAAGCAGCCATTCCCCCTCCTCAACAAGGATTTGTGCGCCTAGCACCTATGCATCTGTCCAACTGCAGTTCAAGGGTTTAGGAGAAGAGGAATCTGTCCTCATTCCCCAGACATGGATCACAGAAACGATGGATTTACTTGACTTTTCATTGGAGGATGTTATGGATGATGAGTCACCTGCCAAAGTGTTGACACTGGGCCCAAGGGCCACCAGCCCATGCCCTGGACTTTATGCAATTCCAGAGACTGGGGATTTCATAGACTTTTCTGTAGAGGAGGAACCACCTAGCGAACCCCCAGCAGAAGTGCTGGCAGCAGGACAGGTACTGCAGACCCCTGCTCCACGCCCGTGGCAGTTTCAGAGGCCTGAGGTGAGAAGGTGGTGGTTCTTCTTCCCCAGTGGATTGCAGAGATGCAGGGAGGGGAAGCAGCCATTCCCCCTCCTCAACAAGGATTTGTGCGCCTAGGAGACAGTACCAGAGAAAGGGTGTCCCAGCAGCAGACAGCACCCCAGAATTATGGATTAATTAATGTCATGTTTATAGTAGATGTCTGTTGTTGTAATTATATTCCTTGTTCCAGTTTGTAAACCGAGCGAGTCTCGTCTGGTTCTTGGTTACAATATGTGGCTGTATCTGATATCTGCGGATCCAGATTAAAGGAAGCAGTGTACTGATGGAAGCACTCAAGTGGAGTGCAATGGGGTTACGTGACAGGGGGGAGGATGTACGGGGAGATCCCAGAGATGGCCGCTGTCTTTGGATCGCTCTCCCAGTGCTCTGCATTGGTGCCAACACAGAGCCCGACCATGTGAGTACCACCTGCTCGGGGGGTTGGGTGATCAGGTGCTTTGTTTGCCACCCCCCCAACGCAGCTAGAGCACCACTGGCCCAGACACTAATTCCTTCTGTTTTAGAAGGTTCTTGGCATATACCTTTCTGCCACTAGGAATAAGCTGAGGTGTGTGTAGGCAGGTGCCTTTTAATGGTGTGCTGCTGTCTTAGTTGACATCTGAGCTGCCCAGTTGGTGAAGGGTTATTGCTGATTCTGCATTTTCCCAGGATTTTCTGGGTTCTGCCTTCTACCCTGTGGTACATATAAACAGGGGAAAGGCCAGCTACAGAAAGCGCGGGACTGCATTGGAAAGAATGAAGCGCTCACCTGTGAAGAAGTAGCCACCAGTGTCAGAAACCATGAATCAGACTGATACAGAAGTACAGTTAAATCACACTTGATTAATAATAATAATAAAGGTAAATAGAACAAACATAGTCAAAACGTAGCCAAAGTTCAGTAACCGTAGCACATAGTCAGACAAGCCAGGAAGTCAGAAAGCCAGGAAGTCAGAAAGCCAGGGATCAGCGTAGTGGAACAGCAAGCAGGATCTGGAACCAGAAGGGAAGTAAGCCAAGCAAGTCTTCAACAAGCATGCAGGAGAGAGTCTCTGTGATGTTGAACAGGTGAAGGCAGAGAAGATCTGGGCTGGACGGCTTAAGTAAGCAGGATATCATCAACAGGTGAGTCACTATGAAGAGATAGAAGCTAGCAATTAACCCACAGCTGAGCGGCCAGCTCAGAGAAGGAAGGGCTGAGCCCAGCCCTGACAGTACCCCTCCTGAAGACCCTTGCCCCTCAGAGGACCACCAGGCTTGAGGGGAAGACATCTATGGAAATCACAGAGGAGGGCAGGGGCAAGTACGTCCGGAGATAAGACCCAAGAGTGTTCCTCCAGACCGCACCCTTTCCAATGCACCAGGTACTGTATGCGCCCATGGAACCTACGGGAGCCAACAACGGACTATACTTCATACTCCTCATGGTTTCTCAACCTGTACAGGGTGAGGACGTGGCACAAGGTGGTAAAGCAATTGCAGACCAAAGGTTTTAATAAGGAGACATGGAATACATTTGAGATACGAATATTAGAAGGAAGGTCTAAAGTGTAAGCCACTAGGTTAATCCTGCTGAGAATACGGAAAGGCCCAATAAACCGAGATGCCAACTTCAGAGAGGGAACAAGGAGTCGGAGGTTGCGAGATGACAGTCAGACCCTGTCCCCAACCTGTCCCCAACCTGGTAGGAAGGCACAGGCAGGCATTTGCGATCAGCATGGGCATGTCGCAAAGCCTCCTAGACTTGTGCCCAAGTGGAAGGAAGACCATGGAGATGCTCCTCTAATGCATGAATGCTCTGCGGAACAAGTGAGTCAGGCAACATAGAAGGTTGGAAACCATAGTTCGCCATAAACGGGGACAATCGGGAAGCAGAATTCAAGGCACTATTGTGAGCAAACTCTGCCCAAGGTCTGACCAGTTGTTATGATGGTCAGAAATATAGCAGGTAGGAACTGCTCCAAGGACTGGTTGGCTCGTTCTGCGGCCCCATTACACTGCGGGTGATACACAGAGGAGAAAGCAAGCTGAATTCACAACTGTGCCCAAAATGCTCGCCAGAACCGGGACACAAACTGACTACCCTTTGGATAGCCCATGTAAGCAAAAGATCTCTCGAGAAAAAATGGAAGCCAGTTCCTTAGATGTGAGCAACTTCTTAAGTGGAATACAATGAGACATTTTCGAGAACCGGTCAACCACCATAAGGATAACTGTGTTGCCCTGGGAGTTGGGTAACTCCACAATGAAATCCATAGACAGGTGGGTCCAAGGCCTCTCTACATTGGGTATGGGTTGTAGGAGACCCACTGGAAGGTGTCATTGAGTCCTACTCTGAGCACACACGGAACAAGCAGCTACGAAGGTGGCTAAATCAGCATGTAGGCCACCAGAATTGTTGAGAAATGGCCCAAAAGAGTTGATTCTTCCCAGGGTGGCCAGCAGCATCAACCTCAGGTATAACGTAGGATCAGGATGTGCCAACACAGGAGCAGAAACAAAGGCATCCTTGAGACTCTCAAAGGCCTTAATAGACTCCAGAGACCAACTCTGTGAGGTACCATCCTTTCTGGTCATATCAGTCAGGGGCTTGACCAGAGACAAAAAGTTACGAATAAACTTCCGATAATAATTGGCAAAGCCAAGAAAACGTTGCAGAGGACGTAACCCCACAGGTCGGGGCCACTGTAGGACTGCTGAAATTTTCTCTGGGTCCGTCAAAAAACCAGCAGTGGAAATGATATAACCCAGGAATTTAACCTGTTCACGATGGAACTCGCACTTCTCCAATTTACAATAGAGATTGTTCTCTCTTAGTTTCTGAAGCACACGACAGACATCTGTGTGGTGGCTCCCTAGGGACTTGGAAAATATGAGGATAGTATCGAGATAAATCACCACACATAACTGCAACAAATCTCGGAGGACATCATTAATAAATTCCTGGAAAACTGCCGGAGCGTTACAAAGGCCAAATAGCATTACAAGGTACTCATAATGGCCTGTTCTGGAATAAACACAGTCTTCCATTTGTCGCCTTCCTTAATCCTCACGAGATTGTATGCCGCTCTCAAATCAAGCTTCATAAAAACCGTTGCTCCCTTGTGGCGGTCAAATAACTCTGTAATCAACGGAATCAAAAAGGCATTCTTAATCGTGAAACGATTTAGACCACTATAATCAATACAAGGTCTCAGTTCACCACTCTTCTTCACAATGAAGAAACCAGCACCAGCAGGGGACGAGGATTTGCGAATGAAACCTTGAGAGAGTGTGCGTCTGCAATATACTTCTCCATGGCCTTATCCTCCGGGACCGACAAAGGGTAAACCCGGCCACGAGGGGGTATGGCACCAGGTTGCAGGTCAATTGCGCAATCATACGACCAAACTACCAGCTCGACCTTTGTCAAAAACATCGCTAAAATTGTGGTACTCCTCCAGCAGGGAGGAGAGGGAAGAGGTACACAGGACCTTAGCCACTTTCTGAAAGCATGTTTTATTGCATTGTGATGACCAGGAGAGAACCTCAGCATGAAGCCAATCAAAAGAGGGCTTGTGCCTCTGTAACCAAGGATAACCAATAACCAGCAGAAATTTAGGTGAGGAAATAACTTGAAATTGGATTATCTCATGGTGAAGAGCCCCTACGGCCATGGACAACGGAGCAGTCTCATGAGTCACATGGGCAGGCTGTAGAGGTCCCCTGTCAATAGCCTCAATGGCAAGTGGAGTGGCACGCAGCTGCAATGGAATCGAGGGCTTCAATACAAAGGCAGCAAAAATGAACAGGCCTGCAGCCCCAGAGTCGATTAGAGCCTGTTACTCGACGGATGACTCAGCCCAAGAAAGGGTAACCGGAACCAGGGGCTTATCCTTCTGGATAACTGGGGACAAAACAATGCCACCTAAGGTCTGTCTGTGACAGGACCTCAACGTTCAGGCATTCCGTGGATGGGTAGGACAAGACTTCAAAAAGTGACCTGCCTGGCCACAATTAAGGCACAATCTCTCCCTCCTCCTATGGGCTCTGTCATCCGCAGAGAGACATGTGAAGCCCAAGTGCATGGGTTCATATTCACTGACCAACTCGGTACCAGGAGGCATGGTAGGTGAGGAAGGCAAGGGTGGGACAGCAAAGCTCAGGGCCAAAGGTACAGGAGGCTTCCGCAAGCACTCCTTAAAGCAAGGTCTCTCTCTGAGTCTGGAGTCAATAAGAATGGCAAACGAGATTAACCTCTCCAGCTCAGTGGGTATGTCTCGGGCTGCTATCTCATCTTTGATGTTATCCGAGAGATTATGAGGAAAAGCAGCCACGAGGACCTCATTGTTCCATGCAACCTCTGCTGCCAGAGTATGGAAGTTAATGGTGTAATCTGCAACAGTTCTCGTACCCTGTTTGATGGACATGAGGCTTTTGGCAGCAGAAGTGGAGCGTGCAGGAACATCAAATACCCCTTTAAAGGAAGCCACAAACTCTGGGTAAACCAGGACAATGGGTTTTTGCGTCTCCCATAGAGGGTTTGCCCAGACCAAGGTTCTCTCAGAAAGCAAAGATATCACGAAGCCTACTTTGCTTCTGTCCGTGGGAAACGCCTGGGGCAGCATCTCAAAGTATATCTCAACCTGGTTGAGAATCCCTAAGCATTGAACTGGATCGCCCCAAAATCACTGGAGAAGCAGAGCGAAAACAGACATACCTCTTACAGAGGTAATACTCGAGGCGGGTGCCTGCACAGAGACTGGAGTAGCAGCAGGGACGACCTGCAACACAATTTGTACCAGAGCAGCCACAGTGGGAGATTCCAGGTGAGCCGTGCGACTCAGGAGCATCTGTAACTCTATGGCAAACTGATCCATGCGATGATCCTGGCCATCCAATCTGGAAAAAAATACCAACAAGTGGATTAACTGCATGTTATTCATGGCCTTCGGCTACTGTCAGAAACCATGAATCAGATCGAGACAGAAGTACAGTTAAATCACACTGGTTTAATAATAATAAAAGTAAATAGAACAAACATAGTCAAAACATAGCCAAAGTTCAGTAACCGGAATGGATAGTCAGACAAGCCAGGAAGTCAGAAAGCCAGGGATCAGCATAGTGGAACAGCAAGCAGTGTCTGGAGCCAGAAGGGACATCAGCAAAACAAGTCTTTAACAGGCATGCAGGAGAGAGTCTCTGTGATGTTGACCAGGCGAAGGCAGAGAAGATCTGGGCTGGACGGCTTAAGTAAGCAGGACTAAGGAAGTAAGCAGGACTGAGGAGCAGGATATCATCAACAGGTGAGTCACTGTGGAGAGATAGGAGCTGGCAATTAACTGACAGCTGAGCGGCCAGCTCAAAGAAGGAAGGGCTGAGCCCAGCCCTGACAACCAGCAACCTGCCAAATGTCCGCATGAGAGGCTACTTCACCAAAGACTTTGCCAACTTGTAGGCAGGTTACCTACTGTGGTTAGTTTTCCAGTTCAGCTTCCCAAACCAGCAGTGAAGGGGTTAATGTTTTGCCACCTTCCTTGGGCAAGTTTGCAGGCTTTTTGGGGTCCAGCCTCCCTTCCCATGCTAAATAAAAGGGGAGAGGTTTGGGTCTCAGAACAGGTGAGAGAACAGGAACTATCAAAGAGGCTTGCTGGGACCTGTGGTCCACTCCAGGAATAATGATTTATCAGGACCCTGTAACAATGGGCACCACCACTCTGGATTCTCCAATTACGGACTATACCCACTAGGACTTTACTTGTGCAGGTATGCAGGGGCAGCCCTATTCAGTGTTAGGGAAAGGACGTTTTACCCTTTTGCATTTTACATTCTGAGTTATATCAGTAAAGCTTTTTGAACCATCTTGAGCCTGGTCTGAAGCTATTATTCAAGGGGTTCATGTTGGTTTTTGGAATATTTCTAAAGAACCTGGGTCTGTAATTGAACTATGTTGTAACCAGGGGAGGACTGACAACTCATGGGCCCCCAGGCAAAAGAAGATCATGGGGCCCCCTGTTTTCCCACTCACACTCAAGCCCCACCTACATATTGCACTACCCACAGGGAGAGAGGGGGTGGGAGAGAGATGGGGGCAAGAGAGAGAGAAGGGGGTGAGAGAGAGAAAAGGAGGTGAGTGTGGGAGCGGGTGAGAGAGAAAGAGGGGTAAGAGATAGGGGGAGAGAAAGAGGGGTGAGCGAAAGAGAGGGTGAGAGAGAGAGAGGGGTGGGAGAGAGAGGTTTTAAAAAGAGAAGGGGTGAGAGAGAGAGAAGAGGGTGAGAATAGGAAGGGGGTGAGAGAGAGAGGGGGGTGAGAGAGAGAGGGGGTGGGAGAGAGAGGGGTTAAATATAGAAGGGGTGAGAGAGAGAAGAGGGTGGGAGGCGAGTGAGGAAGGGTGAGAGAGAGGGGGAGACAGAGAAGGAAAGATGGGTGAGTGAGAGAGGGGGATAGGGGTGTGAGAGAGGGAGTGAGAGAGAGAGGGAGAGAGAGAGAGAGAGAGAGAAAAGGGGAGTGAGAGAGAGAAGGGGTAAAAGAGGGGAAGTGTGAGAGCTTCTGGTGATGAGGGGGGTGCGATGCTGCGCTCCCTCCTGTACATCCTTGTCTTCCTCAGGGCCCCCTGTGAGCCTATCCTCCAGGCCACCCTTGCTGCTCACCTTCCTTGCAGCCTCCATCTCTGAGGCCTCCCACTTGCCGTGCGAACATGATACTCGGAGCCGGGTGCTGTCATCCTGCCCATGCTCCGAGGCCTTTGCCGCCCGCTCTCCACCACCGCACCTGGACTCTCCATGACTAGGCCCCTACTGGCGGTGCCCGACTGCCTGATAGGTTAGTCCACCCCTGGGTGTAACATCACTACAAGAGGTTACCTCACAAGGCAGAGGAGAGGAGGTAGTTCCCATGGGTAACCAAAAGGAAGAACAGCTACAGAAACCAGTCATTTGGCATGGTACCTGTTTAGGTAACAGGTCCTCTGGTAGCGAGGAGGTCGGTGCCCTGATTCCCTCCCTATCTGTTTGTTTCCTCTGGTCACCGAGAGCAGACTAGCGTTACGGAGTTCTAAGGCCTGATCACTAGGTATGGAGAAGGAAAGGATTAATAAGCACACATTAGGCCCGCTATGTCCTCAGGACTCCATTCTGTTACTGGGAGTGAGGTAACAGAGGTACGCTGGACTGGTGGAGTGAATGCAGGCTCTGCACGTCCCTCCTAATGCAAACATACATCAGTTACAAGGGTACAGTGACACGGGACAAGACATCTTACAGGGGAACTCATTTTTCACTGTACACAGGAGGCTTATCTCTAAGTCGGGGACTGTCTTAATGTTTGATTGCTCTCACATGACCGCAGACTCCGCCTGGTCCAGGGCATTGGTGAGCACACCTTTGGGCGAGGTGTTACATAGCGTATCAGAAGAACAGGGTCTGTAAAGCACATACGGGTTGAACAGGAAGAAATTGAATTCTACCACAAGGGTTAACTCAGTAGGAGAGTCGGTGGAAAAGTGTAGTTGCTACGGATAACTATGGGCTTGTGAGAATGCATAAAAGCCAGACAGCAAAGGGTAGTATCTGGCGTAGTTGACAAGACCTCATGTAGTGAAGGGATCAGTGCTCTGGCACCCTCCCTAGCAGTGGGGTTCCTCCTAGGTATGCACGGTACAGAGACCCCGTGAAACTCGCTGCATGGTAAGGGAGAGCTTAACCCCTTCATGCCGACTGTACGCAAATATGCAGCCTTGGCTTGAAGGGGTTGTGCCAGGGTGATGCCTGCAGTTGGCTTTCTTGTGATAACAACAGATGTGTCTAAAAGCCGCTTAGCTGTTATCCCAACCCACTGCATTCTGTGGCTCTCCTGGGCTCTCCAATGCCACCGGGAGGCCCAAACGACCAGCCGACACGCTCGCCGGTTGGCCGAAGACCTGAACGAACCCGGAATTGGCTTTGATCCGGTCTTGGATCTAGTAACCCGGAAGCAATGTCAAGACATTACTTCTGGTTTACTCGGCTGCCAATGGCGCTGATTTAAAAAAAACCCTAGTTTTACAAATCGCCGATTTTGGCGGTTTGAATACTTTTAAGTGCAAAGGAGGGAATTGGGGTCCTATAGACCCCCAGATCTCTCCATAAAGAATACTTGTCACAACCTATTTCTGTCACAGGGGATGTTTACATTCCTTGTGACAGCAATTAAAATGATCAGAATCACTGGTGGCATAAACAAAGGAAGATTTACCCACCACCAGTTGTAGGTTTTTCTCCACTAGCGGAGGGTCCATTTCTCTCCTAGTGGCTTCTTGGTGGACTTGGCTCCATGTGACAGCACCAAAAAAAAAACTGACTTCCGAGGTTGCCAATGTCACATGTGGTGAATCCCCATTCAGGTTACAGCAGGGGGGGTAGATTGCCCTGAGCCTTGCATATAGGTGGTGTGTGGTGGTCAGAGAGCATGAGGGCCAGGGTGCCCAGGACAAACATTAAATTACAAATGGCTTATGTAGCAATCAGGGGCGTTGCTAAGTGGCAAAAAAACAGGGGCTTTTGCCCCGAAGTCCGAGCCCAGCACCGGGGGGGGGGTGTTGCCATTTTTAGTGTTTGGACATTACACTATATGCCATATACATTTTAATTTCAACATTTATTGATTTTATTTTTGCTTCTAATTTTGGTATCACATCATTTTTGGCCAACTTGTTTACAGTATATGGTACATGCACATGTTTCATGGGCAGTATTATAGATTAATGTATACATTATTAAGTTAATGCCTTAGCGCGACCCTATTATTTTTCTTCATTACACTGACCTACCTGACATACACTGACCTACCTGATATACACTGACCTACCTGATATACACTGACCTACCTTACCTACATACACTGACCTACCTGACCCACAATGACCTACCTGACATACACTGACCTACCTGACCCACACTGACCTACCTGACATACACTGACCTACCTGACCCACACTGACCTACCTGACATACACTGACCATTACACTCACCTACTTGACATACACTGACCTACCTGACCCACACTGACCTACCTGACCCACACTGACATTATACACTGACCTACCTGACCTACCTGACCAGACTTCAGGTGACGTGACTTCCTCCTGCAGCTCGAGTGCCAAGTGGGGATCGTCTCATAGTGGCACGGCAGACACATTGTAATTCCTGCCTTCGGGAGCCTACAGCGCCTATGATGGACGTTGCACGTCCCACGGTCCCGGCATTGGACCAGTGGGACGTCCATCATTGGTGCTGCAGGCTCCAGAAGGCGGGACCTGCTATGTCACTCGGCCGCGCTCGGGTCAGATCAGTCCCTGCTCAGCAGCGGTGCTCGGGCTCGGGGCTAATAACAAAAATGTGCATGCCCGAGACGCGGGCTTTTTGGGGACCCACTCAGGGCTCCAGCCACCGTCAGCCCCCCCTGCCAACGCCACTGGTAGCAATTATATGTTTTAAAATGTTTTAAACAAAAGTGTAGTTGTCCTTAATTCCACCTTAGACCCGTATGACATATTGGACAATGATCTCCTTTCCAGGAACAGACACCAGTGGAGGACATGACATGCGTTGCACAGTGCATTCTGTGCCCTGTTGGGGCAAAGCTTTGCCAAATCAGGGCACAGAAAAGCTGGCTGTTAAGGAGCGGGGCCAGGAAGCTTTAACAATCGATGAGTCATCAGCTGTCAATGGGCTTCCCCGCTGACAGCTGAATAAAAAAATAAAACATTTGCTGGTAAAAAAAATAAAAAAAATAAAAAGGGCGTGGGGCACCCAAGTCCATGCAGCAGTCTGTGACATCACAAGGGGGCGGAGCCACCAGGTGACCCTGCCCTTACCTATATAAGAACTTTTAAAATGGCAGAGGAGGCATTCGGTGGTTGGCCATCAATGAGTGCTGAGCATTTTTATTTTATTTTTTGGGTGCAGCAGGTGGCCTGATTGACAATGGACTTACATCGGGGGACATTGTTTTTTATTTTTAAATAAAGAAGCTGTCAAAAACTGTGTGTGTGTTTTTATAACTTTTTGACACTTTTTTGGTCAATGGGTAGGGGTGCATATTCATTCACATAAGGGGGGCAGGATCTGGGGGCCCCTTCTTAAAGGGGGCTTGCAGATTCCGATAAGCCCCCCGTCTGCAGACTCCGACAACCACAGCCCAGGGTTGTGGGGAAGAGGGAAAGACACCCTTGTCCCCATCAACATAGGGAAAAGGTGCTTTGGGGTGGGAGGCAGAGCCCCCCCCTTTTCCAAAGCTAGAACTCCCCCATGTTGAGGGCATGTGGCCTGGCATGGCCCGAATGGTGTGGTATGGACTGGGGGGGACCCCAAGCCATTTTTCTTCTTTATTTTTTTTAATAGCCAGGTGTCGGAAATTGCAACCGCAATTACAATTTAAATGGGATTTGACTCATTTTTTTTTCTTTAGAAATTTCATTTTTGCTGCAGCATGTTCTATGCATGCTACAGATGCTTCACTTTACAGGCAGACTAGGGGGACCCCCAGGAACTATATTTAAAGACATTTGTATTGTTTCACTTTAAGCATCATTAAAATCACTGCTCCTGAAAAAAAAATTGTTTTGAAAAACAATTTTTGCATTGATACATGTCCCCCATGGCAGCACCCAGACCCCCATACCCCGTCTATGGTCAATTGCTTGCATATAAGCCTTCTAATTGGGACTTTGATTTTTCCTGTTCGGCTCCCATAGACTTATGCCCTGTACACACGGTCGGACATTGTTCAGACATTCCGACAACATTCCGGATGTTGGCTCAAACTTGTCTTGCATACACACGGTCGCAGAAACGTTCTGAACGCGATGACGTAACACACGTACGTCGGGACTATAAACGGGGCAGTAGCCAATAGCTTTCGTCTCTTAATTTATTCTGAGCATGTGTTGTATTCGGATTTGTGTACACACGATCGGAATTTAACCGATCGGATTTTGTTGTCAGAAAATTGTATAGCCTGCTCTCAAACTTTGTGTGTCGGAAATTTCCACGGAAAAAGTCTGATGGAGCCCACACACGGTCGGAATTTCGGACAACACGATCCGATCGCACTTTTTCCGTCTGAAAATCCGACCGTGTGTACAGGGCATTAAATGGGGTTTGCCGTTCAGGTTAGAACATTTCCCCTGTTCGGGAGTTCTGCTGCGAACCGAACAGGGGGGTGTTCAGCCCATTTCTATGTATACACAGATATTTTCTCCACCTAAAACTGGTATATGTAGAAATATACAATATGTTACTTACCATCTAAAAGTTGTGTCCACTCATAATCATCATAGGAGATGTTGAGGACAGATGTGGGATAATCTGAAAAGAAAAAAGCATTTAGAATTCCATCTATACTTAGGATTGATGTTTCTATGCCAAGTATATATTTTTTACATTTTAACAACCTTTACTTATATGCAGTATGACAGCAAATATCCATATTAATATTATATGGTTGGTATTTGTAATGAGGATAAAAGTCAGAATGTGAGCACTCAGTCAGTACTGGCTTCTCACCAAACAGAAAGCTACAATACCATTGATCTCAGCAGAATAACCCAGAATCCTTCCAGGGGCAGATCATTCTTCTACAATCTCTGTGATGTGTGACAGTGTTGATCCCTGCCACTGTGTAAATAATGGTAAAAACACACAGGGTTCTCACAAATACAGCGCAAGGAGCTCCGGAATGTTTGTGCTGAGTAGAGAAAGTTGGTTTTACAGCTTTCTCTGGGTTCTGGTATTCCCGGATTGGGCCCTGGAGATCAGAGACTTTGATGAGCTTTGAGAGGGAAGAAGCAGGTGCAACAGCACTTACATCAATTGGCACTGTAACCTTTGCAGTAAAAGCAGCAATAACAGTTCCCAGTAGACTGCTGGTACAGCAATATATCTTCAAGCACAGTAAGTCACAACACATTCAAGGCCTTCTTTACCATTTGCTGGAGGGGTGGCTGATTGGCAGGGCAGAAGGTGGTACTTAGAGAAGGTAGGAAGGTCCACAGTGGCAACTCCAGAGACTGGTGTCTCAAGGGTGTATAGTGGTATTCCTACGCTTGCCCACCTTGCACTGGAACCTTGACCATTGTATAACAGATGATCATACTTACCCATACCTACTCGACCATCCCATACTCCACTACCCCCTTACCTCCCCATTAATGGAGACCTCACCAAGATGGAGTAAATTTTGGCCACAGCAGCCTCTTTATTTATCAACTCACTTAAAATTAACATACTGTATAAACATCTGTTCAACCACCACCCATCAGTCCATACTTGCGTTGGTCTTTGCAGGAAACCCACAATTAACATATTATGTTAATAATAATGCACTGCGGTACCCATACCAAAATCAGGCCTCCAGATGATATACTAGCTCGGAGACAACCACTGACCGCAGTGCACCCCTTTAACCACATTCCAGCTAAACCACTGTTAACTGGAATACCACCAGCGGGACCCATACCACCGATGGGTCTCAAATTCTTCCTTATCCAAGTTATTCTTCCATCACCTGCAAAGACCAACACCCGCCACTGCCACAACATCCTTGAAGCCAATAACTCTGTGGAAGAAAAAGTCATGCAAAGAATAATCATAAAAACAGGGAGGGTGGGTGGGAAGCTCTCTCCTCCACACTTCCACTGCACGCTGGGGAGGGGCCAACTCCTATATCTATTGCCTCTGGCCCCTCCTCCCTTTACCGTTCCACCAATCCTGATTGCTGTTCCATCCTTGTCCTCTGACCCCTGTCTCCTTGGTCATGTAAGCCCTCCTCTATTCTTTCTTGTCATGCTCCGGGCTTCTCTTTCCCTAACATCCAATCTCTCTCCCTGGCTATCCACTCATAGTATGGTTGCCAAACCCCAGCAGGGTCCTCTATTTAAAAGGGCTGCCCCAACCCAGAAAAGCTGCAGAAGGTCACCAGGGTTCACAACGTCAATCAGATAGTTGCTCTCCCGTGACACCTTAGAAGGCTCCAGAGGGAAAACATCCCTTTCATTTGAAGTGGGCAAAGTAGTGCATTTGCCACAAAAGTGACCTCATGTCAGGAACTGTCTGGGATAAAGAGCCAGGAAGAGTGCGGTGTGTGCGGCAGGTGGTGTACCTGTAAGAACGAAGAAGCCCTTGAGGAGACAGGGCTCTGTTTTAAATTGTAAAACAGCTCAGAGTGTGGTTGGAGAGGATGTATCTGGTTGAGAGGGCCTGTCCAAAGAACCCCTCCATTTTTGAGTTTGCTGTGAACTGGTGCAAATAGCGTCTAGCGGTGTTACCTCCAGCTAAAGGGAATGTGCAGGCTGTTGTCCCTGACAACAATAGTACAGGTGTGCTACAGCATGAGAAAGGGTCCAGCAAAGGGAACCTGTACAAAACCTTGTGACGTGTGTTGCCTGCATGGTGAATGCTGTCTCCCAGTGTCCCTTGTCCTCAGACTTAGCGTGAGGTAACTAAGCCAGGAAAAGAGCTGTGCCCCTAACTGAGTCAAATGGGAAGCCTACTCTAAATGCCCGTAGAGAGCGAGAGGCGGACCAGAGGCAAGGGCTAAGTGTGGTCGCCCAAAGCAACAATGTTAAAGCCAGTCACACAAACTGTGGACCGAGAGATACAAGTGTGCCATGGAATTTACCTACCAAGAGTCATGGCAAGTGGCATTAGGAGGAGTCTGTGTGGCTGGTCTTGGAAAACCAGCGAGCATCCCCTGAGAGTATGTAGTCTTATGAAAACAAGGGGAATTAAGTCGCCTACAAGGAGAAGCTGTGATCATGAGGAAATTTGAAGGGTCGCTCAAAGCTCAATATCTCCCTGCAGGTGCTCAGAAGATGGGAGCAGGCGTCAGATTCACTCATCCAGAAGTATCAAACTGTTTTGCATGAGACGTTGCTCAGATAGACCCAGTGCTAACAAGATGTATGGCCTCAGCCAACGCCGCCCCAGCCACACCCCCATCTTGTTAGCACTGGGTAGGTCTGAGCGGCATCTCATGCAAAACAGTTTGACATTACAAGGAGGAGTTGTTGAGGAAATGTGGCTCCACATTCAGTGCCTTGCAATGGAAATGGCCAAGTTTGTTGTGAGAAATTGTCAGCTGTTACCCTTTGCAACAGGAGTAAAAATCCTGTCTGTATTGCAGAGGTTACCATAGAGCCTGAGAGGTCAGCTGAAATTTCGACCCTTTGGTCACATGGGGAATTTGACCAGTGGAAGTGCAGCAGATGAGTGGTCCTGAAGGCAACACTCTCAAGTGAAGATTGCAACACTTACTCTGCTGATAGTTAAGACTATTGCCAATGTAATCATGGGAAAGACTGCCTATGAGACCGTCAACTGTGAATTGGGAGTGACCTCAGTTGGGAGATCTGTTGTCCACGCAGCAAGTGACTTGCCTCTGTGCAGTCCCTGGTATGATGGGGAGAAAAGGGGTTAAAATGAAATCTGTAACTGTGTAGATTTCAAATGGTGAAATGTATTCTGTGTGTACCTGATTTATTTTAGCAAAGTGCCAAGGTAGATGTAATAGGGGTGGCCACTGAGGAATGTGTGACTTTTCCCCTATCGATGGTATCAGGTGTACCAGAGGTGTCTCTGGAAACCTCCCGGGAGCCCAGAGCATCAGAGCTTGAGGCTACCCTAGACAACCGTGGAGCAAGAATGTTCCTTTTAAAAGGAGAATGGTTGTGTGTAAAATGGGCCACGGGCCCAGGCTGGTAATGGGCTAAATCAGCCCGCTAGAGATAAAAGTGCTGCCGTGGCTATGAACATGGTTAATGCTGGTAATAAGAACATTACCAAAAAAATGTACTGTTGCTGGGAATAAAAAATGCTACGTTCAAAAAAGTCTTATTTTCCTTGGCAGAGGTGGATAAGGCATCATGGATGTCCCTAGAAACCTCCAAGAAGCTTAGTATGTTGCAGCCAGAGGTTGCCCAGGACAACTTTGATGCGGCTCTCGTGGCACTAAGTGGACCTGCAGTTTATAAAAAGGGGGTGTTGGTGCAATCTACTGTCAATGAAAATACTCGTGGTTAATGAAGTGCCACCAGAACAAGGTGGTGATTATGGTATTACAATCTGCTATGGTTAGGGAAGAAGTGTTATGGACTCCTATGGTGAAACATGACATGTGTAATATGCTAAGTCAGTCTGTACTTCTGTGTCTCCTTGGGTAGATAGATTGGTGCTGCAGAGTACCTGCGATTTTTGCGCAGACAACATAGATTGGGATAGTTTGGCAGAGAGGTTGATCTCAATGTTAAGAGAGGCTTCTATGTGTAACCAAGGGGTGGACATGGGCTACTCACCCTCCATCTCATTGGCCTCTATGGAGAGGAAGGTGGACACACACAATACATGATATCACTCTACAATACTGAAATGGGGGTACTCACTCTCCATCTCATTGTCCACTATGGAAAGCAAGGAGGACACACACAATACATGATATCATTCTACAGTACTGAAATGGGGATACTCACCCTCCATCTCATCATCCTCTATGGAGAGCCAGATGGACAAATACAAATGATATCCCTTTACAATACTGAAATGGGGGTACTCACCCTCCATCTTATCATCCTCTATGGAGAGCGAGGTGGACACAAACAACACATGGTATCACTCAACAATACTGAAATGGGAGTACTCACCCTCCGTCTCATTGTCCTCTATGGAGAGCCAGATGGACACATACAAATGATATCCCTCTACAATCCTGAAATGGGGGTACTCACCCTTCGTCTAATTGTCCTTTATGAAGAGCCAGGTGGACACATACAAATGATATCCCTCTACAATACTAAAAAGGGGGTACTCACCCTTTGTCTAATTGTCCTCTATGGAGAGCGAGAGGGAAACACACAATACATGGTATCATTCTACAATACTGAAATGGGGGTACTCACCCTCCATCTCATCATCCTCTATGGAGAGCAAGGTAGACACACACAAATTATATCCCTCTACAATACTGAAAAGGGGGTACTCACCCTTCATCTAATTGACCTCTATGGAGAGTGAGGAGGACACACGCAATACATGATATCACTCTACAATACTGAAATGGGGGTACTCACCCTCCATCTCATCATCCTCTATGGAGAGCAAGGTAGACACACACAAATTATATCCCTCTACAATACTGAAAAGGGGGTACTCACCCTTCATCTAATTGACCTCTATGGAGAGTGAGGAGGACACACGCAATACATGATATCACTCTACAATACTGAAATGGGGGTACTCACCCTCCATCTCATCATCCTCTATGGAGAGCGAGGTGGACACACACAATACATGGTATCACTCTACAATACTGAAAAGGGGGTACTCACCCTTCATCTAATTGACCTCTATGGAGAGTGAGGAGGACACACACAATACATGATATCACTCTACAATACTGAAGTATGGGGTACTCAACATTCATCATATTGTCATTTTGGGAGAGCCATGTGGACACATACAAATAATATCACTCTACAATACTGAAATAGAGGAACTCACCCTCTGTCTCATTGACCTCTATGGAGAGGGGTGTGGACACACACAGAAGGATGAGGAGCAGACGAAGCTCCATCTCTGCAAAGTGAAATTACCACGAAAATTATGAAGAATCTTCTCTTTGTAGATGGTGGGGTGGATCCTTCATCTGGTCTGGAGGAGAAGACAGTTGGAGATAATATCAGGACAGATTTGTTTTTTTGTCACAAACATGTTCTTCGTACATTAGCAGCTGGCGGCTCTTCAAGGGACAATAAAGAGGTGTCCAATCACAGGTCCTGTACAGCTGAGAACTGGGTGGAATAGGCTCCTACTAACAACCTCTGTTAGATAAGGGTGTGTCATGATGCACAATCTCTTAGAGCCCAGACACATATAAAAAAAATATGTAGTTATATCTACATTATAAATCATTAAACGTGTTTTAATATGTAACAAATACAAGTGGCTGAATCTGTCAAAATCTGTATCAAAACAGCAATCAGACAGAAAACCAGTAAACCTGGGGGTGTGTGTAGTGCAGGTTTAGGATCTGGCTGTGGTGTCTGACAGTGCTACCTGGATTATAATATCAGCTGAAAAGAATCACAAATCCTTAGGTTAAGGTTGTATGTATTTAGCAGTTTGCTTGGAGTTCTTATTTTACCAGACACCCAGACCATGTGTGTGCAACACATGCCCAAAAAGACTTCATTGAAGTAGACAAGCCATATATGTAGTAAGCCCTGTCCTTCTGCTAATTCTTCTGCATTCCCAAGCAAATTCTGGCCATCAAATGATAGCTGAAGTGTCTGTGTCAATTCAGATACTGCGGAAGCCACTACTGTCAATAATGGACAAAGGAGATAGAGAGATACAAAGTACCATTGTTTATAAACATTAATCAGACGAGAGATAGAGAGATACAAAGTAACATTGTTTATAAACATTGATCAGACAGGAAATAGAGAGATACAAAGTAACATTGTTTATAAACATTGATCAAACATTGATCAGACGGGCGATAGAGAGATACAAAGTAACATTGTTTATAAACATTGATCAGACGTGAGATAGAGAGATACAAAGTAACATTGTTTATAAACATTGATCAGACGTGAGATAGAGAGATACAAAGTAACATTGTTCATAAACATTGATCAGACAGGAGATGAATAAAGGGTAATGTTATTACTTTTGTATCCACTCTTTCTAGTCTATTTTTTCCCTATAAAAATAACAAATATGTTATACTTACCGTCTCTGTTGCAGTGGATTTGCACAGAGCAGCCCGGATCCTCCTCTTCTCGGGTCCCTCTTTGGTGCTCCTGGCCCCTCCCTCCTGTTCAGTGCCCCCACAGTAAGCAGCTTCCTATGGGGGCACCCGAGCCAAGTCACAGCTCCCTGTATCCATTCAGGCATGGAGCTGCGGCCCCGCCCCTCTCTTTCTCTGATTGGCTGACCGACTTTGATTGACAGCAGCGGGAGCCAATGGTGCAGCTGCTGTACCTCAGCCAGAAGGGAGAGTCTCGGACGGCTGAGACACTCGTGGACATTGCTGGACAGAGATGGGGCTCAGGTAAGTATTAGGGGGGCTGGGGTGGCTGCTGCACACAGAAGGCTTTTTATCTTAATGCATAGAATGCAACTTCTGACTTTACAACTACTTTAAACTTCATGCATAAGATAACCTGACAACCTAATTTGATTTTGTTTAATAAAAATGTGTTCTTATATAACTTATTATGAACCCTTAGTTTACCCCTAACATTCCAAATATTTTTTTACTCATTTTTTCCCAACCACAAATATGTAAACTTTTTTAATGTCTTTTGTTGATTATTTATTTTTAGTTTCTCATTAAAAAAAAGGCTTTTCATTCATTTGTAAATTACGTTGGCATGCTTTTGTACCGAAATTTCAGATGTTGTACACACCAGCATACACGCTGAAGGCACAGTCACTGAGAGCATGTTCACATGATTGCAATGTTTACTTTTCTTGTTAGAACTACAGTATCTCACAAAAGTGAGTACACCCCTCACATTTTTGTAAATATTTTCTTCTATCTTTTCATGTGACAACACTGAAGAAATGACACTTTGCTGCAATGTAAAGTAGTGAGTGTACAGCTTGTATAACAGTGTAAATTTGCTGTCCCCTCAAAATAACTCAACACACAGCCATTAATGTCTAAACCGCTGGCAACAAAAGTGAGTACACCCCTAAGTGAAAATGTCCAAATTGGGCCCAAAGTGTCAATATTTTGTGTGGCCACCATTATTTTCCAGCACTGCCTTAACCCTCTTGGGCATGGAGTTCACCAGAGCTTCACAGGTTGCCACTGGAGTCCTCTTCCACTCCTCCATGACGACATCACAGAGCTGGTGGATGTTGGAGACCTTGTGCTCCTCCACCTTCCATTTGAGGATGCCCCACAGATGCTCAATAGGGTTTAGGTCTGGAGACATGCTTGGCCAGTCCATAACCTTTACCCCCAGCTTCTTCAGCAAGGCAGTGGTCATCTTGGAGGTGTGTTTGGGGTCGTTATGTTGGAATACTGCCCTACGGCCCAGTCTCTGAAGGGAGGGGATCATGCTCTGCTTCAGTATGTCACAGTACATGTTGGCATTCATGGTTCCCTCAATGAACTGTAGCTCCCCAGTGCCGGCAGCACTCATGCAGCCCCAGACCATGACACTCCCACCACCATGCTTGACTGTAGACAAGACACACTTGTCTTTGTCCTCCTCACCTGGTTGCCGCCACACACGCTTGTCACCATCTGAACTAAATAGGTTTATCTTGGTCTCATCAGACCACAGGACATGGTTCCAGTAATCCATGTCCTTAGTCTGCTTGTCTTCAGAAAACTGTTTGCGGACTTTCTTGTGCATCATCTTTAGAAGAGGCTTCCTTCTGGGACAACAGCCATGCAGACCAATTTGATGCAGTGTGGGGCGTATGGTCTGAGCCCTGACAGTCTGACCCCCCACCCCTTCAACCTCTGCAACAATGCTGACAGCACTCATACGTCTATTTCCCAAAGACAACCTCTGGATATTACGCTGAGCATGTGCACTCAACCTCTTTGGTTGACCATGGCGATACCTGTTCTGAGTGGAACCTGTCCTGTTATACCGCTGTATGGTCTTGGCCACCGTGCTGCAGCTCAGTTTCAGGGTCTTGGCAATCTTCTTATAGCCTAGGCCATCTTTATGTAGAGCAACAATTCTTTTTTTTAGATCCTGAGAGAGTTCTTTGTCATGAGGTGCCATGTTGAACTTCCAGTGACCAGTATGAGAGAGTGAGAGCAATAACACCAAATTTAACACCCCTTCTCCCCATTCACACCTGAGACCTTGTAACACTAACGAGTCACATGATACCGGTGAGGGAAAATGGCTAGTTGGGCACAATTTGGACATTTTCACTTAGGGGTGTACTCACTTTTGTTGCCAGCGGTTTAGACATTAATGGCTGTGTGTTGAGTTATTTTGAGGGGACAGCAAATTTACACTGTTATACAAGCTGTACTCTCATTAATCTACATTGTAGCAAAGTGTCATTTCTTCAGTGTTGTCACATGAAAATATGTAATAAAGTATTTACAAAAATGTGAGGGGTGTACTTACTTTTGTGAGATACTGTATATGGAAATGTCATATGCAACATTTTATTAAGTATTACTGGCCACAGCACTGTGTGATGTGGTGGATGCACCACACTGCTCTCAAAACAGTACTGTGTGCCATCCTTTTTTTACAAAGCTCACAACCACAGTACATGGCCTGATAGGTGACAAGGCACTTATTGGCGTATCCTGCATTGGGCAGCCTTGCCTAGAACAGTGCAAATACAACAAGTGTGAACAGATACTTTAGCATCATTGTAAACAGGGCACCTTGTATGAACATGTAGCACCCCTTACCCCCAAAGGCTGTCTAGGGACGTCAGAGGAAGGGTGGGCTAGCATTTCATCTCAGGGTAACACCCTTCGCAGTAGTGGTGTGATGTGTATTCAGATGGGTTGGTAGTTGCTTTTCAGAGCAATCAAAGAATTTATAACCTCTAATTCCAAATCCTGGGGGAAGGGTTAGGGAACAGGACAACAATGGATGTGGCAGGCTCCAGAGGGGTGACAAAAAGTACTTACAGCCTCCACAGATAGAGGACCTTCAAGCCAACCTAGCCTTCTGTTGAATTCACCATCTGGGTGCAAAGTAAAAGATGGTTCAGCTACCGATTACTTGGGGTGACCATATTTCATTTGAGGACCAAAATTCTACCCACTTCCCCCAGTTCCCCAATTAATCTGACATTCCTCCATAGTGCTTCCATCTCCTTGCACAGTACTCTAGGCCTCAATATCAGACTTCTTTCCAAGCACATGGACACCCTCTCCAGGAAGCAAGCCTGGGAGGGTAAAACATACAACTGCATTCCTCCCCTGGGGGAAGATCACCTACCCAAGGTTACTCCAGAATTTATAACCTCTCCCAGTCTGCACCATTGACAATAAACCTCCAGAGTGCTCAGGATACACCAAGTGAGGATGTATGTCTATAGGGTGGCACCGATCAGAAGGATGATGTCACACCTGATATTGTATACATAGTATGGGATATGTGACCATTGTGTGGCACTGGTCAGGAAGATGATGCTGTCATGGCTGGTGTATAGTATTGGATGTGTACCCATTGGGCAGCACTGTTTGGGGGGGGGGGGTTATGATGTCTTGGATAATATAGTATTTGTAGTAGTGGATGTGTGCCTATTGGACACTACCAATCAGGAGGATGATGGGATGGCCCATGGGAAAGCCCTGGGGAATGTTGGTGGTCAGGCTGGGGGGGGGGAGGGGGTGCAGGCCTGAAAGTGTGTAAGGGGCCCAAAAATTTCTGATGGCTGCCCTGATTACATGTATAGTAGTGGATGTGTGCCTATTGAGTGGCACTGATGAGAATGAAGTTGAGGCTTTTTTTTTTTTTTTGCAAATATTTTATTTATTAAACACCAGGAACAGGCAGATCCAATAAATCACATTATCAGCATTTTAGTCCCATCATAAAACATATAAAGCATACCAATCCTCCATCTACAGGATGCAATATTGTAAAAGGAAAAGAAAATGGAAAAAACATATATGTCAAGGAATCATTGTAGAGCGTGTGTTTTTTGTTGAAGGACTAAGAGGTAAGCTTTATTAGGAAAGGGATGAAGCCTCCTACTCCCAGTTAATTTTTAATTTAGTAGTAAAACAAGAAATGAAAGAGGAAATAGAAGAGCTGGAAAATAGAAGAAACAGAAGGCAAAAACGGGTGGGGTACTAAGGTGGTGCAAAGGTTCCATTGAGCTCAGAATTTCAGAAAGAGTCCTCTCAACAGATGAATTAAGAGCTAAAAAGTGCTCCCTTCATCAGAAAGGACAAACATATTTCACAATCTCCAGCTTTTTTAATATTTCTCTTGTTTATTTTGCGTCGTAAGAATCAAGTCTTCCATTTTGTTGATATCCTCCACTTCATGGAGCCAGCAACTGATAGTGGGGGGTAGCAAATTTTTCTAGTTCAAGGGGATACAGGCTTTGGCGACATTCAACTAGTGACGAATAATTGATTTTTTTATACATTTTTTCTGGAATTTTCGAAACATGTAATAAGAAAAAAGTCAGATCGTCAGGGATAATCAGCAAACTTCTGAGTAATTCTCCGGACTTCCGTCCAGAAGTGGTTGAGTTTAGGGGCAGGACCAAAATATATGGAGCAACGTTCCTCTTCCCTCCCGACATCTCCAAAGTGATTGTGGGGTAAAATGTATGTAGTAGTAAAGGAGTACCATCTCATCAGAATCTTGTCATTTGTTTCCTGAATTTTCCTAATTATGTTTTGGCGCTGCCAGGCTTTGAAAATTTGGCGTAGGTCTGTTTCCCAATGTTTCAGGCAGGACAACTCTGTCGGTTTGGAAAGAGTAATCAGTAAATTGTAGGTTTTAGAGAGAACCTGGGGTAAGGTTCCTCCGTCAGAGCAGTACTCCTCAAAAGTTGTTAGATTGCGACTGACACCTTGAGGATTTGGCAAAGACTGCAAATAATAATGCAGTTGAAGCGCTCTCCAGATGGTTAGACGGTAGGGGCCTGGGGTCGCCATCAGGGTTTCAATGGCGGGCCAGTGTCCAGTCGTTAAGAAGAAGTTGAGGCTTTTAATGTATATTTCTTTCTCTATAATATATTAAAGTAAGGAAGGTTTTGTGGAGTCACTTGGGGTCAGTGGATGGTCGGATCACATGGAAAGTCTAATACTATCACAGCGTATCATCTGGCTTCCTGTATCAGAATGATATGAAGCTGCCCAACATCTGCCTGTAATCTAGATGAACAATTCTGAGTAAATATGTATGAGTAATAGTCCAATGCTCAGATATTTTCCTCTTATTATTTTATCATTTTCCCTTCTCTAATTAACCATTCCCATGTTCTCCACCTACTAGGTACTCTGCTATGGTCACTTCTACTGATTGGAACCACCAACCCCACCCAGGCGAGGACCTTGTTTGGGACAGGAGGAAATGAGAGAGGAGCTTCTTTTAAACAAGTAAAACCAGCTGTGATAAACCTGATTCAGCCTGCATTACCTCAGGGCACGAATAGAGGAAGACTTCACCCATATTTAGCTGGTTGGTCATACACAGGCACATATAAATCTTACATACAATCTTGTTTGCTCTAAGGGTTAGGGAGCAGTCTAGCAAATATTACACACTTCTGGGATTTGTCAAGTTATCCTGCAAGCCAGAATCCCGGTGTTAATCAATGTCCCTGCGGCACACATACACCCGAACGCCAGTCACATGATTCACATTAGCTTGCCACCAACTAGCAGTTTGGACGCTGACAGTTCTGCTAGTCAACCATACACAGGCATAGATCTGTCTGACAGATACGATAATTGAAGCCGACCATAGACAGATCAAAATTTGGCTGGTTCAACAGCTGCGCTTTACCCTAAACGTCTATTCATCCCACCGTCATGCATAATCATTTAACCCAGCAGCATCATCGCTGAAAGGAACCTGCGGATCCATCATATGTTGAGTTTGTACGAGATCCAGCTATCTGTTACCTGAGTGGAGTCGTGGTATTAAGTATATTTTATGCCTGTTTGACCACCTATAACTTAATGGTCCACTGTTTGCGGTAAGAGGCCCGATGTGTTGGTGTTCGGCGGAGGATAATTTAATTCACCTTAGTTTGTCCTGTATACACCGTGGATGATTCCAGTTTTTCTGAACATGGACTCTTCATGCTAAATTACAGTGGACTCTATATTTGCATATTTTCTGTCAAATATACCTGCATTTTCCCTTGTCTTATTGTTACCAACATTTTTATGCCAGCTGCTCTGTAGATATTATAGCACAGTGATTAATCTTTATTTCTATTAATTATTTTTTATAGTATAAACTATACATAGATGTAGCACCCTGGAGTTTAGGCAGGGTTGCTCCTCACTAATTTACTTGCCAGGAGTTGTTATCCTGATTGATTGTTAGAGATCTATTGATTTCTCCCTAAGTTTGGCCTTGTTGCACTTTTCTCTTCTACCACTAGGTGGCTGGGTACTTGGTGGTACTAGATACGAGAAGGGTAACCCAAGGTCAGGTTATGGGTATATGGGGTATCTCAGCCAATGGGTAGGGGTTTTCTTGGATCCCTTGGCCTGCTGGGAGAACCTATAAATTTGGGTGGATTCAGGTGATCTGTGTTCTGTGCCACCTGGACGGCTGTCTGGGTGGACGTGTGTCGTATTGCCCCGGGCTGCTAGGCCAGGGATTGGGCCTATCTGGCTGCTAGGCTGTCTGAGGGTCTATCCAGAAGCAAGAGAGCAGCGCAGGGTTGGGACTGCGGCTTGCAGTCCAACCAGAGTTGACGGTTCTGCCGGCCGGAGAACCTGTTGTGGTCGGAGGTAGAGGGGAAGCTGTCGCCACTAAGGGACCATCCGCCTTATTACCAGGGACCACAGTAAGTAGCTGAAGCAAGTACCGGAGCAGTATTCTTACCGAATGGGCACGGTGGAGAAATGGGAAACTTTAGGCGGTGATCAAGTCAGGGACCCAGAAAGTGGAGATGATGCTTACAGAGCGGCCCTGTGTTACCAAGCCAGGGACCGAGCAGGCCAGTGGGGTGAAGCTTGAGAAGTATCTGTGAGTGCCAAGCTAGGGACTCAGCAGAGAGGCGGGGGTGACGTTTGAGGAAAATACGACCGTCAAGATTGGAGGTGCTCAAGGGATTCAGGGAGGAGGGAGTCCAAGGGATACACTGCTGTATCCCGCGCTGTTCTGAGGTCTGTAAATTTTAATTTACAGACCTCATTGCACTGATGGAGGAGGAGGGAGGGGGGTGTCTGCACTGATGCAGGGGGGGGTCTGCACTGAGAAGGGGGTTGGCACTGATGGAGGGGAGTTTGCACTGATGGAGGGGGGTCTGCACTGATGGGGGGGTCTGCACTGATGCAGGAAGGATGTCTGCACTGAGGGGGGTTTGAACTGATGGAGGGGGGGTCTGCACGGATGCAGGGGGGTCTGCACTGAGGGAGATTCAGGGAGGAGAGAGTCCAATGGATACACTGCTGTATCCCACGCTGTTCTGAGGTCTGTAAATATTAATGTTTGCACTGATGCAGGAGGGGGGGTGTCTGCACTGAGGGGGGTTGGCACTGATGGAGGGGGGTTTGCACTGATGGAGGGGGGTCTGCACTGATGCAGGGGGGTCTGCCCTGAGGGGGGTTTGCACTGATGGAGGGGGGTCTGCACTGATGGAGGGGGTCTGCACTGATGCAGGGGGGTGTCCGCACTGAGGGGGGTTTGCAATGATGCAGGGGGTCTGCACTGAGGGGGTTTGGCACTGATGGAGGAGGGTCTGCACTGATGGAGAGGGGTCTGCACTGAGGGGGGCCTGCACTGATGGAGGAAAGGTGTCTGCACTGATGCAAGGGGGGTGTCTGCACTGATGCAGGGAGGTCTGCACTGAGGTGGGTTTGCACTGATGGAGGGGGTGTCTGCACTGATGGAGGGGGGTTTTCACTGATGGAGGAGTGGGGTCTTCACTGAGGGGGGTCTGCACTGAGGGGGGTCTATACTGATGGAGGGGGTCTGTAATGAGGGAGGGGGATCTATACTGTGGGAAGGGTGTCTGTACTGCGAGAGGGGGGTCTGTACTTACAGTAGGTGACCGTTATCGGCGAGATTTGACATCAGCGAGCCCCGTCGCGGGAGCCAGCGCCGAGCTGGCTCGCTCATCGGGAAATGAAAAATGTGTTTTTTTCTTTCCCGATGAGCGACAAGCAATACTGAGAGGTGTTTGGTATGAATCATGAGGGGGAACTCCACGCCAAATAAAAAACTTACACGGGTTCCCCTCCAGGGGCATATCAAGCCCTTAGGTCTGGTATGGATTTTAAGGGGTACCCCCTACGCCGAAAAAATGGTGTGGGGGTCCCCCCCAAAATCCATACCAGACCCTTATCCGAGCACGCAGCCCGGCCGGTCAGGAAAGGGGTGGGGACGAGCAAGCGGCCCCCCTCCTGAACCGTACCAGGCCGCATGCTCTCAACATGGGGGGGTGGGTGCCCTGGAGAAGTGGGGCGCCCTGCGCCCCCCCACCCCAAAGCACCTTGTCCCGACAACCCTGGCCGTTGGTTGTCGGGTCTGCGGGCGGAGCGCTTATCGGAATCCAGGATCCCCCTTTAATAAGGGGGCCCCCAGATCCCGGCCCCCACCCTATGTGAATGAGTATGGGGTACATCGTACCCCTACCCATTCACCTGGGGAAAAAGTGTCAATAAAAAAACACACTAGACAGGTTTTTAAAGTAATTTATTAGGCAGCTCCGGGGGTCTTCCGACTTCTCCGCTCTCTCCGGCCTCTTCTCCCGGTGTCGGGTTCTTCTCCCGCTCTCCGGCCTCTTCTCCAGGTCTTCAGTTCTTCTCCCGCTCTTCGGTTCTTCTGCCGGGCTCCTCCGCTATCTTCTGCTCTTTTGCCGCTCTTTTGCTAGTGGTGGCCCAGTCTTGTCCGTCGTCTTGTTCCCTCTTCTTCCGATGTTGACAGGCCGCTCTCTCCCGCTGTAATGCCGTGTGCGAGGTGCGCAACGACTTATACAGGCATGGGGCGTGGTCACCGGGTGATGTCACCTGGTGACCCCGCCCCTTATGACGGCACAGTCCCATTATGCCCCGGGATGGTGGCTTCATAATGGGCGGGATCACCGGATGAAATCACCCGGTGACCACGCCCCATGCCTATATAAGAGAAGACCAGGCCACCTCTAGCAAAAGAGCAGCAAAAGAGCAGAAGATAGCGGAGGAGCCCGGCAGAAGAACTGGAGCGAGGGAGAAGAACCAGAGACCTGGAGAAGAGGCCGGAGACCGGGAGAAGAGGCCGGAGAGCGGGAGAAGAACCGGACACCGAGAGAAGAGGCCGGAGAGCAGGTGAAGAAACGAACATCGGGAGAAGAGGCCGGAGAGAGCGGAGAAGTCTGAAGAGTCCCCCGAAGTCGGAAGAAGACCCCCGGAGCTGCCTAATAAATTACTTTAAAAACCTGTCTAGTGAGGTTTTTTATTGACACTTTTTCCCCAGGTGAATAAGTAGGGGTACGATGTACCCCATGCTAATTCACATAGGGTGGGGGGCCGGGATCTGGGGGCCCCCTTATTAAAGGGGTCTCCCGGATTCTGATAAGCCCTCCGCCCGCAGACCCTCACAACCAACGGCCAGGGCCAGAGGCCTTTGTCCTCATCGACATGGGGACAAGGTGCTTTGGGGTGGGAGGGCAGGATGCCCCCCTTCCCCAAAGCACCCACCCCCCCATGTTGAGAGCATGCGGCCTGGTATGGTTCAGGAGGGGGGGCACTCGCTTGTCCCCACCCCCTTTCCTGACCAGCCAGACTGCGTGCTCGGATAAGGGTCTGGTATGGATTTTGGGGGGAAGGCCCTATGCTGTTTTTGCGGCGTATGGGGTTCCCCTTACAATCCATACCAGACCAGGGCCTCGTATGCTCTTGGAAGGGAATTCTTTCTCATGCTCGCTGCAATAGGAAAATGCGTTTTTCCTATTGCAGCCAGCGCGAGATGTACAGTACCCTGTCGCCGAGAAAGCGCTGGAAACGCAATCTTGCGGGCAGGTACTGTAGTGGGGGGGTCTATACTGAGAGAGGGGGGTCTGTACTTAATGGATGGCTCGCTCATCGGGAAATGAAAAATGTGTTTTTTTCTTTCCCGATGAGCGACAAGCAATACTGAGAGGTGTTTGGTATGAATCATGAGGGGGAACTCCACGCCAAATAAAAAACTTACACGGGTTCCCCTCCAGGGGCATATCAAGCCCTTAGGTCTGGTATGGATTTTAAGGGGTACCCCCTACGCCGAAAAAATGGTGTGGGGGTCCCCCCCAAAATCCATACCAGCCCCCTATCCGAGCACGCAGCCTGGCCGGTCAGGAAAGGGGTGGGGACGAGCAAGCGGCCCCCCTCCTGAACCGTACCAGGCCGCATGCTCTCAACATGGGGGGGTGGGTGCCCTGGAGAAGTGGGGCGCCCTGCGCCCCCCCACCCCAAAGCACCTTGTCCCGACAACCCTGGCCGTTGGTTGTCGGGTCTGCGGGCGGAGCGCTTATCGGAATCCAAGATCCCCCTTTAATAAGGGGGCCCCCAGATCCCGGCCCCCACCCTATGTGAATGAGTATGGGGTACATCGTACCCCTACCCATTCACCTGGGGAAAAAGTGTCAATAAAAAAACACACTAGACAGGTTTTTAAAGTAATTTATTAGGCAGCTCCGGGGGTCTTCCGACTTCTCCGCTCTCTCCGGCCTCTTCTCCCGGTGTCGGGTTCTTCTCCCGCTCTCCGGCCTCTTCTCCAGGTCTTCAGTTCTTCTCCCGCTCTTCGGTTCTTCTGCCGGGCTCCTCCGCTATCTTCTGCTCTTTTGCCGCTCTTTTGCTAGTGGTGGCCCAGTCTTGTCCGTCGTCTTGTTCCCTCTTCTTCCGATGTTGACAGGCCGCTCTCTCCCGCTGTAATGCCGTGTGCGAGGTGCGCAACGACTTATACAGGCATGGGGCGTGGTCACCGGGTGATGTCACCTGGTGACCCCGCCCCTTATGACGGCACAGTCCCATTATGCCCCGGGATGGTGGCTTCATAATGGGCGGGATCACCGGATGAAATCACCCGGTGACCATGCCCCATGCCTATATAAGAGAAGACCAGGCCACCTCTAGCAAAAGAGCAGCAAAAGAGCAGAAGATAGCGGAGGAGCCCGGCAGAAGAACTGGAGCGAGGGAGAAGAACCAGAGACCTGGAGAAGAGGCCGGAGACCGGGAGAAGAGGCCGGAGAGCGGGAGAAGAACCGGACACCGAGAGAAGAGGCCGGAGAGCAGGTGAAGAAACGAACATCGGGAGAAGAGGCCGGAGAGAGCGGAGAAGTCTGAAGAGTCCCCAGAAGTCGGAAGAAGACCCCCGGAGCTGCCTAATAAATTACTTTAAAAACCTGTCTAGTGAGTTTTTTTATTGACACTTTTTCCCCAGGTGAATAAGTAGGGGTACGATGTACCCCATGCTAATTCACATAGGGTGGGGGGCCGGGATCTGGGGGCCCCCTTATTAAAGGGGTCTCCCGGATTCTGATAAGCCCTCCGCCCGCAGACCCTCACAACCAACGGCCAGGGCCAGAGGCCTTTGTCCTCATCGACATGGGGACAAGGTGCTTTGGGGTGGGAGGGCAGGATGCCCCCCTTCCCCAAAGCACCCACCCCCCCATGTTGAGAGCATGCGGCCTGGTATGGTTCAGGAGGGGGGGCACTCGCTTGTCCCCACCCCCTTTCCTGACCAGCCAGACTGCGTGCTCGGATAAGGGTCTGGTATGGATTTTGGGGGGAAGGCCCTATGCTGTTTTTGCGGCGTATGGGGTTCCCCTTACAATCCATACCAGACCAGGGCCTCGTATGCTCTTGGAAGGGAATTCTTTCTCATGCTCGCTGCAATAGGAAAATGCGTTTTTCCTATTGCAGCCAGCGCGAGATGTACAGTACCCTGTCGCCGAGAAAGCGCTGGAAACGCAATCTTGCGGGCAGGTACTGTAGTGGGGGGGTCTATACTGAGAGAGGGGGGTCTGTACTTAATGGAGGGGGGTCTGTATTTAATGGAGGGGTTCTGTACTGAGGGAGGGGGTCTGTACTAAGGGAGGGGGGTCTGTACTGAGGGTTGACTATAGTTGGTGGAGGGGGGGTGACACCAATTTTTTTCCACAATGGGTGACACCAACCCTAGTGATGCCACTGAGTGAGAGACCGGGAGCTCAGTGTGCTGAACAACTACCAGGATAAGTTGTAGTGAAAGTGAAGGAACTGTTATGCTTTGTGTTAGGAACTGTTAAAGGCTGTTGCCATAGGACACAGCATCCCTGCACGTGCAGATGTGGCGTCTTGCTGGAGGCCTTTCCCCTGCTGTCTTCCTATTGAAGTCTCGGAGTCTGCCAATTGAACTTGCAACTACTTAAGGGTATCCTGGCCCTAACCCTCTTTCCCCCATAAGAGTTTGCAAGAGAAATAAACATCTCTTTTGCATTCAAGAAGTGTCTGGCGCCCAATAACTTTATTCACCTTGCACCCACTATGCCTCACAACCCACCATATACAAAAGGATGTCAGCTGTCTCTGGCCCTGGAGGTCCTCATTGGACTGAAGGAGGCTGGGGACCTTGCTACATATATTTGGCAATTAAATAACATTTCGTATATGAAGTTTATCACAAGAGTCCCCCTTTACATCAGAATCCACTGAGTTCCTCTTTTACAACTGAATCCACAGAGTTCCTCTTTTATATCTGAATCCACAGAGACCAGCTACTTGCACCCCACCCCCAAAAAAACTATGCACATTGCCCCCCTTCCTGCACATATTGCCCCTTAATTGCCCCCATATTGCTCCTTTAACCCTACACTCTTCTTCCTGTATACACTGCCCCCTTTAATCCTACACCCCCTTCCTGTACACACTGCCCCCCTTCCTGCGCACACTGCCCTCCTTTAATGCTACACCCCCCCTTCCTATACACACTGTCCCCCTTTAACCCTACAGCCCCCTTCCTATATACACTTCCCCCTCTAACCCTACACCACCCTTCCTGTATACAATGCCCCCCCCTTTAAACCTACACCCCCCTGCCTGTATACACTTCCCCCTCTAACCCTACACCACCCTTACTGTATACAAAGCCCCCCTTTTAACTCTACACCCCCTTCCCACGCACAAACTGCCCCCTTTCCTGCACACATTGCCCTGTATAGACTATACCCCCCTGTGATGTGTGTTGCAGCAGCTTTAGAGGTGACATTCACTGGGGATGAGAAGGTGACATGAGAGGAATGTGGCACTGGCCATGGCTGCACCCTAGATGGCAGTGCGCCCTAGGCAGCTGCCTAGTTTGCCTAGTGGTAGCACCGGCCCTGCCCCTCCTCTTGTTATCATTCAGCCCCTCCCTTATTGTCAAGCTTCATATGAACATCACACACTGCTGTGCTGTCCATTTGTCCCCTGACCACACGGATCAATCTCCAGACCCCGGGTAAGTGCCTTGTTTGCTGTGCCTATGCAAATAATTGCCAACCTTAACTGTGTTTTACGGATACTAACCCATGTATTCCACATCACTTTATTTTGTTGCATTGGAGGTTTAGCTCTGGGGTAAATCCTCCTCTATTGACCCCCCTGTCCATCCACTCCCATCACTTTGGACAATTTAATATGACAAATCTGCTGCGTTCAAACGCATGATCCAAATGAACATGTATACATTTTTATGTGTATATATAGATCTTCTTGAAGTCTTCACATGATGTGTATTTACTTTTTTATGCAACATATAAGCATTGGAAGATACCCTACTTACTTTGATAGCCTTTTGTCTATAGATGGTGTAATATAATACTTATGCCAGTTAACGCGATACTCTCCAACCCTTGCTTACCATGTAATAGAAGACATTTCCAAGTTGGCACTGCTTAGGCACCCCTAGATGATGCCCAACAGGACGAAACCCGCTGGGTGACACTCAAGGAATCATTGCATTTGTCTATATTTTAAGTTACAAGCTTGCTTTTATCAGATTTGCTATAAGCCCCCCCCCCCTTTTTTTTTTTTAATAAACCTATCACAGAGAGTCACACTATGTGCGGTTATCTGTTTTTTATGCATATGATCATGGATCACTGCAACATCTGATGCGATTTATCGCACACCTTTGGAGTTCCTTGCCTTGATGCTTGAAACATCTTATGGAACCATCCAGTGGAGTTCATTTCCCAAGGACCGTTCCTGTTGTGGTGGAACCCATTGAGGCTATTCCCTCAAGACTGCCAGTTTGACCCACGTGCTATACGGTATGTGTGTCCATCGAGTCTGGTAAGCGTGCCAACCTTATAACTTTGATTGCACCGTTAAGGTCAAGTGGAACAGCACAAGAGAGACTCTCACTTATCTGCCAATGTTTATTTGAATTCTATATGGACTTTCTTAGGATGTTGTTTCATTCACCTTGAAACCATTTTGGATACAGTAGAACCTTGGTTTACGAGTAACGCGGTTAACGAGCGTTTTGAAAGACGAGCAACTTTTTTTTTTTTAATTCTGGCTTGGTTTGCGAGTGTTGTCTCGCAAAACAAGCAGAATTCAAGCTAATGAGGTGTGCAGTACCACATTTGGCCAGAGGTGCGGGGGGCGCCGGGGACACTCAGAACAGTTCGGAGCCGTTCGGAAATACTCTAAATCACTCGAAAATACTCAGAAATACTCCGTTCCTGAGTGTTTCCGAGTCTTTCCGAGTTCAGCCGAAGCTGTCCCGAGTATTTCCGAGGCTCTCCGGTGCCCCCTCCCACCTCTGGCCACATGTGGTATTGCATGCAATAGAAGTCAATGCGGAACAAATAATCTTAGTTTCCATTGACTTCTATGGGGAAACTCGCTTTGTTATGCGAGTGCTTTGGATTACAAACATTCTCCTGAAAACGGATTATGCACGTAATCCAAGGTTTTACTGTAGTTTTTTATATTTTTTACATCACTATACATTTTTTTCAATTTTTTCCCACATTTGCCCATTTCAGATGGGTCTCTTTCTCACTTTATAGTTTTGGATCAATATATGTTTTATTTGTTCATTATTTAGCGCCACACTGTTAATTTGTTATCCTTTTGCACTATATGTCTAGTGGTGTGCTGGCAGCTTATCCACTCTCTATGCACAATTTTTCTTGGGTGTAGGTACCCACATTTCTACTGATCAAATTTCTAGCTGCGTACCACAATGTCCCATATTTGGGTCACAAAAATTTAATATCTTTACTTTTTCCAATAGCATTACACACACACACACACACACACACACAACTTTCTCCGCTGTGATCTGTGCGCCCCAGTGATTGACTGGTTAGGCGCTGGTTCCGCTGTTCCCTGGTGACGCATGGAGGACAATATACAGTAACATTTTTAATTCAAGGTTTTCATTCCAGATGTCCTCAAAGGTACCAACACTATATAACAATAAAACTGTTTATATAAGTATAAAATATGCTCCATATAGTATTTGTATGTATTCTAATGTTATGCTTTTGTTATAGAAAGTAACTTCCTTTCCCCATTGTTTATGCACCCCTGAAGAAGATAGTTTTGTCGAAACGCGTTGGTTGTTTACCATCTGAATCTCATGTTTGGTGATTTCAATTGAAAATCTGAGTATTTTGCAAATAGATATTTTCTTAGAACCCTATTTTATATGCATTGTAACTTTTTTTACATTTTGTATTAATAGAGACTTTATAATATTTGAATCCACTCCAAGTCACATTTCATTGTACATTTCATTGTGCAAATTACCTGTTGCCGCTAAAGTCCCATCATGAGGTTTTCTTTGTCTACACATATGTAGTTCAGGGGTGTTGGCCATCCATCAGCTACTAGTCTTATTTTTTTTTATTTGTTTAGCAAAGAAATAAAAAACCCAGTGGTGATTAAGCACTTGCCTACAGGGCACTTTCACCCCCTTCTTGCCCAGGCCAATTTTCAGTTTTCAGCGCTGTTGCACTTTGAATGATAATTGCGCGGTCATGCTACACTGTAACCATGTGGAATTTTGTATAATTTTCTTCACACAAATAGAACTTTCTTTTGGTGGTATTTAATCACTGTTGGTTTTTTTTATTTTTTAACAACAAAAAAAAGACCGTAAATATATAAAATAAAGTTTTTCTTAGTTTCTGTCAGTAAATTTAGTAAATAAATTTTCTTCCTTCACTAATGTTTGCTGATGAGGCAGCACTGATGGGCACTGATAAGCTACACTGATGGACACTGACGAGTTGGCACTTATGGGCACTGATTAGGTGACACTGATGAGGAGGCACTAATATGCTGCACTTATGGGCACTGATAGGTGGCACTGATAAGCACTGATAGATGGCACTGATGGGTGGCACTGGTGGGCACTGATAGTTGGCACAGATAGGCGGCACTGATGGGTGGCACTGATGGGCACTGATGGGAATTGATGGGTCGCACTGATGGGTGTTGATGGGCAGCAATGATGGGCATTGATGGGCAGCACTGATAGGCAGCACTGAAAGCCAGCACTGACTGGCATCACTAATGGGCACTGATTGGTGGCACTTGTTGGCACTGATTGCTGGCACTGGTGGGTACTGATTGCTGGCACTGGTGGCGGTGTATTGTAATCAGGGCACTGATGGTCGGTGCCCTGATTACATGTCTGGATGTCCCCTGCGAGGAGATGCCGCTGATCGGCTCTCCTCGCCACACACTCTGTCAGAGTGAAACAATGAGAGCCGATTACCGGCATCTCCGTGTTTACATGTGACCGGCTGAGATTGGACACAATCGATCACACGGTAAAGAGCCGCAGCCCTGGCTCTTTAAAGAGATCGGGGTCGCGCCATGTCCCAGCAATACTGCGCGGTCGTGGGCATTCTGAGACATCATATGACGTCGTCCCAGAACGAAAGCCGCAATGCCCCTCCCTCATTTGACGGTGGGCAAGCAGTTAAATACCACCAAAAGAAAGCTCTATTTGTGTGAAAAAAAATTATAAAAATGTCATATGGGTACAGTGTTACATGACCACGCAATTGTCATTCAAAGTGTGACAGCACTGAAAATTGGACTAAGCAGGAAGGGGGTAAAAGTGCCCAGTATTGAAGTGGTTAAAGGTTTAGGATGGAACTATTCACCTGCAGGATGGTGTTCACCAGAGCTCTTGATGGTGGGGATGTATTTTGCTGCTTGTTAGTACCAGGTCACAGTCCTCAGGATGGCCCCACAAAGCGATAAGCAAGTCAGGGTCCAGTAGCAGATATAGAAGGTAAGGGTCAAGTAGAAGCGTAGTCAAATAACAAGCCAAAGGTCAATAATGAGTGGTAGCAAAGATAGGGACAGCAACAGGAGTGAAAAGAGCGAGATACTGTATTGGCTTAAGAGAGCACAATAATCTGGAAAACAGGAAATACAGAAACATGGTTTGAATCAGGAAGGTCATGGGAGGAGCAAAGGGTTAAAAAATTCAAGAGAAACCAGGTTCGAGGCAGGATCATTCAAGGAATTGTGCAGGGAGCAGTCTAGCATTGCAGGTGGCAGAGCAAGAAGATACATCGCAAGACAGAGCAAAGGTAGCAGGTTCAGACAAGAGTCCAGGTCCTGACAAGAGTACTTTCAAGATGTCAAGACATCCCCAGTCGTATCTTGGCGTCTATGAAAGTATTGTGCTCAGGATGGTAGAACTTTGAGTTATATTAGTTGGAATTCATATGGAATAGCCCATTTTGTAGCTCAATCTTAGAATCATCCCGGGTGATAAATATGTCATCTATGTACCTGTGCCCCGTAAGAATGTGGCACATGTACATAGATGGCCCATCACCCAGGAGGAAGTCATGCTCCCACTCCCTCAGGTACAAATTGGCATAGGAACATGGCACAATAAGTCCCCATTGTTACGTGGACCCTGAGAAAGTGGGAGCCACCAAATAAAAAACTTTGTAAGCAAGCACAAACTTTCGAAGTTCAAGATTAAAGTTGTTCAAATGGTGTTCTCCGGTTGCCCTCCTTGTTGCAAAAACTGTCCTAAAACCCAGAGGTCTTTCTCATACGAGATAGAACTATAGAGAGCTTTCACATTGATTGTTACTCAGGAATAACCAAATCTTTAATAGTTTGTAAAAAATGAATAGCATCCTTAACAACGGATTAGAAGATTGAATACAAAGGGCCTCAAATGGGAATCAATAACTTTATTTGCATTTCGGTAGGCTACCCCTGTCAGAAATTATAGCTCAGCCAGGGGATTGGTTTTTGTGTATTTTGGGTAAAGCATGAAAAGTAGGTTCCCTAGGGAATGAAGCGCTGATAATACTGAGCTTGAAATTATTCCTTGATCAAAGGCCCATCTATAAAAATCTATTTTAAATATAGGGTGGTACCAGCATCTCTTCTTTAAAATCTCCATACACATATTTGCATAGTCCTTGTTGTCAATTATAACGGTGTTGCCACCCTTATCTACTGATTTATTAGTTATTTGATCATTTTGTTTCAAGTTGTGCAATGGTAACTGTTGGGATTTTGTAGGATTGGATTGATGGTTTCCCTTTATAGACAGTCATTCAAATTCCCTGAAAACAGGTTTTAAAAATGCAGTTACATTTGAGCCGGTGTTGGCAGAGGGAAATTTCTGTGATTTCCAGAACATTCCTTTGGGGTTCCTTTCAACGGCCTATGGGACATCAGACATCAAAATATCCAGATCACCATTAATCAGATCTGGTGGGCTTCTTCCTTCTAGAACAGGGGTCTCCAGACTTTCTAGGCAAAGGGCCAGTTTACTGTTCTTCAGGCTTTAGGGGGGGTCAGACTGTGGCCAGTTGGAGTAGAAAATGCCCCCATCATCAGTGCCCTATCATTGGCTTTAAAGGGAGAAAAAGTGCCCCATGGTTGGTATAAATGGAAAATAGACATGTGCGGTTCATTTAGTTCTGAATCGAAAATCGTACAAATTTTTCGTTATTCGGAAATTTGTATGTATCGGAATTACTGAATTACAATAGTAACAAATTTAAAACGAATCCGAAACAGCAAACCAAAATTCGGACCAAATTTGATTTGAATGCTAACACAAATTTCAATCGAAATCAAATTTGTAAAAATTAGAAATCAATTTTCTAAAAAAGAATACAATGAAATAGAATATAAAATAGAATAAAAATGAAGGAATCGTAAAGAATAAAATAGAATTTAATAGAATAGAATAAAATAGAGTATGACCATCTTTCAAAATTTGAATAGAACAAATCTGAAATACAATAGAATACAAAACAATGGAATCCAAAAAAATTGAAAATAATAGAATAGAACAATAGAATAAAATAAAATATAAAGAATATAACCATCTTCAGAAATTCAAATTTCAAATGGGATGAATTTGAATTGAAAAGATTAGAATAGAAAATAAGAGAATAAAATAGAAAAGAATTGAAAAACAATTAATATAGAATAGAACAAAATAGAATATAACCGTTATTTTCAATTATATTTTATTATTTTCTATTGATTTTCTATTCTATTCTCTTATTTTCTATTCTATTCTTTTCTATTATTTTCTATTATATTCTAATTAATTTATACAAAATCGAATTTCGGGAAGATGGTTATATATTTTTTCTATTTTATTCTATTTTGTTCTAATTTTCGAATCGTCAGACAGTCGGTATCAATAGCCTAATACAACAGATGCACTTAAATGTTTAAAAAAAAAAAATCGAATTCAAATGCGTTTTCGAATTCTGAGAACGAATCGATAATTTGTTTAGAAATTTTTTTTGAATGCGGCCAGATTTTTTTCGAATTAGGTTGAATTTTTCTAATTCAAATAGGACGAAACAAATGAAATGAATGTAACAAATTTAACGAAACATATTTATTTAAATGATAGATCAAAATTAAACAAAACAAATGTTTTCACATATCTAATGGAAGAATGGCGCCCCATCGATGGTGTCAGTTGGTGGAATAGTGCCCCAAGGGCCAGATAAAGGCAAGCAAAGGGCCACATCCCGGGCTGCAGTTTGGAGACCACTGTTCAAGATGTCAAATTTCAAATCTCAAAGCTTTGCATTCTTGAGGCGTTAATATTGGTATTCCTCCAATACAAACCTGGCTTGAATGGACGCATTGTCATGACGCATTTGCAAAATCAATTTGCGCGCAAAAAGTTGTAAATATTTTATAGTAGCAACTTTATCGAAATCATAGGAGGGGGGGGAAAACTTAGCCCAAAGGAAAGCATCTGAATCTCTTCCTTAGAAAATTGATGAGATGACAAATGAATCACTTCCAGTCCAATTTGGTCTGGGGGTGGGGGTGCTTCCATTCCCTTTCCAGTTTATAGTGTGTGTTCTACTTATATGTCTTATACAGTGGGGATAGAAAGTATTCAGACCCCCTTAAAATGTTCACTCTTTGTTATATTGCAGCCATTTGCTAAAATCATTTGAGTTCATTTTTTTTCCTCATTAATGTACACACAGCACCCCATATTGACAGAAAAACACAGAATTGTTGACATTTTTACAGATTTATTAAAAAAGAAAAACTGAAATATCACATGGTCCTAAGTATTCAAACCCTTTGCTGTGACACTTATATATTTAACTCAGGTGCTGTCCATTTCTTCTGATCATCCTTGAGATGGTTCTACACCTTCATTTGAGTCCAGCTGTGTTTGATTTATACTGATTGGACCTGATTAGGAAAGCCACACACCTGTCTATATAAGACCTTACAGCTCACAGTGCATGTCAGAGCAAATGAGAATCATGAGGTCAAATGAACTGCCTGAAGAGCTCAGAGACAGAATTGTGGCAAGGCACAGATCTGGCCAAGGTTACAAAAAAAATTCTGCTGCACTTAAGGTTCCTAAGCCCACAGTGGCCTCCATAATCCTTAAATGGAAGACGTTTGGGAAGACCAGAACCCTTCCTAGAGCTGTCCATCCGGCCAAACTGAGCTATCGGGGGAGAAGAGCCTTGGGGAGAGAGGTAAAGAAGAACCCAAAGATCACTGTGGCTGAGCTCCAGAGATGCAGTCGGGAGATGGGAGAAAGTTGTAGAAAGTCAACCATCACTGCAGTCCTCCACCAGTCGGGGCTTTATGGCAGAGTGGCCCGACAGAAGCCTCTCCTTAGTGCAAGACACATGAAAGCCCGCATGGAGTTTGCTAAAAAAACACCTGAAGGACTCCAAGATGGTGAGAAATAAGATTCTCTGGTCTGATGAGACCAAGATAGAACTTTTTGGCATTAATTCTAAGCGGTATGTGTGGAGAAAACCAGGCACTGCTCATCACCTGTCCAATACAGTCCCAACAGTGAAGCATGGTGGTGGCAGCATCATGCTGTGGGGGTGTTTTTCAGCTGCAGGGACAGGACGACTGGTTGTAATCGAGGGAAAGATGAATGCGGCCAAGTACAGGGATATCCTGGAGGAAAACCTTCTCCAGAGTGCTCGGGACCTCAGATTGGGCCGAAGGTTTACCTTCCAACAAGACAATGACCCTAAGCACACAGCTAAAATAACGAAGGAGTGGCTTCACAACAACTCCGTGACTGTTCTTGAATGGCCCAGCCAGAGCCCTGACTTAAACCCAATTGAGCATCTCTGGAGAGACCTAAAAATGGCCGTCCACCAACGTTTACCATCCAACCTGACAGAACTGGAGAGGATCTGCAAGGAGGAATGGCAGAGGATCCCCAAATCCAGGTGTGAAAAACTTATTGCATCTTTCCCAAAAAGACTCATGGCTGTATTAGATCAAAAGGGGGCTTCTACTAAATACTGAGCAAAGGGTCTGAATACTTAGGACCATGTGATATTTCAGTTTTTCTTTTTTAATAAATCTGCAAAAATGTCAACAATTCTGTGTTTTTCTGTCAATATGGAGTGCTGTGTGTACAATATGGGGTGCTGTGTGTACAATATGGGGAGCTGTGTGTACAATATGGGGGGCTGTGTGTACAATATGGGGTGCTGGGTGTACAATATGGAGTGCTGTGTGTACAATATGGGGTGCTGTGTGTACAATATGGGGAGCTGTGTGTACAATATGGGGGGCTGTGTGTACAATATGGGGGGCTGTGTGTACAATATGGGGGGCTGTGTGTACAATATGGGGTGCTGTGTGTACAATATGGGGTGTTGTGTGTACATTAATGAGGAAAAAAATGAACTTAAATGATTTTAGCAAATGGCTGCAATATAACAAAGAGTGAAAAATGTAAGGGGGTCTGAATACTTTCTGTCCCCACTGTATATTATATTATTATCATAATAGTTATTTATGAGGCCGGCTGTATTATTTATTGATATGTTTTCTGATTTTTGGCATTACAGAAAAATGCGTTTATTCTCACAGATGTACATAAATTGGTGGGAGCAATTTTCCTGATGCCACGAATGTCCGTCTACCAAAAAGGCACAATCTCCTATTCCTTTGAGATCAGAATTTGACCAAGTATAAGGAACGCCATGCTGCCAATGCCTGCAGGAAAACAAGAAACATTAATGACCATGCAAACACAGATAATCTGAACAGCAGAGCCTTAAAGTGGACATACAGTAGACTCAAAAAATGAAGATTTGCTATCTTATAGAGAACATCTAAAAATGTTAATTGTGCCTAAGCGTTACCCTTAATTTAGTCCATTATAACTCCTGAAACATATCAGTGCGCTTCCTGTGCCTAGGCACTCCTGTTCTGTATCCTCATATATCCTGTATATCTGCAGAGTGAGATCATCCCACTAAATTTGAACTGAGATTTGGTGACTACTGTACCTGTACTGTCTACTATTCTCCTTGCTGGAGGGGAACTGTACCTGAGTGTAGGCAAGTGTGGTTCAGCCTCCTTACACAGGTAGCCATCATGCAGAGAAGACGAAGAACCGGGGAAACTGAGGCCTCCGTACGTGTCATCAGGGGAGCAGCCATCCATATGGACGGTGCTGCTCTGGATGACCACTGCAACCATCTTTAGTATGGGCAGTGCTAATAAATAGCGCTGCCTCACTACAGTTGGTGCACACTTGCAAAGTAGCTAGGTTAGGGACAGGAACCCCCTGATGAGGGACAGTGTGTCTAGTATAGGGAAAGGTTGCAGAAGAGGAGGGAAAAGTATAGACTGCACGTCAAGCCTTCAGTCAGGAGTTCTTTCCGCGTTCGGGTGTCTTGCTGCCAGACCCCCTTCAAAACGCCTCCTTTGTTGGATGCTGCAAGGCACCGTAAACCTTCCAGAATATCTTCTATAATACTGAGTGTTTTGCGAGACCTTCTTTATACAGTATTGTGTTGGAACTTCTTTTTATGAGGAGGTAAGTAAAACATTGAACAGAGGGGTGGCTGTGGACGTGGTATACTTGGACAGAGGGGTGGCTGTGGACATGGTATACTTGGACGGAGGGGTGGCTGTGGACATGGTATACTTGGACAGAGGGGTGGCTGTGGACATGGTATACTTGGACAGAGGGGTGGCTGTGGACATGGTATACTTGGACAGAGGGGTGGCTGTGGACATGGTATACTTGGACAGAGGGGTGGCTGTGGACGTGGTATACTTGGACAGAGGGGTGGCTGTGGATGTGATATACTTGGACAGAAGGGTGGCTGTGGACGTGGTATACTTGGACAGAGGGGTGGCTGTGGATGTGATATACTTGGACAGAAGGGTGGCTGTGGACGTGGTATACTTGGACAGAGGGGTGGCTGTGGACATGGCATACTTGGACAGAGGGGTGGCTGTGGACATGGTGTACTTGGACAGAGGGGTGGCTGTGGATGTGGTATACTTGGACAGAAGGGTGGCTGTGGACGTGGTATACTTGGACAGAGGGGTGGCTGTGGACATGGCATACTTGGACAGAGGGGTGGCTGTGGACATGGTGTACTTGGACAGAGGGGTGGCTGTGGACGTGGTATACTTGGATTTTGCAAAAGCGTTTGACACAGTTGCCCACACACGGCTCATGTGTAAGGTAAAGTCTACAGGCCTGGAAATATCAGTTTGTAAATGGATAGAAAACTGGCTAAAAGACAGAATTCAGAGAGTCGTGGTTAATGATTCTTACTCTGAATGGTCTAAGGTTATCAGTGGTGTACACCAAGGTTCAGTGCTGGGACCCTTACTTTTTAATATCTCTATGAATGATATAGGGTCTGGGATTAACTGTACCATGTCAGTCTTTGCAGATGACACCAAGCTATGCAGTGGAATAACGTCCTACAGAATGTCTTCAACTTACAAGCCGACCTCAATGCACTGTCCAATTGGGAAACTCGGTGGGAAATGAGGTTTAATGTTGATAAATGTAAAGTTTATCTGCACTTGGGGGCTAAGAATATGCATCATACATACAAGGGGGAGTACAACTGGGGGAATCAATGGTGGAGAAGGATTCAGGTGTTCTGGTAGATCATAAGCTCAATAATAACATGCAATGCCAAGCTGCGGTTTCCAAAGTGAGTAAAGTCCTTTCTTGTGTTAGGAGAGGTATGGACTCCAGAGAGAGAGAGATATCATTTTGCCCCCCTGTACAAATCATTAGTAAGACCTCATCTGCAATATGCAGTTCAGTTTTGGGCTCCAGTTCTCAAAAAGGATATCAGGGAACTGAAGAAAGTGCAGAGAAGGGCAACCAAACTGATAAGAGGCATGGAGGAGCTCAGCTATGAGGGAAGATTAGAGGAACTGAATTTATTCTCTCTTGAGAAGAGGAGATTAAGGGGGATATCCAGGGCCGTCTTTAGCGCAGGGCAAACGGGGCACTTGCCCTGGGCCCAATCTTTGTTGGGGGGCCCGCGCTAGCTGTGAATTGGGGCCCCGATCAAAGCTTTGCAGAGCGCACAGAGGACACGGGAGGATGTATTCCTCGCTAGCCAGCTGAGAGGGGGCGGGTCCGGGAGCTCCACTGACGCTCTGACCCCGCCCACGTGCAGCCTGTGTACTCGGAAAAGAGCTTCTGTAGTGAGAGCCAGTGATTGGAGTGGGAGTGTCAGTGGAGCTTCCGGCCCCGCCCCCTCTATACTGGCTGGTAAATACAGAGGTCTGGGGGCGGGGCCGGGAGCTCCAATGACACTCCCACTCCGATCACTGGCTCTCACTACAGGCGCTCTATACCCAGTACACGGGCTGCACGTGGGTCAGTGGAGCTCCCGGCCCCGCCCCTCTCAGCTGGCTAGCGCGGAATACATCCTCCCATGTTCTCTGTGCGCTCTGCAAAACTGTCATCGGGGCGACAATTCATGGGTGATGTGGGCCCAGGGCCCACCCAACAAAGCATCAGTGGATCTCCTAGCTGCTTAGTGAGAGCAGAAAGTGGAAGCCCCGCCCACAGTCCTGAATGTATGTAGTAAGTTTGGCTGGCCAGGTATGTCCTTACACCCATAGAATGCCTGAATGTTTAAACCCTGAGCTGTGTTATTTAACTGTAAAGCTGTGCATTGCTGAAAGTTCTCTGACAATCCCCTGTATAATGTCCGCAGTCTCTGAGTGTCTCCTGCAGTATGTCCGCAGTCTCTGATTGTCTCCTGCAGTATGTCCGCAGTCTCTGATTGTCTCCTGCAGTATGTCCGCAGTCTCTGATTGTCTCCTGCAGTATGTCCGCAGCCCCTGAGTGTCTCCTGCAGTATTTCCGCAGTCTCTGATTGTCTCCTGCAGTATGTCCGCAGTCTCTGTTAATCTCCTGCAGTATGTCCGCAGTCTCTGTTAATCTCCTGCAGTATGTCCGCAGTCTCTGATTGTCTCCTGCAGTATCTCCGCTGTCTCTGATTGTCTCCTGCAGTATGTCCGCAGTCTCTGATTGCCTCCTGCAGTATGTCTGCAGTCTCTGTCTCCTGCAGTATGTCCGCAGTCTCTGTTAATCTCCTGCATTATGTCCGCAGTCTCTGATTGTCTCCTGCAGTATCTCCGCAGTCTCTAATTGTCTCCTGCAGTATGTCCGCAGTCTCTGATTGCCTCCTGCAGTATGTCTGCAGTCTCTGTCTCCTGCAGTATGTCCGCAGTCTCTGTTAATCTCCTGCAGTATGTCCGCAGTCTCTGATTGTCTCCTGCAGTATGTCCGCAGTCTCTGATTGTCTCCTGCAGTATGTCCGCAGTCTCTGATTGTCTCCTGCAGTATGTCCGCAGTCTCTGATTGTCTCCTGCAGTATGTCCGCAGTCTCTGATTGTCTCCTGCAGTATGTCCGCAGTCTCTGAACCTCTCCTGCAGTATGTCCGCAGTCTCTGAACCTCTCCTGTAGTATGTGTATTAATGTGCCCCTTTACTTGCTCAATTATTTGGGATTGCTCCACTGCTCAGTGAGAGGTAATGATGTGCATGAACCTCTAGCAACCAATCAGCAAACAGTAGTGATCTGCTTTAATCTCTAGCAACCAATCAGTAAGTGCTAATGATGTGCTGTAACCCCTAGCAACCAATTAGTGAGCGCTAATAATGTACATCAATCTCTAGCAACCAATCAGCAAGCAGAAATTATGTGTTGTAACCTCTAGAAACCAGCCAGTGAGCAGTAAGGATAGGCTGTAAAGTCTGGAAAACAATTGCAATCGCTGCGTGATCTGCTGCAGTATACTGATTTTGAGTCTACCTGCTATTTTTTGTATGTCTCAGAATGGAGGGGGGCCCCAAGAAAATGTTTGCCCAGGGCCCAATCAAAATTAAAGACGGCCCTGGGGATATCCACTTTAAAGTCATCACAGAGGACACGGGGGGACTCTTTACGTCTAGTGGAAAAGAAGGGTTTCTTCACAGTAAGAGCTGTGAAAATGTGGAATAGACTCCCTCCAGAGGTGATTCTGGCCAGCTCAGTAGATTGCTTTAAAAAAGACCTGGATTCATTCCTAAATCTACAGAATATAACTGGGTATTGACATTTATAGGTAAAGTGTCAGGGAAATTGCCTCTCGGGGATCAGGAAGGAATTTTTTTTTCCCCTGCTGGAGAAAATTGGATCATGCTTTGCTGGGTTTTTGCTTTCCTCTGGATCAACTGTGGGTGAAGGATTGTGTATATGGGATTGTATGATTTTTTTTTTATTATTGGTTGAACTAGATGGACTTGTGTCTTTGTTTAACCTGACTAACTATGTAACTATGTCACTTTGTGTTAATTCATTTTACTGCATTCTATGGCCTCCATGAGCATTTTCTCCATGTTGGGCACCAAACATCTGAGACTTCCTACATGAGGACCTGCAATGCAAGGATCTCCCTGTTTCTGCTTCATCCATTCTATGGATCTATGTTTCCTCTACCCCTCCTGCTACTTCTTAAAGCGGAACTTCACATTTATTTATTTTTTAAGGGAATGGTTACCTATTTCTGACAGGTACCCACTCCCACTAGGTGAACAGAGGAGAGTTTCTCTAAAGATCTTTTTTTTTTTCTGCTAGAAAACTACTTAGTAATAATAATAATCTCCCAAACATTATATACTGTGTATATACATTTTTTTAGCAGAGGCCCCAGCAAATACAATGGTGGTTGTTGCAATTCTTAATTTTTTTTATGTCACATGGTATTTGCGCATCACTTTTTCAAACGCTATTTTTTTTTTTTTTTTGAATAAAAAGAAACCACAATATGTAACCCAATATTTTTGTGAAATATGAAAGATGATGAAACACCGAGTAAATAGATACATGTCATGCTTTAAAATTAAGCAGACTTGTAGAATGGCAAACTACGGTACTCAGAAATCTCTATAGGTGAACGCTTTAAACATTTTTACAGGTTACCAGTTCATGGTTTGAGAGAATATCTGGTGCTAGAATTATTGCTCTCCCTCTGACGTTTACAGCGATACCTCACATGTGTGGTGCAAACACAATTTACATATGTGGGCGTGACCTACGTATGCGCTCACCACTGTGCTCCAGCGTGGGGGGGGGGCGATTTAAAAAAAAAAAAATTTTTAATTATTTATTTTATTTTAAAAAATTTTATTTTTACACTGTCCCTTTTTTTTAAAAAATTACGTCGATCCGGGCTTCCTAGGCAATAGAGATGAGTGGAGGCCATCTTTCCTGCTGCTTATGGCCAGCTGCCGCAACCACTGCACTGGTTCCCGGGCTTCACAATGAGCCAGGTAAGCCCGAGAACCACCAGAAAGTGGCACCCTAAAAGTGATTCAGCAGTAGAGATGGAGAGTTCAGGCCGAGCATCAGTTTAGCCCAGAACAGCACCCGTTCGGGTGTTCGCCGAATATTCGAATTTGAGGGGCGCTTGGTGGGCAAACATCCGCTGCACAGTGCATTCTAAGGCCCTTATTGGTTGAAGGAAAGCACCTAACCGCTGGTCAGGTGCAAGGCCTTGTCCAATCAGGGCATAGCCTTTCGTGTCCTAAACAACGGATGGGTCATCAGCTGAATGGAAAAAAAAACATTGCTGGCAATACAAAAATGTACCCCAATATATATCAGGCCCTTTGTGGTCCCCCCTGCCTTAAAGCACCCCCCCCATGTTAAAGGGCATGTGGCCTGGTATGGTTCGCTCGTCCCCCCTTTCCAGGCCTGCCAGACTTCATGCTCGGATAAGGGTCTGGTGTGGATTTTGGGGTGATCCTACGCCCTTTTTTTTATTGTGGGGTTCCCCTTAAAATCCATATCAGACCCAAATGGCCTGGAACGGATGGGGGGGACCCCACGCTATTTTTTTTTACATTTTTGTATTGCCGTTTATTTTTTATTTTTTTCATTCAGCTGTCAGCGGGGGAGTCAGTTTATATCAGTTCTGCTGCAGCAGGTTCTATACATGGTACAGATGCACCAATTTACAGGCAGACTAAGGGGACCCCCAGGCACTATATTTAAAGGAATTTTAAATTTTTATTGTTTTACTTTAAGCATCATTAAAAGCACTGCTCCTTTAAAAACTATATTTAAAAAAAAAAATTGAAATGGTACATGTTCCCCAGGGCAGTACCCGGACCCCCATACCCCTTTTATGGCCAATAACTTGCATATAAGCCTTAAAAATGGGGACTGTTATTTTTTTGAATTTGGGTTCCCTTAGACTATAATAGGGTTCTGGTTTCAGGTCCGAACTTTTTCCATGTTTGGGAGTTCTGGTGTCAAACCGAACCCAGTGGTATTAGGCCCATCACTATGCAGCGGCTAATCAGCCACTCAGATCACTTTTAAAAAGCGGCGGCTGCAGAAAATCCTTATACCGGGGTTATGGCGTATATCTGCAGAGAAAACCCCTGTATTAAACTTCAAAGTAATGACATAAATTCCCAGTTAGGTGGTCGGCAAGTACTTATATTATCCCATTAGGCATTCAGGGGAGGAGCTCTGACATGAGGAAGCAAAGCCCTACCAAGATGGCCACCTCCACACTGTTATGAACAAGCCATGGTAAGTCGGTAATGGGGAAAAGATCAGCTGCAGGGAGACCACAAGCAATACAGGTGACTGATCTGTTGTCCTCTGCTTGCCTTTGTTGGGCACAGATTCTACTGTCCACCATATCTAAAGTATTTCTAAGTTATGGGAAATTCCTGCTTATCACACTTCCAAGTTTGTAAATCCCTTACTTCACAGAAAAAGAGACATTTTGATACAATGTAGCTTTTAGCCTTTGAAGTCATGTGAGAAGGAATTTGATATTTGGGGGGGAGGAGGGTCTTACCTTGGAGTTATCTCATAAGAAGTGTTGTCCACCCATTTCCAGGTTCTGTTATATTCTGCAAGACCGATCCATGTGGCCTTCATCATCGAAAAGTTACGAAGAAAATTCTTCAGAAAAAAAAAAATCTGTTACCATGGGAGATTTTCTTGCATTTGTTTCTTTTTTATTGTACAGACAGAATGTTCTGGGGGGGGACGCCCCCACAGGCAGATGTGTACACGATCTTTGTTTATGCATTGAGATATAATGACTCAATCAAGTCGGTGTGTGGTCACATTCAGTAGACTTTGTAAAGTTATGACTTATTTATCCATGTCCAAGTTCACAGTCCTAGAATATGTGATAACTCACACCGCCCCATACCTCACAGTGTGCAGTTATATGTATTGCTGCCAGACCCTGGTTGCATGGAAAGCATTGCGCTCCTATTGGATGCCTAGGAGAAGGAGGAAGGAGTCCCCTAGGGTTGCCACCTCATCCCTTTAAACCTGAACACATAATAATTACACAGGTTCTGTGGCTGAATGAGGTGGTCATTAAATTCACTTGGTGCCTTATCTGCGTTAAATTAGACCTAGAACCTGTGTAATTCATACGTGTTCGGGTTTAAAGGGATGAGGTGTCCTCCTTCCTGGACACTGACATTTTTTTGCTGATTAAAAGCAAAAATCCCTTAAGGACTAGGAACTCTCAGTCCCTTTTAGAAAATAGCGCAGTGTGTTGTGAGCTGCATACAGAAGCATCTCTAACTCCTCCATAAAAACTTCTCCCAGCTCTACTGACTGCAGGAAGTACCAGCTGCTCCAAAGGTCTCCCAGGGTAAGGGATCGGAAGGGTTGAGCACAACGTTGTCCTCTTGTCCTCTTGAAAGCTTGCTACATGTAGCAGTCTCTCCCCTTGTGAACCCCTTGGTGTGCCGATGTTCTCACTCTGACCTCTTTACTCCTCAGACAAGAATCCTTTGCAAACCATAATGCTGTTAGGATCTTCCCAAGCCAGCCCGAGCCCCAGTCTGGAGGCAGAGCTTCCCCCCCCCCCCCCCAGACCCAGGGGTCCCTCCTAAGCCACCAACAGTCTCCTCAGCACTCCATTTTCCACCCATCTCCCCTGCTGGCATGGCTTCACCATATTTATAGGCTGGCTTATGCAGCGTACACACGATCTGACTTTACGGCATACTTGGTCTGGCGTACCGGATTTCGTCGGACAATTCGATCGTGTGTGGGCTCCAGCGGACTTTGTTTTCTCAAAAGTTTGACGGACTTAGATTTGAAACATGTTTCAAATCTATCCAACGGACTCTAGTCCGGTCGAAAAGTCCGCTCGTCTGTATGCTAGTCCGACGGACAAAAACCGACGCTAGGGCAGCTATTGGCTACTGGCTATCAACTTCCTTGTTTTAGTCCGGTTGTACGTCATCACGTACGAATCCGTCGGACTTTGGTTGATCGTGTGTAGGCAAGTCCGTTCATTGAGAAAGTCCGTCGTAAAGTCCGTTGAAAAGTCCGCCGGGCAAAGTATGCCGTAAAGTCCGGTCGTGTGTACGCGGCAAGAGCCACACTTATGCCGCGTACACACGGTCAGACTTTCCGACGGCAAATGTGCGATCGGAGCTTGTTGTCATGAATTCCGATTGTGTGTAGGCTCCATTGGACATTTTCCATCGGAATTTACGACACACAAAATTTGAGAACTGGATCTCAAATTTTCCGACAACAAAATCCGTTGTCGGAAAATCCGATCGTGTGTAGACAATTTCCGACGCACAAAGTTCCACGCATGCTCAGAATCAAGCAGAAGAGCCGCACTGGCTATTGAACTTCATTTTTCTCGGCTCGTCGTACGTCTTGTATGTCAACCAACTTTGTGTGACCGTGTGTATGCAAGACAAGTTTGCTAACAGTTTAGCCAACATCCGACGGGAAAAAAAAAAAACATGGATTTTGCCGGAATGTGCGATCGTGTGTACGTGGCATAGGGATGGATTAGAGTAGTAGGTGTGGCGCTGTTCTGTAGGTGAATATGTCCTATTTGGCAAATTGAAGGAAATGTGTATCAACTACGGTAGGGTTGCACCGATACCACTTTTTTAAGACCGAGTACAAGTACCGATACTTTTTTTCAAGTCATGTGACAGTGGCACTAATTTGCAGCACTGATGACGCGTGGACTGTGTTAGTAGTTTTCATTTCTATTTTATTTTTTTCACAATTTTATTTTTTTTAATTTTTTACAACTTATTTTTTTTTTTTTTTTTAATATTTTTTACAATCCTTTTTTTTTTGGGGGGGTAGTGTCAGTGTGTTTAATATTTTATTTTTCATTCTTTTTACAATTTAACCTTTTAAATATCTATTTGTTAGAATTCTATATATATTTTTTTTTTGTCAGCCCTGTTGGGGGCTTTCGTGAGATATCAGCAGTCTGTTACATCTCCTACTGTCCTGGCTGGCGGGGCGCCTCCCACCCCCCCCAGAAAAAAAAAATACTGATGCTCTATCCTGGGCTTTCTAATTTACATTGATCCTTGTAGACTCCTCGTGCCTCCAGCTGCATCGGAACTCGTAGTTTTCTCTCTATGCAGCTGTATTGGCACTGTTAATATTACAAACTACATCACCCAGCATTCAATGTTCAGCTTTTGTAATTCAGAAGCACAGTATGTCCATGAGATCCATCTTGTGGCAGAAAGAAGGAAGCTTTTCCAGGCGACTTTCACAATAACAATAGACTTAATATTCTGCATAACTCAGTAACAGCATGCCTGGTTACATATACATGACCCTCCCTATTGCCCATAGTAGTGCTCAGCATTCTTACCATCTCATCGTATCCATTAATGACCACCAGGTCAGACCTATTGTACTTGCACTCTTTCCTGGCATCTTCCCAAGATTCCACTTTCCGAGACTTATAGTAACAGCTGAGGCCATAGTGAACCCAGTTTGTTTCACACAATGGAGTAGAAAGGCCTGAAAGAGAGACAGGAAGAGATAGTGAGGTGCAAGAAAGAGAGGGAGGATGGTGGCGACCATGTAGGACTGGCCCAGTTACAAGAGCCTATTAGAGTTCCAAATCATCATTTATAAACAGTATCACCTTTTCTGGTTCTAATATCCCTCTTTCATCAACTGTCACAAATCTTGGTGTAAAAATGGACTCCCAACTCACCTTTGAAGCCCATATAAATCACCTATGCAAGACCTCTTTCTACCACCTCCGTAATATTTCTAAACTTCGTCCCATTCTTTCCCTCCCAGGTGCCGAAAAGCTGGTTCATGCCTTTGTCTCCTCTAGACTGGACTACTGTAACGCACTTCTCATTGGGATTCCTAGAAGGAGTCTGCAGAGGCTTCAGTACATCCAAAACTCTGCAACAAGGATCCTGATGAGAGTGCGGAAACATGAGCACATTACCCCCATTCTTCACTCACTCCACTGGCTTCCTGTCTCTACCAGGATTGAGTACAAGGTTTCCCTTCTCACACATCAATGTATCCATGGATATGCCCCCCCTACCTCAAAGAACTTCTCAAACCGCAAAACACAACACGTCCCCTCCGCTCCACTCACTCAAACCTTCTCCATATCCCGAGAACTAGACTCAGGACAAGGGGAGACGGGGCATTTAGTGCAGCTGCCCCATGCCTGTGGAATGCCCTACCCGACACCCTGAGGGCTCCTCAATCCACTGACTGTTTTAAAAAAGGTCTCAAGACATTTCTTTTTAGCCAAGCTTTTTGTCCTCTTTAGATGTTTGTTTCATTGTATAAACTGCTCGTTTTTTCTTTTTTCTTTTTAACCTGTAGCACTTTGAGATCTTTTGATGAAAAGGGCACTATAAATAAAATGTATTAATAATAATAATAATAATAATAGAGTTAAAGACCAAAAAGAGTGTTTTTTTTTGTTATAGATAGAAAAGGAAATGGCTATTTTGTTTTCTTCCTCCCTGTCCATGTCCAAGTGGGAATTTTTCCTTCATTTCCTGTAAAAGAGTCTAGACAGGAGTTGAAAGGAAATCTCTTCAAAGGGACAGTTAGGTGAACTTGTTTCTAGGGATGACAAGAAAAGAGGGGGAGGGATTGGAATGTGTATGCACAAGGATTTGGTCTGTCCAACCCAATTTAAGAACCAATGAAGAAAACCAGGTGCCTGAAGACACGGTTAAGAACCCCTAGGGGTCTATTATAGACGGACCAAACAATTGAATATAAAAAGGTATCAATTTATTTTCATATAACAATAGTGAACATATAGAAATCAATACATAAAAACAGTATCTGATACCCAATCAGTACAATTGTATGAGCTGACCAGTGTCTTGTGCGGGACGGACTAGTGATGATCAATACATGTCAATACACCTTACATGTTACGGACTAAAAGTCCTTCTTCAGTGGTTAATTTGGTTCAGATGGGTATAAGGTCTGTGTTTGGTAATAGTAGGAATAGTGAACATACCTGAGAGATATTAGAATATATCAGGCTGTGCTGCTTTACCACCATGAGCTCCTTTAGCATCTGAAATAAATGCCTGGAGAGCTAGTGTATAAGCGTATATCGAAGCATCAGGCCAATCACAATGTTGATTGTGGTGGCCGTCAGCTGGCCACAGTGAATGGGAGGAGGAGCACGGCAAAAATTTGCTGCCAAACTCCACCCATAGTCCCCTGACGTGATGACGACACAGCATAAGCCCGCCCAGAGGGGGTGGAGTCACGTCCCACGTCAACGCGCCACCGACGCGCAAGTGGCTGCCATCTGCACTCCAGATTGAAGCACAGAACAAAGGAAAACACGTAAATAGGGAGTTCATAGCCAAAAAGGTGTCCCAGGTTGTCTCCCCCACACATAGTGGGGGGAGCAAAACAAGGGACCCGCGCGCACCGGGAGTGGAGCAAATGGCGCCCCAGACCCAAGCATGAGTGAAGGAGAGGAATATCAGATGCCGGGGACTATGGGCGGAGTTTGGCGGCAAATTTTGCCGCGCTCCTCCGCCCATTTACTGTGGCAAGCAGACGGCCATCACAATCAACATTGTGATTGGCCTGATGCTTCGATATACGCTTATATACCAGCTCTCCAGGCATTTATTTCAGATGCTGAAGGAGCTCATGGTGGTAAAGCAGCACAGCTTGATATATTCTAATATCTCTCAGGTATGTTCACTATTCCTACTATTACCAAACACAGACCGTATTCTATGCAGCCTTATTGATGCTATCAGGTCTTATTGCCTATTGCTTTATTTCAATGAACTTAATACCTTTGTTAGTGACCTTGCCATGCTTTATATCTTTAACACAGTTATACTGGCCCAGTTCAAGCAGAAGCTTTTGCTCCCCAGCCTTGAGTTCTCGCAGTGAAGCATTGTTTGCCTTTTGTGTCTCTGAGCATGCTGTGTTCTGGAGGGGATCTCCTTTGCTGTCCATGATTGGAATGACCATCTACTATTCCTTAGACCTGTCCCATGTGGAATATTTTACCCAGTAAGTAGTCCATATACATGGCTGAACATAAATGATTAGAGATTCGTTTGTATATCTTGCAATCGTCAAAATATTTACACCAATTATTTTATACTAATATTGTATTATTTGCACATTTTCTTTGTTATAGAAAATCTGTACCTATCTGAACCAAATTAACCTCTGAAGAAGGACTTTTAGTCCATAACATGTAAGGTGTATTGATCATCACTAGTCCATCCCACACCAGGACAGTGATCAGCTCATACAATTGTACTAATTGGGTATCAGATACTGTTTTTACAGTCAGATCCATAAATATTGGGACATTGACACAATTCTAATCTTTTTGGCTGTATACACCACCACAATGGATTTGAAATTAAACAAACAAGATGTGCTTTAACTGCAGACTTTCAGCTTTAATTTGAGGGTATTTACATCCAAATCAGGTAAACGGTGTAGGAATTACAACAGTTTGTATATGGGCCACCAAGTTTTTAAGGGACCAAAAGTAATGGGACAATTGGCTGCTCAGCTGTTCCATGGCCAGGTGTGTGTTATTCCCTCATTATCCAATTTACAAGGAGCAGATAAAAGGTTCAGAGTTAATTTCAAGTGTGCTATTTGCATTTGCAATCTGTTTCTGTCAACTCTCAATATGAGATCCAAAGAGCTGTCACTATCAGTGAAGCAAGCCATCATTAGGCTGAAAAAAAAAAAAAAAAACCCATCAGAGAGATAGCAAAAACATTAGGTGTGGCCAAATCAACTGTTTGGAACATCCTTAAAAAGAAAGAACGCACCGGTGAGCTCAGCAACACCAAAAGACCCCGAAGACCATGGAAAACAACTGTGGTGGATGACCGAAGAATTCTTTCCCTGGTGAAGAAAACACCCTTCACAACAGTTGGCCAGATCAAGAACACTCTCCAGGAGGTAGGTGTATGTGTGTCAAAGTCAACAATCAAGAGAAGACTTCACCAGAGTGAATACAGAGGGTTCACCACAAGATGTAAACCATTGGTGAGCCTCAAAAACAGGAAGGCCAGATTAGAGTTTGCCAAACATCTAAAAAAGCCTTCACAGTTCTGGAACAACATCCTATGGACAGATGAGACCAAGATCAACTTGTACCAGAGTGATGGGAAGAGAAGAGTATGGAGAAGGAAAGGAACTGCTCATGATCCAAAGCATACCACCTCATCAGTGAAGCATGGTGGTGGTAGTGTCATGGCGTGGGCATGTATGGCTGCAAATGGAACTGGTTCTTTTATATATATTGCTGATGTGACTGCTGACAAAAGCAGCAGGATGAATTCTGAAGTGTTTCCGGCAATATTATCTGCTCATATTCAGCAAAATGCTTCAGAACTCATTGGACAGCGCTTCACAGTGCAGATGAACAATGCATATAAATTATTGCGGCGCTGAAAAGTTCAAAAATGAATTTGAAGAGTGGGAGGAATCCAATCACCAAATATATTGTGCAGATGTAGAAAGAGTCACTCGTCACCACGTGGTGATGTAGTCTGCTTACCAGAAGGTATTAAGGATTAGGCATAGATGATAAATACTCAAAAGCATCCAGCAAATCCAGCCCACTGGAACCCCTCATCAGACCACAACATCTGTGGGATTTCCTTCACATATAAACTTCTCCCAATGGTCACTTCAGAATTAGGCATTCAGGCATGTAGTCATCATATATCCGAGAAAAGAAAATGAAGGACCCATAGTGAAGCCCGTAATGATAGATAAAAAACGTTTATTGTAGTAACTTACAGTTGAAGCTTAAAACAGCATGCATCAAGGATAGGCACAAACGGCTGCAGCAATCAGCGTACGGATGTCAGCCTGCCTGACATGTTTCATCATAACAGATATCTTCAGAGGCATTTAAACATGTCAGGCAGGCTGACATCCGTACGCTGATTGCTGCAGCCGTTTGTGCCTATCCTTGATGCATGCTGTTTTAAGCTTCAACTGTAAGTTACTACAATAAACGTTTTTTATCTATCATTACGGGCTTCACTATGGGTCCTTCATTTTCTTTTCTCGGATATATGATGACTACATGCCTGGATGCCTAATTCTGAAGTGACCATTGGGAGAAGTTTATATGTGAAGGAAATCCCACAGATGTTGTGGTCTGATGAGGGGTTCCAGTGGGCTGGATTTGCTGGATGTTTTTGAGTATTTGTCATCTATGCCTAATCCTTAATACCTTCTGGTAAGCAGACTACATCACCACGTGGTGACGAGTGACTCTTTCTACATCTGCACAATATATTTGGTGATTGGATTCCTCCCACTCTTCAATTTCATTTTTGAACTTTTCAGCGCCGCAATAATTTATATGCATGTGACTTTTTGTTTGTTATCTACGAACTTTGCTGGCCGCTTGCTTTTTTCAGTTCAGCGCGAATTTTTACTTGTTTTTTGCAGATGAACAATGACCCGAAGCATACTGCGAAAGCAACCAAAGAGTTTTTTTAAGGGAAAGAAGTGGAATGTTATGCAATGGCCAAGTCAATCACCTGACCTGAATCCGATTGAGCATGCATTCCACTTGCTGAAGACAAAACTGAATTGAAAATGCCCCAAGAACAAGCAGGAACTGAAGACATTTGCAGTAGAGGCCTGGCAGAGCATCACCAGGGATGAAACCCAGCGTCTGGTGATGTCTATGTGTTCCAGACCTCAGGCTGTAATTGACTGCAAAGGATTTGCAACCAAGTATCAAAAAGTGAAAGTTTGATGGATGATTGTTAACCTGTCCCATTACTTTTGGTCCCTTAAAAAGTGGGAGGCACATCTACAAACTGTTGTAATTTCTACACCGTTCACCTGATTCGGATGTAAATACCCTCAAATTAAAGCTGAAAGTCTGCAGTTAAAGCACATCTTGTTTGTTTCATTTCAAATCCATTGTGGTGGTGTATAGAGCCAAAAAGATTAGAATTGTGTCGATGTCCCAATATTTATGGATCTGACTGTATGTATTGATTTCTATATGTCCACTATTGTTATATGAAAATAAATTTATACCTTTTTACTGTATATTCAGTGTTTTGGTCTGTCTATAATAGATCCCTAGAGGTTCCTAACCGTGTCTTCATGCACGATGTTTCTAGGGATTTACACCTTGAAAAGGTCAGTCTTTTATGAAATTCCTGGAGATTTCCTTTAAGATAAAATTGGAAAAAAGCTGCTTAAATGTCAGTAAACTAGGGATAATTTAGAGTGGAGCTCTGTGACTTAAGTGTAGGCTGGTCCCTAGTCGCCCCTCGTAGTTGGTACTCCACAATAGGCTGCAAGATTAAAGGGCTGTCCAGGGGCATACTCTCTATACTCTAACCACCCCAAATACTGTACAGACCTGTACTATCTGCTCCAACATGTACTCATGATAGGTCCAACACCCCACAGCACTATCTAACCACTGCACTGGTCCTTAAAAATTTTATTTGGCCGGGAGTACTCATAACACAAGGCTTTTAATTTCTCTTGTGGTTTCATATTAAGGCTCCAAAAATTCAGGTGAACACCTGAGGCCCATGAGACACAGGAACAAGTCAACTTTTGTGTGTTCCTTTTAAGGGTCTGCTCTTTTCCACCAGGAGGGTGACCCCTTTCCCTAATCACCACCAATCCCTTACCACCACACTTGTTACTTGTATTCAGGATCCTGTTCTCCAGCACCAGTGGAGCACATTATGAGACGTCACCCTGTAGCCAACAGTGTACCAGCCCACTTTACATGCCATATCCATTATTTAGGCACCCTCTTCAAATAACACACTTACAGCCAGAAGCCAAGTCCATCATATCTTTTACTTCTACTTAAGTCAATACAATTTCCAAATTATGACATTGAAGAAAGGCTGGAGGTGCTTAATACAGTCCAGAAACCCAAATTTTTTTTATATCACAAACAACTGTTCCCACAAGGTCAGAGGTTAGTTCAGTGGATGACCTACAAAATCCCACCATGATCCCACCAAAGGGCAATTCCACAGGGGGGGGGGAGCAAGGACAATGCCACAGCCTTCCTCCCTAATGTTGTTTGCTTAGTCTCTACTCCCAACAACAACCCTTAAACTCCACCTATTCTATTTATGGGAAATCAACCATAAAGGGAAGAGATTAGATGTCACTTTTTTGGAATGGACAAGGAGGGGCCCAGATTAAATAGAAATATCGTGACCTCTTTTTACATGGGGTACAGGAAAATTTGGTGGTCCAATGAATGTATCAGGAACAACTCACCATGTGCTTTCCAGATTCCATCTTCCAGTTTCTCCACATTTCTCGAAATCCACTCAATGTCAGTAATAAGAGGACCTGTTATAGAAGACCAGAAGATCTCAGTGGCCAACACAGCTGCTCTACAATACGTAGTACAGAAAGGGTGACAAGTCCCCCATCAAAGCTACAAAGGGTTCATCAATCATTATGTTACATTGTTCTGTCACCCTTTACAGCATGCATAGGGATCATATGTACATAATCAATACAGTACATAGGAACAAAAAAGGACAATGAGCATTAAAATGTATTATCTGATAGTAAACAGGAGGTATGAGGGTCCTGATCATTACATCTAATAGAGAACAGGAGGTATGAGGGTCCTGATCATTACATCTAATAGGGAACAGGAGGTATGAGGGTCCTCGTCATTCCATCTAATAGAGAACAGGAGGTATGAGGGTCCTCATCATTACATCTAATAGGGAACAGGAGGTATGAGGGTCCTCATCATTACATCTAATAGAGAACAGGAGGTATGAGGGTCCTCATCATTACATCTATAAGAGAACAGGAGGTATGAGGGTCCTGATCATTATATCTAATAGGGAACAGGAGGTATGAGGGTCCTGATCATTACATCTAATAGAGAACAGGAGGTATGAGGGTCCTCATCATTACATCTAATAGAGAACAGGAGGTATGAGGGTCCTGATCATTATATCTAATAGGGAAGAGGAGGTATGAGGGTCCTGATCATTACATCTAATAGAGAACAGGAGGTATGAGGGTCCTGATCATTACATCTAATAGAGAACAGGAGGTATGAGGGTCCTGATCATTACATCTATAAGAGAACAGGGGGTATGAGGGTCCTGATCATTACATCTAATAAAGAACAGGAGGTATGAGGGTCCTGATCATTACATCTAATAGAGAACAGGAGGTATGAGGGTCCTGATCATTACATCTAATAGGGAACAGGAGGTATGAGGGTCCTCGTCATTACATCTAATAGAGAACAGGAGGTATGAGGGTCCTCATCATTACATCTAATAGAGAACAGGAGGTATGAGGGTCCTCATCATTACATCTATAAGAGAACAGGAGGTATGAGGGTCCTTATCATTATATCTAATAGGGAACAGGAGGTATGAGGGTCCTGATCATTACATCTAATAGAGAACAGGAGGTATGAGGGTCCTCATCATTACATCTAATAGAGAACAGGAGGTATGAGGGTCCTGATTATTACATCTAATAGAGAACAGGAGGTATGAGGGTCCTGATCATTACATCTAATAGAGAACAGGAGGTATGAGGGTCCTGATCATTACATCTATAAGAGAACAGGGGGTATGAGGGTCCTGATCATTACATCTAATAGAGAACAGGAGGTATGAGGGTCCTGATCATTACATCTAATAGAGAACAGGAGGTATAAGGGTCCTGATCATTACATCTAATAGAGAACAGGAGGTATGAGGGTCCTGATCATTACATCTATAAGAGAACAGGGGGTATGAGGGTCCTGATCATTACATCTAATAGAGAACAGGAGGTATGAGGGTCCTGATCATTACATCTAATAGAGAACAGGAGGTATGAGGGTCCTGATCATTACATCTATAAGAGAACAGGGGGTATGAGGGTCCTGATCATTACATCTAATAGAGAACAGGAGGTATGAGGGTCCTGATCATTACATCTAATAGAAAACAGGAGGTATGAGGGTCCTGATCATTACATCTTATAGAGAACAGGAGGTATGAGGGTCCTGATCATTACATCTAATAGAGAACAGGAGGTATGAGGGTCCTGATCATTACATCTAATAGAGAACAGGAGGTATGAGGGTCCTGATCATTACATCTAATAGAGAACAGGAGGTATGGGGGTCCTGCCTATTACAGCTTATATCCAATATGAGCCAAGAGGTATGAGGTTCCTAATCATTAGAACTTATATGTAATACAGAAATGTAGATATGAGGGTCCTAATCATTACACCTTACATCTAATATGGAATAGGAGAAATGAGGATCCTAATCATTATCATGGGGGTTGTCTGCAGCGGGCACCCAGGCACCATGCCCAACATCTGTTTCAGGGTACCCCAGATTCAAGCTGCGACTGTCCAATTCAGACGTCAGATACAGTACAGAGGAAGGCTCCTCCTCAGTTCTGATAGGAGATGTCACATGACACATCAAGGTGAGGACTTCTACTAACTGAACACTCCGGTTGCATGTGAGGTCTGGTGAGTGGACCTTAGAGAGGTAGGGGGTAGATCACCGCATTGGGGAGATCTGAGGTGTTGGAGAGCTACAGTATATATACAGTATATATATATATATATATATATATATATATATATATATATATATACACACACACATATATACATACACACACACAGTGCGTTGAAAAGGTATTCATACCCCTTGACATTACCCACATTTTGTCATGTCAAAAACATAAATGTATTTTATTGGGATTTTATTTGATAGACCAACACAAAGTGGCACATAATTGTGAAGTGGAAGGAAAATGATAAAGGGTTTTCAATTTTTTTTACAAATAAATATGTGAAAAGTGTGGGGGGAGCATTTGTATTCAGCCCCCCTGAGTCAATACTTTGTAGAACCCCCTTTCCCTGCAATTACAGCTGCAAGTCTTTTTGGGGATGTCTCTACCAGCTTTGTACATCTAGATAAATAAATAGAAGAAGCAGCGCTGTAAACAAATTGTGATAAATAAATGTCACAATAGTGATAAATAATGCATAAAGTCCGTAATCTGATCAAATGAATCAGCACAGTTCTACAGTGACAATCTTCAAAGGTGAAACGGGTGAGGAACCCCAGCATGGGTCTCTTCCAAAAATGATTAACAAATAACTGGATAACCTTCACCGCACCACTGTGATATGAGTAAATTGCGCGCTTACCAACTGGCAAGCTTAAGAAAGCTTGTGACCTTAACCCGGCCGGGGCCTTTCTTGAGATGGAGACACCACTAAACCGCTCCTTAGACCGTGACTGGACCACTAGCCTCCATAAAAAGGGGGAACCTGGATGCGGGAGATACTAAACTCCTATCTAGGAGTTGTTCTCACAGACAATGCCACACAAAAGAGAGAGGAAGAGCAACATAGCGTAATCCTGAATGGATGTTTATTTAAAATAATTAAAAATACACTTACAATGTGTTGAGTAAAATAGGCATAAGAAGCCGGCCGGCTACACACGAACACCCGTCCTACAGACGGTGAGTACGGCACGTCAGCACGTCAGCACGCCCGATGTACGTTTCGTCACACTTCTGACGAAACCTTTGAAGATTGTCACTGTAGAACTGTGCTGATTCATTTGATCAGATTACGGACTTTATGCATTATTTATCACTATTGTGACATTTATTTATCACAATTTGTTTACAGCGCTGCTTCTTCTATTTATTTATTGTCTAGTGTGTGTATCTCACCTTTAAGCGGCTGCTTTTTTCTTCCTTTTTTGTATGTCATTTATTATTTGCTAATTGTTTAGGGTATACAGCGCGGTGCTCTTTCTTCTTTATTCTTGTACATCTAGAGAGGGACAATTTTGCCCATTCTTCTTTACAAAATATCTTAAGCTCTGTCAGATTGGATGGAGAGCGTCTGTGAACAGCAATTTTCAAGTCTTGCCACAGATTCTCAATTGGATTTAGATCTGCACTGTGAATGGGCCATTCAAACACATGAATATGCTTTGATCTAAACCATTCCATTGTAGCTCTGGCTGTATGTTTAGGGTTCTTGTCCTGCTGGAAGGGGAACCTCCACCCCAGTCTCAAGTAATTTGCAGACTCTAACAGGTTTTCTTCTAAGATTGTCCTGTATTTGGCTCCATCCATCTCCCCATCGTCTCTGACCAGCTTCCCTGTCCCTGCTGAAGAAAAGCATCCCCACACCATGATGCTACCACCACCGTGAAACATGGATGGTGTGCGTTTTGCTATTAGGCCAAAAAGTTCAATTTTGGTCTCATCTGACCAGAGCACCTTCTTGCACATGTTTGCTGTGTCCTCCACATAGCTTTTCGCAAACTGCAAATGGGACTTCTTATAGTTTTCTTTCACCAATGGCTTTCTTCTTGTCACTCTTCCATGAAGGGCAGATTTGTGGAGAGCACGACTAATAGTTGTCTTGTGGACAGATTCTCCTACCTGAGCTGTGGATCTCTGCAGCTCCTCCAGAGTTACCATGGACCTCTTTGCTGCTTCTCTGATGAATGCTCTCCTCACCTGGGCCTGTCAGTTTAGGTGGATGGCCATGTCTTGGTAGGTTTGCAGTTGTGCCATACTCTTTCCATTTTCCGATGATGGATTGAACAGAGCTCCGTGAGATTCAAAGCTTGGAATATTTTTTTATAACCCAACCCTGCTTTAAACTTCTCCACAACTTTATCCCTGACCTGTCTAATGTGTTCCTTGGCCTTTAAGATGCTGTTTCTCTAAGGTTCTCTAACAAATCCATGAGGGCTTCACAGAACAGCTGTATTTATACTGAGATTAAATGACACACAGGTGTACTCTATTTACTAAATAGGTGACTTCTGAAGGCAATTGGTTCCACTAGATTTTAATAGATTTTGTAAACCATTTATCATTTTCCTTCCACTTCACAATTATGTGCCACTTTGTGTTGGTCTATCACACAAAATCCCAATAAAATACATTTACATTTTTGGTTGTAACATGACAAATTGTGGAAAATTTTAAGGGGTACGAATACATTTACAAGGCACTGTACACCCTTTCTTCCCGGCGATCCAGAAACCTGCTCCCTCTGTAAGGTGACGACCTTGGTGCTCATGGAAATGTCTAACTGTCAGAGCAATAATGTGATGTCGTCCTGGGATAATGAAGGGATTTTTCTCTTCACTGAATGAATTAGTCCTTCCAATGCAACCACCGACTCAAAATAGCTGATTGTGATCAATTATTGGATTTCATTTGTACAGAGGGCTATCCTTAGATAGGTTGAGTCCCCTTGATATGTCAGCAATCTCTTGTGAGGACACTTCATGTTGGACACATTGGATGATAACCCTTTCTGCTTGAGAGACCTCCTCAATTGTGTGTGTGTTTGTGTGTGTGTGTGTGTGGGGGGGGGGGGTGTTACATACAGTATGTGCCACCTGAATAAGGCATGCAAAGGGTCATACAACAGAGGACCACTTAGAAAAGCCTTCAAAACGGTGAGGACTCAGCATTACCCTTGCTTTCACAGAGGTGTTGAGTGTGCCGGTAACAGCTCTGATTTCCTTATCAGATTCTGGATGAGCTAGTTCAAAGGTAGAATTTGTAGAACTTGAGATGAGTTTATCATTTAAGAGTACTGGTGGAGATAGCCATGATGTGCTCAGAAATGCAGTAGTACTGCATTGTTACTGCATGACTGCCACCGTCAGCAGTGTTGAGGTTAGTGGTAACATAATGCCATTGCTTAGGTGTAGAGAACTTCCTAATGCATTCCACTCTGTTGTTTGGTAGTCTCTTTCTTGGGGTACAAAATGGTAGAGGTACCTAGAACTCTTTACTCATGTAAAGATACTCTTTATTAACCACTTGTCTACCGAGCACTTATGCTCCCTTCCTGCCCAGGCCATTTTTCAGCTTTCAGCACACTGTCGCACTTTGAATGACAATTGTGCGGTCGTGCTACACTGTACACAAACACATTTTTTTCATCATTTCCTTCACACAAATAGAATTTTTTTTTTGGTGGTATTTAATAACTGCTGGGTTTTTGTTTTTTTAGTGGCACTGATGAGGAGGCACTAATATACCGCACTTATGGGCACTGATTGGTGGCACTGATGGGCACTGTTAGGTGGCACTGGTGGGCACTGATAGGCGGCACTGGTGGGCACTGATAGGCGGCACTGGTGGGCACTGATAGGCGGCACAGATAGGCGGTACTGATGGCCACTGATGGGCACTGATGGGCATTGATAAGTGACACTGATGGGCATTGATCGACAGCAGTGATGGGCATTGATGGGCAGCACTGATAGGCGGCACTGATTGCCAGCACTGACTGGCATCGCTAATGGGCACTGATTGGTGGCACTTGTGGGCACTGATTGCTGCCACTGGTGGGCAGTGATTGCTGGCATTGGTGGGCACTGATTGGTGACACTGAATTTGTAAATTGTAATCAGGGCACTGATGATCAGTAGGGATGGGCTTTATGTTCGGGTTGAACATGAGTTCGACCCGAACACTGGCTGTTCGCCCGTTCGCCGAACAGCGTACAATTCGAAAGCCACGGAACACCCTTTAAAAGTCTATGGGAGAAATCAAAAGTGCTAATTTTAAAGGCTTATATGCATGGTATTGTCACAAAAAGTGTCCTGCCCCAGGGGACATGGATCAATGCAAAAAAAAGTTTTAAAAACGGACGTTTTTTCGGGAGCAGTGATTTTAATAATGCTTAAAGTGAAACAATAAAAGTGTAATATTCCTTTAAATTTCGTACCTGGGAGGTGTCTATAGTATGCCTGTATAGGGGCGCATGTTTCCCGTGTTTAGAACAGTTCGAGAGCAAAATGACATTTCTAAAGGAAAAAAAGTCATGTAAAACTACTATCGCTAGTGCCGGCTATAATGAATTGTTGGTCCGGCAATACACATAAAAGTTTATTGAAAAAAATGGCATGGAATTTCCCCCACAGGGGAACCCCAAACCAAAATTTAAAAAAAAGTGCATGGGGGTCCCCCTAAATTCCATACCAGGCCCTTCAGGTCTGGTATGGATATTAAGGGGAACACTGTGCCAAATTTTTTTAAAAAATGGCATGGGGGTCCCCCTCAAAATCCATACCAGACCCTTATCCGAGCACACAACCTGGCAGGCCACAGGAAAAGAGGAGGGACAAGAGAGTGCCCCCCCTCCTGAACCATACCAGGCCACATGCCATCAACATTGGGAGGGTGCTTTGGGGTAGCCCCCAAAGCACCTTGTCCCCATGTCGATGGGGACAAGGGCCTCATCCCCACAACCCTTGCCAGGTGGTTGTGGGGGTCTGCGGGCGGAGGGCTTATCGGAATCTGGAAGCTCCCTTTAACAAGGGGACCCCCAGATCCCGCCCCCCTGTGAGAATTGGTAATGGGGTACAAATGTACCCCTACCATTTCACAAAAATGTGTGAAAAAGGTTAAAAAACACAAAACGGTTATTGACAAGTCCTTTATTAATTTCTTCTTCTTTCCGCTTCTTCTTCCATCTTCTTTCTTCTGGTCTTCCTTTAGTGTTCTTCTTCTTCCTCCATCTTCTTCTTCTCCTTCTCCTCCATCTTCTTCTTCTCCATCTTCTTCTTCCCCCACTCTTCTCGTCCCGCATCTTCCTCCGGCTTCTTCTCCGCTCCGTCCGCACGATCCGCCTCAGTGGGATTCTTCCGCTGCGTGACTCTTCGGTTCTTCTGACACTTCTTATATAACGGAGGGCCACCCAGTGATCCTCTGACGTACGGGGACTTCACGGGGACTTCCCTATGGCTTTCCCCGTGTTGTCAGAGGGGGGCGGGGTCACCGGGTTACGTAAACGGGTCACCGTGTGGCCCCGCCCTCCATCATATAAGAAGTGTCAGAAGAACCGAAGCGTCACACAGCGGAAGACACCCACTGAGGCCGAACGTGTGGACAGAGCGGAGAAGAAACCAGAGGAAGATGTGGGGCGAGAAGAGCGGAGGAAGAAGAAGATGGAGATGAAGAAGATGGAGAAGAAGAAGATGGAGGAAGAAGAAGAACATCGAAGGAAGACCAGAAGAAAGAAGATGGTGGAAGAAGCGGAAAGAAGAAGAAATTAATAAAGCACTTGTCAAAAACCGCCTCTTGTGTTTTTTAACCTTTTTGACGCTTTTTTTGTGAAATGGTAGGGGTACATTTGTACCCCATTACCAATTCACACAGGGGGGCCGGGATCTGGGGGTCCCCTTGTTAAAGGGGGCTTCCAGATTCTGATAAGCCCCCTGCCCGCAGACCCCCACAACTACCGGGCAAGGGTTGTGGGGATGAGGCTACCGCAAAGCACCCTCCCAAAGTTGAGGGCATGTGGCCTGGTACGGTTCGGGGGGCGCTCTCTTGTCCCCCCTCTTTTACTGTGGCCTGCCAGGTTGCGTGCTCGGATAAGGGTCTGGTATGGATTTTTGGGGGACCCCACGCCATTTTTTTTTAATTTTGGCATGGGGTTCCCCTTAAAACCCATACCAGACCCTAAAGGGTCTGGTATGGATTTTGAGGGGGACCCACCCACCATTTTTTTTTTTAATTTTGGCGCGGGGTTCCCCTTAATATCCATACCAGACCTGAAGGGCCTGGTATGGAATTTAGGAGGACCCCCACGCATTTTTAAAAAAAATTTTGGTTTGGGGTTCCCCTGCGGGGGAAATTCCATGCCGTTTTAATCAATGAACTTTTATGTGTATTGTCGGACCGGCAATTCATTATAGCCGGCGCTAGCGATAGTAGTTTTACATGACTTTTTTTCCTTTAGAAATGTCATTTTGCTGTCAGACTGTTCTAAACACAGGAAACATGCGCCCCTTTACAGGCATACTATAGACACCCCCAGGTACGAAATTTAAAGGAATATTACACTTTTATTTTTTCACTTTAAGCATTATTTAAATCCCTGCTCCCAAAAAATGTCAGTTTTTAAAAATTGATACATGTCCCCTGGAGCAGGACCTGGGACCCCAAACCCTATTTATGACAATACCATGAATATAGACCTTTAAAATGAGCACTTTTGACTATTCATGTTCGTGTCCCATAGACTTTAAAGGTGTTCGAACAAATTTTTTGCCTGTTCGCATGTTCTGGATGCAAACCGAACTGGGGGGGGGTGGGTGTTCGGCTCATTCCTAGTGATCAGTGCCCTGATTACATTCCTAAGTACCCCCCTGGGTGGAGATGCTGCTGATCGGCTCTCCTCGCCACACACTCTGTCAGTGTGAGGCAAGGAGAGCCGATTACTGGCATCTCCGTGTTGACCAGCTGTTATTGGACACAGCCGATCGGAAGCGGCTCTTTACAGAGATCGGGGTCGCGCCTTGTCCTAGCAACGCGGCCGCAATCGCCACGCTGTGCCCCGTTCTGGGACGCCATCATATGACGGAGGGCGGGCGACAAGCAGTTAAAGTATTTTGAAGTTAAGGTACAAAACAAAGCTTATTGGGCATACCCAGGCTTATAAGATTAAACGAGAAAGACATAAAAAACATATATATATATATATATATATATATATATACACACACACACACACACACACACACACATACATACATATATATATATATATATATATATATATATACACAATTCTGCTTTTCCAGATAGGGGGCGCCCACGCCTGGCTGTGCTGTGATTCATCACAGCACATGCCAATCACTGGATCCGGTCGACGGCTGTTACCCTGTGATCACCTCTGACCTTCTCCAAACACAGAGCTGTGTCCAGTGACAGAAGATCTCATTGATTGTTCATTCCCTGCATCACCCTAGATCAGTGACGGGTGGTGCTCAATATTTGGAGGGGGGGCGGCAAACCAACGCCACCCCCCCCAGGGCGTGAGACGTGGGGGGACGGGGCTCCATTGTACAACCCCCCTCGCACGGGAGACAGACATGTGCCCTGAGCCCACCCTTTTTTAAAGCCAATTAGAGCCTCAGACTCTGATCACGTGCTTCAAGAAAAAAACAAAAACATTGGAATCTATGAGTCCGGCGCCCCGCATGTAGATTAGGGGGCCGGATGCATGGATGGGGGGTGGGGGGGGGGCGGTGCCCCTGCGCCCTGCATTACGGACCGCCACTGCTCTAGATGTTAACTCCTTCCTGCTCAGTGTCATTAGTACAGGGACAGTATATAGTATTAGAACTGATCCCTGTATTAGTGTCACTGGTGATGTCAGTGGAAGTTAGTTAGTTTCCCCCAGCGCCAATTAGTGTCAGATTGTCCGTCACACTATCACAGTCCCAGTATAAGTCATAAGTCACTGCTCACTGCCATTACCAGTATATATTAAAAAAATCCTATATCTATAGATATATATATATATATATATATATATCTATAGATATATAGATATATATATATATATATATATATATATATATAGATAGATACATATATATATATATATCTATATATATATATATAGATATAGATATAGATATAGATATAGATATCTATCTATAGATGTAGAGATATATATATTGATTTTTAAAAAAATTTATTGGATATGTTTTAAATCAGAAATTAAAAAATATTGTTTTATTTATTTTTTTTATTTTTTTTTAAATTTAGAATCAAAATACCACCAAAAGAAAGCTCTATTTGTGGGGGGGGGGAATGACATAAATTTTATTTGGGTACAGCGTTGCACGACCGCTCAATTGTCAGTTAAAATAACGCAATGCCCCATAGCAAAAAATGGCCTGGTCACGAAGGGGGGGGGGTAAAACCTTCTGGAGCTGAAGTGAATAGTTATGGGGGTCACTGCAGTGGAGATAAAATTAGAGGAAGGAGTGCGGAGTCTTTGTATGGAACAGAGCTTGGCGATGGCTGAAACTCTAAACACAAGTAGCCTGCTTTAAAAGGTCAGTCTATAATTTATAGGATACAATAGAAGTGATGTGTTTGACTTACTTATCCCCCACTCAAGGTATGTCAGGTTCCGAGAGAGTTTGTCAGCTAAAAAAAAAAATAACAATTTAAAAAAAGACAATTTTTACAAATATATATTTACACCCTCCTGTGCCCAAACAGACGCATTTCTTCGAGTGTACATTTAGGGATTGGTGTTCTCTAAGCCTTGCTTTCATACATTTTTTTGTTGTTTTTTTGTAGAACTATCTCTGGTATTCTCTGTTACATTATATGACAGACTATGTTGAGTAGGATCCCGGGTGCAGGGTCAGAGGTGTATCCTGTTAGTTGGTTGGTCAATCCCTGTCGAGTTTCTCTTTAGTTGGCTGGACCAATCTTTAATCGAATATGCTAAGCACTGTCCCGAAGGTGTTCCTTTGTCTGAGCCTGTGAAGTCTGTACACGGGGTTGCTGGGTTGGAGCCCAGGCTCTAGGACAGTGATGGCGAACCTTGGCACCCCAGACGTTTTGGAACTACATTTCCCATGGTGCTCAACTACACTGCAGAGTGCATGAGCATTATGGGCAATGTAGTTCCAAAACATCTGGGGTGCCAAGGTTCGCCATCACTGCCCAAGAAGCAGGGCCGGATTAAGAGCATCATGTGCTTGGTGCTGAGGATTTTGGTGGACCTTTTACTGGGCGACCTTCTGCTTTCCAAGAGCCTGTGCTGGTGTGCGGCCAAATTCAAAAGGGATGTAACAGCACAGGCGTAACACTACGGAAGCCTGGTTTTTGATTTGTGCAAGGGCCATGCATCAGCGAGCACTCTGAGTTGAAAGAGTGCAGCCGCACTGGCCTAACACTATGGAAGCCCCAGACTTCTGTAAGAGCCTTGCATTGGCCTGCCCCAGCCTTCCATCAGGACTACTCATGTGGCGCCCATTATCAATCCTACCACCCTGCCCAGGCGGTGCATGTGGAATGCAGGGCCCGTCAGGGGAGATCTCTTCCCATTGGCCCATTGCTTTCCATGAGCAGTCTGTCCTTTTTTGGGTGGCTGGGCCTATATTAAGGTAGGGGCCTGGAGCTTCAGCTCCAAAAGCCTCTACATTAATCCAGCCCTGCCTAGGAGCTTAGCACTTTGGGGGATGAGTGTTTGTTAGAAGATGTGTTATCTCTGGAGACCCCATCCAAGCTTTTCTTGTGTGTGGAACACCAGAGCTAGGGGATCCTGGAGAACCTCCACTGGTCTGAAGGCTGCAGTCAGAGATCTGGTGCGGAGAAGACACAAGAACCAATGTCTTGTGGGGAGTGACTTCAGTGGGCTGTCTGCTTGGGAAGTAACCAATGTCTTGTGGGGAGTGACTTCAGTGGGCTGTCTGCTTGGGAAGTAACCAATGTCTTGTGGGGAGTGACTTCAGTGGGCTGTCTGCTTGGGAAGTAACCAATGTCTTGTGGGGAGTGACTTCAGTGGGCTGTCTGCTTGGGAAGTAACCAATGTCTTGTGGAGAGTGACTTCAGTGGGCTGTCTGCTTGGGAAGTTGAACCCCATCCAGGGCAGAAGTAGAAACTGTAGCAGCCAAAACTTTTGAGCACTTCAACTTCCCATTGTTAGTTCTGCAATAAAACCTTTAAAGCGGTATTAAAGGGGTTGTAAAGGCAGAACGTTTTTTTTTCATCTTAAAGTGGTTGTTAACCCTGTATAACCTCTTTTACCTATACGTAATCCTTTAACAAGGCTTACCTGTAGGTACCGTGAATATCTCCTAAACTTGCACAGTTTAGGCCAGGGGTAGGCAACCTCAGCCCTCCAGCAAATCCCATCATGCCTCTGATTCTAGGAGTCATGCCTGTGATTGTCAGGGTCTTGCAATGTCTCATGGAACTTGTAGTTTCAAAACAGCTGGAGGGTCGAGGTTACAGGCCTACACCTGGTTTAGGAGACTTTTCAGTGTATGCACTGCTGCCGACGTCATCGGTGCATGCGCACTGACAAAACGGGCTGCTGGTGCCGTTTCTTCAGGCCATGACCAGCAGCTCCCACACACACGCGGGAGTGATGTCATCCCAGCTCCGGCCAATCACAGCGCCGTAGCTGCGAACCCGGATGTAACTTGGGTGGAAGATGTCGGCCCTGTACTCAGAGTGCCGACGCTGATCCAGGGCATCGTTCTGAGGTAAGTATTTCATAATGAGCTAGTATGCGATACATGCTAGCTCATTATGCCTTTGTCTTACAGGGTTTTTTTCAGAGGTTTACAATAGATATGTGCAATTCGTTTAGTTCCTAATTAGTTTTTTAATGAATTTCGACAAAATTAGTTAATTCGGAAATCTCTGAATTTTTGGATTTCCAAATTTTCTCGAATTTCGAAATGTCGGAAATTCGGAAACTCAGAAATTCGGAAATTCGAAAATAGGAATTAAAATTCAAATGAACAAAAATCTAAAACCCGAAAATCTTAAATAATAACAAACTAATAATAACTTCACTATTACTAACTATTAAATTATGGGATTTAGAATTTCCTTTCAAATTTGGCTGTTAGTGAACGTAACAAATACAAATTTATCAGAAGTTACGAATTATCAGAAATAACGAATGCCATATCTAAACGAATGGAACGTAACAAATTAATAATAAATAACAATAATAATAATAAAAACTTTTTATTATTATTATTTATTATTAATCTGTGCCATTCCATTTGTTTAGATACGACATTTGTTATTTCGGATAATTCGTAACTTCAGATAAATTTGTATTCGTTACGTTCACTAACAGCCAATTTTGAAAGGAAATTCCAATACCTATAATTTAATAGTTAGTTATTATTAGTTAGTTATTATTTTGAATTTTACGGATTTTCTTTCTTATTTTCGAATTTTCGAATTTTCAAAAATTGCCGCCACTGGGGAGCTACAGTCCATTGAGGGAACCATGAATGCCAACATGTACTGTGACATACTGAAGCAGAGCATGATCCCCTCCCTTCAGAGACTGGACCGCAGGGCAGTATTCCAACATGATAACGACCCCAAACACACCTCCAAGACGACCACTGCCTTGCTAAAGAAGCTGAGGGTAAAGGTGATGGACTGGCCAAGCATGTCTCCAGACCTAAACCCTACTGAGCATCTGTGGGACATCCTCAAACGGAAGGTGGAGGAGCGCAAGGTCTCTAACATTCACCAGCTCTGTGATGTCGTCATGGAGGAGTGGAAGAGGACTACAGTGGCAACCTGTGAAGCTCTGGTGACCTCCATGCCCAAGAGGGTTAAGGCAGTGCTGGAAAATAATGGTGGCCACACAAAATATTGACACTTTGGACCCAATTTGGACATTTTTTCACTTAGGGGTGTACTCACTTTTGTTGCCAGCGGTTTAGACATTAATGGCTGTGTGTTGAGTTATTTTGAGGGGACAGCAAATTTACACTGTTAGACCCCTTTCAAACTGTGGCGCTTTGCAGGCGCTATATCGATATAAATAGGGCTTGCAAAGCGCCCTGAAAGAGCGCACCTCACACTCCAGTGTGACAGCCCGCTTTGCGGTAGTTTTAACCCTTTCTCAGCCACTAGCAGGGGGATAAAACACCCCGCTAGCAGACGAATACTGCCGCTAAAAGGACGGTAAAGCGACACTAAAAATAGCACCGTTTTACCGCGGGCGCTGGCACCGCCCCGGTGTGAAAGGGGTCTTATACAAGCTGTACACTCACTACTTTGCATTGTAGCAAAGTGTCATTTCTTCAGTGTTGTCACATGAAAAGATAGAAAATATTTACAAAAATGTGAGGGGTGTACTCACTTTTATGAGATACTATATACATAAATATACAGTGGGGACGGAAAGTATTCAGACCCCCTTAAATTTTTCACTCTTTGTTATATTGCAGCCATTTGCTAAAATGATTTAAGTTAATTTTTGTTCCTCATTAATGTACACACAGCACCCCATATTGTACACACAGCACCCCATATTGTACACACAGCACCCCATATTGACAGAAAAACACAGAATTGTTGACATTTTTGCAGATTTATTAAAAAAGAAAAACTGAAATATCACATGGTCCTAAGTATTCAGACCCTTTGCTGTGACACTCATATATTTAACTCAGGTGCTGTCCATTTCTTCTGATCATCCTTGAGATGGTTCTATATACCTGGCCTTTGCAGCAAGGAGAACAAAACAAAGACAAATTCCCAGCTCACTTACCAGCCAGCTTGAAAGCTGCAGAGGTTGTAACAACACACCCCAGTGCACTGCAGTCCTAAGTCACCCAAGTTGAAGCACATATATAATAATGGATGGATTAAGGGCAGGTACGCTTGGAGGGATTACCCAGCAAAAGCACAATGGTAGCTGAAGGTATCCAGTGCGTAACCTTAACAATTCACACACTATACAAACAAATGGCAACCACCCCGACCTATAACTGGCCTTTGCAGCAAGGAGCCCATGGAAGGGCGGCGCATGTCAAAAAACAAACAAAGTATTTTGTATCCTGGTTTTCTTTTTATAATTTGTAAATCTAAAAAAAAAAATGTTAATAAAAAAACAAACAAAAAACTCCCAGCTCACTTACTAGCCAGCCTGCAAATGGGTTTTCTCAACCCTGTAACTGATATATATCTGCAGGGCAGCTTGTTCTTTTGAAAAGAACCAGACTTAAAGCCGAGTACACAGGGGGGACGAATGTCGGGCGGCATTCATTAAAAACCGTTCAACATTCGGCCCCTGTGTATGGCATCCGGTCCGACAGAAGCCAGTGTTCTGTCAATTTGTCCAACCCATCAGAAACTCCAACCACGTCACTTCCGGTTTATCTAAACCAGTGATGGCGAACCTTGGCACCCCAGATGGTTTGGAACTACATCTCCCATGATGCTCATGCACTCTGCAGTGTAGTTGAGCATCATGGGAAATGTAGTTCCAAAAAATCTTTGGTGCCAAGGTTTGCCATCACTGATATCAAATAAGAAAGAAAGCACTCACATTGCCACATCCGTAGGTTAAGGGGAACAGAAAAAGTAAGGGATACTAAGTATCCCTAGGTCGGACTTTAGAGGCATACGAAACAAATAGCAAAGTATAGAAAAGTAACAATGCTTATTATGAAAATACAATGCATGAATAGAGCATTCAAAGGTTAAAAATCATGTATATGATACAGAGTATACAGTGAGCCCTTGTGTATCAACGCGTTTCACCATTAGGCTTCTTCAGGACACAATCAATGTATTCAAAGATAGCAGAGGAGAGAACGAATCTCACTGTCTTGCAGGAGAGTGAACCTCGTATATAAATATCCAGATAGTATGGATGTAATATACTCCCAAAAGGGGGGATCAATTTCCGTGGTTAGCGTACAGGTGACTGGAGACAGCCAAATCTGCTGATATAAGTAGATCAGGAGTGGTAACCAAATGGTTCCCAAACAGGGGCGAAGCACTGCCAAAAAGTGCCAAAAAGTGGAACAACAAAGCCAAGCCGCCTCAGTAGCTAGACCATGCAGAATCCTGCACCTAGACAGGTAGTCTGGTCCCTATAGAGTGATTTTCAACATAGACAGATACTGGATAGCCCCTGGGAGACAGCCCTCCACTAGTCATGATTGTGTACAATACACATGTACTGTATTTTCATAATAAACATTGTTACTTTTCTATACTTTGCTATTTGTTTTGTATGCCTCTAAAGTCTGACCTAGGGAAACTTAGTAAGTATCCCTTTCTTTTTCTGTTCTTGCCATCACTAATCTAAACCCTAACGAAGACAAAGGCGGCCATTTTGTTGGCTAGTATCGGAGCGGAGTAAGAATATCGTAATATCCTTCACTGCACTCTATTCTCTTGCCGGCATTGTGTCCAACCACCAATTCGCCAAAACCTCCAATTACTGCTGGTTTAAAGAAACCGGAAGTTAAGTAGTTGGAGATTCTGATGGGTTGTAGAATTTGACAGAACACCGGCCATCTGGCTGGCTTCTGTGGGACAAGCAAGCTTGAAAACTAGCAGCTGACCGACTCCCGGTCAGCACTCTCCGCCAATGACGGAGAGCGCTGATTAGAGTTTTCTGGCTGGGGGGGGTCGTCCCCTTGTCAGAACACAACAGCTCAGCAGGGGAGATCGCTGCACTAACGTTGGATCATTAGTACATAGGGATGAGCCGAACACCCCCCTGTTCGGTTCGCATCCAGAACATGCGAACAGGCAAAAAATTTGTTTGAAGACGCTAACACCGTTAAAGTCTATGGGACACGAACATGAAAAATCAAAAGTGCTCATTTTAAAGGCTTATATGCAAGTTATTGTCATAAAAAGTGTTTGGGGACCTGGGTCCTGCCCCAGGGGACATGTATCAATGCAAAAAAAAGTTTTAAAAACGGACGTTTTTTCGGGAGCAGTGATTTTAATAATGCTTAAAGTGAAACAATAAAAGTGAAATATTCCTTTAAATTTCGTACCTGGGGGGTGTCTATAGTATGCCTGTAAAAGTAGCGCATGTTTCCCGTGTTTATAACAGTCCGAGAGCAAAATTACATTTCTAAAGGAAAAAAAGTCATTTAAAAGTACTAGCGCTAGTGCCGGCTATTAATGAATTGTCGGTCCCGACAATACACATAAAAGTCATTGAAAGTCATTGAAAAAAAAAAATGCGTGGGGGGCCTCCAAAATTCCATTACCAGGCCCTTCAGGTCTGGTATGGATATTAAGGGGAACTCCGCGCCAAAATTTTAAATAAAATGGCGTGGGGTTCCCCTAAAAAATCCATGCCAGACATTTCAGATCTGGTATGGATTTTAAGGGGAACTCCGACGTCCCCCTCCTGAACTGTACCAGGCCACATGCCCTCAACATGGGGAGGATGTCCCCATGTTGATGGGGACAAGGGCCTCATCCCCACAACCCTTGTCTGGTGGTTGTGGGGGTCTGCGGGCAGGGGGGTATTATTGGAATATGGAAGCCTCCTTTAACAAAGGGGAGACCCAAATCCTGCCCCCCCTATGTGAATTGGTACCCCTACCATTTCACAAAAAGAAAGTATCAAAATGTTAAAAAAAACACAGGAGACGGCTTGGAACAAGTCCTTCATTAAAAATAAAAAAATAAAAAATAAAAAAGAGATTCCAGCGATGTAATCCAATAAATCCATGCTCCTACTCCAGCGATGTAATCTAATTTGTGATCTCCAGCGGTGGATGATCTCCAGCGACTCCAGCGAGAACCACGCACAGGATCCTGCCTCCACCGGAGGTACCCAGCCAATGACGCAGTGCCAGCTTATGTAGCTGAGGGTGGGGGCACCCGTCACATGACCCCGTACCCCTCTGACAAGGGGAAATGCTGGGGTTTCCCAGTGACGTGTACGGGTGACCTGCCCTCCTCTGATGCAACGCAGGATTCCCGTCCCCACCCGCAGACCCCCACAACCACCGGGCAAGGGTTGTGGGGGTGAGGCCCTTGTCCCCATCAACATAGGGACATCCTCCCCTTGTTAAGGGCATGTGGCCTGGTATGGTTCAGGAGGGGGGGCGCTCTCTCGTCCCCCCTCTTTTCCTGCGACCTTCCAGTTTGCGTGCTCGGATAAGGGTCTGGTGTGGATTTTTGGGGGAACCCCACGCCATTTTTTAAAAAATTTTGGCGCAGAGTTCCCCTTAACCACTTCCTGAGCGGCACACGCCGATGTACGTCGGCAGAACGGCATGGCTGGGCATATGGGTGTACCTGTAAGTCCCATTTGAATTCCCCGCCGTGCCATTGCGTACGCGCCGCCGGCCGGGAGCTCCGTGAGTTGGGTCGCGGGTCCCGTGGACTCGATCGCTGCGGGGATACCCACTATCGCCTCACAGAAAGGACGAATGGGGAAATGCTGATGTAAACAAGCATCTCCCCATTCTGCCTAGTGACAGGCTCACTGATCTCTGCTCCCTGTCATCGGGAGCAAATATCAGTGACGTGTCACAGCTAGCCCATCCCCCTACAGTTAGAAAACACTTCCTAGTACTGACTTAACCCCTCCCCGCCCCCTAGTGGTTAACCCCTTCACTGCCAGTGTCATTTACACAGGAATCAGTGCATTTTACAGCACTGATTGCTGTATAAATGACAATGGTCCCAAAAATGTGTCAAAAATGTCTGATGTGTCCGCCGCAATGTCGCAGTCACAATAAAAATCGCTGATCGCCACCATTACTAGTAAAAAAAAAATATTAATAAAAATGCTATAAAACTATAGCCTATTTTGTAGACGCTATAACTTTTGCGCAAACCAATTAATAATCGCTTATTACGATTTTTTTTACCAAAAAATATGTAGAAGAATATGTATCGGCCTAAACTGAGGAAAAAAATGTTTTTTTAATTATTTTTTGGGGATATTTATTATAGCAAAAGGTAAAAAATAATGCGTTTTTTTCAAAATTGTCACTATATTTTTGTTTATAGTGCAAAAAATAAAAACCGCCGAGGTGATCAAATACCACCAAAAGAAAGCTATATTTGTGGGGAAAAAATTACGTCAATTTTGTTTGGGAGCCAGGTCGCACGACCGCGCAATTGTCACTTAAAGCGATGCAGTGCCGAATCGCAAAAAGTGCTCTGGTCAGGAAGGGGGTAAATTTTTCTGGGGCTGAAGCGGTTAATATCCATATCAGACCTGAAAGTCATTTTTTAATGACTTTTATGTGTATTGTCGGGTCCGACAATTTATTAATAGCCAGCGCAAGTGCAAGTACTTTTAAATGACTTTTTTTCCTTTAGAAATGTCATTTTGCTCTCGGACTGTTCTAAACTCGGGAAACATGCGCTACTTTACAGGCATATTATAGACACCCCCCAGGTACGAAATTTAAAGGAATATTACACTTTTATTGTTTCACTTTAAGCATTATTAAAATCACTGCTCCCGAAAAAAACAGCCGTTTTTAAAACTTTTTTTTTGCATTGATACATGTCCCCTGGGGCAGGACCCGGGTCCCCAAATACTTATTATGACAATAACTTGCATATTAACCTTTAAAATTAGCACTTTAGATTTCTCCCATAGACTTTTAAAGGGTGTTCCGCGCCTTTTTGAATTTGCCGCGAACACCCCAAATTGTTCACAATAACTAAATAATAAAAGTGTAGCGCTAACGTGAAAACGATGAAAAAAGGGTCTATAAGGGTTTGGGATAGAGGAAAGTCAATCCACATTGGAAGAAGCGGGTACCCCCGTCCAATCTCAAACCTACAATGTAGATATGTAAATAGTGCATGTGAATATTACCACATCTAAAACAAAAACAATGCCCCAAAGAGGCACAAGTGGTCATGGAAATATCATGAATAATAACGACAAATGCTAGTGAAAACAATTAAATAAATAAATAAATAAATGGTGTCAAACAATGTCCATAATGTTGGTGAAGAGATATAACTCTCAGAAAAACCATATACACATAATAAATCAGTCCATATAGTGCGTGGTGTGGTTGACCCAACTTGAATCCAAAGCAGGTGGTGTCACAGGAAAGTGCAAACCAGAGAAAGAGATGTAATACTCTTACCGACTTCGGTGGACTCACAGGCCGAAGTCTTTGTGGACGAAACCGGTCGGGTTTCTTGCTGTACCCAGCCACCCATACCACGCTTGCTGTTTTTATATCTTTTGAATCGATTCTACTATTTTTTATGCTTGATGGCATGTTTGATGATCTTGAACGATCTAATAAACACCATTTAAAAAGTTATCTTGGATTTACACCATGTGGAGGCTCCTTGTTTTTTCTTCATACATGGTCCACACCTGCTGACAAAGACGGTGATTGAGCAGATTGTTTGGGCAGGTTCCTGGCCCCCCATTCGAGGAGGAAATCTTCCGGTGTACCAACTAGCCTCACACTGTCATTTGAAGACAGTACAAGCCTATTTGACTCACCGCCCACGGCCTGTGAGTCCACCGAAGTCGGTAAGAGTATTACATCTCTTTCTCTGGTTTGCACTTTCCTGTGACACCACCTGCTTTGGATTCAAGTTGGGTCAACCACACCACGCACTATATGGACTGATTTATTATGTGTATATGGTTTTTCTGAGAGTTATATCTCTTCACCAACATTATGGACATTGTTTGACACCATTTATTTATTTATTTATTTAATTGTTTTCACTAGCATTTGTCGTTATTATTCATGATATTTCCATGACCACTTGTGCCTCTTTGGGGCATTGTTTTTGTTTTAGATGTGGTAATATTCACATGCACTATTTACATATCTACATTGTAGGTTTGAGATTGGACGGGGGTACCCGCTTCTTCCAATGTGGATTGACTTTCCTCTATCCCAAACCCTTATAGACCCTTTTTTCATCGTTTTCACGTTAGCGCTACACTTTTATTATTTAGTTATTGTGCACAATTTTTGTCATATTGTAGTGTTGGCCGCTATCCTGATGTGTTAGATTGGCGCGGTATTTTACACACCCACCCCAAATTGTTCGCTGTTCGGCAAATGGGCGAACAGCCAATGTTCGAGTCGAACTCATGTTCAAATCAAACAGATAGCCCATCCCTATTAGTACAGCGTCTCCGACCAAAGCTGTCACTTTTTTTTCCCCGCTGGGTTGAACGAAAAAAAATAAACTAGTAGTGTGTACTAGGCATTATCGGCCAGGTCATCAGGTGAAAATAAAAGAAAGAAGGCCCAAGAAATAAGACTACCGCTTAGTACCGCTTTAACAAGATATTCAATGACTGGACCTGTTTTTCAGCAACAAACCAAGTGCCACAGCCTGGTGACATGGTCTGCTCAGTTGGGGATCCCACTTGCAATGTTTAAGGGCCTTCCAAGTGAAGACAATGCACTAGAGAAGAACCCAAAGAGTCCCATATCTCCCATATAGTCTCCTAGTTTACCAGACACTGAGAGAAGAGGTCTGGGCACACGGTCTGGTGAGGACCATCTCATATGACCCTCCAGAACAGGCTTACATATACTCTATATCCTATGGACTTACTTCTTGTTTTTCTCAATTTCAGTGTGGAATCGAGGTCTGCCAGTTGTGAAAATAAACCACTCTGCTCTATAGAGAGAGTTTCCTGTTGTGAAGTGGCATTTCCCTGCCGTAAAATGAAGTTGTTGACTGAAAAAAAAAAAAAAAAAAAACATAATAATGCGCATTTCCAACTTCTGTGCCCAAACTGGTGACTTCATTTAGTCTATACATAATTCTGACTTACCTGTTTCTTCAAGGTCTTCCAGTAGTGAAGAGAGGTTATGGACTGAAATGAAGAGAAACAAATTACGCATCTTAGCAAGATTGGTCGGCCACATAGCATGCCCTGCCCCTCCAAATACCATTTCATAAGCTCCATCAGGTGTAAGAGTGGAGCAACCTCATACAAAAAAAATGACTTTACGGGTATAGTGTTCTTTAGTTCTATTAGTTCTGGGTCACTTTAGGCATTTGTCAACAAATTCATTTATTTTAAATCAGAATTCCAGCTAAATGTAGAGCTTCCCCCGCAGGGGCTCTGGAAGAGTAGACAAGTTCTTTGCCAAATAATGTAGCTGTAGCCAGGCACACAGCAACAACAATCCATTCACTCTGCCTCATTAATCAGGCTGGAAGTTGTTCTTTTTTTTAATGTTTATTTGCTTGTAGAACTTGGAAGGGGATTGGGGCAATAGAGTATACTCCAGAACAAGAGGCACTGTTGGCAGAGGACACTTCCCTTGCAGTAGCAATAGCACTATTGTAGGCAGCCTGGAACAGACGACAGTTCACGGCTGGGGAACATGAAGCAGTATGAGCACCGATAGAGGCAGACTGGAACAGTCCACGGTTCATGGCTGGGGACCATAAGGCAGTATGAGCACTGGTAAAGGCAGACTGGAACAGTCCACGGTTTAAGGCTGGGGACCATGAAGCAATATGAGCACCGGTAAAGAAAGACTGGAACAGTCCATGATTCACGGCTGGGGAACATGAAGCAATATGAGCACCGGTAAAGAAAGACTGGAACAGTCCATGGTTCACGGCTGGGGAACATGAAGCAGTATGAGCACCGGTAGAGGCAGACTGGAACAGTCCATGGTTCACGGCTGGGGAACATGAAGCAGTATGATTACCGATAGAGGCAGATTGGAAAAGTCCACGATTCACAGCCGGGGACCATGAAGCAGTATGAGCACTGGTAAAGGCAGACTGGAACAGTCCATGGTTCACAGCTGGGGACCATGAAGCAGTATGAGCACCGGTAAAGGCAGACTGGAACAGTCCACGGTTCATGGCTGGGGACCATGAAGCAGTATGAGTGCAGGGAAAGGCAGACTGGAACAGTCCACGGTTTATGACTGTGGACCATGAAGCAGTATGAGACCCGGTAAAGGCAGATTGGGACAGTCCATGGTTCACGGCTGGGGAACATGAAGCAGTATGAGCACCGGTAAAGGCAGACTGGAACAGTCCACGGTTCATGGCTGGGGACCATGAAGCAGTATGAGTGCAGGGAAAGGCAGACTGGAACAGTCCACGGTTCAAGGCTGGGGACAATGAAGCAATATGAGCACCGGTAAAGGCAGACTGGTACAGTCCACAGTTCACGGCTGGGGACCATGAAGCAGTATGAGCGCAGGGAAGGGCAGACTGGAAAAGTCCACGGTTCACGGCTGGGGACCATGAAGCAGCATGAACACAGGTAAAGGGAAACTGGAATAGTTCACGGCTGGGGACCATGCAGCAGTATTAGCACAAGTAAAGGTAGATTAGGACAGTACATGGTTCATGGCTGGGGACCATGAAGTAGTATGAGTACAAGTAAAGGCAGACTGGAACAATTTATGGCTGGGGACCATGAAATAGTATAAGTACAGGTATAGGCAGACTGGAGCAGACCAAAATTCACAGATGGGGGACAGTGATCATACTGTTTTCTGTAACTTTGTAGAAGGAGGAAGCATTCCCTCTGTCTCCCCTCCCCCAGTGATCAGACTGTACATTGTAACTTTGTAGGAGGAAGCCCACTGCTCCTGTAGTACATGCCTCCACCCCTTAGGTATCTGCCTCCATCCCTTAGGTACACGCTTCACTCCCCTGGGGTTAATGCCTCCACCCCTTTGGTACAAGCCCACCACCCCTGTAGTGCATGCCTCAACCCCTGAGGTACAAGAGCTACAAAATCATTGCCTCCACCTCTAAGGTACAAGCCCACTGCCACTGTAATACATGCCTCCACCCCTGAGGTACAAGCCTATCGCCCCTGTGGTACATGCCTCCACCCATGAGGTACAAGCCTATCACCCCTGTGGTACATGCCTCCACCCCTGAGGTACAAGCCTATTGCCCCTGCGGTACATGCCTCCACCTCTGTGGTACATGCCTCCACCTCTGAGGTACATGCCTCCACCCCTGAGGTACAAGCCTATCACCCCTGCAGTAAATGCCTCCACCCCTGAGGTACATGCCTCCAGTCCCTGAAGTGCAAAAGCTACAAGAGCACTGCCCCTATAGTACATGCCTCCATCCATGGAAGTACGTATATACCGTCTGTACAGCAAAGGTTCTACCACAGAGAATTTGTGGTTACGTGACTGCAAATGAAGACTATTAAAAAAAAGTTATTTGTTTTTTTTCCACACAATAAGTTTAGAAGCAATAAAACATCAATTGATATCAAAATATCAATTTTATCAGTGCCATTGGACTTTGTGCCATTGGTTTGTTGTGTTTGGGATCTCCGAGGACTTTAATCATGACGGTCCTTTAAAACTACAAATTGTCACAGCAGAGTTTAGTTTCTGAAAACTCTTTATGACTTCATACGGCGAGAGGCAATTTATAGAAGAGATCAGATAATGGATTCTCTGCCTACCGCTATTCTTCAGCAGTGCCTGCTCCTCGGTGAGATTACCATCTGAAGAGGAAACAAAAATAATATCAGAGGATGTCCCCCAGTATATATTCCATAGTATATGTATATAGAAAGCCTAAATATACAGAGCTGTACATACACTATATTGTCAAAAGTATTGGGACACCTGCCTTTACACACACATGAACTTTAATGGCATCCCAGTCTTAGTCTGTAGGGTGCAATATTGAGTTGGCCCACCCTTTGCAGCTATAACATCTTCAACTCTTCTAGGAAGGCTGTCCACAAGGTTTAGGAGTGTGTCTATGGAAAATATTTGACCATTCTTCCAGAAGTGCATTTGTGAGGTCAGGCACTGATGTTGGATGAGAAGGCCTGGCTCACAGTCTCCACTCTAATTCATCCCAAAGGCGTTCTGTGGGGTTAAGGTCATGACTCTGTGCAGGCCAGTCAAGTTCCTCCACCCAAAACTCGCTCATCCGTATCTTTATGGACCTTGCTTTGTGCACTGGTGCGCAGTCATGATGGAACAGGAAGGGGCCATCCCCAAACTGTTCCCACAAAGTTGGGAACATGAAATTGTCCAAAATGTCTTGGTATGCTGACGCCTTAAGAGTTCTTTGAGGATGTCCCCACAGATGCTCAATAGGGTTTAGGTCTGGAGACATGCTTGGCCAGTCCATCACCTTTACCCTCATCTTCTTAAGCAAGGCAGTGGTCATCTTGGAGGTGTGGTTGGGGTTCGTTATCATGTTGGAATACTGCCCTGCGGCCCAGTCTCTGAAGGGAGGGGATCATGCTCTGCTTCAGTTTGTCACAGTACATGTTGGCATTCATGGTTCCCTCAATGATCTGTAGCTCCCCAGTGCCGGCAGTACTCATGTAGCCCCAGACCATGACACTTCCACCACCATGCTTGACTGTAGGCAAGACACACTTAACTTTGTACTCCTCACCATGACACCATGACCCCAAACGCACCTCCAAGACGACCATTGCCTTGCTAAAGAAGCTGAGGATAAAGGTGATGGACTGGCCAAGCATGTCTCCAGACCTAAACCCTATTGAGCATCTGTGGGGCATCCTCAAATGAAAGGTGGAGGAGCGCAAGGTCTCTTACGTCAACCATCTCCATGATGTCATCATGGAGGAGTGGAAGAGGCAACCTGTGAAGCTCTGGTGACCTCCATGCCCAAGAGAGTTAAGGCAGTGCTGGAAAATAATGGCGACCACACCAAATTTTGACTCTTTGGGCCCAATTTTGACATTTTCACTTAGGGGTGTACTCACTTTTGTTGCCAGTGGTTTAGACATTAATGGCTGTGTGTTGAGTTATTTTGAGGGGACAGCAAATTTACACTGTTATAAAAGCTGTACACTCACTACTTTACATTGTAGCAAAGTGTCATTTCTTCAGTGTTGTCACATGAAAAGATAGAAGAAAAGATTTACAAAAATGTGAGGGGTGTACTCACTTTTGTGAGATACTGTATATATAAAAATGTGTGGGGTTCTAAGTAATTTTCTAGCAAAAAAAAAAAACAAAGATTTTTCAGGATTGTCAGGATTGGCCCAGTAAGCCAGTGGTTGATAAAAAAAAGTCACAAACCCCTCCGAGGGTCTGCTATGTATTTTGAGAGAGCCCTTTGGAGGGGTCTAAGTGCTCTATTATTATTACTTTTTTTTAAAGAAGCTGCCAATCACTGTAATTTTTTTTCTTCATAAGTGAAAGCATATCCTACAGCAAGAATGAAAAAAAAAAATACTCAGAGCCCCCCCAAACGAATACCAGTCTCTTTGAGTCTAGTATGGATTTTAAGAGAGATTCAGCTGAAATAGAAATAGAACTTAGTAAGGTTGTAACCTAGAGATACCAAAAATCCAAACATTTGACAAGTCCTTTATTAAAAAAAATAGGGATGCCAAAACATGTCCCTCATTGTAAATCCATCATCAATCACAATGCCCACCATCTGCTGACATGCCCCCCCCCCCAAAAAAAAATAAAAACAAAGACGACCCGATGCCCGTGACCGATCCTGATGGTACCACTAGCCAAATGAACGCTCCCAAAGGTGTCACATAAGGGAGGGGTGGGTATAGTGTTGACATTATTGCCCATGTAGCGGTACCCCCCCCGTAGGGTCCGCTGAAAGTTGTGGCCCACCTGTCACCATGCTCAGCCCGACATTCACTTCTCAGTTCCCTCAGAGACAATTAACAGTTTATGTGTTTGTTTTTGTATTTTTTATTGGAGGGATTTAAACTTGGATAGGGACGGGAATATATGGGGATGCCCAGTAGAACAAGCAATTGGTTGACTGTATACCAATCAGTTGGGGCAACTATACACACTTGACTACTCCAGTCTCCTCCAGCACATCTCTTGGTTACAGACTGTTATGCTGGCCATACACTATACAGAAAATCGGCCGAACCCATTTTCGAAAAACGAACGTTCGACCGTGACCGCAAACGATCGTGCCATCATATAATGACCGATAAATTGTTCAGTGGACATGAATAAATAACTTTTTGTTCGTTTTTTTACATATACCTAGTGCAGAGAGTTCGGACGGGAAACACATTAACCTTGCAATTTATCGTACGTTCGGCAGAAATTTACCAAACTTCCCGTTCGTTTTTTTACCACAAAAACGTCACAAACGATTATCGATTTGTGCCCATTAACTTGCCGAAAAACGAACGAAGTGTCTATACGAACGATTTTTCGGCCGATTTTTCGTATAGTGTATGGCCAGCATTACTCTCTCTCTCTCCTGCACAACACTTTACTCCAGGCACAGCTAGCATATGGGTAGGCCCAACACTGACTCAGTCAGGCCTCAGCAACCACCTTTTGCAGGCAGGGACCGCGGCCCCCTTTGATGTAGCAAAAATAGAAGTAGGAAGTCCTTTAGTTCTAGCTGTCCTATGGTGGACTACTGCTCCCGGTCAGCCCTCTTCAGGCCCTGCCAGCCCTCCTGGCTGCAGCTGCCCGACTCCACTGCCCCGTCCTTACTGCTGGCTCTACATCCATCCCAGACTGTACACTCTCAGTCCTCTCAGGCGTGCCTCCCCAGTCCTCCCGACTGTGTCTGTCACTCACCAGCCCTCCTGGCTGTGACCGGTGGTTCCCTCCTGGAGACTTGCCCGGCAACACTAGCTCCTGTGGTCCTCTTTGGTTCCTCTTTCTGCCTCCTGACCAGATCCTCCTTGCTTTGCAGAAGGGCTCCGTCCTGCACCCGAACCCCAGGCCCAAGGTCACCCCCCCAAACTGGGGAGCGCTCTCAAAGGCCCCGACAACCTAGTGCTCCATCTCCAGTTCTTCCACCCAACAACTCCTCCCTAGCTGGGCTGACCCTGGGTATTTAAAGGAGGCCTGCCCCTTGCCAATCACAGTTGGGGATTGGTTAGGGCTCCTTGAGACACCCCAGACAGCTCCACCTTTCTTCCCCTTCTCCTCCAGAATCCTCCAGAAGAAAGAGGGAGGCGATAGTGAAGTGACGCTATCCGTGAGTCACCAGCTGCTGCTCTAGGCCACTCCCAGCCCACACAGATCAAATCAAACAGGCTTAAATTTACCTGTACTCACAAAAAACCTAACTCTAGCACCTACCTAAGTAGAGGGTGCTACACCCAAATACCACTAATGACTACATTTGGGCAATAATGTCCTCACACTTCTGCTTACATGGGAGGGATTGCCGATAACATCAACTATTCCTAGCGATGAATCAGGAACCAGTCACATGGGAAGCTGTCATACATAGAAGAGGTAGAAATACCTCTCCTATATATGATGCAGAAGGCCACAATCTCCCACCTGTGAGGGCAGAATGTTGACCACCAGCCAACTCTTAAGGGAACATCCGTTGGAAATATTAGAAAACCTTTCCGATTATTTTGACGTCCCACCCCATGATAAGCAGTAGTGTCTGCCTCCTTCTTCAGATTGTCTTTGTGCAGATGATTCACCATTGCTGTCTACGGGCAATAACAATTCTTAACATATATCCAGTGATGAGTAAACCAGCAATGTTTGGTTCGATGAATTTTTAATCAGCCAGGCAAAAAGTTTGCAAACACAGAATATGGCACCAGTCCTCACAGAACTCAATGGGAGCCAAATCTGGTTATTGGTCCATATGTGGTCAATGATGGCACCAGGAAGACGTCGTTCGTTGATATGTGGTCAATGATGGCACCAGGAAGATATCGTTCCTTGTTTTAGTGCCAGGGCCAGGGAGAGGTTATATGAAGAGTATGAGCATCAGGGGCCGATTGTGTCAGTTTTTTTTTTTGGGCAGGTCGGTGGGAATTATTCATCGTGATTGAAGGTGGATCTACATTACTGGATGATATGATTGACTATGGATTTACATAGTGGGACTTGGCCTTTTTTTTTCTAATTGTGTCTTTATTTACTATTTTTTTTGTGCATGAGTAGGAGTACTTATTCATTCACTTGTGGGGAGGGGGGCATATCTGGGGGCCCACTCATTACACCGCGCTGCATTCCCCACATCTTTGACTGTGATCAGCCATCGGAGCACTGTTCGCTCCCCGTTTTAAATCTATTTTATATCTATTTACAATAAAGCTGAGTTGTTTTTTTTTTCGGATTCACGCGATGGGGCTCTTTTTTGTTTTGTAAACATATGGATGTTCATGTCGGGGAGTGACTGGAGGTGATCTGGATACCAGGAAAGGAGAGGAGGATGGAGGACTGTCACCACGGACCACTGCTGTGGGATACGGTTTACAGTCTAGATACCCCTGCAGGGGTGAATTCTTCCGGTGAGTGAGGGCACAAAAGGGGGGTTCTTTGGAAGGCTGGAATTACTTATCCCATCAAGAATATTGCTATGTGATTGAAGAGACTCATTACTGCACTTTAAGAAGAATATCCTATGGATTTTTTCTTTTGGGGGCACTTGTTTTTATGGACTGATTATTTACTTTTGGTTTAAACACTATTATATGCACATATGAATACGTATATACTCGAGTATAAGTCGAATTTTTCAGCACATTTTTTAGTGCTGAAAGTGCCCCCCTCGACTTATACTCCAGTCAAGCACTTTTCTGCAGCAAAAAATTTAATTTTCCGAACCGACTTTGGGGCCCCATATCTCAGGGCCACTTAGTGCTAGGAACTCCAAATTTGGTGTGCAAACCCAGTGGACCTGGTACCATAACATATCCAAAGCTGAAGTTCCTAGCACTAAGTGGCCCCGAGATACGGGGCCCCAAAATCGGTTCGGAAAATGTCATTCTCTGCTGCAGAAAAGTGCTTGACATTTTCTGAACCGACTTTGGGGCCCCATATCTTAGGGCCACTTGGTGCTAGGAACCCCAAATTTGGTGTGCAAACCCAGTGAAACTGGTACCACAACATATCCAAAGCTGAAGTTCCTAGCACTAAGTGGCCCTGAGATACGGGGCCCCCAAACCGGTTCGGAAAATGTCATTCTCTGCTGTAGAAAAGTGCTTGACATTTTCTGAACTGATTTTTGGGGCCCTGTATCTCGGGGCCACTTGGTGCTAGAAACCCCAGCTTTGGAAATTTTATGGTGCTTTTTCCACTGGGTTTGCACACCAAATTTGGGGTTCTTAGCACTAAGTGGCCCTGAGATACAGGGGCCCCAAATTCGGTCAACTGTGTCCATCTGCTGCAATGTCATTTCGGGACCCTTTGGGTTCAGAGACCCCAAATTTTGGCTGCAGCTAGGGGGCATCTAGGAACCCTTAACTACCGAGTTTGAAGTTCAGGGGACTATGGCTGCAAATGGGCACAGTGAGGCTGCAAATGGGCACAGTGAGGCTGCAAATGGGCATTGTTGACCCTCTTTTCCACTTACAGTAGCTGTGCATTTCTCACCCTCGTCTTATACTCGGGTCAATAAGTTTTTCCCATTTTTTTGAGGTAAATTAGGGCCTCGACTTATACTCGGAACGACTTATACTCGAGTATATACGGTATATGCTTTTTATTAATATGTTTTAGCACCATTGATGTACACATTAGCACAGGATTTTACCACTAAGGATTTTTTCAAGTATTTTTGGTATTTTTATCACTGTTTTTCTTATATTCATTTATTCACCTTGTTTTGGGATGATTTAGTCTGGATCACTCTAATTTTTGTATTTATGTGATAACACACATTGCACTTTATATATTGTGGGCATTTTTTACACATACACAAATAATGTTTTTCCCACACGTTTGAAATTTTACCATTCCTATATAACAAATATTTTATTTTTTACACTCATATATGTTTTTGCACATCAGAGTGGACCTAGTAGAACAGCGCCAATCGCCCCAATTTTGTACTCTATATTATTTAGAATTTCACCTAGGTGTTATTCTGTGTGTATTTGTTTCTTATAGAGTTTGGTAGAGATCCCAGACAAATTGTATTATTTTGATTTTTTGTGTGGGGTCCTCTTTGACATCCATGCCAGACCCTCATGTTGGATGTAGTACCCTCTAGTGTTCTAGGTTTGTTAGTGTAGAATTGTTGGAAAATTTAGTTCAGTTCAGGGCTAAGCCTGAGCTTTAATTCTGGGTCAGGGTTCAGTGACTCAGGGCTGGATGACTCATCCTAGCAGCCTCTCTGGTGCCACCCCCTGTTTTTTAGGAGAATGTTCTAGACATAGTGGGTGGAGGTCAGGGGGAGCCGCTTGGCATATTTATGAGGGCCTTAGCTAATCCCCAGTAAAGGGCTAGCAGGGGGCAGGCCACCTCATAAATAGGCATGAACCATGCCAGCAGGGGCAGTCAGGTTAAAGATTGAGTGTTGGGGAGGCTATCAGTGGCCCTCAGGGCTGCCCCCTAATCTGGTGGAATGACCTTGAGCCGGGGCTAGGGTGCTGGAGGGACCCTGCCAGGGCACATGGAGGAAGCCCTTCCTGGAGGCACAGGAGCAAGTAGAAAGGACAGCAGGAGCAGGTCAGCACTAGTGGCATAGGGTGAACAGACATCCCCGGTTTCCGGGGACAGTCCCCGGACTGAGGACAGTTTTGTGCTGGGCAAGGGAAGCGCCAGGTGGGTGCTTGGGTGTGCTTAAGCACTGCCAAAAATTCTTCAAGCACCCTCATAGCACCCCCAAAATTCAGATGCCTCTGCGCTTCTTTGCTAAGAATAAAATGCAAAATATGCATGGAAAAGTTTTTTCTCTATTTTATTTTCTTAACATTTGATAGTCATATCCCAAAAAATTCTGAGTATCTTTTTTTTTAACTAATGGACGAAATATATCATACGATCATTCTATTAATACATACCACATACACTGCATATATAATTTGAGGAAAATATGCTTATAAAATAATTTTCCATTTGACAATAATAAAAAAAAATATTTCCCCAGATATCATTTTAAAAATCTGGTCACCTTAAAGTGGGGGATCTCCTGAGAGTCAAGCTAGTGATCTGGTGAGTGTCAGTCTGGAGGAATGTAGTGGAATCAGTGGCTACAGGAGGAATGGTGCAAGCTGGACACTAATTCTTGCTACACAACCAAGGGGCCTCGGGTTCCTGCCTGTAATGGGCGTTTGCCTTTAATTTGAATGAGTGGCTGTCAGATCTTCACACAGTAATCCAGCTGGATTCTGCAAGCAGGTGTGTGCTGGAGGAAGAAGTAGAGCTGGATATAGCAACTGTGGAGTGTTCCGGATGGCTTAGACATTTGTGGACTTCGCTAGAGAAGGGGCTCAGGTAAGTAATTAGGGGGGTGCTGGGGGGGGCTGCTACACACAGAAAGTTTTTTTATCTTAATGCATTAAGATAAAAAAAACCTTTTGCCTTTACAACTCCTTTAAGGGGGTGCTCTACATGGATAAGTATCTGGAATAAATAAAGGAAATTCTGGCCACTTTGTTTACAAACAGAAATAAGCGACTGGGAACTGTCATTTACCAGAAACAGCATTTTTCTTTCTACAGTATTGCTGTAGCAGTAGGTTGAATACATTGTACATATGTGCCACTTCACAGGCGGGGTCAGGGCATCCACCAGACTTGTTATTTAAAAGAATAAAGTTGCTCCTGATTTCAAAGCGGGGCAGATTCAGCACCCAAGTTTCAGTTCTCTGAACCTGCTTCGCTGCAAACCCAGGTACATTCAGCTCATCCCTACTGAACATTACATGTGGGTCTAGGGCTGTGTGCATGCAAATACAATCTGCTTGGGAACACCCACCATTTCATTTTTGCATAACTCCTCCCAAGAGCCAGCACACTTTTTGCATCAGGACTGAGAGCTCTTGAGAGGAGTATTGAGGCCGGGTGCTGGAAAGTGTTCAGGAAGGTATGTACAGCACCCTGCTGGCCCCTCCCACCAGCCGGCAAAGAAAATAAAGATGGTAGATGTAATAGCGATACTCACAGTGAATAAACTGGAGAATTGTGAAGAAGACCAAAATTAGGAACATGAACATTACAATAATCACAAGGATGAGGACGACCCAAAATTGTGTGTTCTTCGGTGCCGGAGTCCCTGGAATAATTATAGACAGAGGGGGTTATGGATAAGGCAGAATATTTCAGCAGAAATTGGATTACAACATGGTAGTGAGATACATACATAAATACATTTGGGTAAAGGTTGGATGACCTATGAAGCAATGTTCTGCATGCATAGCACCACTATCACTACTGAATGACTGACATGTATGTCATGTGTGGTCAGTTGTACACCCCTCTGTGCACTCCTCTTAGGAAGACTTGTTGATGGAGGTGGGGACGAAGGCTCATTGATGGAGGTGGGGACGAAGGCTCATTGATGGAGGTGGGGACGAAGGCTTATTGATGGATGTGGGGAGGGAAGGCTCATTGATGGAAGTGGGGAGGGAAGGCTCATTGATGGAGGTGGGGACGAAGGCTCATTGATGGAGGTGGGGACGAAGGCTCATTGATGGAGGTGGGGATGAAGGCTCATTGATGGAGGTGGGGACGAAGGCTCATTGATGGAGGTGGGGACGAAGGCTCATTGATGGAGGTGGGGAGGGAAGGCTCATTAATGGAGGTGGGGACGAAGGCTTTTTGATGGAGGTGGGGAAGGAAAAGGCTCATTTTGGACTTGGATTGTCAAAGCAATAGGCAGGAACATAACAAGGGTCGATTCACATTGGTTGCTATATCACTGACAGGTAAAGTAAATAACATTGATTTTCTCGTTACAATGACACCTGAAAGTGGGCTGAATATTTTAGGCAGCAAGTGATAATGTTGTCCCTGTAGTTGATGTGTTGAAAGCAGAAAAAAAATGGACAAGGGTAAGGATTTGAGGGACTTTGACAAGGACCAAACTGTAATGTCTAGATGACTGTGTCAGAGCAACTCCAAAACTGCAGCTCTTGCGACCAGCCAACTGTTGACAGGGTCATTGGTGGCCAAGGCTCATTGTTGGAGGTGGGGAGGGAAGGCTCATTGATGGAGGTGGGGAGGGAAGGCTCATTGATGGAGGTGGGGGGAGGGAAGGCTTATTGACGGAGGTGGGGGGAGGGAAGGCTCATTGATGGAGGTTGGGAGGGAAGGCTCATTAATGGAGGTGGGAGGGAAGGCTCATTGATGGAGGTGGGGAGGGAAGGCTCATTGATGGAGGTGGGGGAGGGAAGGCTCATTGATGGAAATGGGGAAGGGAAGGTTAATTGATGGAGGTGGGGAGGAAAGGCTCGTTGATGGAGGTGGGGAGGGAAGGCTCATTGACAGAGGTGGGGAGAGAATGCTTATGGATGGAGGTGGGGGAGGGAAGGCTCGTTGATGGAGGTGGGGAGAGAAGGCTCATTGATGGAGGTGGGGAGGGAAGGCTCATTGATGGAGGTGGGGGGAGGGAAGGCTTATTGACGGAGGTGGGGGGAGGGAAGGCTCATTGATGGAGGTTGGGAGGGAAGGCTCATTAATGGAGGTGGGAGGGAAGGCTCATTGATGGAGGTGGGGAGGGAAGGCTCATTGATGGAGGTGGGGGAGGGAAGGCTCATTGATGGAAATGGGGAAGGGAAGGTTAATTGATGGAGGTGGGGAGGAAAGGCTCGTTGATGGAGGTGGGGAGGGAAGGCTCATTGACAGAGGTGGGGAGAGAATGCTTATGGATGGAGGTGGGGGAGGGAAGGCTCGTTGATGGAGGTGGGGAGAGAAGGCTCATTGATGGAGGTGGGGAGGGAAGGCTCATTGATGGAGGTGGGGAGGGAAGGCTCATTGATGGAGGTGGGGGGAGGGAAGGCTTATTGACGGAGGTGGGGGGAGGGAAGGCTCATTGATGGAGGTTGGGAGGGAAGGCTCATTAATGGAGGTGGGAGGGAAGGCTCATTGATGGAGGTGGGGAGGGAAGGCTCATTGATGGAGGTGGGGGAGGGAAGGCTCATTGATGGAAATGGGGAAGGGAAGGTTAATTGATGGAGGTGGGGAGGAAAGGCTCGTTGATGGAGGTGGGGAGGGAAGGCTCATTGACAGAGGTGGGGAGAGAATGCTTATGGATGGAGGTGGGGGAGGGAAGGCTCGTTGATGGAGGTGGGGAGAGAAGGCTCATTGATGGAGGTGGGGAGGGAAGGCTCATTGATGGAGGTGGGGAGGGAAGGCTCATTGATGGAGGTGGGGAGGGAAAGTTCATTGATGGAGGTGGGGAGGAAAGGCTCATTGATGGAAGTGGGGAAGGGAAGGTTAATTGATGGAGGTGGGGAGGGAAGGTTCGTTTATGGAGGCGGGGAGGGAAGTTAATTTATGGATACGGGGAAGGAAGGATCGTTGATGGAGGTGGGGAGGGAAGGCTCATTGACAGAGGTAGGGAGAGAAGGCTTATGGATGGAGGTGGGGGAGGGAAGGCTCATTGATGGAGGTGGGGAGGGAAGGCTCATTGACGGAGGTGAGGAGAGAAGGCTCATTGATGGAGGTAAGGAGGGAAGGCTCATGTATGGAGACGGGGAGGGAAGGCTCGTTGATGGAGGTGGGGAGGGAAGGCTCATTGACAGAGGTGGGGAGAGAAGGCTTATGGATGGAGGTGGGGGAGGGAAGGCTCATTGATGGAGGTGGGGAGGGAAGGCTCATTGATGGAGGTGGGGAGGGAAGGCTCATTGACGGAGGTGGGGAGGGAAGGCTCATTGATGGAGGTGGGGAGGGAAGGCTCATTGATGGAGGTGGGGAGGGAAAGTTCATTGATGGAGGTGGGGAGTGAAGGCTCATTGATGGAGGTGGGGAAGGAAGGCTTGTTGAATGAGGTGGGGAGGGAAGGCTCATTGATGGAGGTGGGGAGGGAAAGTTCATTGATGGAGGTGGGGAGGAAAGGCTCATTGATGGAGATGGGAAGGGGAGGCTCATTAATGGAGGTTGGGAGGGAAGGCTCATTGATGGAGGTAGAGAGCGAAGGCTCATTAATGGAGGTGGGGAGGGGAGATTTATTAATGGAGGTGGGGGGGGGGGAAGCTGGCCTGTGTAGTCCACTCCAATAGAAGAGCTACTGGAGCTCAAATTGCTAAAAAAGTGAATGCTGGTTCTGATAAAAATGTGTCAGAGCACACAGAGCATCGCAGACCAGTCAGGGTGCGCATGCTCACCAGTGTCCACAGCCAAATGCCCTTACAATGGGCACAGGAGCATCAGAACTGGAGCACGGAGCAATGGAAGAAGGTGGCCTGGCCTGGTGAATCACTTTTCTTTTACATCATGCGGATAGCCGGGTGCTTGTGAGTAACTTACCTGGGGAAGAGATGGCACCAGGATGCAGTATGGGAAGAAAGCAAGTCGGCAGTGGTGGCCCGTCCATTAGGGGCGAACGGGCCCTGCCCCCCATCCATGCGTCCGGCCCCCTAATCTACATTTAGAGCGCCAGATGCATGGATTCCAATGGGGGAGTGTTTTTTTGAAGCACATGATTAGAGCAAGAGGCACTAATAGGCTTCAAAATAAGGTGGGCTCCGGGCGCAGAGTCCACCCAGTTGTGTGAGAATAGCGAATGAATATTTGTTATTCTCACACTGATCCTCCTCCTGGCCAATCAGGAAGCAGGTCGTGAGACCCGTCACCGTATTGGCTGAAAGGACAGGCAATCTTATTGGATGCCTAGGTGAAGGAGGGATGAGACGCACGGTGGAAGCTGCCATGATGCAGAGGAGGAGAAGAGATGCCAGCCGCAGTGCTGCCCGTTTGGAACCTAGAGGGGGCAAGTGCCCGGGTGACGACCAACCGCCACTCCTGGGGGGGTCTGGGTGGATGCGATGGGTAACCCCACCGGCGGGAGCGGGGGGTGCCACCAGCCAACCTAGGGGGTGGTTATTTGCCACCCCCCCCCAAAAAAAAACACCAGCCTCCACTGCAAGTCGGCAGAGGCAGTGTAATGCCTGGGCAATTTTCTGCTGGAAAACCTTGAGTCCTGCCATTTGTGGATATTACTTTGACACGTACCACCTACCTAAACTTTGTTGGTGACCAAGTACACCCTTAATTTCCTGTTAGCAGTGGCCTCTTTCAGCAGGATAATGCACCCTGCCACACCCCAGAAATAAGAAGGGTTTCAGGAACACACTAATGAGTTTGAAGTATTGACTTGGACTCCTAATACCAGAGCACACCTTCAGAGGTCCAGTGGAGTCCATACCTCAATGGGTCAGGGCTGTTTTGCTGGAAAAAGGGGGACCTACTCAATATTAGGTGGGTGGTCAGAATTTTATGGTTGATCAGTGTGTATATATATATATATATATATATATGTATATATATATATATATATATATATACTGTATATACACATACGGTTTATGCAGCACCCTCCTAGGTAGGTGCTAGAAGAGAGTATAATTTTTTGGTCTTTCTGCTTACCAGGAAGATAGTCAGGTAAAACTTATGCCGCGTACACACAATTGCACATTCCAACAACAAAATCCATGTTTTTTTTTTCCAAGGAATGTTGGCTCAAACTTGTCTTGCATACACACCGTCACACAAATCTTGTCGGAAATTCCGAACGTCAGGAACGCGGTGACGTACAACACGTACGACGAGCCAAGAACAATTCAGTTCAATAGCCAGTGCAGCTCTTCTGCTTGATTCCGAGCATGCATGGAACTTTGTGCGTCGGAATTGTGTACACACGATCGGAATTTACGACAACGGATTTTGTTATCGGAAAATTTGAAATCCAGATCTTAAATTTGGTTTGTCGTAAAGTCCAATGGAAAATGTCTGATGGAGCCTACACACAGTCTGAATTTCCGACAACAAGCTCCGATCGCACATTTGCTGTTGGAAAATCCGACCGTGTGTACGCGGCATTAAAGTGCTCTCTGCCTACCAGGGAGCAGGATCTACTGGTTAGGTCTGCTCATTGTACTCAGGTGCAGCTAAGCTTGTTCTGACTGTCCCCCACTGATCCAAAAGGGAGTTATATTGAACAGTGGGAGGGGCCTTGGAAAGTGAGTGGACAGGCATTGTTACAGCCTTGGCTTTTGGCAGAGGAGAAGTGCTGCATTGCATGCTGGGATACTGTACAAATGCCAAGGGTACATGTGCTCAGGGTTAGGAGAGTTGGAGAGCAGGGTCCAGGAGGGAGTTGGTGGCTACCTCTCCTCCGTGGATTCTATTGTGCAGCCTTGGGTGGTTGATCCAAGGACCTGAAGTCAGAGAGAAGCTGAACCCAGAGGTCCTGCAGAGCTGACTGGAAGGGAGACACCAGGGAGGATCTGATTCTGCCTACTGTGAGTACAGATCTTTGTTTTTGGGGCCTGTCTTGTGAGGGCCGCCCCTATCAGCTGGAAGAGTCAGTGGACAGGTGTCAGTAAAGGGGATGCTAGAGAGTATCCTGAAGATAATGTAGTGCGTCAAGTCTGCTGCCAGTGAGAGCAAGAAGACTTAACCCTTCCATACATGTGGCTGTATGCTTAGAGCAGTGTGTCTGCTTCCACAAATCTTCTGGTGAGGCCAAGTGAGAGTTGTCATTATCCATTGTGAATAGTTAAGTTGGAGTATCCTACTCATCCCTTCTCCCATCCAAGTTCCAAAATAAAATACAAAAACACAAATATCCTGGACTGGTCATTGAGTAACGAGCAAGCGGGAGTAAGGGGAGGAATAAGTGGAAACCCCTAATAACCAAAGTGAAAACCCTTAGCAACTGGCTGCAGGTAATCAGAGGGAATCCTAAGAAGTCAACACTCAGCAAGCCCTATGGGGACACTGCTATATACAGTAATATATATATATATATATATATATATATATATATATATATATATATATATATATATATATATATACTGTATGTATGTATGTATGTGTAGCCCCTGGTCTGCTGCTGCCCGGCCTACAGTACTGCTCTGGTTGGCAGCACGGACTAGGCTACTACTAATGCTACCATCCCAACATCTCCTCTCCCCTTCTCAAGTAGGGTTGCCACCTTTTCTTCAAGCCAAACCCGAACCCTTTAGCAGCCAGGGCAGTGGGAAAAAAAAACAGGGGCTTCAGCCCGAAGTCCGAGCCCAGCACCGGGGGGGGGGTCTGACCTACCTGACATACACGACACACACTGACCTACCTGACACACACTGACCTACCTGACAGACACTGACCATTACACTCACCTAACTGACATACACTGACCTACCTGACACACACTGACCTACATGACATACACGACACACCAACCTACCTGACACACACTGACCTACCTGACATACACTGACCTACCTGACACACACTGACCTACCTGACATACACTGATGCACACTGACCTACACTGACACACACTGACCTACACTGACCAGACTTCAGGTGACGTGGCCTCCTCCTGCAGCTCAGCCGTAGTGTGCGGCGCGCCCATCACAGTAGAGTAGACAGCAGGCACTCCAGGCACCCAGAGCCAGAGCCATGATGACAGGACAGGAGAGGAGAGCCGCCCGTCCGAGTGGGGATCTTCTCACAGTGGTGCGGCAGCTGCATTGTAATTCCCACCTTCTGGAGCCTGCAGCACCTAGGATGAACGTCACACATCCCACGGTCCTCGCATTGGACCAGTGGGACGTCCACCATAGGCGCTGCAGGCTCCAGAAGGCGGGACCTGCTATGTCACTCAGCCGCGCTCGGGGTCAGATCGGTCCCCACTCAGCGGAGGCGCTCGGGGCTAATAATAGAACTGTGTATGCCCAAGACCCGGGGCTTTTTGGGGACCCATTCAGGGCTCCAGCCACCATCAGCCCCCGCTCCCAATGCCACTGAGCCTGGGTCACCTTTGGGTGCCCCAAGTAGAGTAGTTGTGTGGTGTACAACAGATTTGTGTGTGACTATCTTGGTTACTTGGGGAGCCACAGTCCAGTCTAAATAATGTGTCTGGGCTTCAGTCCACCTGAAACCCGGAAACATGATTCAAAACCCGAACTGTCCGGGTGAATCCAGGACAGGTGGCAAACCTACCCTCCAGCTGTCAAAGCGGCTGTGTGTGTGAGAAAAGATAGAAATAGCGCACAGCTGCTGTAGGGCTGTGTATGTAGCCTGAGGAAGCCCCGCCCCCCACCTGGGAACACAAAGAGGAAGAGGAAACTGAACTGATGTGCATCCTGGGAAGGACAGAGCCTGCTGGGAGGAGCTATGACTAATGAAGGATGTTGCCCCATGGAGACTGAGCCCGCACTACAGATCCCAGCAATACCAGGACTGTGCTGAAGAAGAAAAGGAAAGATACAACTTCTGGGCTTGGGGCAGTCATTTTCAGCAAGCTGCCTATTGAATGATTTGCCACATTGTTGTAGACACAGAGAGTCCCTGATATCTCCTAGTCTTTGGGAATGCCACTGCCAAGCCTGGTGATGCTGCCTGGTCATGGGGAGGATGTCACCACAGCTGGCATCACTGAGCCTGGAGGCAAGTTGTCATCTTATGTGAAGGTGAGAGGCTGCTGGCCATAAACTCTGCACATTATTTAAATTAACAGTGTTGCCTGCTTGGACACTGTTTGGAGATTTATGCCCAGGATTGTGGCGCTCACATTTGAGTGCTCCAACACTGGATATGGGCACTGGCTAGTGGGAGAGGGATAGCCAGAGATGGTCAGACCCCTTTCTTTGTATCACCCCTTAGTTAGGACTCCCCTTAGTATAGGGATTAGGGGTAAAGTCATCGCTCCCCTTTGTTCTTTACTAAGTTATACAGTAATTTCGTAACTGTTTTTATTTGCTGATTGAAGTTTTTATTGCTGCTTTCCATTCTTTTGGATGTTGAGTTGTTGTTGTTACATTAAATGTTCACCCTTCTGTACTGGTGTGTCGGAGAATGTGGGGCTGCCCAGAGAGCCATTGGGACTTGGAAGAGGGGGCCTGAGAAACAGCGGCTTCTTCGGTGGTAAAGATGAGAGAGGAAGATGCTTATCATATGTAAAAACTCACCCTTATCACTTGGTTCATTCTTCATCATTGCATCTGAGGATAAAAAAGAGACCTTAATATAGATTTCCAAACATTTTTCAATTTCCAGAAAGGGTTTTCAAGCAATGCTATGCAGATATAATGGTTCTCTCTGAGTGCCAGTCTGAACCCTCCACTCAATATCTCTCGGCACCATAGATCCCGCCTTGATAGTTTGATAGGAACGGCCTTTAAATTTGATTCACGTTTATTAAAGTAAATCTAAACCCTGACTGGAAGGTGTCATAAGCATTTTTGCATCTCAGAGCTGCTGATCTTTTATCTCTGTAACAAACTGACTGTATATGAATTATAAAATTTATAAGACATTAATACTGATATTATAGGAACTCATTGTCCATGAGTCATTAATACATTCTTTGGTTAAAAATGGAATACATGTGTCTTATGGCGTGGTTGTGTTTTGTCTACTTAAACTAGAAATAAAGGGAAACCCTTTTCTTTATATTTTGGATGGGTATAACCCCTGTCAGGTTGTAGGCAGGTGCTGTCTGTTTTCTCCACAGCCGGTGGCACTCGGCCATAGTGGCACTGTTGCTGGAAAGGAAATCAGGAGGAACAAGGTGTGATAGACTCACCCGGGGCAGAGGCTTTTGGAGGGGACTGAATGCTAGCCTCCTGCCTACCGACTATGGGCCCTGGCATTTGAGGGAGCTGCAAGCATTTGGGAAGATGTTCTGTTATGTAATGCAAAAAGACATTATTAAAAAGGCCATGATGGTCTCTGCCAACTTGGGACTCATAGCTGATGTTGATGTCATGACTGGGGCTCCCGGCCATAATATGTTTATTGAAAGTAGGTCTCCTGCTATTGACTGAAGGTGTTCTGTGTTTATACTTATGATAATGTGTATTCTGAGCTAGAAGACGGCAAGTCTGACCTGAAGGTCACCTAAGCTGGTTAAATGACTAGTTAATTAGCTCATGTTAATTTATGTTTCTGGTTACAGTTTGTATTGTTAGGGTACTCTGATCAGAAGGGAGGAACCTCCTTTTCAAGTGTATAAAAGCCTGTATTCTTGTTCAAATAAACTGTTATTTTTCTGGGTAACTCCAAAACTGGTATTGCCTAGTTCTTGGGGTAACTATAGCCAGACTTGCGGATCTTGTGTTCCAGAACTTGGGAAGCAGTTCTACGGCAGAGATACCCAACAGTTTCCTCTATTATTATTATTATTATTATTATTATTAATACAGGATTTATATAGCGCCAACAGTTTGTGCAGCACTTATGGTTTCCTGGGTCACTGGAGCAGCTATCCTATTGGATGCTTCTGCCACATTTGACTCAAGCAGCCATCTTGGGTTAGGCAAAGCCTACTTAAGGCCCTGGCTCCTGGTTTTGGCGCGCTTTGGCGGGAGGACAGAGTAGGGACAGGTACCACTTCTGTGAGGGACATTTACAGGGAAAGGTTCCAGACTAGGAGGGTAAGCGTAGGCCCTCATCTCTTCTGACCAAATCCCAATTGGGAACAGATGGCCAGGCTGCATTTGGTCCCCTCTCACCAGAAGCTGTCATTCCAACTGGAGTCCACCCTGTCACACTACTGAACTGTGAGTTTACCTGGCTGGGTAGCTGTCCCACCGGGCTTGTTGTGAACTGTTGCTACATTCATTCAATGCAAGTTCTGTTGCACCTGCCTGTGTGAATCATTGTCTCTGCACCACACTTCACCCCACCTACAATGTGTCCCATTGGGGAGATTTCCCTTCACTTCCTGTCTATTCCATAGCTACAACAGGAAGTAAGAGGAAATATCTCCAAAGTGAGGGAATCCCCGGTTGTCCCTGGTTGTCACCAGAACTAGTGTCCCCATTGGCTCCCTCAATTCCCTTAATTTCTGTTCTGGTGACCACACAAAGTTTGGGAATTTTTTTCACTTTCAGTAATAATGGTAAACATGACAAATAGAGAGGGGGAGATCTCCTTAACGGGGGATACAGACAACAATAAAGACTAACAGGAATTCTAATACACCTCCACTCCATCCAAAACTAAAAATAAGTCTGTTTTCAGTTATACTTTAACCACCTCCCACCCGGCCACTACACATATATGGCCGGGTGGGCGCTTCCTCCTTCTGAGTGGACACTCAGGAACGTCCCTCAGAAGGAGGGGGATCGCCCCCACGCAGCGGCGCGATCCCAATGCGCTCATGTTACCCCAGACACGGTGCATCTCCAATCGGCAGGAGGGCTCTGTGATTGGCCCTCCTGGTCACATGATGGCTGTGTCCAATCACAGCCATCATGTGATGTAAATAGAGAGCTGGTTGCTAGGCGATTGGCTCTCCTCTCCTCACACGAAAGTTGTCAGTTAAGGAGAGGAGAGCGGATCGCTGCAGCCGGCCGGTGATCAGTGAGTATGAGCTGTTCTTATAGCTTTTTACACACTGATCACCGGCACAGTGTCCCCACACATGTAAACAATCAATATCCCCAAGATAGTGTCCCCACACACGTCCCCACACAGTAAAAATACCTGTCCCCACATATGTAGCAGTAAAATCATATGTCCGAATCAGGGGCATAACTAGAAATAGCAGGGCCCCATAGAAAAATGTTGTATGGGGCCCCCCTGAAAACAGCCCCGCCCCCCACAGCTGCCCTAGTGTCAATGCAGCGTGACCTGTGCCACATACAGCGTGACCTGTGCCCAATACAGCACGACCAGTGCCCCATACAGCGTGACCTGTGCCCAATACAGCCTGGTCTGCCTGTGCCCCATACAGCCCCACCTATGCAGAGGAAGAGGCAAGCCACCCGGATCAGCAGAGAGCGGGATTGCTCGCTGTAAAAGCTTTCATTAGAATTTCCTGTTTTCCCGGGGCTCATTGTCACATAGCCCCACCTCTTGGCCCGACGCCTTTGATGACGTCACATGTCCCGCATTGGATCGGCGTTCTGTCTATCAATGGCACCGGGCCAAGAGGTGGAGCTATGTGACGTGAGCCCCGGGAACACTGGAAGTTCTAATGAAAGCTTTTACATCGGGCAATTCAGCTCTCTGCTGATACGAACAGCTCACCTCTTTCTTTCCTCTCTCTTCCCCTGGCTGGGAGACTGTGCCGGTGGTGCTCTTATCCTCACTGGGCCCCACTCAGCTGCGGGCCCCATAGCGCCCGCATGGATCGCTATGGTGGTAGTTACGCCTCTGGTCCCAATGATCATCTGCACACATCTGTACATGATCATCTGCGTACATCTGTCCGTGATCACACAAACCAATTACTATACACCTAGCGAGATTTTTTTACCAAAGACATGGAGTAGAATACATTTTGGCTTAAATTTAGGACAAAAATAGATTTTATTGGATTTCTTTAAAAACAGAAAGTAGAAAATATTGTGTTTTTCAAAATTTCCGCTCTTTCTTCGCTTATATCGCAATAAAAAAAATGATTTGTGAATAAATACCACCAAAAGAAAGCTCTATTTGTATGAATAAAATGATTAAAAATTAATTTGGATACAGCGTTGCATGACCGTGCAATTCTTATTGAAAGTGCAAGAGCGCTGAAAGCTTTAAATTGGCCTGGGAAGGAAAGGGGTGAAAGTGCCCAGCATTGAAGTGGTTAAAGCAAAAATGTAGAGTGGAGAGCAGCAGTAGCACTATTCATGTATAGTATGCTAGGCTATTATGGCAGACGTACTTCTTGATTTACCCTTCACCGGTGCTGGGAATTCCATGATCACCATTCCCAATCTACCATTCCTGCCATCTTCTACACCGCTTCTTCCAGTTTGGTGTTTTCTATCTTTGGACATGTGTAGCACCCTCCTAGATAGGCGCTAGGTTAGGTCAATTTAACTCTTGGCCTACTATAATCAGTTGAGCTGTGTGTAAACATTTTGGTCTGTTCTGTGTCTCACTGGCTGCAAGGTTGACTGCATCCCCCTGTCTATCTGGAAAGGTTCTAGATAGAAGGTAGGGAGCTGGGAGAAGCAAATCAACAGTTGAATATTTATGCAGCCCTGGAAATCCCTGGGGAGAGGTACCCAGACAGTGGCTTGGAGAGAGTATAAATTGTCTGGGGTTTGGAAAAAAGAGGGGTCTTGTCCTAGGAGAAGAAGATCACAGCTTGGAGGGCTGCTGCCCTTCGGGGCAGGCCTGCCATGTGTCTGCTGCTCATGGAGGTCCCAGCTGTGGGGGGGGGCCTATTCTGCTAAAATGTGATGGAGCTGACCGAGGGACTTTCGTCTGGAGATCTAGTCTGGTATGACTGGAGAGGTGTCTGGAAGATATTGGAAGTAGGCATTCAATTATCCAAGGGCATTAGTGAGTACAGACTGGTGTGAGAGAGGAGTGACTGTGACTGTGTGCCTGGCTGTGGGTATACCATTGAGGAAAAGGACACGGGGAGATAAAATAGTAGGATCCTATGGGAGGGAGCACTATGCATGGAAGGCATCTGGCTCCATTCTTGGCATCTTACAGATAACAGAAGTGGGTTGGGAGTGTACACTACATTTTTGTAATACAGGCAGCGCACACACACCAAAAAAAGTGCCAGGACCAAGAATGTCTCTGACTGAGAAAAATATCAGTTGACAATGGTCAAAGGGGCAGGAGGCCCTGCGGTACTACGAAACAGTCCAGGCAAAAAGTTATTCCAAAACTGGTAAAAATATATTTTTATTGCAGATCCAACGTGTTTCAGAGGTCAGAGCACATCCCCTTTATTAGGGCTTAAGAAAAAGATCGGTGTATGCCAATTATGTTGCTGCTGACAGATGTTGTGCTTGTACACCAGCCAGGTATAACACACAGCCAAATGCTTGGGTCAGGAACTATAGCTCTGGCTGGTTCCCTAAAAGTGCTTGCAAAGTCTTGTTTTTTTTTTTTTGTATAACTATAACAGACATTTTATACTTACCTGCTCTGTGTAATTGTTTTGCACAGAGCACCCCCAATCCTCCTCTTCTCAGGTCCCTCGCTGCCTCTCTTGGCCCCTCCCTCCTGACGATTGCCCCCATGACAAGCAGCTTGCAATGGGGGCACCCGAGCCGAGCATCTGTGTGTCCATTCAGACATGGAGCTGCAGTTCGCCCCCCCCCCCCCTCTGACTGGCTAACTAACTGACTTTGATTGACAGCAGCAGGAGCCAATGGCGCCACTGCTGTGCCTCAGCCAATCAGGAGGGAGAGGCACTCGTGCACATCACTGTGTGGAGATGGGGCTCAGGTAAGTATTAGGGGGGCTGCTGCACACAGAAGGTTTTTTTTACCTTATTGCATAGAATGCTTCTTCCGCCTTTAGAACCACTTTAAGGCAAGCAGGTCTACCAGTACTTGGATGCCCCCAGGTTTTAGATTATGATGCTATAGTTCCTGGTCAGATGGTACAGGGACTGAGCAACTGAAACAACAAAGGGTACACATAGTCCTAAGGCTGGTCAGGCAGTAGACAGCAGTTGGTAGTGGAATCCTAGGACAATCCAAATTCAGATAAGGTAGCAAGCATGTATACATCCAAAAACAGTTTTGAGATCAGGGTTGGTAGCAAGCAAATATAGTCCTTTTAACAATCCAAGGTCAAGTTCAGACACCAATCCACAGAGTAATCCAGTTACAAGGCAAAGATCAGCAACAAGGGAATCCAATTAAATAGCAAAGCTGTGTCCACCCGATCCATGTGGGTGGGTGTGGTGTGTGTGTGTAATGGCCTCAGTGCTTTTCCACTAACCATGCCTTGACGCATTTCACCCCACCCGCTGGGGTCTTAGTCATAGAGCTCCTTGACTAAGCCCCGGTGGGTGGGGCGAAATGCGTCACTGGCCATGGTCAGTGGAGCGGCACTGGCTGAGGCCATTTTCCACACACACTCACACACACACATACATCCACATGGATGAGGATGGGAAAGCAGCATCTCAAACTTCCTTTGTCGCCACCTCTGGATGACTAATATCTGATGCCGGCACCCTTATTCTTGAGCCCCAATGGGGAAGCACACTCTGCTCTTGTTTGGTTTGGCACTACAAGGTCTTACAGGTCGCCGCAGAGCTGGGTCAGACAAGGAGAGAGATAGTGAGCCAGAAAACTAACACAATCGCAAGGGCAGAGGCTGATGAGGTTTAAGTAAGGTGTTTCCTGCTCTGAGGACCAATCCCGGCACAGGTGTCAAACTGGCAGCCCTCCACCTGTTGCAAAACCACAATTCCCATGAGGCATTGCAAGGCTGACAGTTACAAGCATGACTCCCACCTGCAGAAGCATGATGGGGCTTGTAATTCCACAACAGCTGGAGGGCCGCCAGTTTGACACTCCTGAGATAGGGGGTATGTGAGTAGACTCCTTACCTGGCAGCTAATGAGAACATCTCGGAGTTCGAGAAGACTCATTACTCTACAGCTGAAAAAGTCCTTGAAAAAGTCACGTGCCAGTGATGTAACGCGTGGGAGGAGCTTAGGACGTTCAGTGCTGCAATACACCTGAAGGTTAACAGCAGCTGTTTCTCTATGGGAAACCTCGTCCACAGCGGCTGACTGCAATCTGCATATTTGAATGCTTCTAATAGACCGGGAGTTTGTGAGTGTATCTCTTGTCCCTGTTTTGCTTATGTACTATCTAGTAAGTTCACTGCACAATGATCTATTTTTTCTTTGCTTGCTTTGCATAAAACCTTTATCCTGAGAGCCGAATCACCAGCAGTATTATGGCTAAAGTGGGATGCAAGAAAAACTAAATATCCTGATACAAACGATCTAACCCAGTGAGTCAATCAATCTGGATTAAGGGAAGGAACTGTTTAATTATTTTTACTTTCCCCCACTATTTATCTCTGCCTGGACATTGTACTCAGAGTGTCATTATTATTTTATTTATATTCACCGTCACATCACCAATTTGAAGATTTATTTTGGCAATTTTAACACATGTATTAGCACCATAATTATTTATTTATTTTATTCACATGTATGCATTTTTTATTCCTGGCTTTAAGCTTAGTCGCAGCAGCATGGGAGCAACTATGAGTCTGAGAAGACCCTTTAGCTCTAAGCTCACAGGAGAAACTGGAAGGTTGCCTAACACCAGGTTCAAAAACCACAATTATTTTTTTTTTTTTACGCCCCGATGAAGGGGGTATTTTCTTGCCCTTGAAATGCATGGACTCTGTAAAAAAAATCTTTTACACTATTTTGGAATAAATTTGTGGCTGGACAATCCACTTTCATTGTGAAGCTTCAAGCTTAGACTTTTGCTGTAACATACAAAGAAGATAGTAGATATCCATTAGTGTGAAGAAGTTACTATCCTGAAATCCAGATAATTAGTACAATTATAACTTCTAGAGGCAACTGGATAATGCTAAACCCCCAGAACTATTCTTATTTTTTGTCCTTGTGGTTCTAATGCATCTTCACTCCATCCAAAACCAACATTCTACATGAACAGATCAAAGCTCTGATTTACCTGACTCCATCTCCATATCTTCTGTTTTGCTCATTGTGCACCGAGTACAAAAGGAATTCCGAATGCCGTGTGATCCGCGTCTTCTAATACTGGGAACATACAAAGATGAGTTTACCTGATACTATGCTACATTTTCTAGGTGCATAAAATACAAAAGTATATTTTTCTTCTTATAATTATTATTATTATTACTATTACTAATAGTAATGTTACTGGTGTTGTTTATAGCTTGTTGTTGTTGGTAATGATGGTAGCTCTTGTTGTTTGTAAATTAATGGTAGTTGTTTGATACTAGTTTTTGCTTTTAATTGTTAGTATTTGTCGATTATTAATTTGCTGCTGTCGATTGTTTCTATGAATGCATAGGGAGAGCAATAGCACCACACTGAAGGTTAAGCAGTTCGATACGTATTTATTTTGATACAGAAATCTAAAGACAAGGACAACAAGCCAAACCAGAAGAGGTTACAAGAACTGACACTATATTAACCAGAAAAATATAACAAACCAACAACTTGTAAAAGGAGAGATAGAGAGATACGAAGTAACATTGTTTATAAACATTGATCAGACAAGAGACACAAACAATGTTACTTTGTATCTCTCTATCTCCTGTCTGATCAATGTTTATAAACAATGTTACTTTGTATCACTCTGTTTATAAACCTTGATCAGACCGGAGATAGAGAGATACAAAGTAACATTTTTTATAAACATTGATCAGACCGCAAATAGAGAGATACAAAGTAAAAAATTTTATAAACATTGATCAGACCGCAAATAGAGAGATACAAAGTAACATTTTTTATAAACATTGATCAGACAGGAGATAGAGAGATACCAAGTAACATTTTTTATAAACATTGATCAGACAGGAGAGATAGAGAGATACAAAGTAACATTGTATATTCTCGCCTCTCTGTCCTGTGGTCGGGTACATGATGCATCTCATTTTATGTAAAACTAATATAGCAGCATAGAACTGAATTCTGAATGAAGATTACACACACTTTCTGATTGAAATGTAAAAGCTGAAAGCTATAACTTGTATATACTAAATACATCACATACATATACATTTAACAGTTCAGAATACTAAACTTCAATATGGGTTTTAAGCTGGCTACATGTTAGGCTGGAAGGTTCAAAAACATTCACCTGCTTATTTTTTGAGGTTGATCAAATAGGCGTTCATCAATCTGTAACAAATCTGGAGAAAAAGATCTGAGTATATGATCAAAACGTTCAAATTTAGAAATGACCAACAGCAAAAAAAAAAAAAAAACACACCACACATTGTAATGCAATCAGTAGATAAAAATAAAGATAATAACACAGACAGCTGAATTGGTGTAATGCCGCGTACACACGAACGGACTTTGCGGCAGACTTTGCCCAGCGGACTTTTCAGTGGACTTTACGACGGACTTTCCGAATGAACAGACTTGCCTACACACAATCAACCAAAGTCCAATGAATTCGTACGTGATGACGTACGACTGGACTAAAACAAGGAAGTTCATAGCCAGTAGCCAATAGCTGCCCTAGCGTGGGTTTTCATCTGTCGGACTAGCATACAGACGAGCGGACTTTTCGACCGGACTCGAGTCCGTCGGATAGATTTGAAACATGTTTCAAATCTAAGTCCGGCAAACTTTTGAGAAAAAAAAAGTCAGCTGGAGCCCACACACGATCGAATTGTCCGACGCAACGGAAAAGTTTGCCGGAAAGTCCGCTCGTGTGTACGCAGCATAAGAGTCTTAAGGTTTCTTGCAAAAGTAGAGGTTGGCTTTGGACCTGCTGAGACTTTCTATTAGTTAGGAAGAATGTCCAAATTATCATACAATCTGTTATAATGTATCATATGATCAGAGTGTAATAATGTATTATACGATCAGAGTGTAACAATGTATCATACAGCCAGCGTGTAACAATGTATTATATGATCAGAGTGTAACAATGTATCATACAACCAGCGTGTAACAATGAATTATATGATCAGAGTGTAACAATGTATCAAACAACCAGTGTGTAATAATGTATTATATGATCAGAGTGTAACAATGTATCATACAACCAGTGTGTAATAATGTATTATATGATCAGAGTGTAACAATGTATCATACAACCAGTGTGTAACAATGTATTATACGATCAGAGTGTAACAATGTATCATACAACCAGCGTGTAATAATGTATTATATGATCAGAGTGTAACAATGTATCATACAACCAGCGTGTAACAATGTATTATATGATCAGACTGTAATAATGTATCATACAACCAGTGTTTAATAATGTATTATATGATCAGAGTGTAACAATGTATCATACAACCAGCGTGTAACAATGTATTATATGATCAGACTGTAATAATGTATCATACAACCACTGTTTAATAATGTATTATATGATCAGAGTGTAACAATGTATCATACAACCAGCGTGTAACAATGTATCATACAACCAGCGTGTAACAATGTATTATACGATCAGACTGTAATAATGTATCATACAACTAGCGTGTAATAATGTATCATACAACCATGACTCTGACTATAAATAATAAAAAAAAGCTTTTAAAAAAAATAAAAATGAAGGAACACTATCATCATTTAAATGTTACAAAGAATATAACAGAATATGTAAAAAGGGAATCAAAGACGCAAAAAATCTAAACGAATGACAGATTGTAAAAGAGAGTAGGACAAACCCCAAAAAATTCTTCAACTATATTAATAGTAAAAAGGTCAGGTCTGAGCATGTAGGCCCTTTACAAAATAATCTAGAGTGGGTGACTGGGGACAAAGAGAAGGCAAATGTATTAAATACTTTCTTCAGCTCTGTGTATACAAAGGAGTATGGGGGAGCTCATGTCCATAATGGGGGGTGGTATTGACACAGCCCCGAATGATCGACAATGGCTCAAAAGTGATATGGTCCAGAAATATTTAGACAGAATAAAGGTGGATAAAGCACCTGGACCAGGTGGCATCCACCCACGGATCCTAAAAAAAATGGAGCTCTGTCATTTCAATGTCATTGTTTCTAATTTTTAGGGACTCGTTAATGACGGGAATGGTACCACTGGATTGGTGTAGGGCCAATGGGGTGCCCATATTTAAAAAGGGAACAAAGTCTTTACCAAGTAACTATAGACCTGTTAGTTTAACTTCTATAGTTGGGAAGATACTGGAGAGTTTAACAAAAGACGAGTTCTTGCTGGAAAAAAATATTTTAAGCAAGAGACAGCATGGGAGGTAAGTAAAACCTTGGACAGAGGAGTGACTGTGGACGGGGTATACTTGACAGAGGGGTGGCTGTGGACATGGTATACTTGGACAGAGGAGTGGCTGTGGAGGTGGTATACTTGGACAGAGGGGTGGCTGTGGACGGGGTATACTTGGACAGAGGGGTGGCGGTGGATGTGGTATACTTGGACAGAGGGGTGGCTGTGGAGGTGGTATACTTGGACAGAGGGGTGGCAGTGGACGTGGTATACTTGGACAGAGGGGTGGTGGTGGACGTGGTATACTTGGACAGAGGGGCGGCGGTGGACATGGTATACTTGGGTCAGAGGGGTGGCGGTGGACGTGGTATACTTGGATTTTGCAAAAGCGTTTGACACAGTTCCCCACACATGGCTCATGTGTAAGGTAAAGTCTACAGGCTTGGAAATATCAGTTTGTAAATGGATAGAAAACTGTCTAAAAGACAGAATTCAGAGAGTCGTGGTTAATGATTCTTACTCTGAATGGTCTAAGGTTATCAGTGGTATACACCAAGGTTCAGTGATGGGACCTTTACTTTGTAATATCTTTATATGTGATATTGGGTCTGGGATTAAAAGTAACATTTCAGTCTTTGCAGATGACACCAAGCTATGCAGTGGAATAACGTCCTTACAGGATGTCTCCAATTTACAAGGCGACCTCAATGCACTGTCTAATTGGGCGACTATGTGGCAGATGAGGTTTAATGTAGATAAATGTAAAGTTATGCACTTGGGGGCTAAGAATATGCATCATACATACTAGGGGGAGTACAACTGGGGGAATCCATAGTGGAGAAGGATCTGGGGGTTTTGGTAGATCATAAGCTTAATATTAGCATGCAATGCCAAGCTGAAGTTTCCAAAGTGAGCAAAGTCCTTTCTTGCATTAAGAGAGATATGGACTCCAGAGAAAGAGATATCATTCCCCCCCCCCCTGTACAAATCATTAGTAAGACCTCATCTGGAATATGCAGTTCAGTTTTGGGCACCAGTTTTTAAAAAGGATAATTTGGGGAACTGGATGAATTGCAGAGAAGGGCAACCAAACTGATAAGAGGCATGGGGGAGCTCAGCTATGAGGAAAGATTAGAGGAACCGAATTTATTCTCTCTTGAGAAGAGGAGAATAAGGGGGGATATGATCACCATGTATAAATATATAAGGGGTCCATATAGTGAACTTGGTGTTGAGTTATTCACTTTAAGGTCATCACAGAGGACACGGGGGGCACTCTTTACACCTAGAGGAAAAGAGATTTCATCTCCAAATACGGAAAGGTTTCTTCACAGTTGTGTAGAGCTGTGAAAATGTGGAATTGACTCCCTTCAGAGGTGGTTCTGGCCAGATCAGTAGATTGCTATAAAAAAAGAAAGTCCTGGATTCTTTCCTAAATGTACATAACATAACTGGGTACTGACATTTATAGGTAAAATTGATCCAGAGAATATCAGATTGCCTCTCGGGGGATCAGGAAGGAATTTTTTCCCGTGCTGGAGCGAATTGGATCATGCTCTGCTGGGGGTTTTTTTTTCGCCTTTCTCTGGTTCAACTGTGGGTGAAGGATTGTGTATATGGGATTGTATATGGGATTGTATTATTATTTTATTTTTTGGTTGAACTAGATGAACTTGTGTCTTTTTTTCAACCTGACTAACTATGTAACTATGTAACCAGACTGTAATAAGGTATCATACGATTAGACTGTAATAATATAGTCAGTTCTACAATCTGCTATCTAATAATTGTAACTAAAATTGTTATAATGTATCTATTCATTGTCTCCTAAAACCTCATCCAGATCAGGACCACATTGGATCTTATAGATATTTAGACTTCCATACAGTTCTAGGTAAACTTACTAGAATGGTTCATGTATGGACACCATTTGTGGACTTTAATATGGGCTCCGACCCTTAAATATAAATTCAATTTGATTCTAAATCTGACTGAATAATAATGCAAAGTCCCCTCTCTTATGTGCTAGCTACAAATAATATTACAATGGTTACAAAATAGCTAAAATATGCAAACAGTATATATATATATATATTATATGAAATTCATTTTAGAATTTAGAGTCACATCCCACCTGGAAAGTGCAGCAATCTGATTCCTGGATGACACCCTGATCACCCCGATTCCTCCTGTCCGTCCGTCCGTGTAATAAGTCAATAACACAAAACATTTCCTGTCTTGGACATAAACTCTCTCTCCTCCCCTTGTAATATCATCCTCACTGGTTTGTAAAAAATACTTATTATCAGTTGGAAACATCAAAGTGAAATCTATGACTATCGTGTTCAGCAGTCAGTGATATCAGTAGCTGGGTAGTGCAGTCTGCACACTGAAATGAACAAAGAGCTTTTGGACAGGGCTGGAGGAAAAGGGTTGGGATGGTGAGATCTATAACTTGAGTCAGAAGTTTAAATTTAAAGTTATATTAATAAAATGCTAGCAGGTTGGCCAGCCAGATCTTGGAGAATGTTGACAGAATCTTATGAGATTTGGGTTACTCTGCATTCCCCGGATCTTGTCGACAGGAGGCTAATGTCACCTACTTATATGGAAGAACCCACAGCTACTTTTATGTAGCATTTTAGGGAGGGGGCACCTTAAATAAGTGGACCTTGCTATTGGGATTGAAGGTCTGCTTTAAAGACTACACCTTTCAGACCATGGTTCATGTTAGATCTATAGTTAGGTTGCAATAGGAAATATGGCCAACATGCACAGCCACCCCCCCCCCCCCCATTTACAGGATTGTAGGGTTCCTCTCCCCATGATCTCTGCCCACACAGCCATGTTGTTCATTAAAATGAAAGGGTTGATGAAAACCTGCCACTGTAGTAGAGGGACTCATACTGCTCATCAGATGACAAGTGCAGTGATGTCACCCCATTGTAGTCCATTGATACTTCCTCCAGCTCTAAAGCAGAAGGTTGCTACCTTAGTATACAGTGCCTTAAAAAAAGATTTCATACCCCTTGAAATTTTCCACATTTTGTCATGTTAACCCGGTAGTTGTGGGGGTCTGCGTGCAGGGGGGCTTATTGGAACCTGGAAGCCCCCTTTAACAAGGGGGCCCCCAGATCCCGCCTCCCCCCCATGTGAATGGGTATGGGTATGGGGTTGTACCCCTACCCAATCACCAGAAAAAGTAAAAAAAGTCAAAACGACAGCAGACAGTTTTTGACAAGTCCTTTATTAAGAAAATAAAAAAGTGTCCCGTGATATAAATCTTTCGTTAATCACGCCGTCGACGGTCCCAAGAAAAAGAAAAAAGAACGGAAAAACTCTGCCTCATATGACATCAGAGGGGGTGGGGTCACCCATTTACATCACCGGATGACCCCTTCCTTGGCTATATAACAGTTGTCAAAGCGAAAAGTCAGCAGTTGGCGGGATGCCTCCCATGGAGACGGAGTTTTTCAGTTTTTTTGGATTTTTTTCTCGGGACCGTCGCCACAATATACTCATTCACGTGGGGAGGTGGGATCTGGGGGCCCCCTTGTTAAAGGGGGTGTGGGAGATTTGCTCGTGGGCAGTTTCTTTAAAATCTGACGGGTTGCCAGCTTTTTTTAGAAGAGGTTTGCAAAGTCATGAAAACAAACAAAAAACAGTAAAGAAACTCCTTGCCGTCCAGCGCTAAACTAAACAGTAGACTCCTCTCTATACAGGGTGGGGCTGGTCCCTGTCACCTACAAAACATGAGGTAAAACAAACCTTCTTTTTAAATCCAAACAGAGCTCCTCTCTCTCAGATTCCCTTCTGAGTCTCAGGCCAGAGCTATCCTGTGCTCTCTTTCTGGTCATTTAAAGTCCACCTGAGCGTGGACTCAAGTGGACCACAGCACCCGGACCGGAACCAAGCTTGCCACAGAGGCTGGAAAAACCCGGGCCGGATTCTGGTTCAGTCTCTTACAATAGAACGCATGCGAGGTGAAATATACCGATTATCCAATACCTCACCTCGCATACCATTGCAGGGGCTTCCAGATTCTGATAAGCCCCTTGCCCGCAGACCCCCACAACCACCGGGCAAGGGCAAGGGATGTGGGGATGAGGCCCTTGTCCCCATCAACATGGGGACAAGTGTTGTGGAAAATTTGATATTAATGTATTGTCATAAGAGTCTCCCAGTGTCTGTTCAATCGCAGCCCGCTCTAAAGAGCTGACTGGGGCAGACTGACGCTGGTTGAGACCTGTTAGGTAGTGGAAAACTTCCTGGTGTTTGGAGAGAGGTGTTTGCGGAGAGAGGACATGTCCGCCAGCAAGGGGCCCCTGTGCAATGCACAGAACGATCGTCTGGTGGGGATGTGTTCGCTCTGCAAAGACATTATTGGTTTAGCGGTGGTTTGCTCTTGTCACCCCTGGTATGCCTGATCAACATGTTTGGGGTGCCATGACCTACACCTGCAGATAATCTCCCATCCATGAGGAACTTTAGTCATCGTTATTTGGTTGTATGTATTTTGTTGTTAAATCCTTATATGGTCATTCACATCCTGTGAAGTCATATCCTGTGAGGCTGAGGTCATATCCTGTGAAGGAAGCGACTGGCTGTTGGGGCCAGGGCTTCCTGTTTGTGATTGCTTTTGTTGTTTTTGAATAAAGGAGGCAGACTGAGGGCTGTGGAGGCAGTCTTGCTGGGATGAGAATGTAAGAAGCATGTGTTGTGTCTATTTGTAAGCATGGGGCACACACCAGAGGAGGGACTACGGCAGAAGGAAAGACATATGATCAAAAGGTGAGATGCATTTATATCATTAGACGAAATTGTTATTATGATTAGAAACAGGAGATTTGGCTGTGTGCTCTGTGTGCAGCCAAATTTATATGTCACAAGGTGCTTTGGGGGGGGACCCCAAAGCACCCTTCCCATGTTGAGGGCATGTGGCCTGGTACAGTTCAGAAGTGGGAGGGCACTCTCTTGCCCCCCCTTTTCCTGCAGCCTGCGTGCTCAGATAAGGGTCTGGTATGGATTTCGAAGGGGAACCCCTACGCCATTTTTTTTTTTTACATTTTGGCCGGGAGTTCCCCTTAATATCCATACCGGACCCGAAGGGCCTGGTAATGGACTGGGGGGGAACCATGCCATTTTTTTCAATGATTTTTTTATGTATATTGTCGGGATCCGACAATACATTACAGCCACGATCAGTTTTACATTACATTTTTTCCTTTAGAAATGTCATTTTGCTGTGTTATTGTTATAAACAAGGGAAAGATGCACTACTTTACAGGCAGACTAAGGGGAACCCCAGGCACGATATTTAAAGGAATATTTCATTTTTATTGTTTCACTTCTGCGAATCTGTGGCAAGACTTGAAAATTGCTGTTCACAGACGCTCTCCATCCAATCTGACAGAGCTTGAGATATTTTGGAAAGAAGAATGGGCAAAAATGTCCCTCTCCAGATGTGCAAAGCTGGTAGAGACATCCCCAAAAAGACTTGCAGCTGTAATTGCAGTGAAAGGGGGTTCTACAAAGTATTGACTCAGGGGGGCGCCATACAAATGTACCCCCCCACACTTTTCACATATTTCTTTGTGATAAATTTTGAAAAAAATGTATCATTTTCCTTCTACTTCACAATTATGGGCCACTTTGTGTTGGCCTATCACATAAAATCCCAATAAAATACATTTACGTTTTTGGTCGCAACAGCTGATCATGTGGTAAGGGGTCGGGACCGACCCCTTACTCTGATCTGTGATCAGGCGAGTCTCATAGACTCACTGATCACCGAGCGAGCAATGTAGTCCCGGCAATGTAGGTCCGCGCTGTTGCCGTCATTTGGCAATAGCGCGGATCTGAAGAGGTTAAGCACCTCTCACCTGGCCTATTAAAATAATCCTTGGTTGACGTCCATATGATGTCCTCCAGATACGTTCCTCATGCGTGCCCCAGGAGCTGCGCGGCAGCACAATCTGTCACACTGTCTGTCCACCGGACAGATAGTTGTACCAGGCCAGCCCTGTGATCGCTGTGACCAATTATAGCGATTACATGTCAATTGTACACAATGGGGTTGATTTACTAAAGGCAAAGCCACTTTGCACTACAAGTGCACTGCAAGTGCAGTCGCTGTAGATCTGAGGGGAAGATCTGAAATAAGGGGAAGCTCTGCTGGTTTTATCATCCAATCGTGTGCAAGCAAAAATGCTGTTTTTTGTTTTCCTTGCATGTCCCTTTCAGATCTACAGCGACTGCACTTCCAAGTGCACTTGTAGTGCAAAGTGGATTTGCCTTTCGTAAATCAACCTCAATGGCTTTCATTCATAATCATTCATTGTGTACTATTGTGATCTCTGTGATTGGTCACAGTGATCACATGGTACAGACAGGGCCAATCACAGCTCACCTGTACCATGTGATAGCTGTGGCCACTCACAGCTTTCACAATAGTACACACTGGCAATGAATTGGTGCCATTCATAAAAATAATTGCTCATAACAGTAATTATCACTGTTATAAGCAATCATAGCGCAGAAAAACAAAAACCCCATCACCTTATTAGTGCAGAGTAATGTCACTATGGTAAAACTCTACTACTCATGACTCTTCCTAAATACCTCGGACTGTCTACTTTCCAAAAAGGGGTCATTTGGGAGGTATTTGTACTGTCTGGCATTTTTTGAGCCTCAAGAAATTAGATCGCCATCAGTACATCAGGACTGATCGATTTTCAGATATATATATATATACCATAGTTTGTGGACTCTATAACTTTCCTACAAACTAAATAATATTCACTAATTTGGGTTATTTTCACCAAAGAAATGGAGCAGAATACGTTTAGACCTAAATTTATGAAGAAAGATTTATTTATTTGCAAAATTTTATAACAGAAAGGAAAAAAAATAAGTTTGTTTTTTTTTTTTCAAAATGTTTGCTATTTTTTCCTTTGTATATAAAAAAAAATACCCAGTGGTGATTAAACACCAGCACAAAAAGCTCTATTTGTGTAAAAAATACAATAAAAATTTTACTTGGGTGACTGAATAATTGTCATTTAAATTGTGACAGCGCCAAAAGCTGAAAACTGACCTGCGGCAGAAAGGAGGTGAACGTGTCCCGTAATGTGGTGGTTAAAGATGAAGTCCAGGATAAAAACCTTCCTTTCTATCTGTAGCCCCCTGGTCCTAAACTGGGGCTATAATATAAATTTAGTTTTTGGCTGGGCTGTAGACAGCTCAGATTGGTTGTACAGTTTATCTGGTCTTTCCCTAATCTCAATTGGGTGGTGCATTTCTCACTGTCGCCAGTAGGTGTCACTGGTACCACAGGCCAGTATGAAAAGTACAACTAGGTTGAGCTATGAATATTTCTTCTTCTTCCAGCCAGCCCAGTAGGAGGATCTTGGCCGCTGGTGCATTCTGGGAGAGGATATATATTTGGGCTGGGCCATGCGCTCGCTCTCTTGCCTTAGGCCCTCCTGGCCTAGGGGCGAGCTGCTGAAGTGAGCTCTGCAAGGAGGCCCAGATGCCTGTCCTGAGGTGGTCCGAGGCTGTCTTGCCCCGCGTGGAAGAAGCCAAACCAAATAGAGAAGATCCAGGGGAGGACCCTTGCTGGAGAGATGAAGGCTGGTCTCCCAGAAGGGCCTAGTGAATAGTTTGGAGGACGCACCTACATCTAAAACTGTGCTTACAGTGTTGCCGAGTCGGCTTAAAAGTTCTGACACTGTGAAGCTGAATCTTGCTCTCCAATCTAAAAACGTGTTTGCAGTATCGTCGGGTCAGCTTACAGGTTCTGGTACTGTGAAGCTGTACTTTTTCTGGATCCAAGGAGTCTGTAAGTGATCTGCTACTGGTATCTGAGACCCCTAACGCTCTCTCCTACTAACTCCTTTTAAGTTCTGCATTAAAGCTTTGAAAAGATCAAAAGTGACTGGCGCCCAATTTCTGTTCTAAATTCCCCATTATAGCCATGGACTGAGCCCTGGGGTAAATGCTAGCTCGCCCCCTGCCTCTGGAGGTTACTCCCTGCCCCCAGAAGACCCAGGGGGGCGCTACATATCTATCCAATCAATCCTGGGATTTACACAGCTCTGTCACAGTGCACAGCCCTCTCTAACTGGGGCAGCGACATGATTTTTCTCTGCTGCCATTCAGACTTACTGGTCTCCCACTCCCCAAGCCAGTGATTAGACAGGAAAGGAAAAGCAACAGACTGATGAGCTCATCACTCTGCTCTCTCCTCCTATCAGCACCTCCCTGGTTAGCAAAATTTATTTCCACCAGTCTGAGCTCTGCAAGTTACATCCAAGAACCTTCACTACTTGTATTTACCAAACTGTATTGAGTGTTTTTTTTTTCTCAGCGCATAGGACATAAGTACTTACCCCATCTGAGTCACCTTTTGTCTCCACCCTTTACCCACCTCCAAGCTCTGTCCCTTGGTTCCACCCCATACACACCTCCAAGCTCTGTCCCTTGGTTCCACCCCATACACACCTCCAAGCTCTGTCCCTTGGTTCGGCCCCCTACCCACCTCCAAGCTCTGTCCCTTGGTTCTGCCCCCTACCCACCTCCAAGCTCTGTCCCTTGGTTCTGCCCCCTACCCACCTCCAAGCTCTGTCCCTTGGTTCTGCCCTCTACCCACCTCCAAGCTCTGTCCCCTGTAATTGCGTTTCCCCTGCATTCCTGCTGAAAAAAAAGCCCTGGATGTAATAATGAATACAGAGCAGCAGCAGATCTCCCCCAACAACAACAGAACCTCAGCAACAATAGATCCCTCCCAGGAATAATAAATCTCCCATCAGCCAGCATAAATAGACCTTCCAGCAGCCAGCAACATCAGACCCCCCCCCCTTTAACAGTAGATCCCTCCCACCAACAATTGACTCCTAGCAACAACAGATCCCCCCAAGCAACAAGAGTCAATAGATTCTCCAGGAGACCCCAGCATCCCTTGCCATTACATGCATCTAATGCTGGAGGTGTTGTAATTGCGTTCCTGCTGAAAAAAAGCCCTGGATGTAACAATGAATACAGAGCTGCAGTAGATCCCCCCCCCAGCAACAATAGACTCCCCACAACATAATAAACCCCAAGTAACAATAGACCCCTTCCAGGAACAATCAATCTCCCAGCAGCCAGCATAAGTAGACCCTCCAACAGCCAGCAACAAAAGACCCCTCCCTCAATAGTAGATCCCGCCCAGCAACAATTGACCCCTAGCAACAACATTATCCCCCAAGCAACAATAGATCCCCCAGCAGTCAGAGTCAATAGACTCTCCAGGAGACCTCCGCACCCCTTTGTCATTATAATGCATTCAGTGCTGGAGGCGCTCTAACTGCATTCCTACTGAAAAAAAGACCTGGATGTAATAATGAATTAGAGAGCTGCAGTAATTGTGTCATCTATATGTCTGGAGTCTCCATTCTGTTATGTATATGTAGCACCCTGATGTTTAGGCAGGGTTGCTCTTAAATTTACATGCCAGGTTTAGTTGCCTTGGCCAAATTATTAGGGATCAATATTTTCACCCTAATTCTGAAAATGGTGGCTGGGTGCTTGGTGGCATTAAGATAAGACAAGGGAATTGCAAGGACAAGTTAGGAGTATATGGGGTATCTCAGCCAATGGGCTGGGGCTTTCTTGAATCCCTTGGCCTGCTGGGAGAACCTATATATTTGGATGGAGTGATGGTGATCTGTGTTCTGTGTGCCACCTGGACGGCTGTCTGGGTGGACGTGTGTTGTTCTGCCCCGGGCTGCTAGGCCAGAGCCTGAGGCGTAACCCAGGGACATCTGGGTGCTAGGCTGTCTGAGGGCCTATCCAGAAGCAAGAGAGCAGCATAGGGAAGGGACTGCGGCTTGCAGTCCAACCAGAAGTGACGTTTCTGCCAGCTGGAGAACCTGTCGTGGTCAGACGTAGAGGGGAAGCTGTCGCCAAAAAGGGACAATCCACCTTATTACCAGGGACCACAGTGAGTAGCTGAAGAAAGTGCCGAAGCAGTATTCTCACCAACCGAGGACGGTGAAGAATTGGGAAACTTCAGCAGGTGTCAAGGCAGTGGAGGTGACGCATGCAGAGCAGCCTTGTGTGCCAAGCCAGACTGAGACTGAGACCGGGACTGAGCAGGCCAGTGGGGTGACGCTTGAGGAGTATCTGTGAGTGCCAAGCTAGGGACCCAGCAGGGAAGCGGGGGTGATGCTTGAGGAAGATACTCAATGAGAAGGTTGGAAGAGCTCAGGAGATCCAGTGGCAGCGGATCAGCAAGTCTAGTGAGAGAGACTGGGAGCTCAGTGGAATGAAGATCTACAAGAAGTGATTGTAGAAGAAGTACAGAAGTTCGTTGCTACTTGTGTTGGAAACTGTTATAAGACTGTGCCATAGGAAACAGAGGTCCTACACATGCAGATGTGGTGTCTTGTTGGGTGCCTTTCCCTGCATGGCTGTCTACCTATAGAAGTTAATGCTAATTAACATTGCAACTACCTAAGGGTGTCCTGGCCCTAAACCCTCTCTCCCACAGTTCTGTTAAAGAGAAAATAAATCTCTTTGCATTGAAAAAGTGTCTGGCGCCCATGAATCTACCTTGCCCTACACCCACCATGCCTTGTAACACGCTCTACACAGAAGGATGTCAGCTGTCCCTAACCCTGAAGGTAACTATCAGGTTTAAAGAGGCCCAGGACCTTGCTATATATAAATATGAGGGGTGGTGTACCTTATGCAGTGTCAGTGTGGTTCTTTTTATGTAGGTAAAACAAAACAAGAATTATGTCAACGAGTTGCCAAACATATGCATAGCATGAGTATTGGCAACCTTTATTTGCCACTTGGCCGACATGTGGCCAAGGAGCATAATTACAGGATTTTACTGTCTTGGACAGAGTTCAGATTCCGACCAGTGGAGGTGACTGGAATAACATCGAGAAATGCGCTGGATTAGGTCTCTTAAGGCGACGACACCCCCGGGTCTCAATCAATGTGAACGTTTTAGACCCTTTTTGGATGGATTTTTCTCTGGAAAGACTGATTAATGATGATATACTGTAAAAAACATATCTCTCTATGTCTCTTTGCCTCTTTATTATTATATTAATAAACTATACTAACTATATGGATGTAATCTGTTCTCTCCTTCCTTCTCTTTTTCTTTCTTCTGCTTTGTGCTCAACTACAATTCAATGCTATTTGTATCCAAACGATTGGTGATTTATGGATTCTGGGGATTTGTCCTTCTTTCCCATTATCCTTCCCTTTGGTTTGGACTTCTTTCATAGTGGGTTATATATTTTGAATGAGGGGATTCACCGGTTTGGGTTTTTTCTTTAAATGACATTTATAGTATTTCATAGTCCATGACTACTGTTATATATTGTATATAAATTGTAATGGCAGAGGCACTTCTCTCCATTTAAGCATGGATGTTTTTCCCCTTCCAATGGGGGTGGTTCCGCTGGAAAATTGTCCACCTAGGCTCTGTTCCGATCCCCAGATGTTTGTTTCCGAGGGACTGGATGCAGCGCGGTGTTGGCATAGGCGGAGGTCGCGAGGCCACGTCATTTGATGTGTGTTGCGTCGCTATCACACACGCAGTACCTATTCCTATTACGCAGAAGCGGAAGTGATAGTGACGCGGTTGCGTGATATAATGCGCATCGCGTCACTTCCTCCCGCTCATGCGCACTATATCGGGGACGCCATCGGCGTCCCTTGGCGCCATTCCTCTGTGGTTTGCCATTGCGGAGCCATGCTGTCTCCTTTTCCCTGACCGCTTAACTTTGTTTTTTTGGCAACTTTGACATCTCAATATGGGACCTATGGACTCTGCTGCTTTGACTTAAAGCGGGATTCCAGCCGTAAAAAAAAAAAAAAAATTAAAAGTCAGTAGCTACTAACACTGTAGCTGCTGACTTTAAATAAGTACTTACCTGTCCTGGGTGCCCTCGATGTCGGCCACCCGAGGCCGACCCGTCCCTCGGCTCTCGGGTCCCGGCACCGCCATCCTAGGTAAGGGAAACAGGCAGTGGAGCCTTGCGGCTTCACTGCCAGTTTCCTACTGCACACGCGCGAGTGGTGCGGCGCTCTGTGAATGGCCCTGTGGTGTTCTTGGAACACAGACAGTTCCCAGAAGACAACGGGGCCGCTCACCGAGGAGCAGAAGACGCCGCGGAAAAGGAAGAGGCAGATTAGGAAGACTGCCTAGCAACAAGGGTTTAGGTAAGTTTAAAAAAAAAATTTTTCAAATGTTTTTTTTTTATTTTTTTTAGGATTCTTGGTGTAATTTTTTTTTCAGGGTGGTCCTCCACTTTAAGGACATCTCAAGTAAGCAATTTTTTATTAGGTATTGGGCCAGCCTTATGGGGAATAACACCACAGGCTGACCCTTCATTCTCTGGAATTGAGACTTATTTTCTTCTCGGGGATTTATCATCATTTTTTTTTGCTTCTCTTCCCCCAGCCCACAGTGCCCCTTTATGCCATTCAGGGCAGTGATATCTGGCAGTTTTTGGACGTGGACAACTGGCATCCACCTAGGGTAGGCCTTCAATGGCCGTCATGTGGCATCCATGTGTTTTGGAGGAGTGCTTCTGCTAAACGTACACATTCTTTGTAAGTGCATGTCAATGATAATTTAGATGCATACTCTCATATGAATTTGTATCAATGTTTCACTAATTTAAGTTGTTTTTTCAGAAGTGGAATTACCCCCTGAAGAAGATTCATAACAATATGTTTGAAACGCGTTGGATATCCCCCTCTGCAGTATTCCTTGTCTAAATCCATGACTCAAGGGAACAGCAAGTAGATGGGGATTACAAACAGCCAAATGTGCAATGTTTACAAACATCATTTATGCAATGTGCAATGTTGATAGTACTATTCTTACAATGTTTTGTATTATTAATATGAGACTTTTTTTAAAACAATTTTTCTATAATAAATTACATTTTCTATATGTGAAGTCTTTTTCTATATATATTTTTTTCAATTGCCCATAAAATCCAATTTCTTGAGGTTTATTCTACATATGAATATGTTTTCTTTATCATAACTGAATCCTCACTTATCATAAACCTCAGAACATGAGGGCAGGAAATGCTGATCTGTAATCATCCGATCGTCCTCTCTGTGTTCTCTGATTATTCTATATATAATAGAAATGATGTTATCATCACTATCCATGTCCTGTGATGTCCTGTAGTCTGGGGTGTACTTCCATGCGGCACTTCTTAGTAACTCTACATAGAATGGTGATATCACAGCTCACCAACCCATTATTATTTGGTGAAAGGGGGCGCCTTACCATAAAACTATGGCAGCTGACATCCATGATGTGTTTTTTAAAGCATCATCTTGCTCTTCAGCAGACAAATTCCCTCTCTGGTGCTCCAGTCCAGTCCAGTTTGGGCAAAGAGCTTTGGTCCGGCACACTGTCCCTCACTAGCAGGTTCCTGTCCCTAACCTAGATACTTCTCAAATGTGTGCCAACTAAAAGGGGACAGTATGTGTGTGATGGAAAAATCTGGACAGCCGCACTCCGGATTGGAAAAGTGAAAAATAAAATCCTCTTTATTGAAAAAGTAATAACATGATTAAAATCCGTACATGGCTTTGTTGGGATAAGCCAGCATAACCGCTAACGCGTTTCACGCTCCCATAGAGCGCTTACTCATAGCTGGTTTGTACAAAAGTGATCACAACTTATATACACATAATTTGTCTACCACATGACTACATATTGATTATCTGATTCTAAACAGCTGGTCGTTAGTCTGTGTGGGATTTTTTTTTTTTTTGGCATAGATGTAATTGGATGTGCATCCTATAGTGGAATCACTAATGAAGACATGAATATATAAATGAAATGTGTTCATGTTGAGAAATGTCAACATATATGAATGATAAAAAAAATTTTTTTAAGGTTTTCGAAAAAACATATTTGTTGTTTTCCAAAATCACAAGAATGAGATGAGTGCTGGAATTTGACGTTCAAACGTATAAATTATCATACGGATAGGCGCAAGTATGGGCAAACTATGTGAACTGGTGGTTGCGGTATAATGTAAATGGTGTATAGAGTGAAAATTGGGTCTATATGCATATGGTAAAAAAAAAAAAAAAAAAAAAGTGTGCATCCAACACCACTAGCGGTGTAAAAAAAAGCTGAATGTGTGTGTGGTGCATATATATAAAATTTTTTTCTTTCTTTTTCCCTTTTTCTTTCTCTTCCCTTTTAAACCACATAAAGGTGAAAATATGAATAATAATAAAAAATAATAGTAAAACGCAATTCTTTATATATGTGTATGTGTATGACGATTTCAGCTTTCAAAAAACGTGATAACGTGTGTGAGTTGGAAGTTGGACAGAAAACTAGCGTCCTGTCACAATGATGTGTCCAATAATCTCCTGATTTACAGGGGTCTATGTGTGAATAAGTGCTTTTACTTCAATTCCTACATGTGTGAATTTTAATCTTTACAGCATATAAAAGATTATGAAACTTATCACTCACTGATAACCCCGCCACTCCAGTTTCACAAAAGTGCTCATTTAAAACCTTGCATCATTCCGTATGGGATGCATTCATCCCAATCAAGCAACAACATTAACGTTGCTGAACGTCTTTCTTTGAAGCAATCACATCTCTCGATGAATTGTCTTCAAGTGTATGGGCAGAACTATATGAGGTGGATAAAAATGGGGAAAAATACAGTGTTTGTGCACCTGTCACTATTCTTTTATGCATAGTATAGTATTAGCAGTGACTATATGACAGGTTCATCCAATATGTGTTTATATCAATGGATAAGTTACAATCTCACTCAACCAATTATTATGTGAAATGAACAACTGATCTACCCCTTTGAAGACCACAGCTCTTAAATCAACTCAAAACACATGAGAACTTTGCAGAGAAAGTAATAAACTATATACACATATGGTAAAAAACATTTGTACAAACATTTGTGCAAAGTTGGTGTTGTGGTCTACTGACAGCTGCCATCAAACAATAATGTCTAATTATGCCTCGTTTCCACCGAGCGGATCGGTTCGCTTCGGTTCGGAATGGTACGCTATTTTAGGTGTTTCCATTACGAAAGCGTGCCATACAAACGAACCGTACCGCTCCATTCAGGGTCCTGCTTCAGATGTGGGGCCATAGAAAACGGAACGGTTCGCTTAGGGCGGAGTTACCGGCGTCATACGATCTTTTCCACTGATTGGCTGTCACAAAACCCTCTGCTGTGCTCTGATGATGTCAGAGGAAAGCGCCTCAAACACATGCATAAAAGGAGAATTAAAGGAAAAGGATGCCTGCTAACAACAGCCGTGTTTGGTCATCACAGGAACTATCTACTTTCCTTAGCATAATTGGTGACAGCGTTATTCAGAGTGAGCTTGATGGATCAGTAAGGAATGAAAAGGTGTACAAAGATATTTCTCAGCGGATGGCAGCCGAGGGATTTGAACGCACGTCGGGTCAGTGTAGGGCAAAGCTTAAGAAGCTTAAAGGCCAATATAAAAAATTTAAGGACGACAACAGCCGTAGTGGAAACAGTCGGAGAACTTGGAAGTGGTATGACGCCATGGACGCCATTTACGGTCATAGGCCAGCAAACCAAGGCAGGGAGGGAGGTCTGGACTCTGCAACTTCAATGCTCGAATCCATGATAGACCCCTTTGGTGAGTTTTTTTTTTATTATACATAGGATTTTGCTCTGCTAACCATTTAAAAATATATATTTAACCATATGTGCATTTTCAGAAACAAGTGATGGAGTCTCCAATGATGCATCAAACGAAGATGGACCTTCAACCTCTTTCAGCAGCACCAGTACTATTTCCTCAAGCCAACCACAGAGTAGCCAATCACAGAGTAGCCAACCACAGAGTACGCCCAATGCACCCCGGCACACTGGTAAGACATGATGATAGTTTCAATTGTGCATTTTATTGAAATAAATCAGAATTGTGGCAGATGTGCAGGGGGTACAGTGGTGGAACAGATGAGAAGGGGCTTCAGCAGTGTGGCAGATGTGCAGGGGGTACAGTGGTGGAACAGATGAGAAGGGGCTTTAGCAGTGGACATAAGAGCAGTAGGGCAGATGTGAAAGGAGGTGTATTGCCGGGGCAGCTGAGCAGGGGTAACAGAGTTGGGGCAGAATATCAGGGGTAACAGAGGTGGGACAGAATATCAGGGGTAACAGAGGTGGGACAGAATATCAGGGGTAACAGAGGTGAGACAGGAGAGCAGGGGGTACAGTCTGGTGGGGTAGATGAGAAAGGGGGTTACAGTGGTCATACTCATGCTTCCAAAAACTATTCTGGTCTTTTGTATATTGCAGGTGAAAGGAGACGGTTGCAGATGGATCTGCGCACAGTCATGGAAGATATGCGGGCATCAGAGGAAAGGCAGCTGGAAAGAATTGAGAACCTTTCTGAGAGGCGATTTCAGGCACTGCGTCAGGATGCACAGGAAGCTATGCGCCAGGAGGCAGAAATCGCCCGGCAGCAGATGGAGCAGTTGGCTACCTTCAACCAGGCCTTCCTTGGTGTCCTTGGTCAGCTTGTTCAAGTGCTTGGAGCCAGTCGTGATCCCAGGTTACCACCCAGATAGTAGGGCCTTTCATGCAGCACAGAATTGTACACTTGTACATGTTTCATTAAAAAAAAACATTTAAGTTAAGTTTTTATAGAAAAAAGCTTGACTTTCTAGAATATATAGAAATTTTTTTTTGTGAAATAAAAATCAAGAGAGACTTTTTAGAGTATGTCTGATTTAATGTAACACTTTATTAACAATACAGTAATACTTTATTAAAACTTGTAAAAAACAATTTAAGGAAATTAAACATTGAGGTGCCGCATCAGAGCCTGACGTATTTCACTGCACTCTTCTTCCATATCCTGTGCTGCTATCACTACTGGCTCTTCTGAATCTGTATTCCAATCCTGGTGGAAGTCTTCTCCATGACTTTCACAAAGATTGTGAAGAGCACAGCAAGTTAGCACCATGGATTTGGCAAGTTTAATGTCACTGTCATTCCTCTTCATAAGACACCGCCATCTACCCTTAAGTCTTCCAAAAGCATTTTCCACTACAACCCGTGCCCTGGATGTTTTCTTGTTGTAGGTTTGTTGTTCTGGTGTCAGGCGGCCATTGTCAGGAAATGGTTTCAGGAGCCAATTTTGTAAAGGGTAGGCAGAGTCCCCGAGCACATAATAGCCAACATTCACCCCACAAATGTTCTTAGTGCACACAGGGTACAGGCCTCCCTGGCCAACCCAATCCCAAAATGTGGACAATCTTAGAACCCGGGCATCATGCAAACTCCCAGGCTTTCCTACATTCACATTCCAGAACAGTCCTTTTCCATCCACTACTCCCTGGAGGATGATGGAATGCCAGCCTTTTCTATTAAAGTAGTCAGTGTGGTATTCCTGTGGTGCTATTATTGGTATGTGTGAGCCATCAATAGCACCAACACACTGTGGAAGGCCCCACCTGTTCTCGAAGTATTCAGCCATGTCTTTAAGTTTTTCCCTGTCCGGAAAATGTACTAATTCAGGAGCTAGCAATGTGCAGACAGCCTTACAGAAGTCCTGCACACACCGGCACACAGAGGATTTACTGACACCAAAAAGATGACCTATACTTCGGTATTCACTGTTGGTTGCCAGCTTCCACAGTGCAATGGCAACTCTTTTCCTCACAGGCAAACAGGCTCTGAAGTTGGTGTTTTGTCTCTCCATCGCTGGACGTAGCTTTGTACAAAGGTAAGAGAAGGTTTCCTCAGACATTCGGAAGTTGTGCACCCACTGTGTGTGTGTGAATCCCGGGACGGTCACATCCCACCACTCATTGGCGCGGGGAAGAGCCCAAATGACTGGTCGGCGGCGCTGTTTTGCCAAGAGGAGAAGCATCTAAAAAAATTAAAAACACAGATGGTAACAGATCATAAAATAAAAAAAATATTCATACAACATATACATTTTTCATTATTCTTGGTAAGTGTGGCAGGTAGGTGGGTCAATGGGTCAGGTAGGTGGGTCAGTGTGTGTGTGTGTGTGTGTGGTGTGTGTGTGTGTGTCAGGTAGGAAAGTCAGTGTGTGTGTGTGTGTGTGTGTGTGTGTGTGTGTCAGGTAGGTAGGTCAGTGTGTGTGTCAGGTAGGTAGGTCAGTGTGTGTGTCAGGTAGGTAGGTCAGTGTGTGTGTCAGGTAGGTAGGTCAGTGTGTGTGTGTGTGTGTGTGTGTGTGTCAGGTAGGTAAGTCAGTGTGTGTGTGTGTCAGGTAGGTAAGTCAGTGTGTGTGTGTGTGTGTGTGTCAGGTAGGTAAGTCAGTGTGTGTGTGTCAGGTAGGTAGGTCAGTGTGTGTGTCAGGTAGGTAAGTCAGTGTGTGTGTGTGTCAGGTAGGTAAGTCAGTGTGTGTGTGTGTGTGTGTGTCAGGTAGGTAAGTCAGTGTGTGTGTGTCAGGTAGGTAGGTCAGTGTGTGTGTCAGGTAGGTAAGTCAGTGTGTGTGTGTGTCAGGTAGGTAGTTTGCTTACCCTATAGCGCTGCCGTCTTTGTCTTTGCCGCATAAAGGTGTACTTCTCCTCTCGGCTACATATCCAAGCTAGAAATTTTCTTTTCTTTTCTGCTGTGTTTCTCATTGCCGCTCGCAACCTTCTCTCATACAGTGCGGTATGTTTTTTAAATATGAAGAACCAAAAGGCAACTAGAGAAAAAATGAGCTGCTGGATGATCTCCATTGCTGTTGATTCTCAGGTTTCCTGTCGCACAAATATGACATCACACTAGGCATTTTTTCTAAACCCTGTATGGCCCCCTTGTGGTCCCACTTGCAGTGGAAACGCTCACCATAATAGACCGGACCATTCGAGGCCATTCAAACTGTACCGAACCGAACCGATCCGCTCAGTGGAAACGAGGCATTAGAGACGAGATTCAAGTGACAGTAAAATGCGAAAGATATAATAAATTGTTTCTTTTTTAATTTTTTAATGAAAGCATATATGCATATCACTAGTCATTTGCTCGTATGAGTGGGGGGATGTGTGGCCCAATAAAATGGATCGATTACAGGGGATATGTGTAAACTCAAAACACATGAGAGTTCAATCAAACCACAACATTAACGTTGTTGAACATCTTTCTTTGAAGCAATCACATCTCTCGATGAATTGTCTTCAAGTGTATGGGCAAAACTGTGTGAGACTATCGCTAGTCATTTGCTCGTATAAGTGGGGGGATGTGTGGCCCAATAAAAATGGATCGATTACAGGGGATATGTGTAAACTCAAAACACATGAGAGTTCAATCAAACCACAACATTAACGTTGCTGAACGTCTTTCTTTGAAGCAATCACATCTCTCGATGAAATGTCTTCAAGTGTATGGGCAAAACTATATGAGATGGATAAAAATGGGACAAAAAATACAATGTTTGTGCACCTGTCACTATTCTTTTATGTATAGTATAGTATTGGCAGTGACTATATGACAGGTTCATCCAATATATGTGTTTATATTAATGGATAAGTTACAATCTCACTCAACCAATTGTTATGTGAAAATAAGCAACTGATCTACCCCTTTAAAGACCACAGCTCTTCAATCAACTCAAAACACATGAGAACTTTGCAAAGAAAGTAATGAACCATGTATACATGTGGTGAAAAACATTTGTGCAGAGTTAGGGGACAGTACTAGTTAATATCACTGCCCACACTAAAGATGGCCACTAAGGTCATCCAGTTCAGCACCATCCAATTGGACTTCTGCTCTCCTGATGACACCTATGGAGGCCTCAGAGGAACATGAGTTCCCCTTGTCCATCTCTCTCTACACATGGCTGCTGTTGAACAGTGCCACATGTGCAGGGAGGACAAACTACACCTGCCTACAAGCGGGGAAGGTGGTGGCTAGTGATAGAAGGTTCCACTCAGAAGGGTAGTTTGTTGGTAGTCTACATATGCCCTTCTCTGCATTGAGTCCCCATTTTAGGGTTGCTGTGGTTTAGGGACAGGGTCTGGATAGGGTTGCCATGTCATCCCTTTAAAACCAAACACATAATAATTACACTTAGGTTCTGTGGCTGATTAATGTGGTAATTAAAATCAGTGCCTTAGCTGCATTAAATTAGCCTTAGAACCTGTGTAATTAATAGGTGTTCAGTTTCGAAGCAATGAGGTGGCAACCCTAGGTCTGGACCACGGAATTTGCGAAGCATCACAGGTGAAAGGTGTTCCCCTTCTATACCTATGGGTTGGAGCAAGACAAGTGGAGTGTGCTAGAGAATTGGTGGAGGATAGTTAGTGTTTTGCCCCAAGATTACTCTATGGTCTAGTGCTGGGGCAGGTAGGAACAGACCATGTCACTGGCTGGAGAAGAGATGCTGCTCTTCTGGTGTCAGGCCTATAGAGGTGGTCTGAAGTTTAGCCACTGTCAAATCACAAAACTTTCAGGATCATCCTTAGCCCTAATACCAAAGTTCAATGGCTCGAACATTTACCTGACAGAGTAGGAGGAGAGGCTAAATTATGCCGCGTGCCTGTACCCAGTTCTGGACTGGCTGGTGGCGAAACTGGCTATAACAACTAAGAAGATGACGCCCGCCATGCAGTGATGGTGCTGCCAGAGGATGAGCGAACTACTCTAGAACAGATTGTGGCACACTTAGAGGGGAGAGGATACCACTTCCTTAGCTACGGCAAAGTTTCTTCTTAAGGAAGCAGCAGGAGGAATCTCACCCATTATGTGGTGGCCATGCAGAACCTCTGGAGGCACCTGGAAAAGAGGGATATGTGCGGCTGCACTGACATCACTGATTCAGACCATATACTAAGGGATCAGTTTATATCTGGCTTGAAGTCTGGCCTAGTCCAGACAACCTTGCAAGAGAAAGGTAAAGCGCAACCTACCACCTCCTTCCATAATGTGGTGGTGAGTGTGGTTGCGCAAGAACTGGAAGAGACTGATGCAGCGGTGGCAGTGACCAAGAAATTTGAACCTGCATATCTCAAGGAGGAGGCCCTGGCACCTTTACCCCTGTCAGCCATGCAAACCGCGCTGACAAACCTAGCTCAGGATGTGGCTGCCTTGAAACAGGAGGTAGCCTCCACTAAGAATGACTCACCCCAACCCCATAGGGGAGAGAACCCACTGCAGAGGGCCCCCCCGAGGAGAACTGAAATTGCATGTGATGAGACTGTTATGGACACATATCCAAGAACTGTGGATGGTCTGGATTAGGAACCCTTTCAGGCCATCTTAAACTACTGGCTCCTGGGGCAGAGGGACGACCCCTGGGACAAACAACCCAAAGTCCCAGCAAGTCAGAGGACATGGTTGCACTGAGCCCAATGGTAGCCGCCCAAGTAAGAGGCAAGAAGTCCCATACCTGATTGACACTGGGTCAGAAGTCACGGTCATTGAGTATGATTTCTATGTGCAGAGATTTGGAGCATGATAACAATTGGACCCCTACTGGCTATCCCTCAAAGCAGCTAATAATCTACACATCTTTGTCAAAGGCGTCACCTGAGTGAGGATTCAAATCAAGTACCAGGTGGTGGAGCGGGTTGGGGTAGTGGTAACCCACTGCCCAGTCAACTCAGCAGTGCCATTTGAGCTGGGCGTGAATGCCTTGAAAGACCTGGACTTACCCCACCTGTTAGCCAAATACAAACATTCGGGCCGGCAGCACGTGGCTATGGCCTGTGAGTGGTGTGACTGAGTGCTCCTGGGGGTCTGTACACCCCCCAATCAAAAGTTACTCTTGGCAACCCAGGTGGTCTGGTCACTCCCTGTTGAGGCCCACCAGAAATTACAGGAGGCCGGTATTATGATAGAACCCTGCAAAGATCCCACAACACCAGGGGAGTGGCTGGTGGGCTGTACCCTATCCAATGTCCATTGGGGAAGAGTCTTGGTGCAGATCATCAACCTGGGAAGAACATCAATATGAGTGCCCAGACAGGTCATCTTGGCTGATCTCTATGCGGTGGCTCGCCATTGTAGCCCCTCTGCAGGCAGCTTTGGCCTCCTGGGATTAGACCCAATACAGCTCCCCACTGGAGCAGCTGGATATCCCCTTTAAAGACTTTTCTCTACCCCAACAAAGACCGGTGCGGGACAGGACCAGGAGAAGAGTGCCTTTATCACACCCTTGGGACTGTTTGAGTTTAATTGCATTCCCATCAACCTCAGTAACACCCCCAGCACCTTCCAGTGCCCAATGGAAAGATGTCTTAGGGACTTCAACTTTGAGACTGTGTTAGTTTACCTCATTGATATCATCATCTTCTCCAAGACATTCGAGGAACAAGTCAAACATTTGGACCGTGACCGTGTGTTCTCACGCTTGGCACAATACAGACTAAAGCTTAAACCCAGCACGTGCCACATGATAAGGCAGAAGATTCAGTACTTGGGGCACATTTTGAAGGTGTATCGCCTGACCCAGCCAAGGTACAAGGTATCCAGGACTGGCACCTTCCAAAAACTATTACTGAGCTGTTCTACTTCTTGGATCTAGTGTGGGTCCAGTGGGGGTACTACCAGAGGTTCAACCCAAGGTTCGCCCAGAAAGCCCTTACTCAGTTGTTGAGTGGGCACAGCAGCCAAATGAAAGGCGGATCTTCACATTCTATTCAGGCGCAATGGCATTATTCCCAGCAGCATTCTTTTGGAATGCTAAAGCAGAGACTGACCTCCGCTCCATTGCTGGCATATGCAGATTACACCCTACCTTTCCGGGTGTAGACAGATGGAAGGCTGCAGGGTTTGGGGGCCGTTCTGGCCCAAGTACAGGTGGGCAAAGAGAGAGTGATTGCTTATGTTAGCCGGAACCTATGACCCACCGAAAAGAACCCTCAAAACTACAGTTGTGTAAGCTTGAGTTACTACCCCTCTCCTGGTGTTGGCCCCTGGTTTGGGCCATCACCAAGAAATTTGCAGAATATCTCATGGGGGCTGACTTCGAAGTTTTCACATACAACAACCCCCTTGGCCTATCTGGAAAAGTTGGGGGTGTTTGGAACAGAGGTGGGTGAAATGGCTGGCCAGGTTCATACTCAGGATTCACTATGGACCAGGGAAGTTTAACGGGCATACCGATGCTCTGTCCCAATTTCCGGTAGAAAGCCCAGGGGAGGAGGTGGACTCTAATCAAGAGGATATAGTGGTCGCCGCTGTTCTGCCCCTGCTGGCAGCTTTACACTCCATCGAGGAACAAGATTAGGACCCACAGATCAGGGCTGCCAAGCTTTATTGTTGAGAAGAGTGGGCACTGATTCAGCAAAAAGATAAAGAACTGAAGCAGGTGCAGCGCTACCTCTACCGGAAGCACAGACCCACTTCCCAAGAACGCCTTGTTCATTGGGCCATCCTGAGACATTGGGACTGTCAGGAATTGCAGCACAAGATACTCTATTGTCAGGCACACATCCTCTTCAAGAAGCAAGATATCCTCCAAGTCGTGGTCCCCCAATTGCATATCCTTCAGATCTGTCAGGTACTCCACGTTACCATTTTGGGGTGGATAGGACTTAATCGTTGGTTTGAGACTTCTTCTGCCCCATTTGTTGAACTGGATGCACAAGGCTTGTCAGGAGTGTGAAAGTTGCTCCAAAGACAAGGCTCCCCTGAAAAGACAACCCCCATGACAATCAACATCTATGAACCTTCCGAATTGGTGACCATGGACTTCCGGACATACTCCAGAGCAGCCTCTGGCTATCAATATGCGCTGGTCTTCGATGACCACTTTACAAAATTTGCAGTGGTGGAGCCTACCAAAGAATATACAGCTGTTACCACTGCCAAATTTTTCTGGGAAGACGATTGCCAACTGTATAGATTGCGCGAAGCAGATTCTGTTGGACCAAGGCCTGAACATTGAGTCCATAACCGGATGTCCATGTGAGAGGACGCTTTAGCTGAGAGCTCCGGCTCCCCAGGATCGTAATCCGCCGCAATCCTGGGCATATCCTCGCCATCCTGCCGAATTAGTGGCTGCTGCTGCTTGGGATTCTCCTCCTCGACCCATCCATGCCCTCCAAGAGGAGATTCAGCAAAAAACAGCCTCCTCCCAAGCCCCGCAACTCGCCGGCCCGACCTTGCGCGGTGGCCATCTTGCCTTCCCCCTCGAAGACGGCTGCCTCCATTACCACACCCTGATCTCCGTCCATCCTTTTTCTTTTTTCCCTCTCACTTGTGTTTTTTTGTCTCCTTTCATGAACATAACAAGAAAAACTTGTAGGTCCCAGGAGGCACCTATAAATGAATATATGACTATAGGCTACCATTGGGACTTAATCCTATATAAGCTCAGGTATTTGGGAGCTGGAAGCTATAGGGTCAGATGGAAACTTTCTTTTTTTCCTGTTGTATTTTTTACCCCCCCCCCTCCATCACTGGTCTAGGCTGCCCCCCCCCCCCTTTTTTTGGTTGCCCTAGGCCAGACTGTTAATAAGGGTCTTGTTCTATTTGGGGGTATAAAGTCCAGTGGCATAGTTTTGTTTTTCTTTTTCTTTTTTCTTTTTCTGGTTCACACATGCTGCTGAGACAGGGAGTTATGTTTAATGAACTATGTTATGCCTTTTACTTTTTTGTTTCTCTATTGTTTTTTGCACCACAATGGCCCTTTTAGAGATAGTGAGAGGAAGTGCCTTTTCAGCTCCTCCACTGTCCCTATGTGTAAGGGTTAACTGTGAATGGCTAATAGGAAGAAAGACACTCGTATGCGAGAAGACAAAAAAATGGCTGTACACACCAAATCCTCTGAAGAAGACCCGAGGGGGTCGAAACGCGTCAGCATTTCATTCACAAGATCTATATACCATCTGTTTATGGTGCACGATCGATATGTATCATTATTGTACACTGCCTTGTCAGTCATGTTGGTTTTATTCATTAATTGTGGATCACAGCTCATGTCCTGATTATTTATGTCTAAGATAGAAAATAACTTTTGATACTTTGTTATAAAAAAATAAAAAGTCTTAAATATGATATTTTTTTCTGAACTGTGAATGGCTATGCACTGCACAGCACTGTAAGTGGCAATGTATGTATCCTTTGCTGTGACTAGGCCCCCATCTAGTGACATCTTTTGGTATTACACTTATGGGAACACAGATTAAACTTACAGTATATCCTGGAATGTCAGGGGACTAAGGTCTCATGCACACGAGACGCTGTTAAACGCGCGTTCAGAGGCAGTTGGACACTTTTTTTCAACTGCCCCTGAACTTATCCAATGTTATCCTATGTGTCCATGTACGCAGTCTCGTTTTTTTGGCGTTTTTAGGCAGTTGCGTTTAACCTTGTTTTTCCAGAAGCAAAAAAATGGATTCAGACGCAAAAGTTTCCCACGTTTCAGACGCCAAACGCGGCTAGACGCCGGTTTATAAGTGTTTTTAAAGGAACCCTATTTTTTGGTCCAGAAAACACAGAAATGTGATGGTAAACTGCAGCAGAGAATGACATTTTGCGACCCGACTTTGGGGCCCCATATCTCGGGGCCAATAGGTGCTAGGAACCCCAAATTTGAATATGCTGTAGTGCTAGTTCCACTGTGTTTGCACAATTAATTTGGGGTTCCTAGCACCAAGTGGCCCCGAGATACGGGGCCCCAAATTCGGGTCGCAAAATGTCAAGCATTTTTCTGCAGCAGAGAATGACATTTTGCGACCCGACTTTGGGGCCCCGTATCTCAGGGCCAATTGGTGCTAGGAACCCCAAATTTGAATATGCTGTAGTACTAGTTCCACTGTGTTTGCACAATTAATTTGGGGTTCCTAGCACCAAATGGCCCCGAGATACGGGGCCCCAAATTCGGGTCGCAAAATGTCAAGCATTTTTCTGCAGCAGAGAATGACATTTTGTGACCCGACTTTGGGGCCCCGTATCTCGGGGCCACTTGGTGCTAGGAACCCCACCAATTAGATGACCAGCTTAGAACGCCTCCTCCACATTCACACCCCATTTCTAGGACCCAATCCTACCTTACCTAATCAGACATCTGAATAAAAATACAAGCCCACTCGGGCTGATCTCAGCTCGAGAAGTAAGATATACCTTTAGAACATGCTCCACACTCCATAAACGGAGTTGTGGTTGAATCCCCTGTTTCAATTCATACACAGACCTCTGTTGAATGTTGGGACCAATGGTTACCAGTGGGGGCCCAACCATACGGGGTGCACGGGCGCCGCCACCCCCCCTCCTTAAAAAAAAATAGCAAAAAAGTCCTTTAAGTGCACTGTGTTCGGGCGCCGGACACAGTGCACTATGGGAAGCGTGACGTCTATGCCATCACAAGATTGCAGACGAGATTCTTCATTTGCAGGGTTTTGACCTGCCTTGTGGCGCAATGGATTGCACCAGAATACTTCCGGCCGTAGTATCACTACAGGTGCTTTTTTCTAGCTTGGCACCGCCCTAGGACATGGGTGGTGCTTTCCCTCCAAGTTACGACGTCACTTCCGGTTTCCCTGTGCCAGGGATAAACTGGAAGTGAGGTCAGCAGCTCCGTGGATACTATATATATATATACTATGCTCTATAGTATAATTGTGTGACCAGAACCTCAGTCCTATAGTATTATTCTGTGACCAGTACAACAACCTTATAGAATTAACCACTTCAGCCCCGGAAGATTTGGCTGCTCAATGACCGGGCCATTTTTTGTAATTAGGCACTGCGTCGCTTTAACTGACAATTGCGTGGCCGTGCGACACTGCACCCAAACAAAATTGACGTCCTTTTTTTCCCCACAAATAAAGCTTTCTTTTGGTGGTATTTTATCATGTCTGCGTTTTTTATTTTTGGTGCTATAAACAAAAAAAGAGCGACAATTTTTAAAAAAACACAATATTTTGTACTTTTTGGTATATATCTCCAATTTAAAAAAAAAAATAATTTCCTCTGTTTAGGCTGATATGTATTCTTCTACATATATTTGGTAATAAAAATCGCAATAAGCGTATGTTGATTGGTTTGCACAAAAGTTATAGCGTCTACAAAATAGGGTATAGATTTATGGCATTTTTATTTTTTTACTAGTAATGGTGGCGATCTGCGATTTTTATCGGGACTGCGACATTATAGCAGACACATCGGACACTTTTGACACATTTTTGGCACCATTGACATTTATACAGCGATAAGTGCTATAAAAATTCACTGGTTACTGTGTAAATGTCACTGGCAGGGAAGGGGTTAACACTAGGGGGCGATCAAGGGGTTAAATATGTTCCCTGGGTGTCTGTTCTAACTGTGGGGGGAGGGGAATGACTGGGGGAGGAGACAGATCGTGGTTCCTAGCTATTAGGAACTCACGATCTGCCTCTCCTCTCCTCACAGAACAGAGATTTGTGTGTTTACACACACATGTCCCTGTTCTGCCTGTCGTGCCCACGATCAAGCGCGACCGCCGGACACGAGCATCGCCTCCCCCCTGCAATGCAGCGGGTGCGCGCCTGCTATCCCGCTTAAAGGAGCCGACGTACAGCTACGATGGTTCGCGGGATCCTGCCAGCCTGTCCCCAAACCTCATGTGTGAATGAGAGCCCCTAGGCTTAGATCACATCTGTGTATCTGTGTGCTGGGTGTAGGGCTGTCCAACCCAAAGAAACGCATTGCCATTGTAAAACAGTATTATTCACAGATGGTTGGTCAGTGGTCATATATATATATATATATATATGACCTGTGTGGTATACATTGTACACATATATATATATGACCTGTGGGGTATACATTGTACAGATAAGACCTGTGGGGTATACATTCTACATATATGACCTGTGGGGTATACATTGTACAGATAAGACCTGTGGGGTATACATTCTACATATATGACCTGTGGGGTATATATTGTCTGCGAGGCTGCGCTATACCATGATCTGCGAGGCTGTGCTATTTACCATGATCTGTGAGGCTGCGCTATATACCATGATCTGTGAGGCTGTGCTGTATACCCTGATCTGCGAGGCTGTGCTATATACCCTGATCTGAGATGCTGCGCTATACCATGATCTGCGAGCCTGCGCTATACCATGATCTGCGAGGCTGTGCTATATACCATGATCTGTGAGGCTGTGCTATATACCATGATCTGTGAGGCTGTGCTATATACCATGATCTGTGAGGCTGTGCTATATACCATGATCTGTGAGGCTGTGCTATATACCATGATCTGCGATGCTGCGCTATACCATGATCTGCGATGCTGCACAGAACACACATGATCTGTGAGGGTGTGCTATATACCATGATCTGTGAGGCTGCGCTGCATTCCATGATCTGTGATGCTGAGCTATATACCCTGATCTGTGATGCTGAGCTATATACCCTGATCTGCGATGCTGCGCTATACCATGATCTGCGAGGCTGCACTATACCATGATCTGGGAGGCTGTACTATATACCATGATCTGTGAGGCTGTGCTATATACCATGATCTGTGAGGCTGTGCTATATACCATGATCTGCGAGGCTGCACTATACCATGATCTGTGAGGCTGTGCTATATACCATGATCTGTGAGGCTGTGCTATATACCATGATCTGTGAGGCTGTGCTATATACCATGATCTGTGAGGCTGCGCTGTATTCCATGATCTGTGATGCTGAGCTATATACCCTGATCTGTGATGCTGAGCTATATACCCTGATCTGTGAGGCTGTGCTATATACCATGATCTGTGAGGCTGAGCTATTTACTCTCTCCTGTGATGCTGAGGTGTATACTCTGTCCTGTGATGCTGAGCTGTATACTCCTGACACTATGGGTGGAAGCAAGTGGAATACCGGGGACGGAGTGGGTGGATTATATAAGGGGCGGTGCTTATAAGAAGTGGGAGGGGTCAAAAAGAAAGGGCGGGGTCTGGCACCCTCCATCCTAAAACTTCGTCAGCCGCTACTGATGGTTGCTTTACCTGATTTGATATGCTTCAATGAATAACGTTACACCCATTATGTTCACATTACTGATGTTCAATTACCTTTCGCATGTTTGATATCGTGCATTGTTATACTTTTTTCCAATAAAACTTATTTGGAACAAAAACAAGCCAAGGGCCGTTGGAATGCATGAAGGAAATGCAGTGTGCCTGGTCGTGTAGCAATGGGGAATCCTATCTTTTTCAGGGGTGTGCTACATTCGTTTATTCATTGTTCAAATAATAATACAAAGGAGGAAGAAATATTCTTGATACAATGTTTCCACAGCTTAATAAATTTCCTTTATTTTCCCCAGATAGGGAGATTATTGTCAGGAATCCTCCCATGTATTATCTGTGTTCCTCCATGGTAAGATTCTTATGACTGCGAGGCAAAGTCTCAGCCTTGTCCTGTGTAGGAATGTACAGAACTGAACTGGTCACACTGGTTAGGGAGCGTCAGAGACTTTCACTTTCATTTTTCTCTTCTGCTCTCATCGATGGCGTCTGCTGATCTGAGGAAGGAGCTGGAATGTTCCGTCTGTCTGAACGTTTATACAGATCCTGTAAACCTTAAATGTGGACACAACTTCTGCCGGGACTGTATTGATCGTGTGTTGGATACACTGGAGGGGTCTGGAAGTTTTTCCTGTCCTGATTGCAGAGAAGAGTTCCAGGGGCGTCCTGCACTGCGGAGGAACATAACACTACGGAACATAGTGGAGAATTTGCTGTCTGCTCAGCCAGATGTTAGAAGCTTCACAATGCAGACAGGATATCACAGCAGGTACAGGAGTGTGAATACAGTAAGTACAGAAGACCCCGGTTCTGTACTTACTGTATTCACACTCCTGTACCTGCTGTGATATCCTGTCTGCATTGTGAAGCTTCTCTGTGTGACCATCACCTGAGAGTCCACAGCAAGTCACCAGAACACGTCTTATGTGACCCCACCACTTCCCTGGAGAACAGGAAATGCTCCGTCCATAAGGAACTACTGAAGTATTACTGCACTGAGGACTTCACCTGTATCTGTGTGTCCTGCAGGCTGGATGGAGAACATCGGGGACACCAGGTGGAGACTCTGGATGAGGCCTCTGAGATGAAGAAGAAGAAACTGAGGAATGTTCTGCAGAAACTGATGACAGAGAGAGAGGAGATGGAGAAAAGAGTCCAGAGTCTGCAGGAACACAGGAGGAAAGTACAAGGAAAAGCAGATGATGAAACGGAGTGAGTCACTGTCCTGTTCAGAGACCTCAGGAGACGTCTGGAAGACCTAGAGAAGAGAGTCCTGAGGGAAATCTGCGGGAAGGCTGAGCGGGTATCTTTCTCTGTGTTGGATGTGATCCAGGAACTGGAAATAAAGAAAGACGAGCTGTACAGTAAGATATTTTACATTGAGGAGCTGTGTAACATGACGGAGCCACTGACTGTCCTACAGGAATCAGACACAGGTGACTTGTGTGATACTGAGGATGGAGATGATGAGGACAGAGAGAGACATGATAAACTCCACCATGATGGAGGGGATCTGGATGTGGGGGGATCTCATACACATTACACACAGGTTTATCTGATATTATGTCTGTGGTAAATGTAGAGAAATGTACAGGCACAGAGGTCTATCCAGATTCTACTACAAAGGGCAAAGGTCACATCAATGCTGAACCATCCAGAAGACATCCCCAACCCTCCCCCACCATACAACTATCCATGAGATGTCCCCAACCCTCCCCCACCATACAACTATCCATGAGATGTCCCCAACCCTCCCCCACCATACAACTATCCACGAGATGTCCCCAACCCTCCCCCACCATACAACTATCCATGAGATGTCCCCAACCCTCCCCCACCATACAACCATCCAGTAGACATCCCCAACTCACTCCCACCATGCAATCCCCACACCGCCGGGCTGGAGGACCAAATATTGGGTCGGTACAGCAAACATCGGGCATGTTGGGGGTTACAGACATATTACTGGATGTGAGCACAGCTGGTAATGATCTACATATATCAGATGACAGGAACACGGCATCCTGGTCATCACATCAGAATCGCCCAGAAACACCAGAGAGATTTCAGTGTTCTCAGGTGATGAGCAGTCAGAGTTTCTCCTCAGGGAGACATCACTGGGAAGTGGATGTTGGGGGGTTCGTATACTGTAGAGTCAGGATGTGTTACACCAGTATAGACAGGAGAGGAGGTCAGTCAGTGATTGGATGTAATAGGAAGTCCTAGTGTTTGAGGAGGTGGTGGGGGGATAATCAGTACTCGACAGTAAAAGGATCCTATTACCAAGCAATGTCCCAGTGACAGCGTCAGGATAGATCTGGATTATGAGGCCGGGCGGATCTCCTTTTATGATCTGTGTGACCCGATCCGACATCTCCACACCTTCACCACCACCTTCACTGAGCCCCTCCATGCTGGTTTACATGTAGGAGGAGGTTGTGTAAAGATATCTGGGGGGGGAATCAAATGTGAGAAATCTCCCCCGAGACTGGTGACATCACAGGGCAGAATGCCTGATTGGTGTAATATTTGACCAATAGGAGGGAGCAGTGGACAGAAAAGAACAGTACTGATTTATTTATAAAGCTGCTGGCTCCGGGACCGCCATCTTCATCCTAAACCTCACTTTTTTTTGGGGGGGGGAAATTGAGGGAAATTCTCTCTAACTAATTTATTCCTCAGTTTAGGCCGATACGTATTCTTCTACATATTTTTGGTAAAAAAAAAAAATCACAATAAGCGTATATTGATTTGGTTTGTGCAAAAGTTATAGCACCTACAAAATAGGGGATAGTTTCATGCCATTTTTTTTGTATTAGTAATGGCGGCGATCTGCGATTTTTATCATGACTGCGACATTATGGCGGACACATCGGACACTTTTAACACTATTTTGGGACCATTGTCATTCATACAGCGATCAGTGCTATAAAAATGCACTGATTACTGTGTAAATGTCACTGGCGGGGAAGGGGTTAAACACTAGGGGGCGATGAACGGTTAAAGTGTGTCCTAGGGAGTGATTCTAACTCTGAGGGGGATGGGCTACTAGTCAGATGACAGCAATCACGGCTCCTGATCACAGGGAGCAGAGATCTCTGTCATGTCACTAGGCAGAACGGGGAAATGCCTTGTTTACATAGGTTCTACCTCTCCACACCGCAATCGCGGGCCGCCGGCAAACATTGAGTTCCCGGGACCCGCGGGCGCGCTCCCGCGGCGGGAAAGGCAGCAAATTTAAAGGGACGTACCTGTACGCCCATTTGTCTGCCTGTCCCATTCTGCGTACATCTGTGTGCGGCGGTCGGCAAGCGGTTAACCACTTCCCGCAAAATGATGTACCCGTACGTCATTCTGCTTCAAGTGGTTGTAGCGGGATGATGATGATATGCAGCTGCAGGGATCACCCCCGCTACCGAGCCAACGGTCGGCTTTCTTGTAACAAATGATGCAGCTAAACAATCGCTCGGCTGTTATCACAAGGAGCGGGGAGTAGGGTTGCCACCTGTCTGGGATTCACCCGGACAGTTCGGGTTTGGAATCATACGTCTGGGTTTCAGACCGCATGAAACCCGGACACATTCAGAGTGGACTATGGCCTCCCAGCAGGGTTGATGGCTGCAGTTGTCTAAGCCAAGAGTGTCTGATACGCTCTCTTTCACACTGCCCAAAGCCAACACTAACAATTACCCCCTCCCCCCCCCGCACACAGACAGGAGAGGAGAGAGGGCTCGATCTGCACCTCTCCCCCCACCCCTCTGTGTCTCAGATACATCTGGATGAGAGGTGCTGACTTCCTCCTCCCTCTGAGTGAGTACACTAAGGTAAATCAGGGTTCTCAGAGCACCCCTTACATCAGAGTTCCTCCTTACACCAGAGGCCACAGTGTCCCCCCTTACATCAGAGCTCCCCTTTACATCAGAGGCCACAGTGTTCCCCCTTATATCAGAGTTCCCCTTTACACCAGAGGCCACAGTGTTCCCCCTTATATCAGAGTTCCCCTTTACATCAGAGGCCACAGAGTTCCCCCCTTACATCAGAGGCCACAGAGTTCCCCCCTTACATCAGAGGCCACAGAGTTCCCCCCTTACATCAGAGCTCCCCTTTACATCAGAGGCCACAGAGTTCCCCCCTTACATCAGAGGCCACAGTGTTCCCCCTTACATCAGAGCTCCACTTTACATCAGAGGCCACAGAGTTCCCCCTTATATCAGAGCTCCCCTTTACATCAGAGGCCACAGAGTTCCCCCTTACATCAGAGTTCCCCTTTACACCAGAGGCCACAGTGTTCCCCCTTACATCAGAGTTCCCCTTTACAACAGAGGCCACAGTGTTCCCCCTTACATCAGACTTCCCCTTTACACCCGAGGCCACAGTGTTCCCCCCTTACATCAGAATTCCCCTTTACACCCGAGGCCACAGTGTTCCCCCCTTACATCAGAGTTCCCCTTTACACCCGAGGCCACAGTGTTCCCCCTTACATCAGAGTTCCCCTTTACACCCGAGGCCACAGTGTTCCCCCTTACATCAGAGGCCACAGTGTTCCCCCTTACATTAGAGGCCACAGTGTTCCCCCTTACATCAGAGGCCACAGTGTTCCCCCTTACATCAGAGGCCACAGTGTTCCCCCCTTACATCAGAGGCCACAGTGTTCCCCCTTACATCAGAGGCCACAGTGTTCCCCCTTACATCAGAGGCCACAGTGTTCCCCCTTACATCAGACTTCCCCTTTACACCCAAGGCCACAGTGTTCCCCCTTACATCAGAGGCCACAGTGTTCCCCCTTACATCAGACTTCCCCTTTACACCCGAGGCCACAGTGTTCCCCCTTACATCAGACTTCCCCTTTACACCCGAGGCCACAGTGTTCCCCCTTACATCAGAGGCCACAGTGTCCCCCCTTACATCAGAGGCCACAGTGTTCCCCCTTACATCAGACTTCCCCTTTACACCCGAGGCCACAGTGTTCCCCCTTACATCAGAGGCCACAGTGTTCCCCCTTACATCAGACTTCCCCTTTACACCCGAGGCCACAGTGTTCCCCCTTACATCAGAGGCCACAGTGTCCCCCCCCTTACATCAGAGGCCACAGTGTTCCCCCTTACATCAGAGGCCACAGTGTTCCCCCTTACATCAGACTTCCCCTTTACACCAGAGGCCACAGTGTTCCCCCTTTACATCAGAGGCCACAGTGTTCCCCCCTTACACCAGAGGCCACAATGTTCCCCCCTTACATCAGAGGCCACAGTGTTCCCCCTTACATCAGAGGCCACAGTGTTCCCCCTTACATCAGAGGCCACAGTGTTCCCCCCTTACATCAGAGGCCACAGTGTTCCCCCCTTACATCAGAGGCCACAGTGTTCCCCCCTTACATCAGAGGCCACAGTGTTCCCCCCTTACATCAGAGGCCACAGTGTTCCCTCCTTACATCAAAGCTTCCCTTTACACCAGAGGCCACAGTGTTCCCCCTTACATCAGACTTCCCCTTTACACCCAAGGCCACAGTGTTCCCCCTTACATCAGAGGCCACAGTGTTCCCCCTTACATCAGAGGCCACAGTGTTCCCCCTTACATCAGACTTCCTGTTTACACCAGAGGACACAGTGTTCCCCCCTTACATCAGAGGCCACAGTGTTCCCCCCTTACATCAGAGGCCACAGTGTCCCCCCTTACATCAGACTTCCCCTTTACACCAGAGGCCACAGTGTTCCCCCTTACATCAGAGTTCCCCTTTACATCAGAGGCCACAGTGTTCCCCCTTACATCAGAGTTCCCCTTTACACCAGAGTTCTCAGTGTTCCCCCTTAAATCAGGGTTCTCAGAGCACCCCTTACATCAGAGATCCCCTTTACATCAGAGGCCACAGTGTTCCTCCCTTCCACCAGAGTCTTCTCCGTACATCAGAGTTCTCAGAGTCCTACCTTACATCACAGTGTAAGGGAACTATTTGAGGTCAGAAGCAAACAGGGGAACTCTGCGGACTCTGATGTAAAGGGGGAACTCTGCGGACCTGTCACCTCCTATTACTGTCACAAGGGATGTTTACATTCATTATAGACCCCAGATCCCTCCATAAAGAGTACCTGTCACCACCTATTACTGTCACATGGGATGTTTACATTCATTATAGACCCCAGATCTCTCCATAAAGAGGACCTGTCACCACCTATTACTGTCACATGGGATGTTTACATTCATTATAGACCCCAGATCTCTCCATAAAGAGGACCTGTCACCACCTATTACTGTCACATGGGATGTTTACATTCATTATAGACCCCAGATCTCTCCATAAAGAGGACCTGTCACCACCTATTACTGTCACATGGGATGTTTACATTCATTATAGACCCCAGATCTCTCCATAAAGAGGACCTGTCACCTCCTATTACTGTCACATGGGATGTTTACATTCATTATAGACCCCAGATCCCTCCATAAAGAGTACCTGTCACCACCTATTACTGTCACATGGGATGTTTACATTCATTATAGACCCCAGATCCCTCCATAAAGAGGACCTGTCACCACCTATTACTGTCACATGGGATGTTTACATTCATTATAGACCCCAGATCCCTCCATAAAGAGTACCTGTCACCACCTATTACTGTCACATGGGATGTTTACATTCATTATAGACCCCAGATCTCTCCATAAAGAGGACCCGTCACCTCCTATTACTGTCACATGGGATGTTTACATTCATTATAGACCCCAGATCTCTCCATAAAGAGGACCTGTCACCATCTATTACTGTCACAAGGGATGTTTACATTCATTATAGACCTCAGATCTCTCCATAAAGAGGACCTGTCACCATCTATTACTGTCACAAGGGATGTTTACATTCATTATAGACCTCAGATCTCTCCATAAAGAGGACCTGTCACCTCCTATTACTGTCACATGGGATGTTTACATTCATTATAGACCTCAGATCTCTCCATAAAGAGGACCTGTCACCACCTATTACTGTCACATGGGATGTTTACATTCATTATAGACCCCAGATCCCTCCATAAAGAGGACCTGTCACCACCTATTACTGTCACATGGGATGTTTACATTCATTATAGACCTCAGATCTCTCCATAAAGAGGACCTGTCACCATCTATTACTGTCACAAGGGATGTTTACATTCATTATAGACCTCAGATCTCTCCATAAAGAGGACCTGTCACCTCCTATTACTGTCACATGGGATGTTTACATTCATTATAGACCTCAGATCTCTCCATAAAGAGGACTTGTCACCACCTATTACTGTCACATGGGATGTTTACATTCATTATAGACCCCAGATCTCTCCATAAAGAGGACCTGTCACCACCTATTACTGTCACATGGGATGTTTACATTCATTATAGACCCCAGATCTCTCCATAAAGAGGACCTGTCACCTCCTATTACTGTCACATGGGATGTTTACATTCATTATAGACCCCAGATCTCTCCATAAAGAGGACCTGTCACCTCCTATTACTGTCACATGGGGTGTTTACATTCATTATAGACCCCAGATCTCTCCATTAAGAGGACCTGTCACCATCTATTACTGTCACATGGGATGTTTACATTCATTATAGACCCCAGATCTCTCCATAAAGAGGACCTGTCACCTCCTATTACTGTCACATGGGATGTTTACATTCCTGGTGACAGCAATAAAAGTGATCAGGAATTTTATTTTTTATATTTAAAGGGACAGTGTAAAATAAAGAAAAAAAAGGAAACATTTTAAAACACTTTATCCCGCCGAGCTCGCGTGCCAAAGAAAACACATACATAAGTCGCGCCTGCATATGAAAACAGTGTTCAAACCACACATGTGAGGTATCGCCGCGATCGTCAGAGTGAGAGCAATAATTCTAGCACTAGACCTCCTCTGTAACTCTAAACTGGTAACCTTTAAAACATTTTTAAAGCGTCGCCTATGGAGATTTTTAAGTACCGTCGTTGGTCGCCATTCGACGAGTGTGCGCAATTTTAAAGCGTTAGGTATCTATTTACTCGGCGTAACATCATCATTCCCATTATACAAAAAAAAATTAAAAATCGGGCTAACTATACATGTTTTGTTTTTTCTTTAGTTCATTGAAATGTATTTTTTCCCCAATAAAATTGCGTTTGAAAGGCCGCTGCGCAAAATACAGTGTGACATAAAATATTTCAATGACTGCAATTTTATTCTCTAGGGTCTCTGCAAAAAAAAAAATTATATATATACATATATATATATATATATATATATATATATATATATATATAAAATGGTTCTAAGTAACTTTCTAGCAAAAAATACTGTCGGAGTTTCGTCGCATAGGGCGACCCATCACATTTGGAACGCATATGGCGGCCTCGCGCATTCGCACTCCAGCGGGTAGCCAAATGTGATGGGTCGCAATATGTGACGGAACGCCAGGACAGGAGAGCCTGGGTGACTCCACCCTCTCCCCCCACCGCCACCACCGCCACCACCGCCACCACCGCCTGTAAAAGCGATCCAATGGCTAATTCTCCTCTACGATCACTTTTACAAAAAACAGATTTGTCTGCTGGAAATAACAGTAAAGTGATGATGTCTGTAGCTGCACCATCCCCCCGAAATATCACCCGAAACCCCCCGATATTTATGTGTGTATTACAGTCTTCAAGGGGTTTATATCTGTCCGGAGTTCTCCTTTACATGGTTTATTATTATTATATATACTAATAATATAGATTAATATTTATTAAATATTTTATTATTTAATATTATTACTTATGAGGATGACATTCTATATATGATGCCCTGATGTACCATACACTGATATTATTTTCTTTGTTCTACAAAAAAATGGCCGCCCCCGGCTGGAGTCCTTTCGAAGAGCAGTGTGACCTCTAGTGTCTGCTGGAGGACTCCCTGTGTGTCCTACGCAGTGTATTACGTTGTGTGGTCCTACGCAAAATGGCCGCCAACCGAAGCCTCAGCTACACCTCGTTGGACCTCTAGTGTTTGGAGTGAAACGACAGTTAGAGGAGCTGTACTGAGAGGCGAGGAGGATACGTTGGTGATACGATAACTAATACCGATTATAGGTGATCAATACTGGGAGAGAGGGGGAGGGGATGATATAGATTTATATCTCATTACAGAGAGATCACAGCAGACTCCAATCTTATCTCTAATCCTTCTATAGAGCCGACATATACCATAGTGCTGTACACTGAGCCCTTCACATCAGTCTCTGTACAGAGGAGCTTACACTCTAATGTCCCCTCCCCCCCACAGTCACATCAGTCTCTGTACAGAGGAGCTTACACTCTAATGTCCCCCCCCCCCCACAGTCACATCAGTCTCTGTACAGAGGAGCTTACACTCTAATGTCCCCTCCCCCCCCACATCAGTCTCTGTACAGAGGAGCTTACACTCTAATGTCCCCTCCCCCCACAGTCACATCAGTCTCTGTACAGAGGAGCTTACACTCTAATGTCCCCTCCCCCCACAGTCACATCAGTCTCTGTACAGAGGAGCTTACACTCTAATGTCCCCTCCCCCCCCACAGTCACATCAGTCTCTGTACAGAGGAGCTTACACTCTAATGTCCCCTCCCCCCACAGTCACATCAGTCTCTGTACAGAGGAGCTTACACTCTAATGTCCCCTCCCCCCACAGTCACATCAGTCTCTATACAGAGGAGCTTACACTCTAATGTCCCCTCCCCCCACAGTCACATCAGTCTCTGTACAGAGGAGCTTACACTCTAATGTCCCCTCCCCCAGTCACATCAGTCTCTGTACAGAGGAGCTTACACTCTAATGTCCCCTCCCCCCCACAGTCACATCAGTCTCTGTACAGAGGAGCTTACACTCTAATGTCCCCTCCCCCCACAGTCACACCAGTCTCTGTACAGAGGAGCTTACACTCTAATGTCCCCTCCCCCCCCACATCAGTCTCTGTACAGAGGAGCTTACACTCTAATGTCCCCTCCCCCCAAAGTCACATCAGTCTCTGTACAGAGGAGCTTACACTCTAATCTCCCCTCCCCCCCACAGTCACATCAGTCTCTGTACAGAGGAGCTTACACTCTAATGCCCCCCCCCCCCACAGTCACATCAGTCTCTGTACAGAGGAGCTTACACTCTAATGTCCCCTCCCCCCCACAGTCACATCAGTCTCTGTACAGAGGAGCTTACACTCTAATGTCCCCTCCCCCCCCACAGTCACATCAGTCTCTGTACAGAGGAGCTTACACTCTAATGTCCCCTCCCCCCACAGTCACATCAGTCTCTGTACAGAGGAGCTTACACTCTAATGTCTCCTCCCCCACAGTAACATCAGTCTCTGTACAGAGGAGCTTACACTCTAATGTCCCCTCCCCCACAGTAACATCAGTCTCTGTACAGAGGAGCTTACACTCTAATGTCTCCTCCCCCACAGTAACATCAGTCTCTGTACAGAGGAGCTTACACTCTAATGTCCCCTCCCCCCACAGTCACATCAGTCTCTGTACAGAGGAGCTTACACTCTAATGTCCCCTCCCCCCACAGTCACATCAGTCTCTGTACAGAGGAGCTTACACTCTAATGTCCCCTCCCCCCCCACAGTCACATCAGTCTCTGTACAGAGGAGCTTACACTCTAATGTCCCCTCCCCCCACAGTCACATCAGTCTCTGTACAGAGGAGCTTACACTCTAATGTCCCCCCTCCCCCCCCCACATCAGTCTCTGTACAGAGGAGCTTACACTCTAATGTCCCCTCCCCCCCCACAGTCACATCAGTCTCTGTACAGAGGAGCTTACACTCTAATGTCCCCTCCCCCACAGTCACATCAGTCTCTATACAGAGGAGCTTACACTCTAATGTCCCCTCCCCCCACAGTCACATCAGTCTCTGTACAGAGGAGCTTACACTCTAATGTCCCCTCCCCCCACAGTCACATCAGTCTCTGTACAGAGGAGCTTACACTCTAATGTCCCCTCCCCCCACAGTCACATCAGTCTCTGTACAGAGGAGCTTACACTCTAATGTCCCCTCCCCCCACAGTCACATCAGTCTCTGTACAGAGGAGCTTACACTCTAATGTCCCCTCCCCCCCACAGTCACATCAGATTCTGTACAGAGGAGCTTACACTCTAATGTCCCCTCCCCCCCCCCACATCAGTCTCTGTACAGAGGAGCTTACACTCTAATGTCCCCTCCCCCCCCACAGTCACATCAGTCTCTGTACAGAGGAGCTTACACTCTAATGTCCCCTCCCCCACAGTCACATCAGTCTCTGTACAGAGGAGCTTACACTCTAATGTCCCCTCCCCCCACAGTCACATCAGTCTCTATACAGAGGAGCTTACACTCTAATGTCCCCTCCCCCCCACAGTCACATCAGTCTCTATACAGAGGAGCTTACACTCTAATGTCCCCTCCCCCACACAGTCACATCAGTCTCTGTACAGAGGAGCTTACACTCTAATGTCCCCTCCCCCACAGTCACACCAGTCTCTGTACAGAGGAGCTTACACTCTAATGTCCCCTCCCCCCCACAGTCACATCAGTCTCTGTACAGAGGAGCTTACACTCTAATGTCCCCTCCCCCCCCACAGTCACATCAGTCTCTGTACAGAGAAGCTTACACTCTAATGTCCCCTCCCCCCACAGTCACATCAGTCTCTGTACAGAGGAGCTTACACTCTAATGTCCCCTCCCCCCCACAGTCACATCAGTCTCTGTACAGAGAAGCTTACACTCTAATGTCCCCTCCCCCCCACAGTCACATCAGTCTCTGTACAGAGAAGCTTACACTCTAATGTCCCCTCCCCCCCCCCCACAGTCACATCAGTCTCTGTACAGAGGAGCTTACACTCTAATGTCCCCTCCCCCACAGTCACATCAGTCTCTGTACAGAGGAGCTTACACTCTAATGTCCCCTCCCCCACAGTCACATCAGTCTCTATACAGAGGAGCTTACACTCTAATGTCCCCTCCCCCCACAGTCACATCAGTCTCTGTACAGAGGAGCTTACACTCTAATGTCCCCTCCCCCCCACAGTCACATCAGTCTCTGTACAGAGGAGCTTACACTCTAATGTCCCCTCCCCCCACAGTCACATCAGTCTCTGTACAGAGGAGCTTACACTCTAATGTCCCCTCCCCCCACAGTCACATCAGTCTCTGTACAGAGGAGCTTACACTCTAATGTCCCCTCCCCCCACAGTCACATCAGTCTCTGTACAGAGGAGCTTACACTCTAATGTCCCCTCCCCCCACAGTCACATCAGTCTCTGTACAGAGGAGCTTACACTCTAATGTCCCCTCCCCCCCCACAGTCACATCAGTCTCTGTACAGAGGAGCTTACACTCTAATGTCCCCTCCCCCCACAGTCACATCAGTCTCTGTACAGAGGAGCTTACACTCTAATGTCCCCTCCCCCACAGTCACATCAGTGTCTGTACAGAGGAGCTTACACTCTAATGTCCCCTCCCCCCCACAGTCACATCAGTCTCTGTACAGAGGAGCTTACACTCTAATGTCCCCTCCCCCACAGTCACACCAGTCTCTGTACAGAGGAGCTTACACTCTAATGTCCCCTCCCCCACAGTCACATCAGTCTCTGTACAGAGGAGCTTACACTCTAATGTCCCCTCCCCCCCCCACAGTCACATCAGTCTCTGTACAGAGGAGCTTACACTCTAATGTCCCCTCCCCCCCACAGTCACATCAGTCTCTGTACAGAGGAGCTTACACTCTAATGTCCCCTCCCCCCCACAGTCACATCAGTCTCTGTACAGAGGAGCTTACACTCTAATGTCCCCTCCCCCACATCAGTCTCTGTACAGAGGAGCTTACACTCTAATGTCCCCTCCCCCCACAGTCACATCAGTCTCTATACAGAGGAGCTTACACTCTAATGTCCCCTCCCCCCCACAGTCACATCAGTCTCTGTACAGAGGAGCTTACACTCTAATGTCCCCTCCCCCCACAGTCACATCAGTCTCTGTACAGAGGAGCTGACACCAATGATGGGGCACTATTCCTACTACTTACCCGTGTATTCTGATTAGGACAACCTTGGGTACTGTACCGGAACTCGATGGCGTGGGGATGGCAGGCAGTGTTGGGCGTTGGATCCTGCATGAGGTGTTCACCTTGGCAATGAGCACAACACACTGAGGTTTCCCCGCATCGAATTCGCATGACCTGCTAGTGCGGCCAGTTCACACAGGTCCAGGGCGACCGCGGTCCGCATTCCAAAAGGGTCCTGTGTGTTTCTGGGTCCGGTTCAGGCAACGATTCGGACCTGATTCACACCTGAACAGGAACGCACTGGACCCCATGCTGGGAACCGCGACCACACATATGTGAACCTGGCCTGAGCCCAGGGTTCAATACAGGGTCCTTGGTCCATCGCTATGGAACTCTGTCCCTGAAGACCCCTTCAAGGATATGGACACCATAATGGGTGAAGCCTGGACTTTATATACAGTCCAGCATCAAGGACTGGTTAGACCGGGTCACCCTGTACCTCTGACTCTTACTTTATTTGGAATGTTTTCCCTGCACAGTGTAGGCTTCTCAAACTTAGAGATAAAACTCAACCGCTCAGTCTCGGGTGGAGGACTGGGTGTTCATCACACCACTGGTGGCACATGTTAACGTCACTTCCGCCTACAGAACCGAAAGGCACTCAGGTGCTTCCTCCCACCCTTTCACCACAAGGATTGGCTACAGGATGGTCTACACCTGGGTTACCGTTTACCCCCACCACCCATGCTTATCCTATCTCCAACACTCTACTCCATGGGTGTCCCACAGGGGAGTACCCTCCCTTGTAGCAATGCCAGAGACCAGGAGAAAGGGAGCCAATTCTGCCGAAGACCCCCCACAACACTCAAACTCAGAGTGACGATGCATCCCTTGCATAGGAGCAGCTCTATTCCAGGTATGCAACAAGCGGTCTTCTTGACAAAAGCAGAATTCTCTGCCTCCACGTCACAACTCCTTGGGACAGTTCACAACCCTAATTCGGTCATCTTTAGCCAGAGCTCAGAAACACCCAGTCTCTTCTCCTACTCAACCAATTCGGAACCCAATATGCCTGTCCTAGAGGATGCTGAATCAGAGGGGATTGAAGGAGCACCCTCACTCCTAAGAGTGGGGGGGGGGGGCAGTCTGTTGCAGTTTGCATCTCTCTGGGTCACAGACATCCCTGACTTGTGGGATCACACAGTGGTTTCAAAAGGGTGCAAGGTAGACTTCAAGACTCTACCACCTCACCTCTCGAATCAACCAGAAACTGTCCAAGGGCAGTCGGATTTGCAAAAGGCACCGAACCACCTCTTTTCCCAGGGAGTCATTGTACCAGTACCACCACAGGACAGGTTCAAGGGGATTCTACTCTAACCTGTTCACGGTGCCAAGAACCCCAATGAAGGGCATTTATCCTTTCCCGGACTTTTGTTATGGAATTTGCAAGGTCAGTAATTGCCTCTCGGAGACGAGGAGAACACACGTCATCCATGGATCTTTCCAATTTGCCTATCTGCATGTTCTCATTTACCAACTTCATCAGTGATTTCCATGCTTAGCAGTGGCAGGAGACCGCTTCCAGTTATGTTTTATGTTGTATTGCCTATCGTCCTGTCCTCTGCTACCAAAGGTGTTCACAAAGATCTTTGCACCCTTGCTTGCCCTTCTCAGGGCATTCAGGTGACAGGCTATCTACCCTGTTTCCCCGAAAATAAGACCTAGCGTGATTGTCGGTGATGGCTGCAATATAGGCCCTACCCTGTTTCCCCAAAAATAAGCCCTACCCTGAAAATAAGACCTACAAGGACTTTAACTAGGGCTTATTTGGGGGGTAGGGCTTATATTGCAGCCATCACCGACAATCACGCTAGGTCTTATTTTCGGGGAAACAGGGTAGATGACTTTCTCCAGGAGGGGGATTTACGGATGACCCTGAGAATCCGAAACGAGGAGCTTGGGACGATCCGGGAATTTCTGATAAGCCTTTTACTTACAGTTAAATTATCGGACTTCCTTGATGGGTAAGGCATTTTTCGGGACGAAGGGAACCTATTAAACTCCCCTTAATCATCGGACTGTATTGATTGGTGGTTATATGTTATGTCGTCACTGTCTACTGTCCATCGGAGTCTTAAAGATAAGAAAAAGGAAGAATAGTGCTGGTCACAGGTTATATGAAGTACACATTTGCTGTAATAGTTTAGAGGCAAGAGTGTATAGGCACAAGTACAGAAAAAAAAAAACTGGTCGGGCATTAGATTAAGTAAGGGAATGAAGGGTAAGAGACCCTCAAAAATGCCCAGCACAAGAGGAGCGCTATAAAGTATATGAACCAAAGGTGCGGTTCCGCCTATACTGAGCCCCTAGGTGAGGCGTCTCAAACTGGCGACCCTCCAGCTGTTGCGATGCTACAAGTCCCATCATGCCTCTGCCTGTGGGAGTCATGCTTGTAACTGTCAGCCTTGCAATGCCTCATGGGACTTGTAGTTTCGCAACAGCTGTAGGGCCACAAGTTTGAGACCCCTGCCCTAGATAAATGGTTAGAGTGGACAGGGATCCACAATGGATAACCGGGTTACCAAGTCCACAGGGACTAAGAATCATGCAGATTAATTCCTTCAATGCCGGGCACTTTCACCCCCTTCCTGCCCAGGGCCATTTTTCAGCTTTCAGCGCTGTCGCACTTTGAATGACAATTGCGCGGTCACGCAACAATGCACCCAAACTATTTTTTTATTATTTTGTTCACACAAATAGAGCTTTCTTTTGGTGGTATTTAATCACTGATGGGTTTTTTTATTTTTTTTACAAAAAAAGAAAGAAAAAAAGACCAAAAATTTTGAAAAAAAAAAGTTTTGCTTTCTGTTAGTAAATTTTGTAAATAAGCAATTTTTTTTCTTCACTGATGGGCACTGATGAGGAGACACTGGGCACTGATGAGGAGACACTGGGCACTGATGAGGAGACACTGATGGGCACTGATGAGGAGACACTGATGGGCACCGATGAGGAGACACTGATGGGCACTGAGGAGACACTGATGGGCACCGATGAGGAGACACTGATGGGCACTGATGAGGAGACACTGATGGGCACTGATGAGGAGACACTGATGGGCACTGATGAGGAGACACTGATGGGCACTGATGAGGAGACACTGATGGGCACTGATGAGGAGACACTGATGGGCACCGATGAGGAGACACTGATGGGCACCGATGAGGAGACACTGATGGGCACCGATGAGGAGACACTGATGGGCACCGATGAGGAGACACTGATGGGCACTGATGAGGAGACACTGATGGCCACTGGTGAGGAGACACTGATGGCCACTGGTGAGGAGACACTGATGAGCTATGGTGAGGAGACACTGATGGGCACTGGTGAGGAGACACTGATGGGCACCGGTGAGGAGACACTGATGGGCACCGATGAGACACTGATGGGCACTGGTGAGGAGACACTGATGGGCACTGATGGGCACCGATGAGGAGACACTGATGGGCACCGATGAGGAGACACTGATGGGCACCGATGAGGCGGCACTGATGGGCACCGATGAGGCGGCACTGATGAGGAGGCACTAATATGCCACCCTGGGCACTGATACGTGGCACTGATAGGTGGCACTGGTAGGCAGTGCTGGTGGGCACTGATAGGCAGCATTGGTGGGCAGGACTGATGAGTAGGCACCGATGGGCACTGACTGGCATCACTAATGGGCACTGATTGGTGTCACTCATGGGCATTGATTGGCACTGCTGGGGCTTTCCTGCAATCAGGACACGGATGATCAGTGCCCTAATTACCTGCCCTGGTTTCCCCTTGCGAGGAGATACCGATGATCGGCATTCCTCGCCACACACTCTGTCAGTGTGAGGCGAGTAGTGCCGATTAACGGCACTTCCGCACTTACATGTGACCGGCTGTGATTAGACACAGCCGATCACATGGTTAAGGAGCCGTGTCATCGGCTCTTTACAGAGATCGGGGTCGCGCTGTGTCCTAGGAATACGGCCAGGCCACGATCACCCCCCTGCGAGAGCGGCCGTTCTGGGGCGATGTCATATAACGTCCACCCAGAACGAGAGCCATACCGATCCTCCGTCATTTGACGGTGGGCGGGCGGCAAGTGAGTAAACAGCTAGAGGAACAGCAATCTATGTGAGCAGGATGGATCAAGGGTGACTGACTAATTAACTCTGAACATAGAGAAAAATATCACCGCTCTGAAGGAGGTCTGTGAGGAACAAACATTTTCTCCATGCTGGAAGTAACAGGTGCAGGCAATGCTGGTAATTGAGAGGTAAACGAGAAATCCTGGACAGCCGCACTCAAAAGTAATCTTCGATCTTTATTAAAGTATAATCATAAAAATACATGCCACAGCATCATAAAGCAGGAAAGCTGACGCGTTTTACACTGTACTCAGTGCTTAATCATAGCTAAATATCACATGACTGAATCCCCTATATATACCAATGTTAATTGAACATGTGTCCAGGAAGTTGATTAGTGATAATCAATCTACAAACTCAAAAAAAAACTCTGGACATAAAGGGAAATTTTAATGTTAAGTTGTGGGTTGAAATTTAGGGTCAGGCACCACAACTAGTAAAGTTTAAAACATGAGAAAAGGCCAAAACACAGAAATATCAATCAAAAGAGGGGAGATTGTAAAGGAACTGTGTAAATTCTGTATATAAGTGTATTCTATTTTGTATGTATTGCACACGGCACTAAAAATGTTTTCATTACATGTTTGCATTCTTTTGAGTCCTGATTAGAATTAGCCTGCCTATGTTACGCCCCTTGTTACCATAAAAGTATAGTTGTAATATTAATGTGATACCTACTTAATCATGTATATAAAGACCTTCAATTGTGTCAAAATAAAGCGGAACAGTTATATGGAAAGATGCGGTGTGTATCTTTTGTGTCTGTTCCCTACTGCAGTAGTTATTAATTTTGGAATTGCTAATCAATATGAGGATAGGCGTTGCCTATCTGTAAAATTTCCAGAACAGTCTCAAACCTCATCCTGACCCATGAAACTCTACTCTACTTATGTGTTGATACAAACAGTGTGGAAATGACCCCCTCACTGCCATAACACATAATGGAGATTAGGAGGGGGTGCTTGGTGGTTTCTGATTCCTGTACTACAATGCATCCCCTCAGGACAGGAAGGGACATTTTCTGACTTTTCATGTCTGCGTCACAGCGACTGCTATATGAGAAGACAACTACTCTTCCGTCAGAGCACCGGGAGGGTAGTGATAGCTGTACTCTTGGTGTTCAGTAAAACTGCTAAGTCAGCCATAGATGGTTTGAATCTCAGCTGGTACAGCAGGAACTGGCCGAGATTCAAAACCATGTATGTGTAGGCTGAATGTAACCAAGTTAGAGCCTCTTCCTCTGCAGCCCCAACAGGAGAACAAAAATGGTTCCGTGGGAGATACTGTGTGATTGTGTTGATGGGGAAATCAAGTGAAATTCTTTCCTGCAACCTTGGTTTGCAGGAATGAAATTTGCACCATCTATGGCTGTCCTTAGTTATAAATAACAGAGAGAAGTCCACAAGGTGGCATGCACCCCATTGAACCCCTGGTAATCTTACACACTTTACAAAGTGGCTGAATTCTTGGAGCTCAGCTTCAATGAGTGTCAGAGAATTTCAATTTCTTCAAAAACTTTTCTCTCTTCTGTTTTCAGTCATGGCGTCTGCTGATCTGAGGAAGGAGCTGGAATGTTCCGTCTGTCTGGACATTTATACAGATCCTGTAACCCTGAAATGTGGACACAACTTCTGCCAGGACTGTATTGTTTGTATGTTGGATACACAGGAGAGGTCTGGAGGTTTTTCCTGTCCTGAATGCAGAGAGAGGTTTCGCAATCGGCCTGCACTGCGGAGGAACATAACACTGCGTAATATAGTGGAGAATTTCCTGTCTGTTCAGCCAGATCAAGAGGAGTCCGGGGTCTTCTGCACTTACTGTATTCACACTCCTGTACCTGCTGTGAAATCCTGTCTGCTGTGTGAAGCTTCTCTGTGTGACGATCACCTGAGAGTCCACATCAAGTCACCAGAACACGTCTTATGTGACCCCACCACTTCCCTGGAGAACAGGAAATGCTCCGTCCATAAGGAACTACTGAAGTATTACTGCACTGAGGACTTCACCTGTATCTGTGTGTCCTGCAGGCTGGATGGAGAACATCGGGGACATCAGGTGGAGACTCTGGATGAGGCCTCTGAGATGAAGAAGAAAAAACTGAGAAATGTTCTGCAGAAACTGATGACAGAGAGAGAGGAGATGGAGAAAAGAGTCCAGAGTCTGCAGGAACACAGGAGGAAAGTACAAGGAAAAGCAGATGATGAAACAGAGAGAGTCACTGCCCTGTTCAGAGACCTCAGGAGATGCCTGGATGACCTGGAGAAGAGAGTCCTGAGTGACATCTCCGGGCAGGCAGAGCAGGTTTCTCTATCACTGTCTGATATGATCCAACAGCTGGAAATAAAGGTGAAGGAGCTGTCCAGGAAGATGGGGGACATTGAGGAGCTGTGTAACATGACAGATCCACTGATTATCCTACAGGAATCAGACACAGGTGACTTGTGTGATACTGAGGATGGAGATGATGAGGACAGAGAGAGATATGATAAACTCCTCCATGATGGAGGGGATCTGGATGTGGCGGGGATCTCACACACATTACACACAGGTTTATCTGATATCATGTCTGGGGTAAATGTAGAGAAATGTACAGGCACACATGTCTATCCACATTCTACTACAAAGGGCGAAGGTCACATCAATGCTGAACCATCCAGGAGATGTCCCCAACCCTCCCCCACCATACAACCATCCAGGAGACCTCCCCAACCCTCCCCCACCATACAACACTCCCACCTCCAGACTGGAGGACCAAATATTGGGGCTGTAGAGCAAACATTGGGCGTTACAGACATATTACTGGATGTGAGCACAGCTGGTAATCATCTACGTATATCAGATGACAGGAAAACTGTGTCCAGGTTATCCAATTATAATCTCCCAGAAACACCAGAGAGATTTCAGTGTCCTCAGGTGATGAGCATTCAGAGTTTCTCCTCAGGGAGACATTACTGGGAAGTTAATGTCGGGAGGTCACAGATCTGGAGAGTCGGGATGTGTTACCCCAGTATAGACAGGAGAGGAGATCAGTCATCGATTGGATATAATAAGAAGTCCTGGGGTTTCGAGAGGAGGAAGTATAATCAGTACGCAGTCATGCATGACAGTAATCAGATCCGATTACCCGGTGATGTCTCCAGTGACAGTGTCAGGATAGATCTGGATTATGAGGCCGGGCGGATCTCCTTTTATGATCTGTGTGACCCGATCCGACACCTCCACACCTTCACCACCACCTTCACTGAGCCCCTCCATGCTGTGTTACATGTAGGGAAAGGTTGTATAAAGCTATCTGGGGAGGATCAGATGTGAGAGATCTGCCCAGAGACTGGTGACCTCACACGGTGTAGCATCTGATTGGTGAAATACTCAGCCAATAGGAGGAAGCAGTGAAAAAGAACCAACATTACTGGTTTATTTATAAAGCGGCAGCCTCCGGGGCCATCATAATAATCCTAAACCTCACTTTACTACCTCGTGTGTCACTGACCGGGAACAAGCATTCAGAAGGTCAGATTGTTCAGCCTTCACTGGCTGCATGTTGAAATAAAATTATATGTTACAGGACAAAAAAGGATTTATATTATCTGAACTATCTTCTATATAAAACAGTGAATGAATGTAGAAAAAATGAACCCGTGTTAGTTGTAGAACAGTTGGCATTACTTGCAGACCAGATTCACATTTAAAGCGGTAGTAAACACCACTGGGACACATCTGCCTACAGGAAAGAGTATAATAAAGCTTTGATGAAACGCGTAGGGCGGAGTGACGTGCTGACGTCACTGCGGTCCGCGAGTCCCAAAAGGACGGAATGTTACTGATTTGCCAGCTAATTTTTTATTTTAAAAGGCGAATTTTACTTCTAATGTATGTGCAATTTCTAAGCTTTGGAAATAAAGGTTTTAAGGATTTTACACTATGTGGAGCCTTCTGTATTTTTGGTCAATGGTACCACTTCCTGGACGCCCGGTCGGATGGTACGAGGGATCCCTTTTGATGATGGCAAAGGCTCAGGCTGGGTATAGAGCCACAAGAGTCCCTGACCTTCCGTAATAGGAGGTCTGTGCAAGCTGGTCAGCGAGTTGGTGGTGTGGGTGAAAACACAAATGAGGAAGTCCCAAAAGGTGAAAAAACCTTGTGGAAAACATATAAAAAGTCCCCCGCAGAAAATGGTCCTTCAGAAGTGGGATACAGAGGCCTTGGCAAGCATGTAAAAACTTCAGGGATAGTGTGTCCTCCACCCAAGGCAAGGGATGTATACTCTTACCGGAAACAGGTGGACTCGAATGTCAGCATCAACAAAGCAAGGATAGCCGAATCGACAGATGGCCGAAACGATCCAGGGGAACTCCAAGGATGGATCCAGGAAATCGTACCGATGATGGTAAGGTTGGAACTTAGATGTTAGACCGCCAAACTGGAAAGCCAGAAACAGATCCCTCCACTCTGATCACACTCATCTGGGAGTGTGATCAGAGTGGAGGGATCTGTTTCTGGCTTTCTAGTTTGGCGGTCTAACATCTGAGTTCCAAGCTTACCATCATCGGTACGATTTTCTAGATCCATCCTTGGAGTTCCCCTGGATCGTTTTGGCCTTCTGTCGATTCGGCTATCCTTGCTTTGTTGACTCGTTGTCGCTGACATTCGATTCCCTTACCTTGGGTGGAGGACACACTATCCCTGAAGTTTTACATGCTTGCTGAGGCCTCTGTATCCCACTTCTGAACAACCATTTTTTCCGGGGGACTTTTTATGTTTTCCACAAGATTTTTTCACCTTTGGGACTTCCTTATTTGTGTTGTCACCCATTTTTCGTATGCTTTGTTGTACATATTTTTGGGACTGATTTTCACTATTTAGTTCTGATCACTTTTATACATTATTTGTCACATTATTTAATGTCTATGGTTTAGCGCTACATTTATACCATCCTATAATGATGGGGCACTGTTCCTCCTACTAAGCAGTGTATTTTGATTAGGGCAACCATTATTCCTCCCACTGATATCAATGATGGGTCACTATTCCTCGCACTGATACCAACGACGGGGCACTATTCCCCCACTGATACCAATGATGGGGCACTATTCCTCCCACTGACACCAATAAAGGGACACTATTCCCCCCACTGATACCAATGATGGGGCACTATTGTTCCCACTGACACCAATAAAGGGACACTATTCTTCCCACTGATACCAATGATAGGGCACTATTCCTCCCACTGATACCAATGATGGGGCACTATTCCTTCCATTGACACCAATGATGGGGCACTATTCCTTCCACTGACACCAATGATGGGGCACTATTATTCCCACTGACACCAATAAAGGGACACTATTCTTCCCACTGATACCAATGATAGGGCACTATTCCCCCCACTGATACCAATGATGGGGCACTATTCCCCCCACTGATACCAATGATGGGACACTATTGTTCCCACTGACACCAATAAAGGGACACTATTCCCCCCACTGATACCAATGATGGGGCACTATTGTTCCCACTGACACCAATAAAGGGACACTATTCTTCCCACTGATACCAATGATAGGGCACTATTCCTCCCACTGATACCAATGATGGGGCACTATTCCTTCCATTGACACCAATGATGGGGCACTATTCCTTCCACTGACACCAATGATGGGGCACTATTCCTTCCACTGACACCAATGATGGGGCACTGTTCCTACTACTTACCCGTGTATTCTGATTAGGACAACCTTGGGAACCGTACCAGAACTCGATGCTGTGGGGATGGCCAGCAATGTTGCTTTGGGCGTTTGATCCTGCATGAGGCGTTCACCTTGGCAATGAGCACAACACACTGAGGCCGGGTTCACATAAGTGCAAATTGGATGCGGGTATTTCGCATGACATGCGAGTGTGACCGGCTCTCTATGGAGCCGTTTCACACAGGTCCGGGACGGCCGCGATCGGCATTCCAAAAGGGTCCTGTGTATGTTTGGGTCCGGTTCAGGTGCAAATTCAGGTAAAGATTTGCACCTGAACCGGTGAACAGGAACGCAACAGACCCCATGCTGGGAACCGCGGCCACATATATGTGAACCTGGCCTGAGTCCCAGGATGCAATACAGGGGCCTTGGTCCATCGCTATGGAACTCTGTCCCTGAAGACCCCTTCAAGGATATGGCCACCATAATGGGTGAAGTCTGGACTTTATATACAGTCCAGCATCAAGGACTGGTAAGACCGGGTCACCCTGTACCTTTGACTCTTACTGTGTAGATGGGGCTTTATTTGGAAGGTTTTCCCTGCACAGTGTAGGCTTCTCAAATTTGGGGATAAAACTCAACTGCTCAGTCTGGGGTGGAGGACTGGGTGTTCATCACACCACTGGTGGCACATGTTAGCGTAAGTTCCGCCTACAGAACCTAAAGGTACTCAGGTGCTTCCTCCCACGATTGCACGATTCTGGCTAAAATGAGAATCACGATTTTTTTGCCTAGAATAAAGATCCCGATTCTCGCGGCGTAATATCATCTTTCACATTATACAAAAAAATTGGGCTAACTTTACTGTTTCGTTTTTTTTTTAAATTCATTAAAGTGTATTTTTTTTTTAAAAAATTGCGTTTGAAAGACCGCTGCGCAAATACAGCGTGACGTAAAATATTGCAACAACCGCCATTTTCTTCTCTAGGGTCGGACGGACTCGATGTCCACCGGCGACCTGCGATCGCCTAGTACAGAGGCAGAATGGGGATCCGCCTTTGTAGACAAGGCGGATCCCCATTCTGACAGGGGACATGTCGGAGATCTACTGTTCCCAGTCATCGGGAACAGCGATCTCTGTCATGTCCCTGGCAGCCCATCCCCCCTACAGTTAGAACACACCCAGGGAACACAGTTAACCCCTTGATCGCCCCCTAGTGTTAACCCCTTCCCTGCCATTTTTTTATAGCACTGATCAATGTAATAATGTCACTGGTCCCCAAAAAGTGTAATTTGGGGGTCAGATTTGTCCGCCTCAGTGTCGCAGTCCCGCGAAAAGTCGCAGATCGCCGCCATTACTAGTAAAAACAGTCCCTAAATCTAGCCCATAGTTTTGTAGACGTGATAGCTTTTCAATATACGCCTTTTAGGATTTTTTTTTTTTTTTTTTACCAAAAATATGTAGAAGAATACATATTGGCATAAACTGATGAAGAAATTTGTTTTTTTTACAATTTTTCTTTAGATGTTTATTATAGCAAAAAGTTAAAAAAATTGTGTTTTTTTTTTTTTTTCAAATTTGTCACTCTTTTTTTAGCGAAAAAAATAAAAACCACGGATGTGATCAAATACTACCAAAAGAAAGCTCTGTGGGAAAAAAAGGACGCCAAATTTTGTTTGGGTACGACGTCGCACAACCGCACACAACCGTGTGCTGAATCGCAAAAAATGGCCTGGTCATTAAGGGGAAAATCCTTCCGGTCCTTAAGTGGTTAAGTTACCTCATTTACAGACCGAAGTTCATTCCTTTGATCTAAGAACAAAATGTTACTTTGTTTATAGTGATCTCTGATGTTGAGATAAACTTGGCAGGTTGCCTGGATTAATTTTTTTTTTTTTTTGTCCGCTGTCAGAAGTGAGCAGAGAATTCCGCACTTGTTACATAGAATCGGGGAAATGCTGTTTTAGGATCGGGAGGGGGGTAGAATCACGATTTCGATTCTTTAACGATTAATCCTACAGCTCTACTCCCACCCTTTCCCACCAAAACTATTGGCTGCAGGATGGTCTACACGTGGGTTACCGTGTACCCCTACCAAACATGCTTACCCTATCTCCAACACTCTACTCCATGAGTGCCTCACAGGACAGTACCCTCCCTGGTAGCAATGGCCGAGACCAGGAGAAAGGGAGCCAATTCTGAAGGCCCTCACAAACTCAGAGTGATGATGCATCCCTTGTAAACGAGCAGGAACCCGGTTTTAACTCCGGTCTCATCATCCGATTGCAGCTCTATTCCGGGTATGCAACAAGCGGTCTTCTTGACGTCACAACTCCTTGGACAGTTTACAACCCTAATTCGGTCATCTTTATCCAGAGCTCAGAAACACCCATACACTCTATTCTACGCCACTTTTTTCAACCAATATGGAATATGTCTATCCTAGAGGGTGCTGAATCAGAGGGGATTGAAGGAGCACCCTCACTCCTAAGAGTGGAGGGAAATCTGTTGCAGTTTGCATCTCTCTGGGTCACAGACATCCCTTACTTGTGGGATCACTCGGTGGTTTCAAAGAGGTGCAAGTCAGACTTCAAGACTCTACCACTTTCTTCTTTCAAATCAACCAAAAACTGTCCAAGGGCAGTCAGGTTTGCAAAAGGCACCGAACCACCTCTTTTCCCAGGGAGTCATTGTACCAGTACCACCACAGGACAGGTTCAAGGGATTCTATTCCAACCTGTTCACGGTGCCAAGAACCCCAATGAAGGACATTTAACCTTTCCCGGACTTAAAAAACCCTCAAATTCCTGCACGTTCCAAATTTTTTTTTTATGGATTTGCAAGGTCAGTAATTGCCTCTCAGAGACAAGAATAACACATGGCATCCATAGATATTTCCAATTTGCCTATCTGCATGTTTGCCTAGCTGCAATTTTCTAGCAAAAAGACCTGTTTTAACCACTTGACAACTGGGCACTTAAACCCCCTTAATAACCAGACCAATTTTCAGCTTTTGGTGCTCTCACATTTTGAATGACAATTACTCAGCCATGCAACACTGTATCTATATGAAATTTTTGTCCTTTTTTTCACACAAATGGAGCTTTCTTTTGGTGGTATTTAATCACCGCTGGGTTCTTTATTTTTTGCGCCGTAAAAGAAAAAAGACCGAAAAATCTGTAAAAAAATGCATTTTTCTTCATTTCTGTTATAATATTTTGCAAATTAGTAATTTTTCTTCATATATTTTGGCCAAAATTTATACCGCTACATATCTTTGGTAAAATTAACCCAAATCGGTGGATATTATTTGGTCTTTGTGAAAGTTATAGAGTCCAAAAGCTATGGTGCGAATATCTGAAAATTGATCACACCTGAAGTACTGACGGCCTATCTAATTTCTTGAGACCCTAACATGCCAGAAAAGTACAAATACCCCCCAAATGATACCTTTTTGGAAAGAAGACATTCCAAGGTATTTAGAAAGATGCATGGTGAGATTTTTGAAGTTGTCATTTTTTCCCACAATTCTTTGCAAAATCAAGGTTTTTTTTTTTACTTTTTTTTTTTCCCACAAAATTGTCATATTAGCAGGTTATTTCTCACACACCACATATGCATACCACAAATTACACCCCAAAACACATTCTGCTATTACTCCCGAGTACGGCGATACCACATGTGTGAGACTTTTACACAGCGTGGCCACATACAGAGGCCCAACATGCAGGGAGCACCTTCAGGCGTTCTGTAGCTTCCAGGCCAATTCTGACATTTCTCTCCTACATGTAAAAATCATCATTTATTAGCTAGAAAATTACATAGAACCCCAAAACATTATATATGTTTTTTTAGCAAAGACCCTAGAGAATACAATGGCGGTCGTTGCAACTTTTTATCTCGCACGGTATTTGCGCAGCAATTTTTTTAACGCGTTTTTTTGGGGAAAAAAACTGTTTTGTGCTTTACAAAAACCAAAACAGTAAAGTTAGCCTAATGTTTTTGCATAATGTGAAAGATGAAGTTATACTGAGTAAATAGATACCCAACATGTCACCTTTCAAAATTGCACGCGCTTGTGGAATGGCGCCAAACTTTGCTACTCAAAAATCCCCATAGGCGACGCTTTAAAATTTTTTACTGGTTACATGTTTTGAGTTACAGAGGAGGTCTAGGGCCAAAATTATTACTCTCGCTCTACCGATCGCAGCGATACCTCACATGTGTGGTTTGAACAAGGTTTTCACATGTGGGCGGGACTTACGTATGCGTTCGCTTCTGCATGCGAGCACGCAGGGACAGGGGCGCTTTAAAATTTTTTATTTTTTTTTTATTGTTCATTTTACTTTATTTATTTTAGTTTGATGCTTTTTTCCAAAAAAAATAATTTTTGACCACTTTTATTCCTATTACAAGGAATATAAACATCCTTGTAATAGGAATATGGCATGACAGGTCCTCTTTACAGTGAGATATTGGGTCAATAAGACCCCACATCTCACCTCTAGGCTGGGAAGCCTGAAATAAAAAAAAAAAAAAAAACGATCCTGGCTTCGATCGTAGCGGTGAGTCGGTAGAAGCGCGGGAGGGGGGACATCCCCTCTCGCCTCCCGTAAGAACGATCAAGCAGTGAAACAGCCGCTATGATCATTCTTATGGTGTAGGGAATCGCCGGCTGAAAAAGCCGATATCTGAATGATGCCTGTAGCTGCACCCATCATTCAGATATCTCCGCACAAAGTCAAGGACGTTGTATGACGGCCGGTGGGCGGGAAGTGGTTAAAAAGCATTTTTTTTTTTAACACAAAGTTGTCCATTTATACAATATTTCTACCACATAACATGTACATACCAAAAATGACCCCCCAAAATAGATTCTCCTGCTCCTCCTGAGTACGGGGATACCACATGTGTGAGACTTCCACAGGCTGGCCACATACAGAGGCCGAGTACAGCTGAGCATGGCTCAGCATGGCAGGGTATGGTGGGGTATTGCGGAGTATGGCGGAGTATGGCGGGGGCATGGCAGAGTATGGCGGAGTATGGCGGGGTATTGCGGAGTATGGCGGAGTATGGCGGGGTATGGCGGGGTATGGCGGAGTATGGCGGGGTATGGCGGGGTATTGCGGAGTATGGCGGGGTATTGCAGGGTATGGCAGAGTATGGCAGAGTATGGCGGGGTATTGCGGAGTATGGCGGGGTATTGCGGAGTATGGCGGGGTATTGCGGAGTATGGCGGGGCATGGCAGAGTATGGCGGGGCATGGCAGAGTATGGCGGGGGCATGGCAGAGTATGGCGGGGACATTGCAGGGTATGGCGGGGGCATTGCAGAGTATGGCGGGGGCATTGCAGAGTATTGCGGGGGAATTGCAGAGTATGGTGGGGGCATTGCAGAGTATTGTGGGGGCATTGCAGAGTATTGTGGGGGTATTGCAGAGTATTGTGGGGGTATTGCAGAGTATTGTGGGGGTATTGCAGAGTACTGCACAGCATTGCAGAGTATTGTTGGGGTATTGCAGAGTATTGTGGGGGTATTGCAGAGTATTGCACAGCATTGAAGAGTATTGTGGGGGTATTGCAGAGTATTGTGGGGGTATTGCAGAGTATTGCACAGCATTGAAGAGTATTGTGGGGGTATTGCAGAGTATTGCACAGCATTGCAGAGTATTGTGGGGGTATTGCAGAGTATTGTGGGGGTATTGCAGAGTATTGTGGGGGTATTGCAGAGTACTGCACAGCATTGCAGAGTATTGTGGGGGTGTTGCAGAGTATTGTGGGGGTGTTGCAGAGTATTGCACAGCATTGCAGAGTATTGTGGGGGTATTGCAGAGTATTGTGGGGGTGTTGCAGAGTATTGTGGGGGTGTTGCAGAGTATTGCATAGCATTGCAGAGCGTTAGGGATGGCTGAGCAGGGATGGATGGATGCCTGGATGTCTCTGTGCAGCGCTATGGGCACTACACATACAGCCCACAGCGCTGCAGACATCCATCCATCCGCCTCTCCGGTCACTGTGTACCGATCGGTACACAGGCGGGGAGGAGAGGGGGAGGAGAGGAACCGGCGTCATCAGATGACGCCGGTCTATTTACATGTGATCGCGCCGGCGCGATCACATGGTAAACGGCCGCGATCAGCGGCCATTTACCGGGATCCGTGATGCGCCGGGTCCTCCGGACCCGGCGGTCACGGATGTGTTCGGGTGCGCGCCCCAGGGGGCGCGCGAGAGGGGAATTCTGGGAGGACGTCATAGTACGCCCTCCCAGAGTTATCCAACCGCCCTGCAGCCGTCATTCGGCTATGGGCCGGTTGGTAAGTGGTTAAACATGTAAACACCTAAATTCCAAAACGAGGCTGGTCCTTAAGTCCTTAAGGACCGAGCTTCTTTTTGAGATTTGTTTTTTACAAGTTAAAAACAGTTTTTTTTTGCTAGAAAATTACTTAGAACCCCCAAACATTATACTTTTTTTTTTCTAACACCCTAGAGAACAAAATGGCGGTCGTTGCAATACTTTCTGTCACACTGTCTTTGCGCAACGGTCTTACAAGTGCACTTTTTTTGGAAAAATTACACTTTTTTGAATTCAAAAATAAGACAACAATAAAGTTAGCCCAATTTTTTTTATATTGTGTAAAGATAATGTTACGCCGAGTAAATCGAGCGCCCGCTCGTGAAATGGCGACAAACTTTTATCCTTTAAAATCTCCATAGGCGACGTTTAAAAAAATTCTACAGGCTGCATGTTTTGAGTTACAGAGGAGGTCTAGGGCTAGAATTATTGCTCTCGCTCTACCGATCGCGGTGATACCTCACATGTTGGGTTTGAACACCATTTTCATATTCAGGCGCTACTCACTTATGCGTTCGCCTTCTGCACGCGAGCTCGGTGGGACGGGGCGTGTTTAAATTTTTTTACTTTTTATTTTTTATTTTTACACTGTTCTTTTTTTTTTTTTTAAATTGTGTCACTTTTATTCCTATTACAAGGAATGTAAACATCTCTTGTAATAGAAAAAAAGCATGACAGGACCTCCTAAATATGAGATCTGGGTTCAAGAAGACCTCAAATCTCATATTTACACTAAAATGCAATAAAAAAGAAATAAAAATGCCCCTTTAAGAGCTATGGGCGGTTTTGACATTGCTTCCGCCCTGCAATGGTATTGAGATGGGTGGGGGCCATCTTCCCCTCACTCGTCTCCATACCCAGCAAGGGAGAAGATCCGATCGCCTCTGCCGCTGCCGACGGCTCCGGTAAGCGACGGAGGGCACCGGACAGCAGCCGGAGGGGCGAGGCCCCTCTCCCGCCACCGATAAAAGTGATCTTGCGGCAAATCTGTCACAGAGACCACTATTATCGGAAATCGGACCGCCGACCGAAGAAGAGGATACCGGGGTTATGGCCACCATAGACATAAAGGATGCGTACCTAGACCTCCCCGTTTTTCCGGAACATCAGGTCCCACTGCCCAGACCAGGGCATCCAGCATTGGCAGTTCTGCGCCCTGCCCTTCGGACTGGTGGCCAGCCCGGGAGTCTTTACAAAGATTCTCGCAGAAGTCGTTACTCACCTCCATCTCCAGGGAATTGCATTGATCCCCTATCTGGACGACCTATTGTTCTTCAACCTGTCCCGGGATCTCCTGTTCTCTGACCTGGACAAGGTGGTAGACACCTTGGAATCCCTGGGGTGGTTAATCTGTCCAGGAGAAGTCCTCGCTGGTTCTATCACAGACCAAGGTCTACCTAGGTTTCCTGGTGGATGCAGTGGCACAAAAGCTGGTACTGCCCCAAGGGAAGATAGAGAGTCTGATAGGGGCAGTATCGTCCATCAAAGAAACCAGAGAGGTCTCCCGCAGAAGCATTATGAGGGTACTCGGGTTAATGACATTCTGCATTCCTGTGGTACCCTGGACCCAACTCCACTCCAGGACTCTCCAGCAATTCTGCTCTCCTCCTGGGATGGAAAAAGGGAAACATTAGACAGGCAGGTTTCCATTCCAGGGTAGGTAAAGGAGTCACTTCACTGGTGGCTCAACCCTCAGAGGTGACGACCGATGCGAGCGTCTGGGTTGGGGGGGCCCATCTATAGGAACTACGGGCCCAGGGTGTCTGGAACCGGGTTCAGAGGGCCTCTTCCTCCAACTTCAGGGAACTCCTGGAGGTCAGAGAAGCTCTAAGAGCATTCAAGGAAAGGATCAGGGGAAGAGAGATCCAGATCCTTTCCGCCAATTCAACGACGGTGGCCTTCTTGAATCACTAGGGAGGAACCAGGTCTCGCACACTTATGAGCTTAACTCAGGAGCTCCTACAGTGGGTAAAACAGAGAATCCCCTCTATCTCAGCAGTGCATACAGGTGGGGGGTCTACAACGTAGAAGCAGACTACCTCAGTCGGCAGCCGATTCACCAAAGGGAGTGGGAGCTAAATCCCAAGGTGTTCTCTCTCGTGTGTTGGCACTTCGGCACGCAGAGATAGACTTCTTTGTTCGCAGAGGGAACAGAAGGGTGAGAAGGTTCTTTTGTCTGTCCAATAGGAGGGGTCCAAGGGGATAGACGCGTTGGCACAAGACTGGGAGTTCCACCTGGCCTATGCCTTTCCCCCTTAGCCCTGACCCCCCGAATAGTGCAGAAGCTTAGTTGGTCCAAAGGCAGTCTGATCTTGGTCGCTCCCCGGTGGCCCAAGAGGACCTGGTTCCCTACCCTGGGAAATTGGTCAGTGGCTCCCCTACAGCGCCTCCCGAAACACCAGGACCTTCTCCTTCAGGGTTCAGGTTACCACCCGAACCCTGTTTTTTTCAAGCTGGAAGACTTCCTCCAGGAGGGCGCCAATCAAGGCCTGGCAAACATCACCCTCAGGGTCCAGGTGGCAACCCTATCCAGCTTTTTGGACAGGAGACTGTCTTTGGACCCCCTGATTAAAAGATTTTTAACAGGGAGAGGATGTCCCTGGTTCAAATGAGTAAACTAGGGCACCCGTTGGCTCAAGTTACGTTTAAAGTGGTGTCTGCTACTTTATTTAGACAGAGTGAAGGAATTTAGAAAGTCCAATCATCTGTTAGTCAGTTTTTGTGGCCAGAAGAGAGGTGAGCAGACATCAAGAACAACCATAGCAAGATGAATTAGGCAGACAGTAGCCTATGAACAAGCAGGTAGAACAGTCCCCGCTAACCTTAAGGCACATTCTACACAGTCTCTGGCGACCTCTTGGGCAGAAGGGGCCAGAGCATCGGTAGAGCAGATCTGCAGAGCAGCAACGTGGGCAAGCCAGAACACGTTCCGGAGGCATTACAGGGTGGAGCTGCTGTCACCTCAGGATCTGGCATTCGGTAGAAAAGTCCTACAGGCAGTTGTCCCGCCCTAAGGTAGGCCTGAGCTACTTGCTCTTCTCTCAGGGTGCCGTCCTGGAAGACGACTTACGAAAATGACCGATTACACTTACTGGTAACAGTGTTTCTGGGAAATATATTAAAGAACTGGGTAACAAGAGGTCCGAATTTGGTACCACATCCCACTTTAAACAGACAAAAAAAGAGAAAGGGCAAGCGGGACTTTTAAGATACCATGAATTGGAAAAAACAATCGGTCTAGAAAAATATACATTTTATTTAAACAATTCTTTAAAATCACAATGAACATTTGCAAGAATCTCGTATTATTTCTTTTAACATGTACAACCACTTCTTACTCTACATGTTTCGCTCAGACGTGCTTCCTCAGGAGTTTTTTGGAAGTGTCGCATGAAGTAAAATATACTATAAGAGAAACAACAGTTGTAAATGATTATGCTCAAAAATTGCCATGAATAAAATCACAAGGCATGCCTGTAGAGGCATGCCAGTATACATTATTGTAGTAGAATGATCAAATATTATACAAAGTTACATTTTAAATGACATAATGATGAATTGAGGCTGAGTGCCTACCAGATGCTTGTATTCATGAAGTATTGATTGTAATTCACAACAAGAGGCCAGGATTTACAAAAGTTTTCTAGATCGATTGTTTTTCCCAATTCATGGTACCTTAAAAGTCCCGCTTGGCCCTTTCTCTTTTTTTGAGTGTTTCTGGGAAGTCCTCCAGGCTTGAAGGCCTACTTCCCACCCGTTTTTTTGTCTATTGATGTATAAACATTTGAGGTGTCTTCACTCTCGTGCACTGGTGTGGGTCAATACTTTTCTCAACTGAGGAGCACAGGAAGGGGCGGGGTTTTTGGCCACTTTCTTGATTGTGTTTCCTGTCAGGTGGGACCAGTCATCTCTCAGGGTGCCGTCCTGGAAGACTTCCCAGAAACATAGTTACCGGTAAGTGTAACTAGTCATTTTTTGAAGAAACGGTATTGGTCGCAAACTTGCCGATATTGCTTCAAGGGGTTGTACCGGGGTGATGCGTGCAGCTGTAGGCAGCCGCTTGGCTACTATTACAAGGAGCGGGAGGGGACGTCCCACCGGAAAGCCAGAATGACCACCGGCCGGCCGGAGCCCCGAACAAAGCCACCGCCGGCCGGGAGCTCCGTGAGTCGGGTCGCGGGTCCCGCGGACTCGATCGCCGCGGGGATACCCACGATGGCCTCACGGAGCGGATGAACGGGGAGATGCCGTTGTAAACAGCATCTCCCTGTTCTGCCTAGTAACAAGTGTCACTCGATCTCTGCTCCCTGTCATCGGAGCAGAGATCAGTGACGTCAGACATACAGCCCATCCCCCTACAGTTAGTAATCACTCCCCTAAGACACACTTAACCCCTCCCCGCCCCCTAGTGGTTAACTCCTTCACTGCCAGTGCCATTTACACAGTAATCAGTGCATTTTTAATTGCACTGATCGCTGTATAAATGACAATGGTCCCAAAAATGTGTCAAAAATGTCCGACATGTCCGCCATAACGTCGCAGTCACAATAAAAATCGCTGATCGCCGCCATTACTAGTAAAAAAAAAGTTATTAATAAAAATGCCATAAAACTATCCCCTATTTAGTAAACGCTATAACCTTTGCACAAACCAATTATTAAACGCTTATTGCAATTTTTTTTTTACCAAAAATATGTAGAAGAATACGAATCGGCCTAAACTGAGGAAATAAAATGTTTTTTTTATATATTTTTGGGGGATATTTTTTAAAGCAAAATGTAAAAAATAATGCGTTTTTTTCAAAATTGTCGCTCTTATTTTGTTTATAGCGCAAAAAATAAAAACCGCAGAGGCGATCAAATACCACCAAAAGAAAGCTCTATTTGTGGGAAAAAAAGGACGCCAATTTTGTTTGGGAGCCACTTCGCACGACCGCGCAATTGTCAGTTAAAGTGACGCAGTGCCAAAACAAAGTTCTTCATCAGTTTAGGCCGATATGTATTCTTCTACATATTTTGGGGCAAAAAAAACGTAATAAGCGTATATTGATTGGTTTGCGCAAAAGTTATAGCGTCTACAAACTATGGGAAAGAGTTTTGTGTGGTGAACCCTCTGTATTCCCTCTGGTGGCGTCTTCTCTTGATTGTTGACTTTGACACACATACACCGACCTCCTGGAGAGTGTTCTTGTTCTGGCCAACTGTTGTGAAGGGTGTTTTCTTCACCAGGGAAAGAATTCTTCGGTCATCCACCACAGTTGTTTTCCGTGGTCTTCCGGGTCTTTTGGTGTTGCTGAGCTCACCGGTGCGTTCTTTCTTTTTAAGGATGTTCCAAACAGTTGATTTGGCCACACCTAATGTTTTTGCTATTTCTCTGATGGGTTTGTTTTGTTTTTTCAGCCTAATGATGGCTTGCTTCACTGATAGTGACAGCTCTTTGGATCTTATATTGAGAGTTAACAGCTACAGATTCCAAATGCAAATAGCACACTTGAAATTAACTCTGGACCTTTTATCTGCTCCTTTTAAATGGGATAATGAGGGAATAACACACACCTGGCCATGGAACAGCTGAGCAGTCATTACTTTTGATCCCTTAAAAAGTGGGAGGCACATATACAAACTGTTGTAATTCCTACACCGTTCACCTGATTTGGATGTAAATACCCTCAAATTAAAGCTGAATGTCTGCAGTTAAAGCACATCTTGTTTGTTTCATTTCAAATCCATTGTGGTGGTGTATAGAGCCAAAAAGATTAGAATTGTGTCGATGTCCCAATATTTATGAACCTGACTGTAGCTGCAAAGGGTGGGCCAACTCAACATTGAACCCTACGGATGCCATTAAAGTTCATGTGTGTGTAAAGGCAGGCATCCCAATACTTTTGACAATATAGCGTGCATAATGATGCGATGGATTGGACTAAATTCCAGAGTCACCATTAACCCCTTCAGTCCCAGCACGTTTCTGTTTTTTTAGGGAGAAGAGTAATTGTTACATTTCCTCCATGGCCATATTCATCTGATAAAGAGAAATAGTTATATGATTTACTAACGATTAAATGGCATTCTGAAGTTTTCGTTTGCTAATGTTACGTTCTTCATATGAAAGAATGACTTTACAGAAAGATGTCGTTAGAACAAATTGTTGATCTCCGGATCCTTGGAAGGTCTTGTTGTGAAACATAGAGGGAGTTGGTCTCCTTCTTCTCCAATGAGATATTTGGGAGTCTGGAGATCGGTCAGCTGATAAGGTGTCCAGAGATGTATCCTTGTGCAATGTGTGTGGGAGCCCTCTGTTCCGGCAAGATGCTCTGAAGATTCGGCGCGGTACGCTGGACCTTCAGATCGTATGCGCTGCTGAGGTCAGCTGCTTCATGCTGGGTGAATATCTCCTAAACGGCGCACGTTTAGGAGATATTAATAGGTCTTATTATAGGCTGACCTGTAGGCAAAAATAAAGCGGGGTTTACAACCACTTTGAGTGAATGATTTAATATGTAAAATGTTTCTTTGGGATGGTCCTACATGGCAACTGTCCAGGTTTGGAAGGTAAAATTATTATTATTATTATCATTATACAGAAGTTACCGTATTTATCGGCGTATAACACGCACCCCAAGTTTAGGAGGGCATTTTAAGGAAAAAAACTTTTAGGAGGAAAGTTTAAGGAAAAAAACTTACATTTAAATGCCCATCAATGCAGCCTTGTCAGTGTCCATCTGTAGTGTTGTCCCTGATTGCAGCCTTGTCCCCCATTGCAGCATTGTCCCCCATTGCAGCCTTGTCCCCCATTGCAGCCTTGTCCCCATTGCAGCATTGTCCCCCATTGCAGCCTTGTCCCCATTGCAGCATTGTCCCCCATTGCAGCCTTGTCCCCATTGCAGCCTTGTCCCCCATTGCAGCCTTGTCCCCATTGCAGCATTGTCCCCCATTGCAGCCTTGTCCCCCATTGCAGCCTTGTCCCCATTGCAGCATTGTCCCCCATTGCAGCCTTGTCCCCATTGCAGCATTGTCCCCCATTGCAGCCTTGTCCCCATTGCAGAATTGTCCCCCATTGCAGCCTTGTCCCCCATTGCAGCCTTGTCCCCCATTGCAGCCTTGTCCCCCATTGCAGCCTTGTCCCCATTGCAGCCTTGTCCCCCATTGCAGCATTGTTCCCCATTGCAGCCTTGTCCCCATTGCAGAATTGTCCCCCATTGTAGCATTGTTCCCCATTGCAGCCTTGTCCCCCATTGCAGCCTTGTCCCCCATTGCAGCCTTGTCCCCCATTGCAGCCTTGTCCCCATTGCAGCCTTGTCCCCCATTGCAGCATTGTTCCCCATTGCAGCCTTGTCCCCATTGCAGAATTGTCCCCCATTGTAGCATTGTTCCCCATTGCAGCCTTGTCCCCCATTGCAGCCTTGTCCCCCATTGCAGCCTTGTCCCCATTGCAGAATTTTCCCCCATTGCAGCATTGTCCCCATTGCAGCATTGTCCCCCATTGCAGCCTTGTCCCCCATTGCAGCCTTGTCCCCATTGCAGCATTGTCCCCCATTGCAGCCTTGTCCCCATTGCAGCATTGTCCCCCATTGCAGCCTTGTCCCCATTGCAGAATTGTCCCCCATTGCAGCCTTGTCCCCCATTGCAGCCTTGTCCCCCATTGCAGCCTTGTCCCCCATTGCAGCCCTGTCCCCATTGCAGCCTTGTCCCCCATTGCAGCATTGTTCCCCATTGCAGCCTTGTCCCCATTGCAGAATTGTCCCCCATTGTAGCATTGTTCCCCATTGCAGCCTTGTCCCCCATTGCAGCCTTGTCCCCCATTGCAGCCTTGTCCCCCATTGCAGCCTTGTCCCCATTGCAGCCTTGTCCCCCATTGCAGCATTGTTCCCCATTGCAGCCTTGTCCCCATTGCAGAATTGTCCCCCATTGTAGCATTGTTCCCCATTGCAGCCTTGTCCCCCATTGCAGCCTTGTCCCCCATTGCAGCCTTGTCCCCATTGCAGAATTTTCCCCCATTGCAGCATTGTCTCCCATTGCAGCCTTGTCCCCCATTGCAGCCTTGTCCCCCATTGCAGCCTTGTCCCCCATTGCAGCCTTGTCCCCATTTTTAGCCTTGTCCCCCATTGCAGCCTTGTCCCCATTGCAGCCTTGTCCCCCATTGCAGCCTTGTCCCCATTGCAGCATTGTCCCCCATTGCAGCATTGTCCCCCATTGCAGCCTTGTCCCCCATTGCAGCCTTGTCCCCCATTGCAGCCTTGTCCCCATTGCAGAATTGTCCCCCATTGCAGAATTGTCCCCCATTGCAGCTTTGTCCCCCATTGCAGCCTTGTCCCCCATTGCAGAATTGTCCCCATTGCAGAATTGTCCCCATTGCAGCCTTGTCCCCCATTGCAGCCTTGTTCCCCATTCCAGCCTTGTCCCCCATTCCAGCCTTGTCCCCCATTGCAGCCTTGTCCCCCATTGCAGCCTTGTCCCCATTGCAGAATTGTCCCCCATTGCAGAATTGTCCCCCATTGCAGCCTTGTCCCCCATTGCAGCCTTGTCCCCATTGCAGAATTGTCCCCCATTGCAGCCTTTTCCCCATTGCAGCCTTGTCCCCATTGCAGAATTGTCCCCCATTGCAGCCTTGTCCCCCATTGCAGCCTTGTCCCCATTGCAGAATTGTCCCCCATTGCAGCCTTTTCCCCATTGCAGCCTTGTCCCCATTGCAGAATTGTCCCCCATTGCAGCATTGTCCCCCATTGCAGCCTTGTCAGTGTCCCTCTGTAGCCTTGCCCTGTGTCGTTTGCCTCTTTGAAAATGGCGCCGCCGTTCTCGGCTGCTTTCTCCCATTCTCGGCGGCTCTCGGCCGCTCTCGGCTTTCGGCGGCTCCCGCGGGATTGCGAGAGGCACTGAGAATGGGCGAAAGCGGCCGAGAAAAACCAAAAGCCGCTGAGAGCGGCCGAAAATCTCACAATCGGCGGGGAATCGGCGTATAACACGCACCCACGATTTTCCCCTGATTTTCAGGGGAAAAAAAGTGCGTGTTATACGCCGATTAATACGGTATATAGTGCTAACAGTTTGTGCAGCGCTTTATGATATAAAGGGAGACAGGTATATTTACAATAAAATACATAGGGTCCTGCTTGCAATCCAATAGATCCCATTTGATGAAGAGTTGAGATCCTTGGTCCTCCTGCCATGTCTAAGGGCTCATGTACACGGCATCTCAAAGAAGCGGCTGCTACACGCTTTTGAGCTCTCATTTTTTTTCTGCCCAGAAACTCCCTTGCATGTTAGCCAATGTGTCCATGCACACCATGGCTTTTTGAGGAGTTTACAGGCCTATGCTACTACAGAAAGAAAAAAAAAAAACTCCTGCAAACTCTTGTTTTTGAGAGGAGCTTTCGAGCAGAAAAGAGCCCTAAGTGCCCAAAAAGGTGCGAAAAAGCATGATGAACTGCAAAAAAACGTTATAAAAAAATTATCTGAAGGGAGGGTTTGTGAAAAAAAAAATACAAATCTGCTAAAAGAAGCTCAAAAACATGCAAAAGAGCAAAAAAAAAAAGAAAAGCACAAGCTTCTTCGAGCTTTTAGGCAGAGAAATAAATGCTCAAATTCCTGTCAAGGCAGCTTTTGTTTTTAGCTTTTATTTCAGCCTAAGCTTCTACTTTTTTGGGCTCTTTTGCACATTTTTATTGAGCTTTATTGAGTCATCTGCTCCAATATTGGAAAATTCCATTTTTTGACTATTTGTTGACTGGCGTTGACTCCTCTGTAAGGTAACGATATGAATGTCTTTCTTCGCCATGGCTCTGATCGAGGCGCATGTGTCATTATTTTTCTTCTGGATCCTAATAGTGCTTTTCATTTTATATATATTATTGTAATTATGTGTTTTTATTTGTAGATAGTGAGACCTTTTCCCTTTCTTACGACCAATGAACCCTGAGTGTGTCCTGAAGAAGTTTTGACAACAAAACGCGTAAACGCATAAGGGCTCACATCATGTATATTTTATATTTATGATTTTTATGTTTCTTCCATGTCCTTTTTGTATTGTGTGTATATATATATAATTTGTATTTCAATTGAAGCTAATATTTTTTCATATCTCTTTTGTTTGCTGTGCCCTCAAGGACCGGCCTGGGGTTACCGTTTTGGAAACCCCTTTTTCTTTTGCAATTTCTCAGTGATTTACGGATGAGGCAATTGGAGTGTTCTTTTTCCCTTATTTTTTTGAGCTTCATTTTTTTTTTTTTTTATCTGCAAAAATGGCAACAATTCTGTGTTTTTCTGTCAATATGGGGGGCTGTGTGTACAATATGAGGTGCTGTGTGTACAATATGGGGGGCTGTGTGTACAATATGAGGTGCTGTGTGTACAATATGGGGTGCTGTGTGTATAATATGGGGTGCTGTGTGTACAATATGGGGTGCTGTGTGTATAATATGAGGTGCTGTGTGTATAATATGAGGTGCTGTGTGTACAATATGGGGTGCTGTGTGTACAATATGAGGTGCTGTGTGTACAATATGAGGTGCTGTGTGTACAATATGAGGTGCTGTGTGTACAATATGGGGGGCTGTGTGTACAATATGGGGTGCTGTGTGTACAATATGGGGTGCTGTGTGTATAATATGGGGTGCTGTGTGTACAATATGGGGTGCTGTGTGTACAATATGGGGTGCTGTGTGTACAATATGAGGTGCTGTGTGTACAATATGAGGTGCTGTGTGCACAATATGGGGGGCTGTGTGTACAATATGGGGTGCTGTGTGTACAATATGGGGTGCTGTGTGTACAATATGGGGTGCTGTGTGTACAATATGAGGTGCTGTGTGTATAATATGAGGTGCTGTGTGTACAATATGGGGTGCTGTGTGTACAATATGGGGTGCTGTGTGTACAATATGGGGTGCTGTGTGTATAATATGAGGTGCCATGTGTACAATATGGGGGGCTGTGTGTACAATATGGGGTGCTGAGTGTACAATATGGGGTGCTGTGTGTACAATATGGGGTGCTGTGTGTACAATATGAGGTGCTGTGTGTACAATATGAGGTGCTGTGTGTACAATATGGGGGGCTGTGTGTACAATATGGGGTGCTGTGTGTACAATATGGGGTGCTGTGTGTACAATATGAGGTGCTGTGTGTACAATATGAGGTGCTGTGTGTACAATATGAGGTGCTGTGTGTACAATATGGGGGGCTGTGTGTACAATATGAGGTGCTGTGTGTACAATATGAGGTGCTGTGTGTACAATATGGGGGGCTGTGTGTACAATATGGGGGGCTGTGTGTACAATATGAGGTGCTGTGTGTGTACAATATGGGGTGCTGTGTGTACAATATGGGGGGCTGTGTGTACAATATGAGGTGCTGTGTGTACAATATGGGGGGCTGTGTGTACAATATGGGGGGCTGTGTGTACAATATGGGGTGCTGTGTGTACAATATGGGGTGCTGTGTGTACAATATGGGGTGCTGTGTGTACAATATGGGGGGGCTGTGTGTACAATATGGGGTGCTGTGTGTACAATATGGGGTGCGGTGTGTACAATATGGGGGGCTGTGTGTACAATATGAGGTGCTGTGTGTACAATATGGGGTGCTGTGTGTACAATATGAGGTGCTGTGTGTACAATATGGGGTGCTGTGTGTACAATATGGGGTGCTGTGTGTACAATATGGGGTGCTGTGTGTACAATATGGGGGGCTGTGTGTACAATATGGGGGGCTGTGTGTACAATATGGGGGGGCTGTGTGTACAATATGGGGTGCTGTGTGTACAATATGGGGTGCGGTGTGTACAATATGGGGGCTGTGTGTACAATATGAGGTGCTGTGTGTACAATATGGGGTGCGGTGTGTACAATATGGGGTGCTGTGTGTACAATATGGGGGGCTGTGTGTACAATATGGGGTGCTGTGTGTACAATATGGGGTGCTGTGTGTACAATATGGGGTGCTGTGTGTACAATATGAGGTGCTGTGTGTACAATATGGGGGGCTGTGTGTACAATATGGGGTGCTGTGTGTACAATATGGGGGGCTGTGTGTACAATATGGGGGGCTGTGTGTACAATATGGGGGGCTGTGTGTACAATATGAGGTGCTGTGTGTACAATATGAGGTGCTGTGTGTACAATATGGGGGGCTGTGTGTACAATATGGGGGGCTGTGTGTACAATATGAGGTGCTGTGTGTACAATATGGGGTGCTGTGTGTACAATATGAGGTGCTGTGTGTACAATATGAGGTGCTGTGTGTACAATATGGGGTGCTGTGTGTACAATATGGGGTGCTGTGTGTACAATATGGGGTGCTGTGTGTACAATATGGGGGGCTTTGTGTACAATATGGGGGGGCTGTGTGTACAATATGGGGTGCTGTGTGTACAATATGGGGTGCGGTGTGTACAATATGGGGGGCTGTGTGTACAATATGAGGTGCTGTGTGTACAATATGGGGTGCTGTGTGTACAATATGAGGTGCTGTGTGTACAATATGGGGTGCTGTGTGTACAATATGAGGTGCTGTGTGTACAATATGGGGGGCTGTGTGTACAATATGGGGTGCTGTGTGTACAATATGGGGGGCTGTGTGTACAATATGAGGTGCTGTGTGTACAATATGGGGTGCTGTGTGTACAATATGGGGGTGCTGTGTGTACAATATGGGGTGCGGTGTGTACAATATGGGGTGCTGTGTGTACAATATGGGGGGCTGTGTGTACAATATGGGGTGCTGTGTGTACAATATGGGGTGCTGTGTGTACAATATGGGGGTGCTGTGTGTACAATATGGGGTGCTGTGTGTACAATATGGGGTGCTGTGTGTATAATATGAGGTGCTGTGTGTATAATATGAGGTGCTGTGTGTACAATATGGGGTGCTGTGTGTACAATATGAGGTGCTGTGTGTACAATATGAGGTGCTGTGTGTACAATATGAGGTGCTGTGTGTACAATATGGGGGGCTGTGTGTACAATATGGGGTGCTGTGTGTACAATATGGGGTGCTGTGTGTATAATATGGGGTGCTGTGTGTACAATATGGGGTGCTGTGTGTACAATATGGGGTGCTGTGTGTACAATATGAGGTGCTGTGTGTACAATATGAGGTGCTGTGTGCACAATATGGGGGGCTGTGTGTACAATATGGGGTGCTGTGTGTACAATATGGGGTGCTGTGTGTACAATATGGGGTGCTGTGTGTACAATATGAGGTGCTGTGTGTATAATATGAGGTGCTGTGTGTACAATATGGGGTGCTGTGTGTACAATATGGGGTGCTGTGTGTACAATATGGGGTGCTGTGTGTATAATATGAGGTGCCATGTGTACAATATGGGGGGCTGTGTGTACAATATGGGGTGCTGAGTGTACAATATGGGGTGCTGTGTGTACAATATGGGGTGCTGTGTGTACAATATGAGGTGCTGTGTGTACAATATGAGGTGCTGTGTGTACAATATGGGGGGCTGTGTGTACAATATGGGGTGCTGTGTGTACAATATGGGGTGCTGTGTGTACAATATGAGGTGCTGTGTGTACAATATGAGGTGCTGTGTGTACAATATGAGGTGCTGTGTGTACAATATGGGGGGCTGTGTGTACAATATGAGGTGCTGTGTGTACAATATGAGGTGCTGTGTGTACAATATGGGGGGCTGTGTGTACAATATGGGGGGCTGTGTGTACAATATGAGGTGCTGTGTGTGTACAATATGGGGTGCTGTGTGTACAATATGGGGGGCTGTGTGTACAATATGAGGTGCTGTGTGTACAATATGGGGGGCTGTGTGTACAATATGGGGGGCTGTGTGTACAATATGGGGTGCTGTGTGTACAATATGGGGTGCTGTGTGTACAATATGGGGTGCTGTGTGTACAATATGGGGGGGCTGTGTGTACAATATGGGGTGCTGTGTGTACAATATGGGGTGCGGTGTGTACAATATGGGGGGCTGTGTGTACAATATGAGGTGCTGTGTGTACAATATGGGGTGCTGTGTGTACAATATGAGGTGCTGTGTGTACAATATGGGGTGCTGTGTGTACAATATGGGGTGCTGTGTGTACAATATGGGGTGCTGTGTGTACAATATGGGGGGCTGTGTGTACAATATGGGGGGCTGTGTGTACAATATGGGGGGGCTGTGTGTACAATATGGGGTGCTGTGTGTACAATATGGGGTGCGGTGTGTACAATATGGGGGCTGTGTGTACAATATGAGGTGCTGTGTGTACAATATGGGGTGCGGTGTGTACAATATGGGGTGCTGTGTGTACAATATGGGGGGCTGTGTGTACAATATGGGGTGCTGTGTGTACAATATGAGGTGCTGTGTGTACAATATGGGGGGCTGTGTGTACAATATGAGGTGCTGTGTGTACAATATGAGGTGCTGTGTGTACAATATGGGGTGCTGTGTGTACAATATGGGGTGCTGTGTGTACAATATGGGGTGCTGTGTGTACAATATGGGGGGCTTTGTGTACAATATGGGGGGGCTGTGTGTACAATATGGGGTGCTGTGTGTACAATATGGGGTGCGGTGTGTACAATATGGGGGGCTGTGTGTACAATATGAGGTGCTGTGTGTACAATATGGGGTGCTGTGTGTACAATATGAGGTGCTGTGTGTACAATATGGGGTGCTGTGTGTACAATATGAGGTGCTGTGTGTACAATATGGGGGGCTGTGTGTACAATATGGGGTGCTGTGTGTACAATATGGGGGGCTGTGTGTACAATATGAGGTGCTGTGTGTACAATATGGGGTGCTGTGTGTACAATATGGGGGTGCTGTGTGTACAATATGGGGTGCGGTGTGTACAATATGGGGTGCTGTGTGTACAATATGGGGGGCTGTGTGTACAATATGGGGTGCTGTGTGTACAATATGGGGTGCTGTGTGTACAATATGGGGTGCTGTGTGTACAATATGGGGGGGCTGTGTGTACAATATGGAATGCTGTGTGTACAATATGGGGTGCTGTGTGTACAATATGGGGTGCTGTGTGTATAATATGGGGGGGCTGTGTGTATAATATGGGGTGTTGTGTGTACAATAGGGGGTGCGGTGTGTACAATATGGGGTGCGGTGTGTACAATATGGGGGGCTGTGTGTACAATATGGGGTGCGGTGTGTACAATATGGGGTGCTGTGTGTACAATATGGGGTGCTGTGTGTACAATATGGGGTGCTGTGTGTACAATATGGGGTGCTGTGTGCACAATATGGGGTGCTGTGTGTACAATATGAGGTGCTGTGTGTACAATATGAGGTGCTGTGTGTACAATATGGGGGGCTGTGTGTACAATATGGGGTGCTGTGTGTACAATATGGGGTGCTGTGTGTACAATATGAGGTGCTGTGTGTACAATATGAGGTGCTGTGTGTACAATATGGGGGGCTGTGTGTACAATATGAGGTGCTGTGTGTACAATATGAGGTGCTGTGTGTACAATATGGGGGGCTGTGTGTACAATATGGGGGGCTGTGTGTACAATATGAGGTGCTGTGTGTACAATATGGGGTGCTGTGTGTACAATATGGGGGGCTGTGTGTACAATATGAGGTGCTGTGTGTACAATATGGGGGGCTGTGTGTACAATATGGGGGGCTGTGTGTACAATATGAGGTGCTGTGTGTACAATATGGGGTGCTGTGTGTACAATATGGGGTGCTGTGTGTACAATATGGGGGGCTGTGTGTACAATATGGGGGGCTGTGTGTACAATATGGGGGGCTGTGTGTACAATATGGGGGGGCTGTGTGTACAATATGGGGTGCTGTGTGTACAATATGGGGGGCTGTGTGTACAATATGGGGGGGCTGTGTGTACAATATGGGGGGCTGTGTGTACAATATGGGGGGGCTGTGTGTACAATATGGGGTGCTGTGTGTACAATATGGGGTGCTGTGTGTACAATATGGGGGGCTGTGTGTACAATATGGGGGGGCTGTGTGTACAATATGGGGTGCTGTGTGTACAATATGGGGGGGGCTGTGTGTACAATATGGGGTGCTGTGTGTACAATATGGGGTGCTGTGTGTACAATATGGGGGGCTGTGTGTACAATATGGGGGGCTGTGTGTACAATATGGGGGGGGGCTGTGTGTACAATATGGGGTGCTGTGTGTACAATATGGGGTGCTGTGTGTACAATATGGGGGGCTGTGTGTACAATATGGGGGGGCTGTGTGTACAATATGGGGTGCTGTGTGTACAATATGGGGTGCGGTGTGTACAATATGGGGGGCTGTGTGTACAATATGAGGTGCTGTGTGTACAATATGGGGTGCTGTGTGTACAATATGAGGTGCTGTGTGTACAATATGGGGTGCTGTGTGTACAATATGGGGTGCTGTGTGTACAATATGAGGTGCTGTGTGTACAATATGGGGGGCTGTGTGTACAATATGGGGGGCTGTGTGTACAATATGAGGTGCTGTGTGTACAATATGAGGTGCTGTGTGTACAATATGGGGGGCTGTGTGTGCAATATGGGGTGCTGTGTGTACAATATGAGGTGCTGTGTGTACAATATGAGGTGCTGTGTGTACAATATGGGGTGCTGTGTGTACAATATGAGGTGCTGTGTGTACAATATGAGGTGCTGTGTGTACAATATGGGGTGCTGTGTGTACAATATGAGGTGCTGTGTGTACAATATGAGGTGCTGTGTGTACAATATGGGGTGCTGTGTGTACAATATGGGGTGCTGTGTGTACAATATGGGGGGCTGTGTGTACAATATGGGGGGCTTTGTGTACAATATGGGGGGGCTGTGTGTACAATATGGGGTGCTGTGTGTACAATATGGGGTGCGGTGTGTACAATATGGGGGGCTGTGTGTACAATATGAGGTGCTGTGTGTACAATATGGGGTGCTGTGTGTACAATATGAGGTGCTGTGTGTACAATATGGGGTGCTGTGTGTACAATATGGGGTGCTGTGTGTACAATATGAGGTGCTGTGTGTACAATATGGGGTGCTGTGTGTACAATATGGGGGGCTGTGTGTACAATATGAGGTGCTGTGTGTACAATATGGGGTGCTGTGTGTACAATATGGGGTGCTGTGTGTGCAATATGGGGGGCTGTGTGTACAATATGGGGTGCTGTGTGTACAATATGGGGTGCTGTGTGTACAATATGTGGTGCTGTGTGTACAATATGTGGTGCTGTGTGTACAATATGGAGTGCTGTGTGTACAATATGGGGGGCTGTGTGTACAATATGGGGTGCTGTGTGTACAATATGTGGTGCTGTGTGTACAATATGGAGTGCTGTGTGTACAATATGGGGTGCTGTGTGTACAATATGGGGTGCTGTGTGTACAATATGGGGGGCTGTGTGTACAATATGGGGGGGCTGTGTGTACAATATGGGGTGCTGTGTGTACAATATGGGGTGCTGTGTGTACAATATGGGGTGCGGTGTGTACAATATGGGGTGCTATGTGTACAATATGGGGTGCTGTGTGTACAATATGGGGTGCGGTGTGTACAATATGGGGTGCTATGTGTACAATATGGGGTGCTCTGTGTACAATATGGGGTGCTGTGTGTACAATATGGGGGGGCTGTGTGTACAATATGGGGTGCTGTGTGTACAATATGGGGTGCGGTGTGTACAATATGGGGTGCTGTGTGTACAATATGGGGGGCTGTGTGTACAATATGGGGGGCTGTGTGTACAATATGGGGGGCTGTGTGTACAATATGGGGGGCTGTGTGTACAATATGGGGGGGCTGTGTGTACAATATGGGGTGCTGTGTGTACAATATGGGGTGCGGTGTGTACAATATGGGGGGCTGTGTGTACAATATGGGGTGCGGTGTGTACAATATGGGGTGCTGTGTGTACAATATGGGGGGCTGTGTGTACAATATGGGGTCCTGTGTGTACAATATGAGGTGCTGTGTGTACAATATGGGGTGCTGTGTGTACAATATGGGGGGCTGTGTGTACAATATGGGGTGCTGTGTGTACAATATGGGGGGCTGTGTGTACAATATGGGGTGCGGTGTGTACAATATGGGGTGCTGTGTGTACAATATGGGGTGCTGTGTGTGCAATATGGGGGGCTGTGTGTACAATATGGGGTGCTGTGTGTATAATATGAGGTGCTGTGTGTACAATATGGGGTGCTGTGTGTACAATATGGGGTGCGGTGTGTACAATATGAGGTGCTGTGTGTACAATATGGGGTGCTGTGTGTACAATATGGGGTGCTGTGTGTACAATATGGGGTGCGGTGTGTACAATATGGGGTGCTGTGTGTACAATATGGGGTGCTGTGTGTACAATATGGGGTGCTGTGTGTACAATATGGGGTGCGGTGTGTACAATATGGGGTGCTGTGTGTACAATATGGGGTGCTGTGTGTACAATATGGGGTGCTGTGTGTACAATATGGGGTCCTGTGTGTACAATATGAGGTGCTGTGTGTACAATATGGGGTGCTGTGTGTACAATATGGGGGGCTGTGTGTACAATATGGGGTGCTGTGTGTACAATATGGGGGGCTGTGTGTACAATATGGGGTGCGGTGTGTACAATATGGGGTGCTGTGTGTACAATATGGGGTGCTGTGTGTGCAATATGGGGGGCTGTGTGTACAATATGGGGTGCTGTGTGTATAATATGAGGTGCTGTGTGTACAATATGGGGTGCTGTGTGTACAATATGGGGTGCTGTGTGTACAATATGGGGTGCTGTGTGTACAATATGAGGTGCTGTGTGTACAATATGGGGGGCTGTGTGTACAATATGGGGGGCTGTGTGTACAATATGAGGTGCTGTGTGTACAATATGAGGTGCTGTGTGTACAATATGGGGTGCTGTGTGTACAATATGGGGTGCTGTGTGTACAATATGGGGTGCTCTGTGTACAATATGGGGTGCTGTGTGTACAATATGGGGGGCTGTGTGTACAATATGGGGTGCTGTGTGTACAATATGGGGTGCGGTGTGTACAATATGGGGTGCTATGTGTACAATATGGGGTGCTGTGTGTACAATATGGGGGGCTGTGTGTACAATATGGGGGGCTGTGTGTACAATATGGGGGGCTGTGTGTACAATATGGGGGGCTGTGTGTACAATATGGGGGGGCTGTGTGTACAATATGGGGTGCTGTGTGTACAATATGGGGTGCGGTGTGTACAATATGGGGGGCTGTGTGTACAATATGGGGTGCGGTGTGTACAATATGGGGTGCTGTGTGTACAATATGGGGGGCTGTGTGTACAATATGGGGTCCTGTGTGTACAATATGAGGTGCTGTGTGTACAATATGGGGTGCTGTGTGTACAATATGGGGGGCTGTGTGTACAATATGGGGTGCTGTGTGTACAATATGGGGGGCTGTGTGTACAATATGGGGTGCTGTGTGTACAATATGGGGGGCTGTGTGTGCAATATGGGGGGCTGTGTGTACAATATGGGGTGCTGTGTGTACAATATGAGGTGCTGTGTGTACAATATGGGGTGCTGTGTGTACAATATGGGGTGCTGTGTGTACAATATGGGGTGTTGTGTGTACAATATGGGGTGCTGTGTGTACAATATGGGGTGCTGTGTGTACAATATGAGGTGCTGTGTGTACAATATGGGGTGCTGTGTGTACAATATGGGGTGCGGTGTGTACAATATGGGGTGCTGTGTGTACAATATGGGGTGCTGTGTGTACAATATGGGGTGCGGTGTGTACAATATGGGGTGCTGTGTGTACAATATGGGGTGCTGTGTGTACAATATGGGGTGCTGTGTGTACAATATGGGGGGCTGTGTGTGCAATATGGGGGGCTGTGTGTACAATATGGGGTGCTGTGTGTACAATATGAGGTGCTGTGTGTACAATATGGGGTGCTGTGTGTACAATATGGGGTGCTGTGTGTACAATATGGGGTGTTGTGTGTACAATATGGGGTGCTGTGTGTACAATATGGGGTGCTGTGTGTACAATATGAGGTGCTGTGTGTACAATATGGGGTGCTGTGTGTACAATATGGGGTGCGGTGTGTACAATATGGGGTGCTGTGTGTACAATATGGGGTGCTGTGTGTACAATATGGGGTGCGGTGTGTACAATATGGGGTGCTGTGTGTACAATATGGGGTGCTGTGTGTACAATATGGGGGGCTGTGTGTACAATATGGGGTGCTGTGTGTACAATATGGGGTGCTGTGTGTACAATATGGGGTGCTGTGTGTATAATATGGGGTGCTGTGTGTACAATATGGGGTGCTGTGTGTACAATATGGGGTGCGGTGTGTACAATATGGGGTGCTGTGTGTACAATATGGGGTGCTGTGTGTACAATATGGGGTGCGGTGTGTACAATATGGGGTGCTGTGTGTACAATATGGGGTGCTGTGTGTACAATATGGGGGCTGTGTGTACAATATGGGGTGCTGTGTGTACAATATGGGGTGCTGTGTGTACAATATGGGGTGCTGTGTGTATAATATGAGGTGCTGTGTGTACAATATGGGGTGCTGTGTGTACAATATGGGGTGCGGTGTGTACAATATGGGGTGCTGTGTGTACAATATGGGGTGCTGTGTGTACAATATGAGGTGCTGTGTGTACAATATGAGGTGCTGTGTGTACAATATGAGGTGCTGTGTGTACAATATGGGGGGCTGTGTGTACAATATGAGGTGCTGTGTGTACAATATGAGGTGCTGTGTGTACAATATGGGGGGCTGTGTGTACAATATGGGGGGCTGTGTGTACAATATGAGGTGCTGTGTGTGTACAATATGGGGTGCTGTGTGTACAATATGGGGGGCTGTGTGTACAATATGAGGTGCTGTGTGTACAATATGGGGGGCTGTGTGTACAATATGGGGGGCTGTGTGTACAATATGGGGTGCTGTGTGTACAATATGGGGTGCTGTGTGTACAATATGGGGTGCTGTGTGTACAATATGGGGGGGCTGTGTGTACAATATGGGGTGCTGTGTGTACAATATGGGGTGCGGTGTGTACAATATGGGGGGCTGTGTGTACAATATGAGGTGCTGTGTGTACAATATGGGGTGCTGTGTGTACAATATGAGGTGCTGTGTGTACAATATGGGGTGCTGTGTGTACAATATGGGGTGCTGTGTGTACAATATGGGGTGCTGTGTGTACAATATGGGGGGCTGTGTGTACAATATGGGGGGCTGTGTGTACAATATGGGGGGGCTGTGTGTACAATATGGGGTGCTGTGTGTACAATATGGGGTGCGGTGTGTACAATATGGGGGCTGTGTGTACAATATGAGGTGCTGTGTGTACAATATGGGGTGCGGTGTGTACAATATGGGGTGCTGTGTGTACAATATGGGGGGCTGTGTGTACAATATGGGGTGCTGTGTGTACAATATGGGGTGCTGTGTGTACAATATGGGGTGCTGTGTGTACAATATGAGGTGCTGTGTGTACAATATGGGGGGCTGTGTGTACAATATGGGGTGCTGTGTGTACAATATGGGGGGCTGTGTGTACAATATGGGGGGCTGTGTGTACAATATGGGGGGCTGTGTGTACAATATGAGGTGCTGTGTGTACAATATGAGGTGCTGTGTGTACAATATGGGGGGCTGTGTGTACAATATGGGGGGCTGTGTGTACAATATGAGGTGCTGTGTGTACAATATGGGGTGCTGTGTGTACAATATGAGGTGCTGTGTGTACAATATGAGGTGCTGTGTGTACAATATGGGGTGCTGTGTGTACAATATGGGGTGCTGTGTGTACAATATGGGGTGCTGTGTGTACAATATGGGGGGCTTTGTGTACAATATGGGGGGGCTGTGTGTACAATATGGGGTGCTGTGTGTACAATATGGGGTGCGGTGTGTACAATATGGGGGGCTGTGTGTACAATATGAGGTGCTGTGTGTACAATATGGGGTGCTGTGTGTACAATATGAGGTGCTGTGTGTACAATATGGGGTGCTGTGTGTACAATATGAGGTGCTGTGTGTACAATATGGGGGGCTGTGTGTACAATATGGGGTGCTGTGTGTACAATATGGGGGGCTGTGTGTACAATATGAGGTGCTGTGTGTACAATATGGGGTGCTGTGTGTACAATATGGGGGTGCTGTGTGTACAATATGGGGTGCGGTGTGTACAATATGGGGTGCTGTGTGTACAATATGGGGGGCTGTGTGTACAATATGGGGTGCTGTGTGTACAATATGGGGTGCTGTGTGTACAATATGGGGTGCTGTGTGTACAATATGGGGGGGCTGTGTGTACAATATGGAATGCTGTGTGTACAATATGGGGTGCTGTGTGTACAATATGGGGTGCTGTGTGTATAATATGGGGGGGCTGTGTGTATAATATGGGGTGTTGTGTGTACAATAGGGGGTGCGGTGTGTACAATATGGGGTGCGGTGTGTACAATATGGGGGGCTGTGTGTACAATATGGGGTGCGGTGTGTACAATATGGGGTGCTGTGTGTACAATATGGGGTGCTGTGTGTACAATATGGGGTGCTGTGTGTACAATATGGGGTGCTGTGTGCACAATATGGGGTGCTGTGTGTACAATATGAGGTGCTGTGTGTACAATATGAGGTGCTGTGTGTACAATATGGGGGGCTGTGTGTACAATATGGGGTGCTGTGTGTACAATATGGGGTGCTGTGTGTACAATATGAGGTGCTGTGTGTACAATATGAGGTGCTGTGTGTACAATATGGGGGGCTGTGTGTACAATATGAGGTGCTGTGTGTACAATATGAGGTGCTGTGTGTACAATATGGGGGGCTGTGTGTACAATATGGGGGGCTGTGTGTACAATATGAGGTGCTGTGTGTACAATATGGGGTGCTGTGTGTACAATATGGGGGGCTGTGTGTACAATATGAGGTGCTGTGTGTACAATATGGGGGGCTGTGTGTACAATATGGGGGGCTGTGTGTACAATATGAGGTGCTGTGTGTACAATATGGGGTGCTGTGTGTACAATATGGGGGGCTGTGTGTACAATATGGGGGGCTGTGTGTACAATATGGGGGGCTGTGTGTACAATATGGGGGGGCTGTGTGTACAATATGGGGTGCTGTGTGTACAATATGGGGTGCTGTGTGTACAATATGGGGGGCTGTGTGTACAATATGGGGGGGCTGTGTGTACAATATGGGGGGCTGTGTGTACAATATGGGGGGGCTGTGTGTACAATATGGGGTGCTGTGTGTACAATATGGGGTGCTGTGTGTACAATATGGGGGGCTGTGTGTACAATATGGGGGGGCTGTGTGTACAATATGGGGTGCTGTGTGTACAATATGGGGGGGGCTGTGTGTACAATATGGGGTGCTGTGTGTACAATATGGGGTGCTGTGTGTACAATATGGGGGGCTGTGTGTACAATATGGGGGGCTGTGTGTACAATATGGGGGGGGGGCTGTGTGTACAATATGGGGTGCTGTGTGTACAATATGGGGTGCTGTGTGTACAATATGGGGGGCTGTGTGTACAATATGGGGGGGCTGTGTGTACAATATGGGGTGCTGTGTGTACAATATGGGGTGCGGTGTGTACAATATGGGGGGCTGTGTGTACAATATGAGGTGCTGTGTGTACAATATGGGGTGCTGTGTGTACAATATGAGGTGCTGTGTGTACAATATGGGGTGCTGTGTGTACAATATGGGGTGCTGTGTGTACAATATGAGGTGCTGTGTGTACAATATGGGGGGCTGTGTGTACAATATGGGGGGCTGTGTGTACAATATGAGGTGCTGTGTGTACAATATGAGGTGCTGTGTGTACAATATGGGGGGCTGTGTGTGCAATATGGGGTGCTGTGTGTACAATATGAGGTGCTGTGTGTACAATATGAGGTGCTGTGTGTACAATATGGGGTGCTGTGTGTACAATATGAGGTGCTGTGTGTACAATATGAGGTGCTGTGTGTACAATATGGGGTGCTGTGTGTACAATATGAGGTGCTGTGTGTACAATATGAGGTGCTGTGTGTACAATATGGGGTGCTGTGTGTACAATATGGGGTGCTGTGTGTACAATATGGGGTGCTGTGTGTACAATATGGGGGGCTGTGTGTACAATATGGGGGGCTTTGTGTACAATATGGGGGGGCTGTGTGTACAATATGGGGTGCTGTGTGTACAATATGGGGTGCGGTGTGTACAATATGGGGGGCTGTGTGTACAATATGAGGTGCTGTGTGTACAATATGGGGTGCTGTGTGTACAATATGAGGTGCTGTGTGTACAATATGGGGTGCTGTGTGTACAATATGGGGTGCTGTGTGTACAATATGAGGTGCTGTGTGTACAATATGGGGTGCTGTGTGTACAATATGGGGGGCTGTGTGTACAATATGAGGTGCTGTGTGTACAATATGGGGTGCTGTGTGTACAATATGGGGTGCTGTGTGTGCAATATGGGGGGCTGTGTGTACAATATGGGGTGCTGTGTGTACAATATGGGGTGCTGTGTGTACAATATGTGGTGCTGTGTGTACAATATGTGGTGCTGTGTGTACAATATGGAGTGCTGTGTGTACAATATGGGGGGCTGTGTGTACAATATGGGGTGCTGTGTGTACAATATGTGGTGCTGTGTGTACAATATGGAGTGCTGTGTGTACAATATGGGGTGCTGTGTGTACAATATGGGGTGCTGTGTGTACAATATGGGGGGCTGTGTGTACAATATGGGGGGGCTGTGTGTACAATATGGGGTGCTGTGTGTACAATATGGGGTGCTGTGTGTACAATATGGGGTGCGGTGTGTACAATATGGGGTGCTATGTGTACAATATGGGGTGCTGTGTGTACAATATGGGGTGCGGTGTGTACAATATGGGGTGCTATGTGTACAATATGGGGTGCTCTGTGTACAATATGGGGTGCTGTGTGTACAATATGGGGGGGCTGTGTGTACAATATGGGGTGCTGTGTGTACAATATGGGGTGCGGTGTGTACAATATGGGGTGCTGTGTGTACAATATGGGGGGCTGTGTGTACAATATGGGGGGCTGTGTGTACAATATGGGGGGCTGTGTGTACAATATGGGGGGCTGTGTGTACAATATGGGGGGGCTGTGTGTACAATATGGGGTGCTGTGTGTACAATATATGGTGCGGTGTGTACAATATGGGGGGCTGTGTGTACAATATGGGGTGCGGTGTGTACAATATGGGGTGCTGTGTGTACAATATGGGGGGCTGTGTGTACAATATGGGGTCCTGTGTGTACAATATGAGGTGCTGTGTGTACAATATGGGGTGCTGTGTGTACAATATGGGGGGCTGTGTGTACAATATGGGGTGCTGTGTGTACAATATGGGGGGCTGTGTGTACAATATGGGGTGCGGTGTGTACAATATGGGGTGCTGTGTGTACAATATGGGGTGCTGTGTGTGCAATATGGGGGGCTGTGTGTACAATATGGGGTGCTGTGTGTATAATATGAGGTGCTGTGTGTACAATATGGGGTGCTGTGTGTACAATATGGGGTGCGGTGTGTACAATATGAGGTGCTGTGTGTACAATATGGGGTGCTGTGTGTACAATATGGGGTGCTGTGTGTACAATATGGGGTGCGGTGTGTACAATATGGGGTGCTGTGTGTACAATATGGGGTGCTGTGTGTACAATATGGGGTGCTGTGTGTACAATATGGGGTGCGGTGTGTACAATATGGGGTGCTGTGTGTACAATATGGGGTGCTGTGTGTACAATATGGGGTGCTGTGTGTACAATATGGGGTCCTGTGTGTACAATATGAGGTGCTGTGTGTACAATATGGGGTGCTGTGTGTACAATATGGGGGGCTGTGTGTACAATATGGGGTGCTGTGTGTACAATATGGGGGGCTGTGTGTACAATATGGGGTGCGGTGTGTACAATATGGGGTGCTGTGTGTACAATATGGGGTGCTGTGTGTGCAATATGGGGTGCTGTGTGTACAATATGGGGGGCTGTGTGTACAATATGGGGTGCTGTGTGTACAATATGGGGGGCTGTGTGTACAATATGGGGTGCTGTGTGTACAATATGGGGTGCGGTGTGTACAATATGGGGTGCTGTGTGTACAATATGGGGTGCTGTGTGTACAATATGGGGGGCTGTGTGTACAATATGGAGTGCTGTGTGTACAATATGGGGTGCTGTGTGTACAATATGGGGTGCTGTGTGTACAATATGGGGGGCTGTGTGTACAATATGGGGTGCTGTGTGTACAATATGGGGGGCTGTGTGTACAATATGGGGTGCTGTGTGTATAATATGAGGTGCTGTGTGTACAATATGGGGTGCTGTGTGTACAATATGGGGTGCTGTGTGTACAATATGGGGTGCTGTGTGTACAATATGAGGTGCTGTGTGTACAATATGGGGGGCTGTGTGTACAATATGGGGTGCTGTGTGTACAATATGGGGTGCTGTGTGTACAATATGAGGTGCTGTGTGTACAATATGGGGGGCTGTGTGTACAATATGGGGGGCTGTGTGTACAATATGGGGGGCTGTGTGTACAATATGGGGTGCGGTGTGTACAATATGGGGTGCTGTGTGTACAATATGGGGGGCTGTGTGTACAATATGGGGTCCTGTGTGTACAATATGAGGTGCTGTGTGTACAATATGGGGTGCTGTGTGTACAATATGGGGGGCTGTGTGTACAATATGGGGTGCTGTGTGTACAATATGGGGGGCTGTGTGTACAATATGGGGTGCTGTGTGTACAATATGGGGGGCTGTGTGTGCAATATGGGGGGCTGTGTGTACAATATGGGGTGCTGTGTGTACAATATGAGGTGCTGTGTGTACAATATGGGGTGCTGTGTGTACAATATGGGGTGCTGTGTGTACAATATGGGGTGTTGTGTGTACAATATGGGGTGCTGTGTGTACAATATGGGGTGCTGTGTGTACAATATGAGGTGCTGTGTGTACAATATGGGGTGCTGTGTGTACAATATGGGGTGCGGTGTGTACAATATGGGGTGCTGTGTGTACAATATGGGGTGCTGTGTGTACAATATGGGGTGCGGTGTGTACAATATGGGGTGCTGTGTGTACAATATGGGGTGCTGTGTGTACAATATGGGGGGCTGTGTGTACAATATGGGGTGCTGTGTGTACAATATGGGGTGCTGTGTGTACAATATGGGGTGCTGTGTGTATAATATGGGGTGCTGTGTGTACAATATGGGGTGCTGTGTGTACAATATGGGGTGCGGTGTGTACAATATGGGGTGCTGTGTGTACAATATGGGGTGCTGTGTGTACAATATGGGGTGCGGTGTGTACAATATGGGGTGCTGTGTGTACAATATGGGGTGCTGTGTGTACAATATGGGGGCTGTGTGTACAATATGGGGTGCTGTGTGTACAATATGGGGTGCTGTGTGTACAATATGGGGTGCTGTGTGTATAATATGAGGTGCTGTGTGTACAATATGGGGTGCTGTGTGTACAATATGGGGTGCGGTGTGTACAATATGGGGTGCTGTGTGTACAATATGGGGTGCTGTGTGTACAATATGGGGTGCGGTGTGTACAATATGGGGTGCTGTGTGTACAATATGGGGTGCTGTGTGTACAATATGGGGGGCTGTGTGTACAATATGGAGTGCTGTGTGTACAATATGGGGTGCTGTGTGTACAATATGGGGTGCTGTGTGTACAATATGGGGTGCTGTGTGTACAATATGGGGTGCTGTGTGTACAATATGGGGGGCTGTGTGTACAATATGGGGTGCTGTGTGTACAATATGGGGTGCTGTGTGTACAATATGGGGGGCTGTGTGTACAATATGGGGTGCGGTGTGTACAATATGGGGTGCTGTGTGTACAATATGGGGGGCTGTGTGTATAATATGGGGTGCTGTGTGTACAATATGGGGTGCGGTGTGTACAATATGGGGTGCTGTGTGTACAATATGGGGTGCTGTGTGTACAATATGGGGTGCTGTGTGTATAATATGAGGTGCTGTGTGTACAATATGGGGTGCTGTGTGTACAATATGGGGTGCTGTGTGTACAATATGGAGTGCTGTGTGTACAATATGGGGTGGTGTGTGTACAATATGGGGTGCTGTGTGTACAATATGGGGTGCTGTGTGTACAATATGGGGTGCTGTGTGTACAATATGGGGGGCTGTGTGTACAATATGGGGGGCTGTGTGTACAATATGGGGTGCGGTGTGTACAATATGGGGTGCGGTGTGTACAATATGGGGTGCTGTGTGTACAATATGGGGGGCTGTGTGTACAATATGGGGTCCTGTGTGTACAATATGGGGTGCTGTGTGTACAATATGGGGTGCTGTGTGTACAATATGGGGGGCTGTGTGTACAATATGGGGTGCTGTGTGTACAATATGGGGTGCGGTGTGTACAATATGGGGGGCTGTGTGTACAATATGAGGTGCTGTGTGTACAATATGGGGTGCTGTGTGTACAATATGGGGTGCTGTGTGTACAATATGGGGTGCTGTGTGTACAATATGAGGTGCTGTGTGTACAATATGGGGGGCTGTGTGTACAATATGGGGGGCCGTGTGTACAATATGGGGTGCTGTGTGTACAATATGGGGTGCTGTGTGTACAATATGGGGTGCTGTGTGTACAATAGGGGGGGCTGTGTGTACAATATGAGGGGGCTGTGTGTACAATATGGGGTGCTGTGTGTACAATATGGGGTGCGGTGTGTACAATATGGGGGGCTGTGTGTACAATATGAGGTGCTGTGTGTACAATATGGGGTGCTGTGTGTACAATATGAGGTGCTGTGTGTACAATATGGGGTGCTGTGTGTACAATATGGGGTGCTGTGTGTACAATATGAGGTGCTGTGTGTACAATATGGGGGGCTGTGTGTACAATATGGGGGGCTGTGTGTACAATATGAGGTGCTGTGTGTACAATATGAGGTGCTGTGTGTACAATATGGGGTGCTGTGTGTACAATATGGGGTGCTGTGTGTACATTATGGGGTGCTGTGTGTACAATATGGGGTGCTGTGTGTACAATATGGGGTGCTGTGTGTACAATATGGGGGGCTGTGTGTACAATATGGGGGGGCTGTGTGTACAATATGGGGTGCTGTGTGTACAATATGGGGTGCTGTGTGTACAATATGGGGTGCTGTGTGTGTACAATATGGGGGGCTGTGTGTACAATATGGGGTGCTGTGTGTACAATATGGGGGCTGTGTGTACAATATGAGGTGCTGTGTGTACAATATGGGGTGCTGTGTGTACAATATGGGGTGCGGTGTGTACAATATGGGGTGCTGTGTGTACAATATGGGGGGCTGTGTGTACAATATGGGGTGCTGTGTGTACAATATGAGGTGCTGTGTGTACAATATGGGGTGCTGTGTGTACAATATGGGGTGCTGTGTGTACAATATGGGGTGCTGTGTGTACAATATGGGGGGCTGTGTGTACAATATGAGGTGCTGTGTGTACAATATGGGGTGCTGTGTGTACAATATGGGGTGCTGTGTGTGCAATATGGGGGGCTGTGTGTACAATATGGGGTGCTGTGTGTATAATATGAGGTGCTGTGTGTACAATATGGGGTGCTGTGTGTACAATATGGGGTGCTGTGTGTACAATATGGGGTGCGGTGTGTACAATATGGGGTGCTGTGTGTACAATATGGGGTGCTGTGTGTACAATATGGGGTGGTGTGTGTACAATATGGGGTGGTGTGTGTACAATATGGGGTGCTCTGTGTACAATATGGGGTGCTGTGTGTACAATATGGGGGGCTGTGTGTACAATATGGGGGGGCTGTGTGTACAATATGGGGTGCTGTGTGTACAATATGGGGTGCTGTGTGTACAATATGGGGGGCTGTGTGTACAATATGAGGGGCTGTGTGTACAATATGGGGGGCTGTGTGTACAATATGGGGGGGCTGTGTGTACAATATGGGGTGCTGTGTGTACAATATGGGGTGCGGTGTGTACAATATGGGGGGCTGTGTGTACAATATGGGGTGCGGTGTGTACAATATGGGGTGCTGTGTGTACAATATGGGGGGCTGTGTGTACAATATGGGGTCCTGTGTGTACAATATGAGGTGCTGTGTGTACAATATGGGGTGCTGTGTGTACAATATGGGGGGCTGTGTGTACAATATGGGGTGCTGTGTGTACAATATGGGGGCTGTGTGTACAATATGGGGTGCGGTGTGTACAATATGGGGTGCTGTGTGTACAATATGGGGTGCTGTGTGTGCAATATGGGGGGCTGTGTGTACAATATGGGGTGCTGTGTGTATAATATGGGGTGCTGTGTGTACAATATGGGGTGCTGTGTGTATAATATGAGGTGCTGTGTGTACAATATGGGGTGCTGTGTGTACAATATGGGGTGCTGTGTGTACAATATGGGGTGCTGTGTGTACAATATGAGGTGCTGTGTGTACAATATGGGGGGCTGTGTGTACAATATGGGGGGCTGTGTGTACAATATGAGGTGCTGTGTGTACAATATGAGGTGCTGTGTGTACAATATGAGGTGCTGTGTGTACAATATGGGGTGCTGTGTGTACAATATGAGGTGCTGTGTGTACAATATGGGGTGCTGTGTGTACAATATGGGGTGCTGTGTGTACAATATGGGGGGCTGTGTGTACAATATGGGGGGGCTGTGTGTACAATATGGGGTGCGGTGTGTACAATATGGGGTGCTATGTGTACAATATGGGGTGCTGTGTGTACAATATGGGGGGCTGTGTGTACAATATGGGGGGCTGTGTGTACAATATGGGGGGCTGTGTGTACAATATGGGGGGGCTGTGTGTACAATATGGGGTGCTGTGTGTACAATATGGGGGGCTGTGTGTACAATATGGGGGGCTGTGTGTACAATATGGGGTGCAGTGTGTACAATATGGGGTGCTGTGTGTACAATATGGGGTGCTGTGTGTACAATATGAGGTGCTGTGTGTACAATATGGGGTGCTGTGTGTACAATATGGGGGGCTGTGTGTACAATATGGGGTGCTGTGTGTACAATATGGGGTGTTGTGTGTACAATATGGGGTGCTGTGTGTACAATATGGGGTGCTGTGTGTACAATATGGGGTGCTGTGTGTACAATATGGGGTGCGGTGTGTACAATATGGGGTGCTGTGTGTACAATATGGGGTGCTGTGTGTACAATATGGGGTGCGGTGTGTACAATATGGGGTGCTGTGTGTACAATATGGGGTGCTGTGTGTACAATATGGGGGGCTGTGTGTACAATATGGGGTGCTGTGTGTACAATATGGGGTGCTGTGTGTACAATATGGGGTGCTGTGTGTACAATATGGGGTGCTGTGTGTACAATATGAGGTGCTGTGTGTACAATATGGGGTGCTGTGTGTACAATATGGGGTGCGGTGTGTACAATATGGGGTGCTGTGTGTACAATATGGGGTGCTGTGTGTACAATATGGGGTGCGGTGTGTACAATATGGGGTGCTGTGTGTACAATATGGGGTGCTGTGTGTACAATATGGGGGGCTGTGTGTACAATATGGGGTGCTGTGTGTACAATATGGGGTGCTGTGTGTACAATATGGGGTGCTGTGTGTACAATATGGGGTGCTGTGTGTACAATATGGGGTGCGGTGTGTACAATATGGGGTGCTGTGTGTACAATATGGGGGGCTGTGTGTACAATATGGAGTGCTGTGTGTACAATACGGGGTGCTGTGTGTACAATATGGGGTGCGGTGTGTACAATATGGGGTGCTGTGTGTACAATATGGGGTGCTGTGTGTACAATATGGGGGGCTGTGTGTACAATATGGGGTGCTGTGTGTACAATATGGGGTGCTGTGTGTACAATATGGGGTGCTGTGTGTACAATATGGGGTGCTGTGTGTACAATATGAGGTGCTGTGTGTACAATATGGGGTGCTGTGTGTACAATATGGGGTGCGGTGTGTACAATATGGGGTGCTGTGTGTACAATATGGGGTGCTGTGTGTACAATATGGGGTGCGGTGTGTACAATATGGGGTGCTGTGTGTACAATATGGGGTGCTGTGTGTACAATATGGGGGGCTGTGTGTACAATATGGGGTGCTGTGTGTACAATATGGGGTGCTGTGTGTACAATATGGGGTGCTGTGTGTACAATATGGGGTGCTGTGTGTACAATATGGGGTGCGGTGTGTACAATATGGGGTGCTGTGTGTACAATATGGGGTGCTGTGTGTACAATATGGGGGGCTGTGTGTACAATATGGAGTGCTGTGTGTACAATACGGGGTGCTGTGTGTACAATATGGGGTGCTGTGTGTACAATATGGGGGGCTGTGTGTACAATATGGGGTGCTGTGTGTACAATATGGGGTGCTGTGTGTACAATATGGGGGGCTGTGTGTATAATATGGGGTGCGGTGTGTACAATATGGGGTGCTGTGTGTACAATATGGGGTGCTGTGTGTACAATATGGGGTGCTGTGTGTACAATATGGGGGGATGTGTGTAGAATATGGGGGGCTGTGTGTATAATATGGGGTGCTGTGTGTACAATATGGGGTGCGGTGTGTACAATATGGGGTGCTGTGTGTACAATATGGGGTGCTGTGTGTACAATATGGGGTGTTGTGTGTATAATATGAGGTGCTGTGTGTACAATATGGGGTGCTGTGTGTACAATATGGGGTGCTGTGTGTACAATATGGAGTGCTGTGTGTACAATATGGGGTGCGGTGTGTACAATATGGGGTGGTGTGTGTACAATATGGGGTGCGGTGTGTACAATATGGGGGGCGGTGTGTACAATATGGGGTGCTGTGTGTACAATATGGGGTGCGGTGTGTACAATATGGGGTGCTGTGTGTACAATATGGGGTGCGGTGTGTACAATATGGGGGGCGGTGTGTATAATATGAGGTGCTGTGTGTACAATATGGGGTGCTGTGTGTACAATATGGGGTGTTGTGTGTACAATATGGGGTGCTGTGTGTACAATATGGGGTGTTGTGTGTACAATATGGGGTGCTGTGTGTACAATATGGGGTGCTGTGTGTACAATATGGGGTGCTGTGTGTACAATATGGGGTGCTGTGTGTACAATATGGGGTGCTGTGTGTACAATATGGGGTGTTGTGTGTACAATATGGGGGGCTGTGTGTACAATATGGGGGGCTGTGTGTACAATATGGGGAGCTGTGTGTACAATATGGGGGGCTGTGTGTACAATATGGGGGGCGGTGTGTATAATATGAGGTGCTGTGTGTACAATATGGGGTGCTGTGTGTACAATATGGGGTGCTGTGTGTACAATATGGGGTGCTGTGTGTACAATATGGGGTGCTGTGTGTACAATATGGGGGGCTGTGTGTACAATATGGGGTGTTGTGTGTACAATATGGGGGGCTGTGTGTACAATATGGGGGGCTGTGTGTACAATATGGGGTGCTGTGTGTATAATATGGGGGGCTGTGTGTACAATATGGAGTGCTGTGTGTATAATATGGGGGGCTGTGTGTACAATATGGAGTGCTGTGTGTACAATATGGGGTGGTGTGTGTACAATATGGGGTGCTGTGTGTATAATATGGGGTGCTGTGTGTACAATATGGGGTGCGGTGTGTACAATATGGGGGGCTGTGTGTACAATATGGGGGGCTGTGTGTACAATATGGGGTGCTGTGTGTACAATATGGGGTGCTGTGTGTACAATATGGGGGGCTGTGTGTATAATATGGGGTGCGGTGTGTACAATATGGGGTGCTGTGTGTACAATATGGGGTGCTGTGTGTACAATATGGGGGGCTGTGTGTAGAATATGGGGGGCTGTGTGTATAATATGGGGTGCTGTGTGTACAATATGGGGTGCGGTGTGTACAATATGGGGTGCTGTGTGTACAATATGGGGTGCTGTGTGTACAATATGGGGTGTTGTGTGTATAATATGAGGTGCTGTGTGTACAATATGGGGTGCTGTGTGTACAATATGGGGTGCTGTGTGTACAATATGGAGTGCTGTGTGTACAATATGGGGTGCGGTGTGTACAATATGGGGGGCTGTGTGTACAATATGGGGTGGTGTGTGTACAATATGGGGTGCGGTGTGTACAATATGGGGGGCGGTGTGTACAATATGGGGTGCTGTGTGTACAATATGGGGTGCGGTGTGTACAATATGGGGTGCTGTGTGTACAATATGGGGTGCTGTGTGTACAATATGGGGTGCGGTGTGTACAATATGGGGTGCTGTGTGTACAATATGGGGTGCTGTGTGTACAATATGGGGGCTGTGTGTACAATATGGGGTGCTGTGTGTACAATATGGGGTGCTGTGTGTACAATATGGGGTGCTGTGTGTATAATATGAGGTGCTGTGTGTACAATATGGGGTGCTGTGTGTACAATATGGGGTGCGGTGTGTACAATATGGGGTGCTGTGTGTACAATATGGGGTGCTGTGTGTACAATATGGGGTGCGGTGTGTACAATATGGGGTGCTGTGTGTACAATATGGGGTGCTGTGTGTACAATATGGGGGGCTGTGTGTACAATATGGAGTGCTGTGTGTACAATATGGGGTGCTGTGTGTACAATATGGGGTGCTGTGTGTACAATATGGGGTGCTGTGTGTACAATATGGGGTGCTGTGTGTACAATATGGGGGGCTGTGTGTACAATATGGGGTGCTGTGTGTACAATATGGGGTGCTGTGTGTACAATATGGGGGGCTGTGTGTACAATATGGGGTGCGGTGTGTACAATATGGGGTGCTGTGTGTACAATATGGGGGGCTGTGTGTATAATATGGGGTGCTGTGTGTACAATATGGGGTGCGGTGTGTACAATATGGGGTGCTGTGTGTACAATATGGGGTGCTGTGTGTACAATATGGGGTGCTGTGTGTATAATATGAGGTGCTGTGTGTACAATATGGGGTGCTGTGTGTACAATATGGGGTGCTGTGTGTACAATATGGAGTGCTGTGTGTACAATATGGGGTGGTGTGTGTACAATATGGGGTGCTGTGTGTACAATATGGGGTGCTGTGTGTACAATATGGGGTGCTGTGTGTACAATATGGGGGGCTGTGTGTACAATATGGGGGGCTGTGTGTACAATATGGGGTGCGGTGTGTACAATATGGGGTGCTGTGTGTACAATATGGGGGGCTGTGTGTACAATATGGGGTCCTGTGTGTACAATATGGGGTGCTGTGTGTACAATATGGGGTGCTGTGTGTACAATATGGGGGGCTGTGTGTACAATATGGGGTGCTGTGTGTACAATATGGGGTGCGGTGTGTACAATATGGGGGGCTGTGTGTACAATATGAGGTGCTGTGTGTACAATATGGGGTGCTGTGTGTACAATATGGGGTGCTGTGTGTACAATATGGGGTGCTGTGTGTACAATATGAGGTGCTGTGTGTACAATATGGGGGGCTGTGTGTACAATATGGGGGGCCGTGTGTACAATATGGGGTGCTGTGTGTACAATATGGGGTGCTGTGTGTACAATATGGGGTGCTGTGTGTACAATAGGGGGGGCTGTGTGTACAATATGAGGGGGCTGTGTGTACAATATGGGGTGCTGTGTGTACAATATGGGGTGCGGTGTGTACAATATGGGGGGCTGTGTGTACAATATGAGGTGCTGTGTGTACAATATGGGGTGCTGTGTGTACAATATGAGGTGCTGTGTGTACAATATGGGGTGCTGTGTGTACAATATGGGGTGCTGTGTGTACAATATGAGGTGCTGTGTGTACAATATGGGGGGCTGTGTGTACAATATGGGGGGCTGTGTGTACAATATGAGGTGCTGTGTGTACAATATGAGGTGCTGTGTGTACAATATGGGGTGCTGTGTGTACAATATGGGGTGCTGTGTGTACATTATGGGGTGCTGTGTGTACAATATGGGGTGCTGTGTGTACAATATGGGGTGCTGTGTGTACAATATGGGGGGCTGTGTGTACAATATGGGGGGGCTGTGTGTACAATATGGGGTGCTGTGTGTACAATATGGGGGGCTGTGTGTACAATATGGGGTGCTGTGTGTACAATATGGGGGGCTGTGTGTACAATATGGGGTGCTGTGTGTACAATATGGGGTGCTGTGTGTACAATATGGGGAGCTGTGTGTACAATATGGGGTGCTGTGTGTACAATATGGGGTGCTGTGTGTGTACAATATGGGGGGCTGTGTGTACAATATGGGGTGCTGTGTGTACAATATGGGGGCTGTGTGTACAATATGAGGTGCTGTGTGTACAATATGGGGTGCTGTGTGTACAATATGGGGTGCGGTGTGTACAATATGGGGTGCTGTGTGTACAATATGGGGGGCTGTGTGTACAATATGGGGTGCTGTGTGTACAATATGAGGTGCTGTGTGTACAATATGGGGTGCTGTGTGTACAATATGGGGTGCTGTGTGTACAATATGGGGTGCTGTGTGTACAATATGGGGGGCTGTGTGTACAATATGAGGTGCTGTGTGTACAATATGGGGTGCTGTGTGTACAATATGGGGTGCTGTGTGTGCAATATGGGGGGCTGTGTGTACAATATGGGGTGCTGTGTGTATAATATGAGGTGCTGTGTGTACAATATGGGGTGCTGTGTGTACAATATGGGGTGCTGTGTGTACAATATGGGGTGCGGTGTGTACAATATGGGGTGCTGTGTGTACAATATGGGGTGCTGTGTGTACAATATGGGGTGGTGTGTGTACAATATGGGGTGGTGTGTGTACAATATGGGGTGCTCTGTGTACAATATGGGGTGCTGTGTGTACAATATGGGGGGCTGTGTGTACAATATGGGGGGGCTGTGTGTACAATATGGGGTGCTGTGTGTACAATATGGGGTGCTGTGTGTACAATATGGGGGGCTGTGTGTACAATATGAGGGGCTGTGTGTACAATATGGGGGGCTGTGTGTACAATATGGGGGGGCTGTGTGTACAATATGGGGTGCTGTGTGTACAATATGGGGTGCGGTGTGTACAATATGGGGGGCTGTGTGTACAATATGGGGTGCGGTGTGTACAATATGGGGTGCTGTGTGTACAATATGGGGGGCTGTGTGTACAATATGGGGTCCTGTGTGTACAATATGAGGTGCTGTGTGTACAATATGGGGTGCTGTGTGTACAATATGGGGGGCTGTGTGTACAATATGGGGTGCTGTGTGTACAATATGGGGGCTGTGTGTACAATATGGGGTGCGGTGTGTACAATATGGGGTGCTGTGTGTACAATATGGGGTGCTGTGTGTGCAATATGGGGGGCTGTGTGTACAATATGGGGTGCTGTGTGTATAATATGGGGTGCTGTGTGTACAATATGGGGTGCTGTGTGTACAATATGGGGTGCTGTGTGTACAATATGGGGTGCTGTGTGTACAATATGAGGTGCTGTGTGTACAATATGGGGGGCTGTGTGTACAATATGGGGTGCTGTGTGTATAATATGAGGTGCTGTGTGTACAATATGGGGTGCTGTGTGTACAATATGGGGTGCTGTGTGTACAATATGGGGTGCTGTGTGTACAATATGAGGTGCTGTGTGTACAATATGGGGGGCTGTGTGTACAATATGGGGGGCTGTGTGTACAATATGAGGTGCTGTGTGTACAATATGAGGTGCTGTGTGTACAATATGAGGTGCTGTGTGTACAATATGGGGTGCTGTGTGTACAATATGGGGTGCTGTGTGTACAATATGGGGGGCTGTGTGTACAATATGGGGGGGCTGTGTGTACAATATGGGGTGCTGTGTGTACAATATGGGGTGCGGTGTGTACAATATGGGGTGCTATGTGTACAATATGGGGTGCTGTGTGTACAATATGGGGGGCTGTGTGTACAATATGGGGGGCTGTGTGTACAATATGGGGGGCTGTGTGTACAATATGGGGGGGCTGTGTGTACAATATGGGGTGCTGTGTGTACAATATGGGGGGCTGTGTGTACAATATGGGGGGCTGTGTGTACAATATGGGGTGCGGTGTGTACAATATGGGGTGCTGTGTGTACAATATGGGGTGCTGTGTGTACAATATGAGGTGCTGTGTGTACAATATGGGGTGCTGTGTGTACAATATGGGGGGCTGTGTGTACAATATGGGGTGCTGTGTGTACAATATGGGGTGTTGTGTGTACAATATGGGGTGCTGTGTGTACAATATGGGGTGCTGTGTGTACAATATGGGGTGCTGTGTGTACAATATGGGGTGCGGTGTGTACAATATGGGGTGCTGTGTGTACAATATGGGGTGCTGTGTGTACAATATGGGGTGCGGTGTGTACAATATGGGGTGCTGTGTGTACAATATGGGGTGCTGTGTGTACAATATGGGGGGCTGTGTGTACAATATGGGGTGCTGTGTGTACAATATGGGGTGCTGTGTGTACAATATGGGGTGCTGTGTGTACAATATGGGGTGCTGTGTGTACAATATGAGGTGCTGTGTGTACAATATGGGGTGCTGTGTGTACAATATGGGGTGCGGTGTGTACAATATGGGGTGCTGTGTGTACAATATGGGGTGCTGTGTGTACAATATGGGGTGCGGTGTGTACAATATGGGGTGCTGTGTGTACAATATGGGGGGCTGTGTGTACAATATGGGGTGCTGTGTGTACAATATGGGGTGCTGTGTGTACAATATGGGGTGCTGTGTGTACAATATGGGGTGCTGTGTGTACAATATGGGGTGCGGTGTGTACAATATGGGGTGCTGTGTGTACAATATGGGGTGCTGTGTGTACAATATGGGGGGCTGTGTGTACAATATGGAGTGCTGTGTGTACAATACGGGGTGCTGTGTGTACAATATGGGGTGCTGTGTGTACAATATGGGGGGCTGTGTGTACAATATGGGGTGCTGTGTGTACAATATGGGGTGCTGTGTGTACAATATGGGGGGCTGTGTGTATAATATGGGGTGCGGTGTGTACAATATGGGGTGCTGTGTGTACAATATGGGGTGCTGTGTGTACAATATGGGGGGATGTGTGTAGAATATGGGGGGCTGTGTGTATAATATGGGGTGCTGTGTGTACAATATGGGGTGCGGTGTGTACAATATGGGGTGCTGTGTGTACAATATGGGGTGCTGTGTGTACAATATGGGGTGTTGTGTGTATAATATGAGGTGCTGTGTGTACAATATGGGGTGCTGTGTGTACAATATGGGGTGCTGTGTGTACAATATGGAGTGCTGTGTGTACAATATGGGGTGCGGTGTGTACAATATGGGGTGGTGTGTGTACAATATGGGGTGCGGTGTGTACAATATGGGGGGCGGTGTGTACAATATGGGGTGCTGTGTGTACAATATGGGGTGCGGTGTGTACAATATGGGGTGCTGTGTGTACAATATGGGGTGCGGTGTGTACAATATGGGGGGCGGTGTGTATAATATGAGGTGCTGTGTGTACAATATGGGGTGCTGTGTGTACAATATGGGGTGTTGTGTGTACAATATGGGGTGCTGTGTGTACAATATGGGGTGTTGTGTGTACAATATGGGGTGCTGTGTGTACAATATGGGGTGCTGTGTGTACAATATGGGGTGCTGTGTGTACAATATGGGGTGCTGTGTGTACAATATGGGGTGCTGTGTGTACAATATGGGGTGTTGTGTGTACAATATGGGGGGCTGTGTGTACAATATGGGGGGCTGTGTGTACAATATGGGGAGCTGTGTGTACAATATGGGGGGCTGTGTGTACAATATGGGGGGCGGTGTGTATAATATGAGGTGCTGTGTGTACAATATGGGGTGCTGTGTGTACAATATGGGGTGCTGTGTGTACAATATGGGGTGCTGTGTGTACAATATGGGGTGCTGTGTGTACAATATGGGGGGCTGTGTGTACAATATGGGGTGTTGTGTGTACAATATGGGGGGCTGTGTGTACAATATGGGGGGCTGTGTGTACAATATGGGGTGCTGTGTGTATAATATGGGGGGCTGTGTGTACAATATGGAGTGCTGTGTGTATAATATGGGGGGCTGTGTGTACAATATGGAGTGCTGTGTGTACAATATGGGGTGGTGTGTGTACAATATGGGGTGCTGTGTGTATAATATGGGGTGCTGTGTGTACAATATGGGGTGCGGTGTGTACAATATGGGGGGCTGTGTGTACAATATGGGGGGCTGTGTGTACAATATGGGGTGCTGTGTGTACAATATGGGGTGCTGTGTGTACAATATGGGGGGCTGTGTGTATAATATGGGGTGCGGTGTGTACAATATGGGGTGCTGTGTGTACAATATGGGGTGCTGTGTGTACAATATGGGGGGCTGTGTGTAGAATATGGGGGGCTGTGTGTATAATATGGGGTGCTGTGTGTACAATATGGGGTGCGGTGTGTACAATATGGGGTGCTGTGTGTACAATATGGGGTGCTGTGTGTACAATATGGGGTGTTGTGTGTATAATATGAGGTGCTGTGTGTACAATATGGGGTGCTGTGTGTACAATATGGGGTGCTGTGTGTACAATATGGAGTGCTGTGTGTACAATATGGGGTGCGGTGTGTACAATATGGGGGGCTGTGTGTACAATATGGGGTGGTGTGTGTACAATATGGGGTGCGGTGTGTACAATATGGGGGGCGGTGTGTACAATATGGGGGGCTGTGTGTACAATATGGGGGGCGGTGTGTATAATATGAGGTGCTGTGTGTACAATATGGGGTGCTGTGTGTACAATATGGGGTGTTGTGTGTACAATATGGGGTGCTGTGTGTACAATATGGGGTGTTGTGTGTACAATATGGGGTGCTGTGTGTACAATATGGGGTGCTGTGTGTACAATATGGGGTGTTGTGTGTACAATATGGGGGGCTGTGTGTACAATATGGGGGGCTGTGTGTACAATATGGGGAGCTGTGTGTACAATATGGGGGGCTGTGTGTACAATATGGGGGGCGGTGTGTATAATATGAGGTGCTGTGTGTACAATATGGGGTGCTGTGTGTACAATATGGGGGGCTGTGTGTACAATATGGGGAGCTGTGTGTACAATATGGGGGGCTGTGTGTACAATATGGGGGGCGGTGTGTATAATATGAGGTGCTGTGTGTACAATATGGGGTGTTGTGTGTACAATATGGTGTGCTGTGTGTACAATATGGGGTGCTGTGTGTACAATATGGGGTGCTGTGTGTACAATATGGGGTGTTGTGTGTACAATATGGGGGGCTGTGTGTACAATATGGGGGGCTGTGTGTACAATATGGGGTGTTGTGTGTACAATATGGGGGGCTGTGTGTACAATATGAGGTGCTGTGTGTACAATATGGGGTGCTGTGTGTATAATATGGGGGGCTGTGTGTACAATATGGAGTGCTGTGTGTATAATATGGGGGGCTGTGTGTACAATATGGAGTGCTGTGTGTACAATATGGGGTGGTGTGTGTACAATATGGGGTGCTGTGTGTATAATATGGGGGGCTGTGTGTACAATATGGAGTGCTGTGTGTACAATATGGGGTGGTGTGTGTACAATATGGGGTGCGGTGTGTACAATATGGGGGGCTGTGTGTACAATATGAGGTGCTGTGTGTACAATATGGGGGGCTGTGTGTACAATATGGGGTGGTGTGTGTACAATATGGGGTGCGGTGTGTACAATATGGGGGGCTGTGTGTACAATATGGGGTGGTGTGTGTACAATATGGGGTGCTGTGTGTACAATATGGGGTGGTGTGTGTACAATATGGGGTGCGGTGTGTACAATATGGGGGGCTGTGTGTACAATATGGGGTGGTGTGTGTACAATATGGGGTGCGGTGTGTACAATATGGGGGGCGGTGTGTATAATATGAGGTGCTGTGTGTACAATATGGGGTGGTGTGTGTACAATATGGGGTGCTGTGTGTACAATATGAGGTGCTGTGTGTACAATATGGGGGGCTGTGTGTACAATATGGGGTGTTGTGTGTACAATATGGGGTGCTGTGTGTACAATATGGGGTGCTGTGTGTACAATATGGGGTGCTGTGTGTACAATATGGGGTGCTGTGTGTACAATATGAGGTGCTGTGTGTACAATATGGGGTGTTGTGTGTACAATATGGGGGGCTGTGTGTACAATATGGGGGGCTGTGTGTACAATATGGGGTGCTGTGTGTACAATATGGGGTGTTGTGTGTACAATATGGGGGGCTGTGTGTACAATATGGGGTGCTGTGTGTACAATATGGGGGGCTGTGTGTACAATATGGGGGGCTGTGTGTACAATATGAGGTGCTGTGTGTACAATATGGGGTGCTGTGTGTACAATATGGGGGCTGTGTGTACAATATGAGGGGCTGTGTGTACAATATGGGGTGCTGTGTGTACAATATGGGGTGCTGTGTGTACAATATGGGGTGCTGTGTGTACAATATGGGGGGCTGTGTGTACAATATGGGGTGCTGTGTGTACATTAATGAGGGAAAAAATGAACTTAAATGATTTTAGCAAATGGCTGCAATATAACAAAGAGTGAAAAATATAAGGGGGTCTGAATACTTTCCGTCCCCACTGTACTACTCTCTGTCATCGGGAGCGGTGATCACTGTCATGTCACTTGTAGCCCCCCAGTTAGAATCACTCCCTAGGACACACTTAACCCCTTGATTGCCCCCTAGTGTTTAACCCCTTCCCTGCCAGTGTCATTTACACAGTAATCAATGCATTTTTATAGCACTGATCGCTGTATAAATGACAATGGTCCCAAAAATGAGTCAAAAGTGTCCGATATGTCCGCCGCAATGCCGCAGTTACGATAAAAATTGCAGATCGCCGCCATTACTAGTAAAAAAAAAAAAAAAAAAAGAATAATAATAAAAATGCCATGAAACTATCCCCTATTTTGTAGACGCTATAACTTTTGCGCAAACTAATCAATATACGCTTATTGCGATTTTTTTTTTACCAAAAATATGTAGAAGAATACATATCGGCCTAACCTGAGGAAAAAAATAGTTTTTATATATTTTTGGGGGTAATTTTTTATAGCAAAAAGTAAAAAAATAATGCGTTTTTTTAATGAAAATTGTCGCTCTATGGTCAGCCAGCAGAACCGCAGGCTTTAGTGCCGGGAGGGGGGAGGGGGGGTGACCCCCACCACTACCTTTCAAGAATCTGTTCACACTATGGCGTTATGGATCGCCGCAAAATTGCAGGACGGCCCTTTGCGATCCCCTCTTTTTTTTTCTGATGGCACTCACATTGCGGCGCGGTTTTGACGTGATCGTCGCCCCCCCGATGAATCGCGGAGAAGATCGCGCAAACAGAATGACGGGACGCCTGTCCCCCAAAACAAGTACCAGGACTTTTGGGGTGAATGAATGAGAGACTTGTATAGCGCTACCCATGCGAACTGAATCGCCTCAGGGCGCTTTTTTGACGCCGGTGTCCATCTGGGGGGCCTTTCACCCCATGGGGTCCCGACACGCTTACAAACACATACAACAACATACACACAAAGGCGAGCCGCCGTACTGTTTCTGCCATCGTACTGCGATTTCGTTGGGGCGGATTTGCGGCGGGTTCGGAATTGCGGTGCGTATCGAGGGCGATTCCGCCCCCAAGATCCGGAACGCCATGGTGTGGGCGGAGCCTAAAAGCAATCCGACGGTTAGTTCTCCTCGAGGATCATAAAATCCCCCCCAAAAAATTGTCTGCTGGAAATAACAGTAAAGTGATGATGTCTGTAGCTGCACCATCCCCCCCCCCCCCCCCGAATTATCACCCGAAACCCCACGATATTTATGTGTGTATTACAGTCTTCAAGGGGTTTATATCTGTCCGGAGTTCTCCTTTACATGGTTTATTATTATGTATATATACTAATAATACAGATTAATACTCATTTATTAAATATTGTATTATTTATTCATATTATATCATTAATTTCTACCCATGTATTAGTAATACATATAATATTACTCTGAGGATCACATTCTATGACTTCCTGGTTTACTTTATTTATACACTGAGACGTTGATATTCGGCGTCCTACACAAAAATGGCCGCCCCCTGCCGGAGTCCGTTCACACAGCAGTGTGACCTCTAGTGTCTGCTGGAGGACTTCCTCTGTGTCCTACGCAGTGTGTATTATGACGTTTGGTCCTACGCAAAATGGCCGCCAACAGGAGCCTCAGATAAACCTCTTGGACCTCTAGTGTTTGGAGAGAAACGACAGTTAGAGGAGCTGTACGGAGAGGCGAGGAGGATACGATGGTGATACGATAACTAATACCGATTATAGGTGATCAATACTGGGAGAGAGGGGGCGATATAGATTTATATCTTATTATAGAGAGATCACAGCAGACTCCAATCTTATATCTAATCCTTCTATAGAGCCGACATATACCATAGTGCTGTACACTGAGCCCTTCACATCAGTCTCTATACAGAGGAGCTTACACTCTAATGTCCCCTCCCCCACAGTCACATCAGTCTCTGTACAGAGGAGCTTACACTCTAATGTCCCCTCCCCCACAGTCACATCAGTCTCTGTACTGAGGAGCTTACACTCTAATGTCCCCTCCCCCCACATCAGTCTCTGTACAGAGGAGCTTACACTCTAATGTCCCCTCCCCCCACAGTCACATCAGTCTCTGTACAGAGGAGCTTACACTCTAATGTCCCCTCCCCCCACAGTCACATCAGTCTCTGTACAGAGGAGCTTACACTCTAATGTCCCCTCCCCCCACAGTCACATCAGTCTCTATACAGAGGAGCTTACACTCTAATGTCCCCTCCCCCCACAGTCACATCAGTCTCTGTACAGAGGAGCTTACACTCTAATGTCCCCTCCCCCACAGTCACATCAGTCTCTGTACAGAGGAGCTTACACTCTAATGTCCCCTCCCCCCACAGTCACATCAGTCTCTGTACAGAGGAGCTTACACTCTAATGTCCCCTCCCCCTCCACATCAGTCTCTGTACAGAGGAGCTTACACTCTAATGTCCCCTCCCCCCCCCCACAGTCACATCAGTCTCTGTACAGAGGAGCTTACACTCTAATGTCCCCTCCCCCCCCACAGTCACATCAGTCTCTGTACAGAGGAGCTTACACTCTAATGTCCCCTCCCCCCACAGTCACATCAGTCTCTGTACAGAGGAGCTTACACTCTAATGTCCCCTCCCCCCCCACAGTCACATCAGTCTCTGTACAGAGGAGCTTACACTCTAATGTCCCCTCCCCCCCACAGTCACATCAGTCTCTGTACAGAGGAGCTTACACTCTAATGTCCCCTCCCCCCACACATCAGTCTCTGTACAGAGGAGCTTACACTCTAATGTCCCCTCCCCCCACAGTCACATCAGTCTCTGTACAGAGGAGCTTACACTCTAATGTCCCCTCCCCCCCACACAGTCACATCAGTCTCTGTACAGAGGAGCTTACACTCTAATGTCCCCTCCCCCCACAGTCACATCAGTCTCTGTACAGAGGAGCTTACACTCTAATGTCCCCTCCCCCCACAGTCACATCAGTCTCTATACAGAGGAGCTTACACTCTAATGTCCCCTCCCCCCCCCCCACAGTCACATCAGTCTCTGTACAGAGGAGCTTACACTCTAATGTCCCCTCCCCCCACAGTCACATCAGTCTCTGTACAGAGGAGCTTACACTCTAATGTCCCCTCCCCCCACAGTCACATCAGTCTCTATACAGAGGAGCTTACACTCTAATGTCCCCTCCCCCCCACATCACATCAGTCTCTGTACAGAGGAGCTTACACTCTAATGTCCCCTCCCCCCACAGTCACATCAGTCTCTGTACAGAGGAGCTTACACTCTAATGTCCCCTCCCCCCACAGTCACATCAGTCTCTGTACAGAGGAGCTTACACTCTAATGTCCCCTCCCCCCACAGTCACATCAGTCTCTGTACAGAGGAGCTTACACTCTAATGTCCCCTCCCCCCCCCCCACATCAGTCTCTGTACAGAGGAGCTTACACTCTAATGTCCCCTCCCCCCCACAGTCACATCAGTCTCTGTACAGAGGAGCTTACACTCTAATGTCCCCTCCCCCCACAGTCACATCAGTCTCTATACAGAGGAGCTTACACTCTAATGTCCCCTCCCCCCACAGTCACATCAATCTCTGTACAGAGGAGCTTACACTCTAATGTCCCCTCCCCCCACAGTCACATCAGTCTCTGTACAGAGGAGCTTACACTCTAATGTCCCCCCCCCCCCACAGTCACATCAGTCTCTGTACAGAGGAGCCTACACTCTAATGTCCCCTCCCCCCCACAGTCACATCAGTCTTTGTACAGAGGAGCTTACACTCTAATGTCCCCTCCCCCACATCAGTCTCTGTACAGAGGAGCTTACACTCTAATGTCCCCCCCCCCCCCCCACAGTCACATCAGTCTCTGTACAGAGGAGCTTACACTCGAATGTCCCCTCCCCCCCCCAGTCACATCAGTCTCTGTACAGAGGAGCTTACACTCTAATGTCCCCTCCCCCCCCCAGTCACATCAGTCTCTGTACAGAGGAGCTTACACTCTAATGTCCCCTCCCCCACATCAGTCTCTGTACAGAGGAGCTTACACTCTAATGTCCCCCCCCCCCCACAGTCACATCAGTCTCTATACAGAGGAGCTTACACTCTAATGTCCCCTCCCCCCCCCCCACGGTCACATCAGTCTCTGTACAGAGGAGCTTACACTCGAATGTCCCCTCCCCCCCCCAGTCACATCAGTCTCTGTACAGAGGAGCTTACACTCTAATGTCCTCTCCCCCCCACAGTCACATCAGTCTCTGTACAGAGGAGCTTACACTCTAATGTCCCCTCCCCCCCCACAGTCACATCAGTCTCTGTACAGAGGAGCTTACACTCTAATGTCCCCTCCCCCCCACATCAGTCTCTGTACAGAGGAGCTTACACTCTAATGTCCCCTCCCCCCCACATCAGTCTCTGTACAGAGGAGCTTACACTCTAATGTCCCCTCCCCCCCACAGTCACATCAGTCTCTGTACAGAGGAGCTTACACTCTAATGTCCCCTCCCCCCCACAGTCACATCAGTCTCTGTACAGAGGAGCTTACACTCTAATGTCCCCCCCCCCCCCCACAGTCACATCAGTCTCTGTACAGAGGAGCTTACACTCGAATGTCCCCTCCCCCCCACAGTCACATCAGTCTCTGTACAGAGGAGCTTACACTCTAATGTCCCCTCCCCCCACAGTCACATCAGTCTCTGTACAGAGGAGCTTACACTCTAATGTCCCCTCCCCCACACATCAGTCTCTGTACAGAGGAGCTTACACTCTAATGTCCCCTCCCCCACAGTCACATCAGTCTCTGTACAGAGGAGCTTACACTCTAATGTCCCCTCCCCCCACAGTCACATCAGTCTCTATACAGAGGAGCTTACACTCTAATGTCCCCTCCCCCCACAGTCACATCAATCTCTGTACAGAGGAGCTTACACTCTAATGTCCCCTCCCCCCACAGTCACATCAGTCTCTGTACAGAGGAGCTTACACTCTAATGTCCCCCCCCCCCCCCCCACAGTCACATCAGTCTCTGTACAGAGGAGCTTACACTCTAATGTCCCCCCCCCCCCACAGTCACATCAGTCTCTGTACAGAGGAGCTTACACTCTAATGTCCCCTCCCCCCCCAGTCACATCAGTCTCTGTACAGAGAAGCTTACACTCTAATGTCCCCTCCCCCACAGTCACATCAGTCTCTGTACAGAGGAGCTTACACTCTAATGTCCCCTCCCCCCACAGTCACATCAGTCTCTGTACAGAGGAGCTTACACTCTAATGTCCCCTCCCCCCACAGTCACATCAGTCTCTGTACAGAGGAGCTTACACTCTAATGTCCCCTCCCCCCACAGTCACATCAGTCTCTGTACAGAGGAGCTTACACTCTAATGTCCCCTCCCCCCACAGTCACATCAGTCTCTGTACAGAGGAGCTTACACTCTAATGTCCCCCCCCCCCCACAGTCACATCAGTCTCTGTACAGAGGAGCTTACACTCTAATGTCCCCTCCCCCACAGTCACATCAGTCTCTGTACAGAGGAGCTTACACTCTAATGTCCCCTCCCCCCACAGTCACATCAGTCTCTGTACAGAGGAGCTTACACTCTAATGTCCCCTCCCCCCACAGTCACATTAGTCTCTGTACAGAGGAGCTTACACTCTAATGTCCCCTCCCCCCCACAGTCACATCAGTCTCTGTACAGAGGAGCTTACACTCTAATGTCCCCCCCCCCCCACAGTCACATCAGTCTCTGTACAGAGGAGCTTACACTCTAATGCCCCCCTCCCCCCCTACAGTCACATCAGTCTCTGTACAGAGGAGCTTACACTCTAATGTCCCCTCCCCCCCACAGTCACATCAGTCTCTGTACAGAGGAGCTTACACTCTAATGTCCTCTCCCCCCCACAGTCACATCAGTCTCTGTACAGAGGAGCTTACACTCTAATGTCCCCTCCCCCCCACAGTCACATCAGTCTCTGTACAGAGGAGCTTACACTCTAATGTCCCCCCCCCCCCCCACAGTCACATCAGTCTCTGTACAGAGGAGCTTACACTCTAATGTCCCCTCCCCCCACAGTCACATCAGTCTCTGTACAGAGGAGCTTACACTCTAATGTCCCCTCCCCCCACAGTCACATCAGTCTCTGTACAGAGGAGCTTACACTCTAATGTCCCCTCCCCCCCACAGTCACATCAGTCTCTGTACAGAGGAGCTTACACTCTAATGTCCCCTCCCCCCCACAGTCACATCAGTCTCTGTACAGAGGAGCTTACACTCTAATGTCCCCCCCCCCCCCACAGTCACATCAGTCTCTGTACAGAGGAGCTTACACTCTAATGTCCCCTCCCCCCCACAGTCACATCAGTCTCTGTACAGAGGAGCTTACACTCTAATGTCCCCTCCCCCACAGTCACATCAGTCTCTGTACAGAGGAGCTTACACTCTAATGTCCCCTCCCCCCCCAGTCACATCAGTCTCTGTACAGAGAAGCTTACACTCTAATGTCCCCTCCCCCCACAGTCACATCAGTCTCTGTACAGAGGAGCTTACACTCTAATGTCCCCCCCCCCACAGTCACATCAGTCTCTGTACAGAGGAGCTTACACTCTAATGTCCCCTCCCCCCACAGTCACATCAGTCTCTGTACAGAGGAGCTTACACTCTAATGTCCCCTCCCCCCACAGTCACATCAGTCTCTGTACAGAGGAGCTTACACTCTAATCTCCCCTCCCCCCCACAGTCACATCAGTCTCTGTACAGAGGAGCTTACACTCTAATGTCCCCTCCCCCCCACAGTCACATCAGTCTCTGTACAGAGGAGCTTACACTCTAATGTCCCCCCCCCCCCACAGTCACATCAGTCTCTATACAGAGGAGCTTACACTCTAATGTCCCCTCCCCCCACAGTCACATCAGTCTCTGTACAGAGGAGCTTACACTCTAATGTCCTCTCCCCCCACATCAGTCTCTATACAGAGGAGCTTACACTCTAATGTCCCCCCCCCCCCCCACAGTCACATCAGTGTCTGTACAGAGGAGCTTACACTCTAATGTCCCCTCCCCCCCACAGTCACATCAGTCTCTGTACAGAGGAGCTTACACTCTAATGTCCCCTCCCCCCACAGTCACATCGGTCTCTGTACAGAGGAGCTTACACTCTAATGTCCCCTCCCCCCCACAGTCACATCAGTCTCTGTACAGAGGAGCTTACACTCTAATGTCCCCTCCCCCCACAGTCACATCAGTCTCTGTACAGAGGAGCTTACACTCTAATGTCCCCCCCCCCCCCACAGTCACATCAGTGTCTGTACAGAGGAGCTTACACTCTAATGTCCCCTCCCCCCCACAGTCACATCAGTCTCTGTACAGAGGAGCTTACACTCTAATGTCCCCTCCCCCCACAGTCACATCGGTCTCTGTACAGAGGAGCTTACACTCTAATGTCCCCTCCCCCCACAGTCACATCAGTCTCTGTACAGAGGAGCTTACACTCTAATGTCCCCTCCCCCCACAGTCACATCAGTCTCTGTACGGAGGAGCTTACACTCTAATGTCCCCTCCCCCCACAGTCACATCAGTCTCTGTACAGAGGAGCTTACACTCTAATGTCCCCCCCCCCCCACAGTCACATCAGTCTCTGTACAGAGGAGCTTACACTCTAATGTCCCCTCCCCCCACAGTCACATCAGTCTCTGTACAGAGGAGCTTACACTCTAATGTCCCCTCCCCCACAGTCACATCAGTCTCTGTACAGAGGAGCTTACACTCTAATGTCCCCTCCCCCCACAGTCACATCAGTCTCTGTACAGAGGAGCTTACACTCTAATGCCCCCCCCCCCCCACAGTCACATCAGTCTCTGTACAGAGGAGCTTACACTCTAATGTCCCCTCCCCCCCACAGTCACATCAGTGTCTGTACAGAGGAGCTTACACTCTATTGTCCCCTCCCCCACAGTCACATCAGTCTCTGTACAGAGGAGCTTACACTCTAATGTCCCCTCCCCCCCACAGTCACATCAGTCTCTGTACAGAGGAGCTTACACTCTAATGTCCCCTCCCCCCACAGTCACATCAATCTCTGTACAGAGGAGCTTACACTCTAATGTCCCCTCCCCCACAGTCACATCAGTCTGTGTACAGAGGAGCTTACACTCTAATGTCCCCTCCCCCACAGTCACATGAAATGAAGGGTCTGGGTCATCTGGCTAAGGATTGTGGTAGGATCAGATGTGATCTTTGTGATAGGTCGGACGTGTTTTCAAGGGAATGTCCTGAGGTCTTGGCATAACCAGTCAGCTTTGGTGGAAGAGTTTTGTTACCTGGACATGGAGGAGGGGGGCTGTGCCAGGGGTCCCCAATGTCTCTGTGCCAGGGGTCCCCAGTGTCTCTGTGCCAGGCGTCCCCAGTGTCTCTGTGCCAGGGGTCCCCAGTGTCTCTGTGCCAGGGGTACCCAGTGTCTCTATGCCAGGGGTCCCCAGTGTCTCTATGCCAGGGGTCCCCAATGTCTCTGTGCCAGGGGTCCCCAATGTCTCTGTGTCGCGGTCCCCAGTGTCTCTGTTGTCTCAACCGAATCGGTGTGTTTCCATCGGAGTCCATCCAACGTTGTGTCCTCCCCTTGATGTGTCCCCTGAGTCGGTGTCCGTGGATGTTGTGTCTTATCCTTCTGTGGAGGGAGCCGGACTAGTGTGTATGGTTGCACCGACCCACCCCCCCCCCCTCTGCTCCCTGGAGTCTGAGGACCAGAGGGCACGAGGTGCCTGGGGGAATGGAGTGAATGATGGTGGGGGTGAGTGGGGTGGGTGATGATGAAATGGAAGAATAGGGGGCTTTACCGTCAGGATTGTCACATGATGGACAGGGAAGGAAATGTACCGGAGCCAGGCTAGACTGTGACGGCTTTTTATTAAAACAAAATATCTAGACAGGCAGGTCTGGTTGATGTGTGGTTGATTGCTGCCTAGACGAAATGGCATTCACATTTCAGCAAGGTAACCAGGGATTCACTTTTTCGGTAAGGCAACCAGCGTCTCTGCAGAGGAAGCTTGATAGGCTTGTCTTGAATAACAGACATCTGAGGATGATCTCTGAGGTTTAACTCTTGGTCAGGAAGTGTCAATATGACAGGCATGCCTCTTTGGTTCTGGAGAGGGATTATGGGAAATATCACTCACCCACCCTTACCAGAACTGCAAACAAGGTAGAGCAGTTAAGTTGGTTGTAGGCCTGGTTGACAGTACCGGCTTTTTGACATAGTTGAAGTCGGGGATCCTGGAAACCCCCAGGTCATATTATGCTGACCTCCTGGACAGGAGGGACCTTGATCGGGCAGGTATATCAAGTTTTCTGGATTCTACTCCAGGACTGGGAAATGGTAGTTCTCTTGTGAGTTTGACAGAGGACATCACAGCAGATGAGGTGGTCAAGGCTTTTGATAATATTGCCATTAAGAAGTCGCCTGGGCTAGATGGATTGACAGCACAAGCACTTTAACGTTACTCTGGCCCCATATTTGGTGGAGGTTTTTAATGGCTGTCTGAGAGGGTTTGCACTCTCCCTGCATGTGTCAATCTGCGGTGATTATTCTGTCAAAGGGTAAAGATCATTCGGGAATTGAGAATGGGCGGCCCATTAGCCTTCTCAATGTTGATGGGGAAATACTGGCAAAAATAATCTTCTGGCGTTTATCGTCTGTAGTGGGCAATCTACTTTCTCATCACCAGCACTGATTGGTTCAGGGTAGAAGCACTTTTTCATCAGTGTTAGCTCTGGAAGACCTGGAACGATGCAGGCTGGAGAAAGTTCTTGCTGGCATTGGATCAGGCTAAAGCTTTTGACCAGGTCAATCATGAGTACCTATGGCTGCTTCTTGGCAAGTATAGCCTGGAGGGGGGCTTTATTAATTGGCTGAAGACCTTGTACAGGGGGGGCTGGAAGCTTCATGCTTATAAATGAGTGGATCGGACGGCCTTTTGAGGTTGGCTCGGGTGTGCATCAGGGGTGTTCTTTACGTCCCCTGCTATCCACATTAGTAATCGATTCCTTTATCAGGAGGTTAGAAAATGGACACTTGTGCCTTTGGGCATACCTGGTGAGTGTACTCTGAGGGTCGTGGCATATACAGATGACGTGTCTGTTTTCATCTCGGGGACAGAGGAGGCGGTCTTTGTGATGAAGCAGTATGCTGAGGCATCTGGCTCAAAGATTGATCAGGTTAAGAGTGAGGTTTTCTGGATGGGAGAGGAAGACGAAGGCTTTGTGCTTCCAGACACCTTCCTTGAGCCCCAGCAAGAAATTAAAGTTTTAGGCATCAAATTTGGTCTCAGCGATTATGGCCTTGCAAATTGGGTAAGCAGGCTACAGGATGCCGAAGCTAAGGTTGCCAGTTAGATGGATTGGAAACTTACAGGGAAAGAATTGACTTGATTAAATTTACCTGATCCCGGTATTTCTGTATGTAAACTTTGTCTGTGTTTTGCCAGTGTCTCTCTGTGAATATTTCCAGCTGTTTCTTCAAGCTGTTATGGGGAAACAGACTGAACCTTGTAAGGAAGTCTGTAACCTACCTTCCCAGGTGGATGGGTGGCCTAGATACGGTCAACCCGGTGGTATGCTTTTCTCTGATGTTTTTGAAACACAATTTTGATAACGTGCTGGCAGAGGAACCGCCCTTGTAGGTTGGTATTTTTCAGTGCTGGTCAAGGCCTTTTCTGCAAAGCTGGGAGAATGTTGGGCAGGTGAAAAGCCTAAAGGTCACCGGCCCACCTGTGGGCTCCCGGCTTATGTTGCTCTGTGACTGAAAATGCTTCGGCAGTGGCGAATGCTGGCAGAGGAAATTAAGTCTCTTCCTAGAAGGCCCTGGGGAGGAAAGTTGAATCTGCCTTTAGTGAGGCACTGGCCTTGAGGGATTGCCCAGGCCCTGTTATGAGGGAGGGTCTACGTTTTATGAATCTGGAGAGAATCCCTTTAAAGTTTCATGATTTGGCCTGACGCTCGTTCCATGGCAGACTCAATGTGAGTTACGCGGAGTGGTCATACAGGACTTTTGAGGCTCATCTGGGTTTTCTAGTTAGTTTAGAAGTCCATTTCGTCACGTGGAATGCACTGTGTCAGGTTTCCACTCGTAAAAAAGTTCTTCCTGTCGAGGTGGTGGTGCAAGACATTTTGGTTGAGATTGGGAAGATTGGGAAGATCCGGGGTCTTGAGAAAGGACAGTCGGCGGCCTAGACAAAGACGTGGAGGAATGTCAGGTCCCCGTAGCTGCTGTCTGTCAGTCTCTTTCTATCCTTTCACGTACCCCAGATTCTTGAAAATAGGCTGCATGCATGGGTTAAATGTTTTATTGTTTTGGTGTGTTTTGGTGGAGGTTAGGGTTTTGTTGAGCATCATGATGATCGTAATATTAAGATATGTCTTGGTTTGTATATTTAGCTCTTTTTATATACCGTATTTATCGGCGTATAACACGCCCCCCAAGTTTAGGAGGGATTTTTAAGAAAAAAAACTTTTAGGAGGGAAGTTTAAGAAAAAAACTTACATTTAAATGCCCATCAATGCAGCCTTATCAGTGTCCATCTACAGCCTCATCAGTGTCCATCTGTAGCCTTGTCCCCAATTGCAGCCTTGTCCCCCATTGCAGCCTTGTCCCCCATTGCAGCCTTGTCCCCCATTGCAGCCTTGTCCCCCATTGCAGCCTTGTCCCCCATTGCAGCCTTGTATCCCCATTGCAGCCTTGTCCCCCATTGCAGCCTTGTCCCCCATTGCAGCCTTGTCCCCCATTGCAGCCTTGTCCCCCATTGCAGCCTTGTCCCCCATTGCAGCCTTGTCCCCCATTGCAGCCTTGTCCCCCATTGCAGCCTTGTCCCCCATTGCAGCCTTGTCAGTGTCTATCTGTAGCATTGTCCCCCATGCAGCCTTGTCCCCCATTGCAGCCTTGTCCCCCATTGCAGCCTTGTCCCCCATTGCAGTCTTGTCCCCATTGCAGCCTTGTCAGTGTCTATCTGTAGCATTGTCCCCCATGCAGCCTTGTCCCCTATTGCAGCCATGTCAGTGTCCATCGGTACCTTGTCCCTGATTGCAGCCATGTCCCTCATTGCAGCATTGTCAGTGTCCATCTGCCTTGCCCTGGCTTTTAAAAATGGCGCCGTCGTTCTCGGGCGCTCCCGGCCATCCTCGGCGGCTCTCGGCCTCTCCTGTCGGCTTTCGGCCATTCTCGGCGGCTCTCGGGCGCTTTCGGTCATTCTCTGCGGCTCTCTCCTGCTTTCGGCGGCTCACGCGGGACTGCGAGAGCCGCCGAGAATGGCCGAGAGCCGCCGAAAGCGGCCGAGAATGGCCGAGAGCGGCCAAAAGGCTCACAATCGGCGGGGGATCGCCGTATAACACGCACCCATGATTTTCCCCTGATTTTAAGGGGATATATATATATTACACTTATCCAGTCACATCACACACACAAGCTTTATATTGAGTGCGCAGATAAAATGGCGAAATTCTTCATTTGTCAGGCAGACCTGATGGGACCCTCCATTGTCCTCTATGGGGGACGAGTGTAAACGGACATCCAATCTGACCTGCTACAAACAGACAAATAGGGATGCATTCCCCTTCCATCTAGTGCAGGGATATGCAATTAGCGGACCTCCAGCTGTTGCAGAACTACAATTCCCATGAGACATAGCAAGACTCTGACAGCCACAAGCATGACACCCAGAGGCAAAGGGATGATGGGACTTGTAGTTTTGCAACAGCTGGAGGTCCACTAATTGCATATCCCTGATCTAGTGGATCGGATGGCATATGGGTGTAAACGGACAGGCAGTCCGTTTACATCTGACTGCTCATAGAGGAGAGCGGGCTGTGTCTGAGTCCGCTCGGCATGAGTGGAGCTTATACGGACCAGCCATCCGATTACACAAGAGATCAGTGGACAGATCCCCCACTGAGCAAGAGGACTTCTAATGGAATCCACTCCATGAGGAAAGGACCTTAGGTGTAGTTAGACAAAACCACTATAGTGCAATATGTCCATCATCAAAGGGGCATGAGGTGCCCGGCTGCCTTGAAGGAAGCAACCCAGATTCTCTCGTGGACAGAAACTGGCTGTCCAGCAATTACTTGGCCCTCTCTTCCTCAACATCAGAAAAAAATTGATTCCTGCGCATCTTCAGACACAACTCCAAGACATAAAAAAAACAAAACAATATAACGTCCGAAAACATGCAAGGCGAGGAGAAGCAAGAGCTAAAAAAAACCCACAATACTATGCAACCAACAATGCAATTCACAGTAATGTAGCACAACGCAGTACAGAGAATATGGAGGGTAAACTACACACTATGTAGGTCACCACAGTTCAATTCACTGTAACATAGTCAATACAGCTCTGTATATAGCACTATAATTCCCCCTTTTTAACAAATGAAACCACCATGCTCCTCATTCACTCCCTTGTTATCTCTCGCCTTGACTATTGCAACTCCCTTCTCATTGGCCTGCCTCTCCATAGGCTCCTCCCCTCTTCAGTCTATCATGAATGCTGCTGCCAGACTTATCCACCTTACCAATCGCTCAGTGTCCGCCAACCTCCTCCTCCAATCCCTACACTGGCTCCCAATCACCCAGCAAATTAAATTCAAAATACTAACCACAACCTACAAAGCCATTCACAACTCTGCCCCGAGCTACATCACTAATCTTGTCTCCAAATATCACCCAAACCGTCCTCTCCGCTCTTCTCAAGACCTCCTACTCTCAAGCTCTCTCGTCTCCTCCTCCCATGCTCGTCTCCAGGATTTCTCCAGAGCCTCTCCCATCCTCTGGAACTCTCCACCTCAACCTGTCTGGCTATCCCCTACTCTTGCTACCTTCAGGCAACCCCTGAAAACACATCTCTTCAGGAAAGCCTATCACATCTCCAACTAATCTTCTACCACTTCCATCAGCTCATTCCCCACAGTTACAACCTTCTGTACCACCTGCCCCACCCTATTAGATTGTAAGCTCTTCTGAGTAGGGCCCTCCTAATTCTCTTGTATTTTATTGTATTATAACTGTATTGTCTCCCTTTTATATTGTAAAGCGCTGCGTAAACTGTTGGCGCTATATAAATCCTGTATAATAATAATATAGCTTTCACGTAAAATGCCCTGTCTTCTGTAGTCCAAGATTTCACACATCCTGACAAGAGTTCTGGGAACCCTGACTTTTATAGGGAGGGGAAGGTTGTCCTTTAGAACAGGGATCTCCAAACTATGGCCCTCCAGCTGTTGCGGAACTACACTTCCCATGGGGCATTGGAAAACTCCGACATTCAGACATGACTAGGCATGATGGGAATTGTAGTTCTTGAACAACTGGAGAGCCATAGTTTGGAGACTTCTGCTTTAGAAAACTCCAAGTATTGGCCCTTCTAAGCCACCCGATAAAAGTTTAAAGGCCAATAACTGCATGTTTGCTAATTTGTTGCTATGGCAGGGAACAATTGCATTAGCTTGTCAACCGCAAATGGCTAAGGCTCAGGTTGCACTTGGGGTCGAATCAAACCCTAAGCTCTTTGCTAGTGGGAAAGGATTAACGATCGTTGGTTGCTATAGCAGCATGCAAATAGCCACCTAAGTTTGCAGTTTCCACAAACCGCAAATTAATTGGGTTCACCTCAAGCCCATACTCGTCTCAAACCTCATCCTGACCCAAGAACCTCTAGTCTACTATTGTGTTAATACATACAGTGTGAAATTACCCCCCTTGCTGCCATAACACATAATGGAGATCTGGAGGGGTGCTTAGTGGTTTATGATCCCCGTACTACAATACGTCCCCTCAGGACAGGAAGGGAAATTTTCTGACTGACAACACTCAGATCATGTCTGTCACAGCGACTGCTATATGAGAAGACAACTTCTCTTCTGTCAGAGCACCGGGAGTGTAGTGGTAGCTGTACTCTTGGTGTTCAGTAAAACTGTTAAGCTGACTTTAGAAGGTTCGAATCTCGGCCGGTTCAGCAGGAACCAGTTTTAATTCAAACCATGTGTGGGCAGGTTAAATGTACCCAAGTTGATCGCTCAACTTGGGTACAACAGCCTGCTGGATTTTACATGTGATTATTGCTAAAGGCTGTAACAGCCACTAGCAATAAATCACTGTGTTCTCCCGGCAGGGATAGATTCCCCCGCTGGGAGAGCACAATGACTCCGCAGAAGGGGTCAACACTGTCTATGGTTGCAGGAATAAAATTGGCTCTGTCTATGGCCGGCCTTAGTTATAAATAACAAAGAGAAGTCCACAAGGTGGCATGCACCCCATTGGACTTAAGCCCTAGTAATATGACGTACTTTACAAAGTGGCTGAAATCCTGGAGCTCAGCATTAAAATCATTTCACGTTCTTTTCTCTCTTCTGCTTTCAGTCATGGCGTCTACTGATCTGAAGGAGGAGCTGGAATGTTCCATCTGTCTGAGCATTTATACAGATCCTATAACCCTGATATGTGGACACAACTTCTGCCAGGACTGTATTGGTCGCGTGTTGGATTCACAGGAGAGGTCTGGAGGTTATTTCTGTCCTGATTGCAGAGAAGAGTTCCAGGAGCGGCCTTCACTGCGGAGGAACATAACACTGCGTAACATAGTGGAGAATTTCCGGCCCACCCGTCCTGATCAGGTGTCATCCGGGGTCTTCTGTACTTACTGTATTCACACTCCTGTACCTGCTGTGAAGTCCTGTCTGCTGTGTGAAGCTTCTCTGTGTGACGATCACCTGAGAGTCCACATCAAGTCACCAGAACACGTCTTATGTGACCCCACCACTTCTCTGGAGAACAGGAAATGTTCATCATCAGAACATGTTTTACATGGCCCCACCACTTCCCTGGAGAACAGGAAGTGGTCATCATCAGAACACGTCTTACGTGACCCCACCACTTCCCAGGAGAACAGGAAATGGTCATCATCACAACATGTTTTACGTGGCCCCACCACTTCCCTGGAGAACAGGAAATGGTCATCATCAGAATACGTCTTACGTGACCCCACCACTTCACTGGAGAACAGGAAATGTTCATCGTCAGAATACGTCTTACGTGACCCCACCACTTCTCTGGAGAACAGGAAATGGTCATCATCACAACATGTTTTACGTGGCCCCACCACTTCCCTGGAGAACAGGCAATGGACATCATCAGAACACGTCTTACATGACCCCACCACTTCCCTGGAGAACAGGAAATGGTCATCATCACAACATGTTTTACGTGGCCCCACCACTTCCCTGGAGAACAGGCAATGGTCATCATCAGAACACGTCTTACGTGACCCAACCACTTCCCTGGAGAACAGGAAATGTTCATCATCAGAATACGTCTTACGTGACCCCACCACTTCCCTGGAGAACAGGAAATGGTCATCATCAGAACACGTCTTACGTGACCCAACCACTTTCCTGGAGAACAGGAAATGGTCATCATCAGAACACGTCTTACGTGACCCAACCACTTTCCTGGAGAACAGGAAATGTTCATCATCAGAATACGTCTTACGTGACCCCACCACTTCCCTGGAGAACAGGAAATGGTCATCATCAGAACGTGTTTTATGTGGCCCCACCACTTCCCTGGAGAACAGGAAATTCTCCGTCCAGAAGAACACATTTCACACAGGTATATCTGATACCATGTCTGGGGTAAATGCACAGAAATGTGCAGACACACATGTCTATCCACATTCCAGTGCAAAGGAAATGCTTCCCTTTATTGCTAAACCATCCAAGAAACATCCCGAACCCACTCCCACCATACAACACTCACACCCCCAGGCTGGAGAACCTAAAATTGGGGCTGTACAGAAAACATGGGGGGCGTCAAGGTTTGCAGACATAATACTGGATATGAGCACAGCCAGTAATTATCTAGCTATATCAGATGACAGGAAAACCGTGTATAGGTCACCACGTAAGGTCTTTCCAGAAATACCGGGGAGTTTTCGGTGTTCTCAGGTGATGAGCATTCAGAGTTTCTCCTCAGGAAGACATTACTGGGAAGTGGAAGTGGGGGACTCACCGATCTGGAAAGTGGGGATGTGTTACCCCAGTATGGACAGGAGGGGATTTCAGTCAGGGCTTGGATATAATGATAAGTCCTGGTGTTTGGAGAGGAGGAAGTATAATCAATGCTTTTTTTTGCATGACAGTAATCAGATCCCATTACCCGGCGGTATCTACAGTAACGGACTCAGGGTAGAACTGGATTATGAGGCCGGGCAGATCTCCTTTTATGATCTGTGTTACCCGATCCGACACCTCCACACCTTCACCGCCACCTTCACTGAGCCCCTCCATGTTGGGTTACGTATAGGTAAGGATTCCTATATGGTGTTATCTGGGAGGGAACACGAGGTGAGAAATCTGCATAGAGACTGGTGACTTCACAGGGAGGAGAATCTGATTGGTGCAATACCCAGCCAATAGGAGGAAACAGTGGACAAAAACCAACATTACTGATTTATTTACAAAGCTGCAGGCCTTGGGGGTCATTATCTTCATCCTAAACCTCACTTCACCACCTAGTACAGGGGTAGGCAACCTGGGGCTCTCCAGCTGTTGTGGAACTACATTTCCTATGAGGCATTGTAAGGCAGGCAGTTACAATTACTCCCAGAGACATGATGGGGGCCCCAGGTTGCCTACCCCTGACCTAGTGTGTCACTGACCAGGAACAAGCATGCAGGAGGTCAGATTATTTCACTGGCTGCATGCTTGTTCTGGGAACCCATGGTATGTATTTGAGCCGATTAGGCTGCTAGAAAGTGTAGTCCTGTGCCTGCGGCTGTGAGGAACCCGCCCATGCTCCAGACAATGACAGATAAGAGTAGATGATCCCAGAAGCCTCACATCAGAACAAGACCTGCTGTGTGTAGACAAGTGTCAGTCTCAGCCTGGACCCACTCCACCCACTGGAACCCATGAGCCCCATGGGTAAGCTTCGGTGGGCGGAGTGAAACGCGTTGAGGTTGTCGACTGTCCAGGCTGAGACTGCCACTGGTCTACACACAGCAGGTCTTGTTCTGATGTGCAGCTCCCGGGATCGGCTGCATGCTTGTTCTGGGTCAGTGAAACATGAGGTAGTTTAGTGAGAATTGGGGTTAGTCCGGGATCCTTCACCTTTACAATATATCTATAGCCAACGTGTGTTTTTAGTTGTAGATAGAGTGGAGATGTATTAGAATCTTTTTTATTTATTTATTTATTTTTATTCTTTTTTGTTAACTGCTATTCAGGGCTGTCAAAGAAATTTCCATTTACTTCCTGTCCTGACAACAATTCACCAGACAGGAAGTGAGGGGAACTCTGACAGCAAGACAGATGGATAAACAGACAGAGATAGAAATTATTTTCATTAATAGAATAGGGGGAAGGCTTAGAACCCCTGTCATGTTTATATTTCTATATCCTTGTTTAAGATTTGAATTCATTTCTTGTCTGAACTGCTTTCTGTTATAAAACCTGTCCTATAAAAAAAAATAAAACAATTGTCTTTTATAAATGTAGGCCAAAATGTATTCTGCTACATGTGCTTTATCAAAATAAAAATCCTTATAAGCGTACATTTAATTGGTTTGCGTGAAAGTTATATCGTCTACGATCTATGGTACAGTATATTTGAAAATCGATCAATCCTGATGTACTGACTCATTTCTTGAGGCTCCTAAAATGCCAGAACAGTACAAATATCCCCCCAAATGACCCCCTTTTTGGAAAGTAGACAGTCCGAGGTGTTTAGTACGAGGCATGGCGATTTATTTTTTAGAAAATTTTCAAAATTTTTTGAAAAATTAGGAAATTCAATTACTAGTTGTTGTTATTATTAATTATTATATTTATATTAATATTAATTTTTTTACATACTCTAATCAGTACAGTGTCATATAACTGGTGTGGTGGTAATCAGGGACACTGGCTGGTGACAGTATGTAAAAAAAAACAAAAAAAAGTTCAATATTTATTTTTTTATTTTATTTTTTTACTATTTTTTTTTAAAGCGAAGTTCTGGCTGAAATATTACTTTTTAAGGTGAAAATACCCCTAGAATACTCATGCAATGTAACAAAGGTATACTATAAACTATGCCCGGTTTTCTATTTATGCAGCATCGTTTTCTTACTTTCTGAAGTTCCTGCACAGCGTGGCCATCTCCTGTGTGGGCATCTGAAGCCAAAGTGTCTTTCCTGGAGTCCTGGCTACCCAGCATGCACCTGCCGATCTCGCACATGTGTAGTGCGGTGCAATCTTGGTCAGCTTGACATGGCACAGCCAGCAATGCCAAGCTGACCCAAGATTTTCCATAGACGCCAATGTTAAATGTTACGGGAGCCGTGCCATGCCAAGCTGACCAAGAATTTCCATAGACACCAGTGTTAAATGCTACTGGAGCAGTGCCATGCCAAGCTGACCACGATCTCCCAGGAGCCATTTGCAAAACCGGAAATGACGCCGCGGCCCCTAAAGGAGGAAGTAAAATTAGATATAGGCATAAATCAGGTAAGTGAACAGAAAATAAATTGCCAATTAATTTTTAGGATGCAGATTAGTGCTGCATGGTGAGGAGTGAAAAATGTGGGTGGAACTCCGCTTTAAATATACTTTCATCGGAGCCTCATGTACACTGCTGTTGGTAAACGGATGTTTTGGAGAAATTGGGCGTTTTTTTTTTTTTAACTGCCCCCTGAACTCTTCTCTGTTATTTTATCAGTACATGTACACAGGATCCCCGATCTCTCCCCTCTGTTATCTTATCAGTACATGTACACAGGATCCCCGATCTCTCCTATATGTTATCTTATCAGTACATGTACACAGGATCCCCGATCTCTCCTCAATGTTATCTTATCAGTACATGTACACAGGATCCCCGATCTCTCCTCTATGTTATCTTATCAGTACATGTACACAGGATCCCCGATCTCTCCTCTATGTTATCTTATCAGTACATGTACACAGGATCCCCGATCTCTCCCCTCTGTTATCTTATCAGTACATGTACACAGGATCCCCGATCTCTCCTCTGTTATCTTATCAGTACATGTACACAGGATCCCCGATCTCTCCTCTGTTATCTTATCAGTACATGTACACAGGATCCCCGATCTCTCCTCTATGTTATCTTATCAGTACATGTACACAGGATCCCCAATCTCTTCTCTGTGTTATCTTATCAGTACATGTACACAGGATCCCTGATCTCTCCTCTATGTTATCTTATCAGTACATGTACACAGGATCCCCGATCTCTCCTCTGTTATCTTATCAGTACATGTACACAGGATCCCCGATCTCTCCTCTATGTTATCTTATCAGTACATGTACACAGGATCCCCGATCTCTCCTCTGTTATCTTATCAGTACATGTACACAGGATCCCCGATCTCTCCTCTGTTATCTTATCAGTACATGTACACAGGATCCCCGATCTCTCCTCTATGTTATCTTATCAGTACATGTACACAGGATCCCCAATCTCTTCTCTGTGTTATCTTATCAGTACATGTACACAGGATCCCTGATCTCTCCTCTATGTTATCTTATCAGTACATGTACACAGGATCCCCGATCTCTCCTCTGTTATCTTATCAGTACATGTACACAGGACCCCCGATCTCTCCTCTATGTTATCTTATCAGTACATGTACACAGGATCCCCGATCTCTCCTCTGTTATCTTATCAGTACATGTACACAGGATCCCCGATCTCTTCTCTGTGTTATCTTATCAGTACATGTACACAGGATCCCTGATCTCTCCCCTCTGTTATCTTATCAGTACATGTACACAGGATCCCCGATCTCTCCTCTATGTTATCTTATCAGTACATGTACACAGGATCCCCGATCTCTCCTCTGTTATCTTATCAGTACATGTACACAGGATCCCCGATCTCTCCTCTATGTTATCTTATCAGTACATGTACACAGGATCCCCGATCTCTCCTCCGTGTTATCTTATCAGTACATATACACAGGATCCCCGATCTCTTCTCTGTGTTATCTTATCAGTGCATGTACACAGGATCCCCGATCTCTCCTCTGTGCTATCTTATCAGTACATGTACACAGGATCCCCGATCTATCCTCTGTTATCTTATCAGTACATGTACACAGGATCCCCGATCTCTCCTCTGTGTTATCTTATCAGTACATGTACACAGGATCCCCGATCTCTCCTCTATGTTATCTTATCAGTACATGTACACAGGATCCCCGATGTCTCCTCTGTTATCTTATCAGTACATGTACACAGGATCCCCGATCTCTCCTCTATGTTATCTCATCAGTACATGTACACAGGATCCCCGATCTCTCCTCTGTGTTATCTTATCAGTACATATACACAGGATCCCCGATCTCTTCTCTGTGTTATCTTATCAGTGCATGTACACAGGATCCCCGATCTCTCCTCTGTGTTATCTTATCAGTACATGTACACAGGATCCCCGATCTCTCCTCTATGTTATCTTATCAGTATATGTACACAGGATCCCCGATCTCTCCTCTATGTTATCTTATCAGTACATGTACACAGGATCCCCGATCTCTCCTCTGTGTTATCTTATCAGTACATGTACACAGGATCCCCGATCTCTCCTCTATGTTATCTTATCAGTACATGTACACAGGATCTCCGATCTCTCCTCTATGTTATCTTATCAGTACATGTACACAGGATCCCTGATCTCTCCTCTATGTCATCTTATCAGTACATGTACACAGGATCCCCGATCTCTCCTCTATGTTATCTTATCAGTACATGTACACAGGATCCCCGATCTCTCCTCTATGTTATCTTATCAGTACATGTACACAGGATCCCAGATCTCTTCTCTGTTATCAGTACATGTACACAGGATCCCCGATCTCTCCTCTGTTATCAGTACATGTACACAGGATCCCCGATCTCTCCTCTGTTATCAGTACATGTACACAGGATCCCCGATCTCTCCTCTGTTATCTTATCAGTACATGTACACAGGATCCCCGATCTCTCCTCTGTTATCTTATCAGTGCATGTACACAGGATCCCTTATCTCTCCTCTATGTTATCTTATCAGTACATGTACACAGGATCCCCGATCTCTCCTCTATGTTATCTTATCAGTACATGTACACAGGATCCCCGATCTCTCCTCTGTTATCTTATCAGTACATGTACACAGGATCCCCGATCTCTCCTCTATGTTATCTTATCAGTACATGTACACAGGATCCCCGATCTCTCCTCTATGTTATCTTATCAGTACATGTACACAGGATCCCCGATCTCTCCTTTGTTATCTTATCAGTACATGTACACAGGATCCCCAATCTCTCCTCTATGTTATCTTATCAGTACATGTACACAGGATCCCCGATCTCTCCTCTGTTATCTTATCAGTACATGTACACAGGATCCCCGATCTCTCCTCTATGTTATCTTATCAGTACATGTACACAGGATCCCCGATCTCTCCTCTGTTATCTTATCAGTACATGTACACAGGATCTCCGATCTCTCCTCTATGTTATCTTATCAGTACATGTACACAGGACCCCCGATCTCTCCTCTATGTTATCTTATCAGTACATGTACACAGGATCCCCGATCTCTCCTCTATGTTATCCTATCAGTACATGTACACAGGATCCCCGATCTCTCCTCTATGTTATTTTATCAGTACATGTACACAGGATCCCCGATCTCTCCTCTGTGTTATCTTATCAGTACATGTACACAGGATCCCCGATCTCTCCTCTGTGTTATCTTATCAGTACATGTACACAGGATCCCCGATCTCTCCTCTATGTTATCTTATCAGTACATGTACACAGGATCCCCGATCTCTCCTCTGTGTTATCTTATCAGTACATGTACACAGGATCCCCGATCTCTCCTCTATGTTATCTTATCAGTACATGTACACAGGATCCCCGATCTCTCCTCTATGTTATCTTATCAGTACATGTACACAGGATCCCCGATCTCTCCTCTGTGTTATCTTATCAGTACATGTACACAGGATCCCCGATCTCTCCTCTATGTTATCTTATCAGTACATGTACACAGGATCCCCGATCTCTCCTCTATGTTATCTTATCAGTACATGTACACAGGATCCCCGATCTCTCCTCTGTGTTATCTTATCAGTACATGTACACAGGATCCCCGATCTCTCCTCTGTTATCTTATCAGTACATGTACACAGGATCCCCGATCTCTCCTCTGTTATCTTATCAGTACATGTACACAGGATCCCCGATCTCTCCTCTGTGTTATCTTATCAGTACATGTACACAGGATCCCCGATCTCTCCTCTATGTTATCTTATCAGTACATGTACACAGGATCCCCGATCTCTCCTCTATGTTATCTTATCAGTACATGTACACAGGATCCCCGATCTCTCCTCTATGTTATCTTATCAGTACATGTACACAGGATCCCCGATCTCTCCTCTGTTATCTTATCAGTACATGTACACAGGATCCCCGATCTCTCCTCTATGTTATCTTATCAGTACATGTACACAGGACCCCCGATCTCTCCTCTGTGTTATCTTATCAGTACATGTACACAGGATCCCCGATCTCTCCTCTGTGTTATCTTATCAGTACATGTACACAGGATCCCCGACCTCTCCTCTATGTTATCTTATCAGTACATGTACACAGGATCCCCGATCTCTCCTCTATGTTATCTTATCAGTACATGTACACAGGATCCCCGATCTCTCCTCTGTGTTATCTTATCAGTACATGTACACAGGATCCCCGATCTCTCCTCTATGTTATCTTATCAGTACATGTACACAGGATCCCCGATCTCTCCTCTATGTTATCTTATCAGTACATGTACACAGGATCCCCGATCTCTCCTCTATGTTATCTTATCAGTACATGTACACAGGATCCCCGATCTCTCCTATGTTATCTTATCAGTACATGTACACAGGATCCCCGATCTCTCCTCTGTGTTATCTTATCAGTACATGTACACAGGATCACCGATCTCTCCTCTATGTTATCTTATCAGTACATGTACACAGGATCCCCGATCTCTCCTCTATGTTATCTTATCAGTACATGTACACAGGATCCCCGATCTCTCCTCTATTATCTTATCAGTACATCTCTCCCCGATCTCTCCTCTGTGTTATCTTATCAGTACATGTACACAGGATCACCGATCTCTCCTCTATGTTATCTTATCAGTACATGTACACAGGATCCCCGATCTCTCCTCTATGTTATCTTATCAGTACATGTACACAGGATCCCCGATCTCTCCTCTCTCCTCCTCCTCTATTATCTTATCAGTACATGTACACAGGATCCCCGATCTCTCCTCTGTTATCTTATCAGTACATGTACACAGGATCCCTGATCTCTCCTCTATGTTATCTTATCAGTACATGTACACAGGATCCCCGATCTCTCCTCTATGTTATCTTATCAGTACATGTACACAGGATCCCCGATCTCTCCTCTATGTTATCTTATCAGTACATGTACACAGGATCCCCGATCTCTCCTCTATGTTATCTTATCAGTACATGTACACAGGATCCCCGATCTCTCCTCTATGTTATCTTATCAGTACATGTACACAGGATCCCCGATCTCTCCTCTGTGTTATCTTATCAGTACATGTACACAGAATCCTCGATCTCTCCTCTATGTTATCTTATCAGTACATGTACACAGGATCCCCGATCTCTTCTCTATGTTATCTTATCAGTACATGTACACAGGATCCCCGATCTCTCCTCTGTTATCTTATCAGTACATGTACACAGGATCCCCGATCTCTTCTCTATGTTATCTTATCAGTACATGTACACAGGATCCCCGATCTCTCCTCTGTTATCTTATCAGTACATGTACACAGGATCCCCGATCTCTCCTCTATGTTATCTTATCAGTACATGTACACAGGATCCCCGATCTCTCCTCTGTGTTATCTTATCAGTACATGTACACAGGATCCCCAATCTCTCCTCTATGTTATCTTATCAGTACATGTACACAGGATCCCCGATCTCTCCTCTATGTTATCTTATCAGTACATGTACACAGGATCCCCGATCTCTCCTCTATGTTATCTTATCAGTACATGTACACAGGATCCCCGATCTCTCCTCTATGTTATCTTATCAGTACATGTACACAGGATCCCCGATCTCTCCTCTGTTATCTTATCAGTACATGTACACAGGATCCCCGATCTCTCCTCTGTGCTATCTTATCAGTACATGTACACAGGATCCCCGATCTCTCCTCTGTTATCTTATCAGTACATGTACACAGGATCCCCGATCTCTCCTCTATGTTATCTTATCAGTACATGTACACAGGATCCCCGATCTCTCCTATGTTATCTTATCAGTACATGTACACAGGATCCCCGATCTCTCTATGTTATCTTATCAGTACATGTACACAGGATCCCCGATCTCTCCTCTGTGCTATCTTATCAGTACATGTACACAGGATCCCCGATCTCTCCTCTGTTATCTTATCAGTACATGTACACAGGATCCCCGATCTCTCTATGTTATGTTATCAGTACATGTACACAGGATCCCCGATCTCTCTATGTTATGTTATCAGTACATGTACACAGGATCCCTGATCTCTCCTCTATGTTATCTTATCAGTACATGTACACAGGATCCCCGATCTCTCCTCTATGTTATCTTATCAGTACATGTACACAGGGTCGTTTCTAGGCAGTTGAATTCAGAAACATTTTTTGGAAAGCAAAAAATGCATTCAGGATGGATGTTCAGAGGCATTTGAACCGCCAAATGCCTGTAACAGCTTGTAAACACGGTAACGTGTGTTTAGCTGCGTTTTATTTATAGGCGTTTTTAATGGAGATACATTTTCGACTATTTGGGGGAAAAAAAGACTCCTCTAAACACAAACGTGGCATGTAAACGCGGCAAAATGGACATTTTTAACCGCCGTTTGCTATCTGTCATGTCAAATTGTTCAGGAGAGGTTTTATAACGTCCCGTGTACATTAAGCCTTATCAAGAGAGCTGAGCCCTGTGTTCAATCTGATCGTAAGTTCAGACCCAACCATGGTTGTTTGGATGGTTGTTTGGACCTTTATGGCATTTAATGTGGACAAACGTGGCAGCTTCCAGATATCAAAGATTGCTAAAGATCCCTGGGCACTTCATCAAACATTAGACCTGCTTGGTGCACCATGGAGCACTGTCCAGTTGCAGCAGCTGTTAGCCTGTTTATAGAGGTTTACATGTGTCGGATGGTACGGAAAAGTGGATTTTTTTCATTTTCTTTGGCACACATTTGACAATTCCTTCAACCAAATAAAAACTCTGTACACAAAATGCATGTTTAGGAATAAAATGAGTGATATGAAGAAAAACGGTTTGTAGAAAATGTTTTTGTTTTACATTCTGGAGACCATTACAAGGCTCAGTAGTAATTGGGAGGAAATAATATTTTCATCATTTTTTGGACCCTCTAAGCCAGTGGTCTCCAAACTGCGGCCCGAGGGCCAGATGTGGCTCTTTGCTTGCATTTGTCCAGCTCTTTGGGCATTATTCCTCCCACCGTCAACAACAGTGGGGCATCGTTTCTGCCACAAACAACGAGGCACCATTCCTCCCACTGACACCAAGGATGGGGCACCATTCCTCCCACTGACACCAAGGATGGGGCACCATTCCTCCCACTGACACCAAGGATGGGGCACCATTCCTCCCACTGACAACAAGGATGGGGCACCATTCCTCCCACTGACACCAAGGATGGGGCACTATTTCTCCCACTGACACCAAGGATGGGGCACTATTCCTCCCACTGACACCAAGGATGGGGCACCATTCCTCCCACTGACACCAAGGATGGGGCACCATTCCTCCCACTGACAACAAGGATGGGGCACCATTCCTCCCACTGACAACAAGGATGCCGCACCATTCCTCCCACTGACACCAAGGATGGGGCACCATTCCTCCCACTGACACCAAGGATGGGGCACTATTCCTCCCACTGACACCAAGGATGGGGCACTATTCCTCCCACTGACACCAAGGATGGGGCACTATTCCTCCCGCTGACCCCAAGGATGGGGCACTATTGATCTTTTATTAAAAAGAATCAAGCAACCAATTTTATACAAAAGTAAAAAACAAAACCAAAGTACAAAACTTCAACATAAATCCAAGGAATACACATCCATGTTCAGAATATATACAATATATACATAATCCACTACCAAAACTATTTACATAAAGCAGCAGAGAGGGCCTAAGAGGCACAACCCATCACCTATGTACGCAGCCATTTATCAAAAAATAAATCCAAATAATAATAATCTAGGGTGATAAGAGACAGACAGCCACACCCGGGAAAGAGACTCCTGGCAGTCAGGGAGGCTTGAAACCCCTCCACGCCTTCAACCAAGCCCCCTGACTCCGCTTGTCTCTCTCGAGTACCCGAATCTTCCCCACCTCATGCAGAATGTCATACACCACCACCTCAACAGGAAGGATTTTACGCCGAATGCAGACCTGACACCGTGCGTTCCAAGTGAAATAACGGACTACTAGGCTAACTAGAAAAAGTGTATCTAAACAAAAAAGCCCACCAGTATTGAATGCTCCATACACCCACTCAGCATAACCCAGCCTGGAGAGGAAAGGGACACCGAGGGCCCGCCCCACCTGTTTGTACACTTTTATGTTAAAGGGGCAATGAAGCAGAAAATGGTCCATAGTCTCCTCCTCACCTGCACACTCCTCCCGAGGACAGCTACGATCCACCCCACTGCGGAATTTCAAATTGCCCCTAACATAGAGCCTCCCATGGAAGCACAACCAGGCCAGATCCCTAAATTTAGGGGGTACTCTGTCCAAATTAATAAGTCTTAACCCTGCCCTCAAAACTGGGCCTGGGCAATCCCTTAAGGCCAGTGGGTCATGAAAGACTTCGCTCAAGACTCGACTCATAAGGACTTTCCTCGGAACCAATCTGAGATCTTCAGCCGACAATCGCCACTGCCGTAGTAACTTCAGGCACGGAGCGACATAGGCTGGTAGCTGACCACGATGACCCCTGAGATTCTTCACTTGGCCACCCTCTTCCCAAAGTCGCAGAAAAGGCCTAAACCAAGATCTAAAGATGCCTACCCATCCAGGAGGTTCCACTGCAAGCATATTACCAATGTTAAACTTGAGAAAAAGCAGTGAAAAGAAAAGAACTGGGTTGACCATACCTAAGCCACCCTCCCTCCTGGATAGATAGGTGACATTCCTCTTGATGGGGTTCAGTCTGTTCCCCCACAACATCTGGAAGAACACACTACTGACCCTAGCATAGAGAGACACTGGCAAGATGCAGACAAAGCTGACATACAAGAAGATCGGAATCAGGTAAGTCTTAATCAGATCAACCCTTTCCCTCATAGATAACTTCCATCTCTTCCAGCTGACCACCTTAGTATTGGCAATTTCCAGTCTGCCTTCCCAGTTTTTGAGGCCATAATCACCAGGTCCAAATTCAATGCCTAGAATCTTAATTCTTTCCTGGGGCACTGGAAAGGTGTCCGGGAGATCAAAACCCTCACCTTCCTTTCCCATCCAGAAAACTTCACTCTTTTCCTGATTGATCTTGGAGCCTGATGCTTCAGAATACCGTGATGTCAGAGAGACCACCTCCTCTGCTTCATCCGCCCCAGTGACAATCACGGACACATCGTCCGCATAGGCAACAACCCTCAAAGGTGGCTCACCTGGGAGCCCCACTGGCACCCCACACAACATGCCGCTCTCTAGCCTCCTGATGAAGGGGTCGATTGCAAACACATAGAGCAAGGGACTCAGGGGACAACCCTGGCGCACCCCGGAGCCAACCTCAAAGGACTGCCCAACCCAACCATTAACAAGAGGAAAGCCTTCTGCCCCCTTATACAAGACTTTTAACCAATTGACAAAACCACCCGGCAGACCGTACTTACTAAGGAGCAACCACAGGTACTCGTGGTTAACACGATCAAAAGCTTTTGCCTGATCCAATGTCAGCAAATACTTTCCCCAGCCTGCAGCCCTGCATCGCTCCAAGGCCTCCCGGACAGCTAAAACTGCTGTGAAGGTGCACCTACCCTGGACCGAACAGTGCTGATGGCGAGAAAGCAAAGACTCTGCTACTGACGATAGGCGCCAGAAAATGAACTTTGCCAGTATCTTTCTATCGACATTAAGAAGGCTGATGGGGCGCCAATTCTCAATCATCGAAGGATCTTTACCCTTTGAAAGAAGAATCACAGCTGAGTGCCTCATGGAAGGGGGAAGTACCCCCTCTGCAAGGCAACTGTTAAAAACCTCTACCAAATGTGGGGCCAGAATAGGCTTAAAAGCTTTGTAAAACTCAGCTGTCAAGCCATCCGGTCCAGGTGACTTTTTGATGGCAAGCTGTTCAATTGCCCTTATCACCTCTTCAACTGTGATCTCCTCTGTCAAATTCATCAATGGGACATCTTCATCATTTAGACCTGGAGTAGAGTCCAAAAAGCTTTCCATCTTGTCACGGTCAAGCTCTTTCCTCCCAAGAAGGTCAGCATAAAAGGACCTCACGACCTCCAGAATCCCTGACCTGGACTTTGTCAAGGAACCTGTACTGTCCTTAAGGCCAACGACCGTTTTAACAGCTACACCTTGTTTGCAGTTCTGGTAAGGGTCAGGCGAGTGGTACTTCCCATAGTCCCTCTCCAGAACCAAAGAGGCATGCCGGTCATATTGACACTTCCTGAGAAGGAGTTTCACTTCGGAGATTGCCCCAGGATCTCCTCCTCTCGAGACAAGAATATCCAGCTTCCTCCGTAAACGTTGGTAGGTCATGTATTTATTAAACTGTTTTCTATTGGCTAGGCCCCTGAAGAATCCAGCGATCCTCTTTTTGGTCAGCTCCCACCACTCAGCCTTGCTGCTACAAAAGTCCAGGATGGTCACCTGTGCCTGAAAGAATTCCTCAAAGGATTGTCTAACATGTTCTTCCTTGAGTAGAGTCGAATTCAATCTCCAGATGCCCTTACCCCTCTGAGGGGCGTCTGAAGCATTCAGGACCACAGATAGCATACAGTGATCAGAGAACTCCACTGCCTGCACCACTGGGGGTGAGAAAGCAGAGGTCTCCTTCAAAAAAAACCTATCTATTCTACTCTGACTATTACCTCGATGAAAGGTGAACCCAGTGTCATCCGGGAGGTGCTTAATGTGCACATCCACAAGACCAGCATCCCTAACCATACTATTTAAAAAAACGCTATCATATCCCAGCCTGTCCTTGAAGTCCTTCCTGTCCTTGGGCCTAGTTACTGTATTAAAGTCACCTCCAAAGACCACTTGCCGGGATGTAAAAAGAAATGGCTTGATCCTTGTAAAAAGGCATTTCCTGTCCCACTTTGTGTGCGGCCCATAAACATTAATTAGGCGCAGGTCCTGCCCTCCCACAAGGACGTCTAAGACCATACATCTCCCAATCTCCACCTCAATAACCCGCCGGACAGTTACCATGCCGGTTTTAAACAACACCGCCACACCGCCGTAAGGCTCGGCCGCAAGAGACCAGTAAGATGGACCATACCTCCACTCTCTCTTGGCCATATGAATATCTGCCAAGGAGGTGAGCCTAGTCTCTTGCAAAAATAAAATTTCAGCATCTAATTGGCTGAACAAAAAGAAGGCCATAGAACGAGCTCTTACTGACTTAATGCTGGCGACATTTATTGTCACCACTTTTAACGGAGGGGGAACCGCCATTTGGGTTATTGGGTGGTTTGCTTCTTAGCTCCCCTCTGCTGCTCATCACCAGAAGCCTCTCTCTTTCTTGAGGCCGCCTCAAACTCCATTTCGGAATCAGAACTTCGCTCCGAAGAAGCTCCAGATGAAGAGATATCCCAATTAGAGGACCTATACCGGTTGGAGACAGGCACTGGAGCCTGTTCTGTCCTCACCACCTGCTTCTTCCGCTTCCCAACCTTCCTTCTCTCCTCCAGGTACTGCAGGTCAGCTTCAGAGATGCCCTCATCTCTTACTTTTTTCTGTGAAGTCTTTACAGAAGACTTCTTCACAGAGGAAGAAGCAACCTTTTTAGTACCCACTACCACTCCTGGTGGGGGGGGTGCTCCCTTTGAGTCAGACTTAGGAGGGGTAGACTCCTGGGGGGTAACTAACTCAGGGGGCACAGACTTGGAAGGTTCTGACACAAGAGGAGAGGGTACAGTAGGCTGGGGGGAGACAGATACAGATACAGAAGGAATACTTACAGTCACATGAGGGGTGGCCACAGGAACTGGAGAGGGATCCTGAGCAGGACCAGGAGAGTCAGTCACCGCAGAGGAGGATGGTACACCAGGGGGCTCACCCTCCATCCTGTCCAGCCTTGACATGTCATCAATTACCTCCTTCTCCATATTGTGCCAGGCTTCAGGACATCTGCTGTAGGGGTGGCCAAGGCGCAGGCACAGGTTGCACCTGATCATTTCAGTGCAGTCCTTAGCCATATGACCCTGACCCCGACACACTGAACATATCAAGGCTGAACAGGAGGAACTCAAATGCCCCTTTTCTCCACAGCGGTGACACAGCTTCGGCTGACCAGGGTAAAAAACAGTCATCCTATCCCTCCCTATAAAAGCTGAGGAGGGCAGGTGACGGACAACATTCCCATCCCTGGCCAACCTGACTGTAACTGACCAACCCCCAGTCCAGATGTTACGTTCATCAAGGATTTTATTGGGCTTGGTCAAAACCTCCCCATAGTTCCTTAACCAAACCTCTAGATCCCGGGCAGGGACACTCTCATTAGTGAGGATAATTGTGATTTTTTTTACTGTAGACCTCTGAGAAACTGCAACTGGGGCCAGACCTTCCCATTCAGGTCTTGACCTGCACCGAGCCTCATATCTCTCCCAGAACAGGTCAAGACCCTCTGGCCTGGTGAAGCTAACTGTATAATCCCGTGTCCCAGCTACATGTATAAAGGCATACAGATCATTTGCCCCAAAACCCATCTCTAAAATCATGTCCACCACTGCACGCCGTGCTGGAGGGATCGCACCACCTTCCCATTTCAGAATAACAACATTACGTCTGGGACCCCCAGCAGAAGCCAGAGACCCAAGACCAGATCCTGGGGTGCTCAAAGTGGTAGCCTGTAGGGGAAAACCCCGCTTGGGGGCAGAGCTACCAGGAGCAGAGCGTACCACCTGAGCAAAGGTAAGTTTTTCAGGGCCAAGGCCCCACACTGAAGTCATAGCAGTCTGTACATTACTATTATTATTCACTGCTTGAACGGAGTTGGTAGGACTGTCCACACTTGAACTGGGACCATTGTTCATCACACTGGTGCTGGGATGATTTTTATCAGTCACACAAAAGTTCACATTCCCATCAGGAATAATCACAGTTTCTGCTGCAATATCAGCTGTCTCCTGAAGCTGTGCTGTAGAGTCCTCAGCAGCTGTGGGGCAAACAGCTTCAGCCAAAGGGGGGTTAATAGGCTCTGCTGAATCTTGTAGTTCATCTGCAGGAATGTCATTTTTTAAAAGCAAACTTTGCTGTACTGCAGCATCAGCAGGCACAGCATTACTACAGATAGGGCTAGCAGCCTGACTCTCACTGGGTACATTGTCAGTATCAGTCACAGTGTTGAATGCCACAAAAATTGTTTTATTCACAATATGGGACTTGACAGGCTTTACCTTGTCAGGCACATTATCTGTTATGTCCTCATCATTAAATGCCAGCTGATCCCCCCGCATAGGAGACTCCATTACCTGGATGGCCCTGAGCATGCCTCCTGAGTCCTGGGAAGGCATGGGGCTGCTTACCTCTACCTGAGGGGGCAGGGGGTCAGAACTGGGGGTCTCCTCCTCCACCTCCATCTTTGTCATCCTCGAAAATCTTTTATCGTTACAAAACTTTTCTTTAAATGGCCCATCTCTGCCTTCCATCATGGCCACAATGGTCTCCTGGTGTTCCACCCGGACCTTGGCCAGTTGGATCTCCGGATCCATGGACCCACGTTTCTGGCTATGTAAGCCCTCACGCTGCCTTCTCAGGCGCTTCAGCTCCGCTCTGAGCTTGTAGAGCTTGTCTCTTTCCCTATTCAGGACCTTAATCCCGGCCACCACTCGCTCCCGGATGGCCCCGGAACCTTCATCTTCACCAGGGGCAGAGAGATCACCAACCATGGGTTGTATAGGGGCAGGTATGTTACCTGATGGCCCAGGAGATGGCTGAGAGCTTCCAGCAGGAGAGGCCCTGCTGGCCTCCATGGCTTCCCCAGAAAGGGGCCAGGAGAGCTGGGATAGATTTCCGCACCAGTCCCCTCTCACACGGATCTGCAGCAGATCCACAGACAGCCTCCTCCTGACACACCTGTGCTCCAATGATGGGTGGGGCACTATTCCTCCCACTGACACCAAGGATGGGGCACTATTCCTCCCACTGACACCAAGGATGGGGCACTATTCCTCCCACTGACACCAAGGATGGGGCACTATTGATCTTTTATTAAAAGAATCAAGCAACCAATTTTATACAAAAGTAAAAAACAAAACCATAGTACAAAACTTCAACAGAAATCCAAGGAATACACATCCATGTTCAGAATATATACAATATATACATAATCCACTACCAAAATTATTTACATAAAGCAGCAGAGAGGGCCTAAGAGGCACAACCCATCACCTATGTACGCAGCCATTTATCAAAAATTAATAAAAAAAAAAAAATAATCTAGGGTGATAAGAGACAGACAGCCACACCCGGGAAAGAGACTCCTGGCAGTCAGGGAGGCTTGAAACCCCTCCACGCCTTCAACCAAGCCCCCTGACTCCGCTTGTCTCTCTCAAGTACCCGAATCTTCTCCACCTCATGCAGAATGTCATACACCACCACCTGAACAGGAAGGATTTTACGCCGAATGCTGACCTGACACCGTGCGTTCCAAGTGAAATAACGGACTACTAGGCTAACTAGAAAAAGTGTATCTAAACAAAAAACCCCACCAGTATTGAATGCTCCATACACCCACTCAGCATAACCCAGCCTGGAGAGGAAAGGAACACCGAGGGCCCGCCCCACCTGTTTGTACACCTCTATGTTAAAAGGGCAATGAAGCATAAAATGGTCCATAGTCTCCTCCTCACCTGCACACTCCTCCCGAGGACAGCTACGATCCACCCCACTGCGGAATTTCAAATTGCCCCTAACATAGAGCCTCCCATGGAAGCACATCCAGGCCAGATCCCTGAATTTAGGAGGTACTCTGTCCAAATTAATAAGTCTTAACCCTGCCCTCAAAACTGGGCCTGGGCAATCCCTTAAGGCCAGTGGGTCATGAAAGACTTCGCTCAAGACTCGACTCATAAGGACTTTCCTCGGAACCGATCTGAGATCTTCAGCCGACAATCGCCACTGCCGTAATAACTTCAGGCACGGAGCGACATAGGCTGGTAGCTGACCACGATGACCCCTGAGATTCTTCACTTGGCCACCTTCTTCCCAAAGTCGCAGAAAAGGCCTAAACCAAGATCTAAAAATGCCTGCCCATCCAGGAGGTTCCACTGCAAGCATATTACCAATATTAAACTTGAGAAAAAGCAGTGAAAAGAAAAGAACTGGGTTGACCATACCTAAGCCACCCTCCCTCCTGGATAGATAGGTGACATTCCTCTTGATGGGGTTCAGTCTGTTCCCCCACAACATCTGGAAGAACACACTACTGACCCTAGCATAGAGAGACACTGGCAAGATGCAGACAAAGCTGACATACAAAAAGATCGGAATCAGGTAAGTCTTAATCAGATCAACCCTTTCCCTCATAGATAACTTCCATTTCTTCCAGCTGACCACCTTAGTATTGGCAATTTCCAGTCTGCCTTCCCAGTTTTTGAGGCCATAATCGCCGGGTCCAAATTCAATGCCTAGAATCTTAATTCTTTCCTGGGGCACTGGAAAGGTGTCCGGGAGATCAAAACCCTCACCTTCCTTTCCCATCCAGAAGACTTCACTCTTTTCCTGATTGATCTTGGAGCCTGATGCTTCAGAATACCGTGATGTCAGAGAGACCACCTCCTCTGCTTCATCCGCCCCGGTGACAATCACCGACACATCGTCCGCATAGGCAACAACCCTCAAAGGCGGCTCACCCGGGAGACCCACTGGTACCCCACACAACATGCCGCTCTCTAGCCTCCTGATGAAAGGGTCGATTGCAAACACATAGAGCAGGGGACTCAGGGGACAACCCTGGCGCACCCCGGAGCCAACCTCAAAGGACTGCCCAACCCAACCATTAACAAGAGGAAAGCTTTCTGCCCCCTTATACAAGACTTTTAACCAATCGACAAAACCACCCGGCAGACCGTACTTACTAAGGAGCAACCACAGGTACTCATGGTTGACACGATCAAAAGCCTTTGCCTGATCCAATGTCAGCAAATACTTTCCCCAGCCTGCAGCCCTGCACCGCTCCAAGGCCTCCCGGACAGCTAAAACCGCTGTGAAGGTGCTCCTACCCTGGACCGAACAGTGCTGATGGCGAGAAAGCAAAGACTCTGCTACTGACGATAGGCGCCAGAAAAATATCTTTGCCAGTATCTTTCTATCGACATTAAGAAGGCTGATGGGGCGCCAATTCTCAATCATCGAAGGATCTTTACCCTTTGAAAGAAGAATCACAGCCGAGTGCCTCATGGAAGGGGGAAGTACCCCCTCAGCAAGGCAACTGTTAAAAACCTCTACCAAATGTGGGGCCAGAATAGACTTAAAGGCTTTGTAAAACTCAGCCGTCAAGCCATCCGGTCCAGGTGACTTTTTGATGGCAAGTTGTTCAATTGCCCTCATCACCTCTTCAACTGTGATCTCCTCTGTCAAATTCATCAATGGGATATCTTCATCATTTAGACCTGGAGTAGAGTCCAAAAAGCTTTCCATCTTGTCACGGTCAAGCTCTTTCCTCCCAAGAAGGTCAGCATAAAAGGACCTCACGACCTCCAGAATCCCTGACCTGGACTTTGTCAAGGAACCTGTACTGTCTTTAAGGCCAACGACCGTTTTAACAGCTACACCTTGTTTGCAGTTCTGGTAAGGGTCAGGCGAGTGGTACTTCCCATAGTCCCTCTCCAGAACCAAAGAGGCATGCCGGTCATATTGACACTTCCTGAGAAGGAGTTTCACTTCGGAGATTTCCCCAGGATCTCCACCTCTCGAGACAAGAATATCCAGCTTCCTCCGTAAACGTTGGTAGGTCATGTATTTATTAAACTGTTTTCTATTGGCTAGGCCCCTGAAGAATCCAGCGATCCTCTTTTTGGTCAGCTCCCACCACTCAGCCTTGCTGCTACAAAAGTCCAGGATGGTCACCTGTGCCTGAAAGAATTCCTCAAAGGATTGTCTAACATGTTCTTCCTTGAGTAGAGTCGAATTCAATCTCCAGATGCCCTTACCCCTCTGAGGGGCGTCTGAAGCATTCAGGACCACAGATAGCATACAGTGATCAGAGAACTCCACTGCCTGCACCACTGGGGGTGAGAAAGCAGAGGTCTCCTTCAAAAAAAACCTATCTATTCTACTCTGACTATTACCTCGATGAAAGGTGAACCCAGTGTCATCCGGGAGGTGCTTAATGTGCACATCCACAAGACCAGCATCCCTAACCATACTATTTAAAAAAACGCTATCATATCCCAGCCTGTCCTTGAAGTCCTTCCTGTCCTTGGGCCTAGTTACTGTATTAAAGTCACCTCCAAAGACCACTTGCCGGGATGTAAAAAGAAATGGCTTGATCCTTGTAAAAAGGCATTTCCTGTCCCACTTTGTGTGCGGCCCATAGACATTAATTAGGCGCAGGTCCTGCCCTCCCACAAGGACGTCTAAGACCATACATCTCCCAATCTCCACCTCAATAACCCGCCGGAAAGTTACCATGCCGGTTTTAAACAACACCGCCACACCGCCGTAAGGCTCGGCCGCAAGAGACCAGTAAGATGGACCATACCTCCACTCTCTCTTGGCCATATGAATATCTGCCAAGGAGGTGAGCCTAGTCTCTTGCAAAAATAAAATTTCAGCATCTAATTGGCTGAACAAAAAGAAGGCCATAGAACGAGCTCTTACTGACTTAATGCTGGCGACATTTATTGTCACCACTTTTAACGGAGGGGGAACCGCCATTTGGGTTATTGGGTGGATTGCTTCTTAGCTCCCCTCTGCTGCTCATCACCAGAAGCCTCTCTCTTTCTTGAGGCCGCCTCAAACTCCATCTCAGAATCAGAACTTCGCTCCGAAGAAGCTCCAGATGAGGAAATCTCCCACTTAGAGGACCTATAACGGTTGGAGACAGGCACTGGAGCCTGTTCCGTCCTCACCACCTGCTTCTTCCGCTTCCCAACCTTCCTTCTCTCCTCCAGGTACTGCAGGTCAGCTTCAGAGATGCCCTTATCTCCTGTTTTTTTCTTTGAAGTCTTTACAGAAGACTCCTTTAGAGAGGCAGAAGCGACCTTTTTAAAACCCACTACCACTCCTGGTGGGGGGGTTACTCCCTTTGAATCTGACTTAGGAGGGGTAGACTCCTGGGGGGTAACTGACTCGGGGGGCACAGACTTGGAAGGTTCTGACACAAGAGGAGGGGATACAGTAGGCTGGGGGGACACAGAGACAGATACAGAAGGAATACTTACAGACACAGGAGGGGTGGCCACAGGAACTGGAGAGGGATCCTGAGCAGGACCAGGGGAGTCAGTCACCGCAGAGGAGGATGGTACACCAGGGGCATCACCCTCCATCCTGTCCAGCCTTGACAAGTCATCTAGTACCTCCTTCTCCATATTGTGCCAGGCTTCAGGACATCTGCTGTAGGGGTGGCCAAGGCGCAGGCACAGGTTGCACCTGATCATCTCGGTGCAGTCCTTGGCCATATGACCCTGACCCCGACACACTGAACATATCAAGGCTGAACAGGAAGAGCTCAAATGCCCCTTTTCTCCACAGCGGTGACACAGCTTCGGCTGACCAGGGTAGAAAATAGTCATCCTATCCCTCCCTATAAAAGCTGAGGAGGGCAGGTGACGGACAACATTCCCATCCCTGGCCAACCTGACTGTAACCGACCAACCCCCAGTCCAGATGTTACGTTCATCAAGGATTTTGCTAGGCTTAGTCAAAACCTCACCATAGTTCCTTAACCAGACCTCTAGGTCCCGAGCAGGAACACTCTCATTGGTGAGTATGATGGTTATCTTTTTCACTGTTGACCTTTGCGAAACCGCAACTGGGGCCAGACCTTCCCATTCAGGTCTTGACCTGCACCGAGCCTCATATCGCTCCCAGAACAGGTCAAGACCCTCTGGCCTGGTGAAACTAATGGTATAATCCCGTGTCCCAGCTACATGTATAAAGGCATACAGGTCATTTGCCCCAAAACCCATCTCCAAAATCAAATCCACCACTGCACGCCGTGCTGGAGGGATCGCACCACCTTCCCATTTGAGAATTACCACATTTCTTCTCGGACCCCCAGCAGAAGCCAGAGACCCAAGACCAGATCCCGGGGTGCCCAAAGTGGTAGGCTGCAGGGGAAAACCCTGCTTGGGGGCGGAGCCACCAGGAGCAGAGCGTACCATCTGAGCAAACGTGGGTTTATCAGGGCCAAGGCCCCACACTGAAGTCACAGTAGTCTGTACATTATTATTATTTGCTTGGACTGAGCTGGGACGATTGTCCATCACACTTGTACAATTGCTATCAGTCACACACACGTTCAATTTCCCATCAGGAATAGTCACAGTTGCTGCAATACCAGCTGTCTCCTGATGCTGCACTGTAGAGTCTCCAGCAGCTGTGGGGCAAACATCTTTAGACTCAGCCAAAGGAGAGTTAATAGGCTCTGCTGACACCGGTAGTTCCTTTTCAGAAATGTCATTTTTTAAATGCAGCTCTTGCTGCGCTGCAGCATTAGCAGGTACAACATTGCTACACATAGCATTAGAAACTTGATCGTCACTGGGCACACTTTCAAAATTGCTCATGGTGTTAGATGGTACAAAAACAGATTCATCCCCTGCTTGGGGCTTGACATTATCAGGCACATTATCAGTTATGTCCTCATCACCAAACGCCAGCTGATCCCCCCGCACAGGAGACTCCATTACCTGGATGGCCCTGAGCATGCCTCCTGAGTCCTGGGAAGGCATGGGGCTGCTTACCTCTACCTGAGGGGGCAGGGGGTCAGAACTGGGGGTCTCCTCCTCCACCTCCATCTTTGTCATCCTCGCAAACCTTTTATCATTGTAAAACTTTTCCTTAAATGGCCCATCTCTTCCTTCCATGATGGACACAATGGTCTCCTGATGTTCAACCCGGACCTTGGCCAGTTGGATCTCCGGATCCATGGACCCTCGTTTCTGGCTATGCAAGCCCTCACGCTGCCTTCTCAGGCGCTTCAGCTCCGCTCTCAGTTTATAGAGCTTGTCTCTTTCTCTATTCAGAGCTTTAATCCCGGCCACCACTCGCTCCTGAATTGCCTCTGAGCCTTCATCCTTACCAGGGGCAGAAAGATCACAAGCCATGGTTTGTACAGAGGAAGGCATATCACCTGATGGCCCAGGAGATGGCTGGGAGCTTCCAGCAGGAGAGGCCCTGCTGGCCTCCATGGCTTCCCCAGAAAGGGGCCAGGAGAGCTGGGATAGATTTCCTCACCAGTCCCCTCTCACACGGATCTGCAGCAGCTCCACAGACAGCTTCCTCCTGACACACCTGTGCTCCAATGATGGGTGGGGCACTATTCCTCCCACTGACACCAATGACGGGACACTATTCCTCCCACTGACACCAAGGATGGGGCACTATTCCTCCCACTGACACCAAGGATGGGGCACTATTCCTCCCACTGGCACCAAGGATGGGGCACTATTTCTCCCACTGACAGCAAGGATGGGACACTATTCCTCCCACTGACACCAAGGATGGGGCACTATTTCTCCCACTGACAGCAAGGATGGGACACTATTCCTCCCACTGACACCAAGGATGGGGCACTATTTCTCCCACTGACACCAAGGATGGGGCACTATTTCTCCCACTGACACCAAGGATGGGGCACTATTCCTCCCACTGACACCAAGGATGGGGCACTATTCCTCCCACTGACACCAAGGATGGGGCACTATTCCTCCCACTGACACCAAGGATGGGGCACTATTCCTCCTGCTGACCCCAAGGATGGGGCACTATTCCTCCCACTGACACCAAGGATGGGGCACTATTCCTCCCACTGACACCAAGGATGGGGCACTATTCCTCCTGCTGACCCCAAGGATGGGGCACTATTCCTCCCACTGACACCAAGGATGGGGCACTATTCCTCCCACTGACACCAAGGATGGGGCACTATTCCTCCCACTGACACCAAGGATGGGGCACTATTCCTCCCACTGACACCAAGGATGGGGCACTATTCCTCCCACTGACACCAAGGATGGGGCACTATTCCTCCTACTGGCACCAAGGATGGGGCACTATTCCTCCCACTGACACCAAGGATGGGGCACTATTTCTCCCACTGACAGCAAGGATGGGACACTTTTCCTCCCACTGACACCAAGGAAATAGCTTACTAAGGGACAAGATTGAAACCACGAGAAGTGCCAATAGTGATAATATCAGTATCGTTCTTGATTATTCCTTACAAAACAATGAAGTGCGAAGGATCATACGCAAATATTGGAATGTCCTGAAGCAAGACAGTCACCTCAAAAGTGTGCTCCCAGAGAGACCTAAAATTGTTTTTAAAAAAGCGCCCAGTTTAAGAGATAAACTGGTACACAATGTAGTGGAACCACCGCCCCCAAATCCTAAAATGTTCTGGGACCTTAAGGGCTTCTATGCATGTGGGAGATGCTACAGTTGTGTGAGAGTTCCGGGGAATGATAGGAGGTTAAAGGAATTTATAAATCCCAGTACCCATCAGTCTTATACCATCAGGGATTTTATCTCGTGTGACACTATTGGGGTGGTATACGCTTTGAAGTGCCCATGTAATTTAATTTACGTGGGGCGCACTACTAGAGCCCTGAAAGATAGATTAGAGGAGCACGTACGAAATATCCACAAAGGGTCAGACAAACACCACTTATATATCCACTTTGAGAAAGTACATAATAAGAGCACGGTGGGGATGAAATTCTGGGGGATAGAGGCCCCTAAACGCCATTGGAGGGGGTCCAATTTTACGAGAGAAATCAGTAAACGGGAATCGTGGTGGATACACCAGTTGGGTTCTCTATCTCCTGGGGGGCTCAATAGGGATTTTGATCTAACATGTTTTCTCAGCAATTTTTAATCTTATTTTTATTTTTTAATATTGAATAAAGGGATTTTTTAATATTTCACACTTTTAATATTTTTATATATTTTTTTATATATTCTTATATTATTGTACCACTTAGACAGTCATATATAGTTTTGGGGGTTGAATTTATCTTCTATATTGGTTCCCATATGTTTTTCCTGCGACTGCTGGTATAGAGGTTACCTGCAAGAGTATTTTATTATGACAGTAGTTACATTCTAATATTCCATTTTATCACTATATTTATTTTTAGCATCACATAATATAGTGTAAATTCACAGTTCTGACATAGATGGATGGTTTAGAGATACGTATAGATTTTATTGTATTTTATTAGTTTATATTTTTTAAAATAGGGCTCTGTGACCCGGATTTCTTTTTAGATATTATGGGCTTGTTTTTTTATGGAGGAGTACTCACACATTTCATTAGTTATTTTAGTTTTATATAGGTCATGAGTATGATGTTTTATTATTATTTTATGTTCTGTATGGCTAACTTAGATTCATATGATTATCATTGTTACCATATGAGGTGCGGTGTGGTAGCTCCTAAATGCACAGCTCCTTCCTTGTTCTCATCAATATAGTAGTAGTATCATGGTTATGCACCTTTAGGGCTTATTATGCCATTTACATTTGGGTTATCTAACTAGGAGAGGAGTTTAAAGTCGTCATAATAGCGCTATCGTTTGCCAACATAGTGTACTGAGAGATCTTAGCTGTAGCCCATCACTAGAGTTGTCTGCTGTCTTAGGCAAGATGGCCGCTGATACATCTCTATTGGATGGTGGGCGATGTATAATTAGCATACACAAGCCATTTCTATTTACATCATAGACTGAGGATCACACGCAAAATGGCCGCTGGCCGTCCTGAGCTATTGGTTCTATAATAAGGTTGTCGGCGGTCCTCGGCAAAATGGCCGCCGTCAGCATATATAAAACCACACTGAATGTCCGTCCAATGATATCCCCCAGAGGAAGGCACGTGATCCCTGTGCCGAATACGCGTCGGGGAGGGGTAGGACGGAGTTGTCAGCAGTGGAGGAGACATTACACACCACACCGCACGTCATCTGAATTGCAGCTTGTTTTATACGCTTGTTAAGTTTGGTGCACTGAAGCACCCACTCAATGTGAGTACCCTCCTGGAGAATTTCTTTTGATTTAATAAAATATCCCTGCTTTATTACACTATGGAGTTTTTACTTCTCTCCTATACATGTGGATACTGACTGCACCTGTGAGGATTGTATTCTTATCATTTCATCCTGAGGGAGCCCAGGATTGGCCCCACTGCGTGTTTGACACAGTTTAAATACTGGGTCACACGAGTAGAGGTGAGCGCAAGCACATGTGGGGTGTCACGGGAGAGCACGTATTGTTTGCTGTGATTTGAGCATCTCGGAGGAACTTTTATCTTATGGACACTGTTTGTACACATTTTTTGGGGTTTTAACCCGTGGATTGAGCTGGACACTTGCAATACACAGGTTACCTGTGTACTTGTTGCTGTTTTTATTTATGCATGGTGCACTTTCAATGGGTTATATTGCTTTTTGCACAATGTTATATGCACTTTGAGGCTAAATTTTGCACTTTTATAGTATACATATATGGTTTCACAGCTCATTTATAGTGGATTAATTTACTATTTATGCACGTTTTTTAGTATATTTTTCAGCGCAGGCACAATTATTTTTATGCTTTATATTACACGATATGAAACGTGGTTGAGTGTTTGCTGCTAATTAACCAATGATTGTCACCCCTTAGAGGCATTGATCCAGTTGTGGCTCGCAGGAAATTCCCATTTTAAGGATGGGGCACTATTTCTCCCACTGACACCAAGGATGGGGCACTATTCCTCCCAAGGACACCAATGAGGGGACACTATTCCTCCCACTGACACCAAGGATGGGACACTATTCCTCCCACTGACACCAAGGATGGGGCACTATTCCTCCCAAGGACACCAATGAGGGGACACTTTACTCCCACTGACACCAAGGATGATTTTCTACTCCCGTTGGCCACAGTTTAGCCCCCCTCAAGTTTGAAGGACAGTAAAATGGCCCTTTGTTTAGAAAGTTTGGAGACCCCGGCTCTAAGGTCCCATTCACACCTCAGCATTTTGTAGCTCTAAGCACCAAAACGCTGGAGGAGAAAAAAAAAAAGTCAATCATTCTCTATGGAGTTGGTTCACATCTCCACTCCAAGTCGCCTTAATCCAAACGCTTGCAGCTCAAAAAATTTCTGGATGTGCTCATGTATAGAGCTCTATGGGCCGTGTGGGGAGTGCGCATGTATAGAGCTCTATGGACCGTGTGGGGAGTGCGCATGTATAGAGCTCTATAGGAAGTATGGGGAGTGCGCATGTATAGAGCTCTATGGGCCGTGTGGGGAGTGCGCATGTATAGAGCTCTATGGGCCGTGTGGGGAGTGCGCATGTATAGAGCTCTATGGACCGTGTGGGGAGTGCGCATGTATAGAGCTCTATAGGAAGTATGGGGAGTGCGCATGTATAGAGCTCTATGGGCCGTGTGGGGAGTGCGCATGTATAGAGCTCTATGGGCCGTGTGGGGAGTGCGCATGTATAGAGCTCTATGGGCCATGTGGGGAGTGCTCATGTATAGAGCTCTATGGGCCGTGTGGGGAGTGCGCATGTATAGAGCTCTATAGGAAGTATGGGGAGTGCGCATGTATAGAGCTCTATGGGCCGTGTGGGGAGTGCGCATGTATAGAGCTCTATGGGCCGTGTGGGGAGTGCGCATGTATAGAGCTCTATGGGCCATGTGGGGAGTGCTCATGTATAGAGCTCTATGGGCCGTGTGGGGTGTACGCATGTATAGAGCTCTATGGGCCATGTGGGGAGTGCTCATGTATAGAGCTCTATGGGCCGTGTGGGGAGTACTCATGTATAGAGCTCTATAGGAAGTATGGGGAGTGCGCATGTATAGAGCTCTATGGGCCGTGTGGGGAGTGCGCATGTATAGAGCTCTATGGGCCGTGTGGGGAGTGCGCATGTATAGAGCTCTATGGGCCATGTGGGGAGTGCTCATGTATAGAGCTCTATGGGCCGTGTGGGGAGTGCGCATGTATAGAGCTCTATAGGAAGTATGGGGAGTGCGCATGTATAGAGCTCTATGGGCCGTGTGGGGAGTGCGCATGTATAGAGCTCTATGGGCCATGTGGGGAGTGCTCATGTATAGAGCTCTATGGGCCGTGTGGGGTGTACGCATGTATAGAGCTCTATGGGCCGTGTGGGGAGTGCTCATGTATAGAGCTCTATGGGCCGTGTGGGGTGTACGCATGTATAGAGCTCTATGGGCCGTGTGGGGAGTGCTCATGTATAGAGCTCTATGGGCCGTGTGGGGTGTACGCATGTATAGAGCTCTATGGGCCGTGTGGGGAGTGCTCATGTATAGAGCTCTATAGGCAGTATGGGGTGTGTACATGTATAGAGCTCTATGGGCAGTGTGGGGAGTGCGCATGTATAGAGCTCTATAGGCAGTATGGGGTGTGCACATGTATAGAGCTCTATGGGCCGTGTGGGGAGTGCTCATGTATAGAGCTCTATGGGCCGTGTGGGGAGTGCGCATGTATAGAGCTCTATGGGCCGTGTGGGGAGTACTCATGTATAGAGCTCTATAGGCAGTATGGGGTGTGTACATGTATAGAGCTCTATGGGCCGTGTGGGGAGTGCGCATGTATAGAGCTCTATGGGCCGTGTGGGGAGTGCACATGTATAGAGCTCTATAGGAAGTATGGGGAGTGCGCATGTATAGAGCTCTATGGGCCGTGTGGGGAGTGCACATGTATAGAGCTCTATGGGCCGTGTGGGGTGTACGCATGTATAGAGCTCTATGGGCCGTGTGGGGTGTACGCATGTATAGAGCTCTATGGGCCGTGTGGGGTGTACGCATGTATAGAGCTCTATGGGCCGTGTGGGGAGTGCTCATGTATAGAGCTCTATAGGCAGTATGGGGTGTGTACATGTATAGAGCTCTATGGGCAGTGTGGGGAGTGCGCATGTATAGAGCTCTATAGGCAGTATATGGTGTGCACATGTATAGAGCTCTATGGGCCGTGTGGGGTGTGCACATGTATAGAGCTCTATGGGCCATGTGGGGAGTGCTCATGTATAGAGCTCTATGGGCCGTGTGGGGAGTGCGCATGTATAGAGCTCTATGGGCCGTGTGGGGTGTACGCATGTATAGAGCTCTATGGGCCATGTGGGGAGTGCTCATGTATAGAGCTCTATAGGCAGTATGGGGTGTGTACATGTATAGAGCTCTATGGGCAGTGTGGGGAGTGCGCATGTATAGAGCTCTATAGGCAGTATGGGGTGTGCACATGTATAGAGCTCTATGGGCCATGTGGGGAGTGCTCATGTATAGAGCTCTATAGGCAGTATATGGTGTGCACATGTATAGAGCTCTATAGGCAGTATGGGGTGTGCACATTTATAGAGCTCTATGGGCCGTGTGGGGAGTGCGCATGTATAGAGCTCTATGGGCCATGTGGGGAGTGCTCATGTATAGAGCTCTATGGGCCGTGTGGGGTGTACGCATGTATAGAGCTCTATGGGCCGTGTGGGGAGTGCTCATGTATAGAGCTCTATGGGCCGTGTGGGGTGTACGCATGTATAGAGCTCTATGGGCCGTGTGGGGAGTGCTCATGTATAGAGCTCTATGGGCCGTGTGGGGTGTACGCATGTATAGAGCTCTATGGGCCGTGTGGGGAGTGCTCATGTATAGAGCTCTATAGGCAGTATGGGGTGTGTACATGTATAGAGCTCTATGGGCAGTGTGGGGAGTGCGCATGTATAGAGCTCTATAGGCAGTATGGGGTGTGCACATGTATAGAGCTCTATGGGCCGTGTGGGGAGTGCTCATGTATAGAGCTCTATGGGCCGTGTGGGGAGTGCGCATGTATAGAGCTCTATGGGCCGTGTGGGGAGTACTCATGTATAGAGCTCTATAGGCAGTATGGGGTGTGTACATGTATAGAGCTCTATGGGCCGTGTGGGGAGTGCGCATGTATAGAGCTCTATGGGCCGTGTGGGGAGTGCACATGTATAGAGCTCTATAGGAAGTATGGGGAGTGCGCATGTATAGAGCTCTATGGGCCGTGTGGGGAGTGCACATGTATAGAGCTCTATGGGCCGTGTGGGGTGTACGCATGTATAGAGCTCTATGGGCCGTGTGGGGTGTACGCATGTATAGAGCTCTATGGGCCGTGTGGGGTGTACGCATGTATAGAGCTCTATGGGCCGTGTGGGGAGTGCTCATGTATAGAGCTCTATAGGCAGTATGGGGTGTGTACATGTATAGAGCTCTATGGGCAGTGTGGGGAGTGCGCATGTATAGAGCTCTATAGGCAGTATATGGTGTGCACATGTATAGAGCTCTATGGGCCGTGTGGGGTGTGCACATGTATAGAGCTCTATGGGCCATGTGGGGAGTGCTCATGTATAGAGCTCTATGGGCCGTGTGGGGAGTGCGCATGTATAGAGCTCTATGGGCCGTGTGGGGTGTACGCATGTATAGAGCTCTATGGGCCATGTGGGGAGTGCTCATGTATAGAGCTCTATAGGCAGTATGGGGTGTGTACATGTATAGAGCTCTATGGGCAGTGTGGGGAGTGCGCATGTATAGAGCTCTATAGGCAGTATGGGGTGTGCACATGTATAGAGCTCTATGGGCCATGTGGGGAGTGCTCATGTATAGAGCTCTATAGGCAGTATATGGTGTGCACATGTATAGAGCTCTATAGGCAGTATGGGGTGTGCACATTTATAGAGCTCTATGGGCCGTGTGGGGAGTGCGCATGTATAGAGCTCTATGGGCCATGTGGGGAGTGCTCATGTATAGAGCTCTATGGGCCGTGTGGGGTGTACGCATGTATAGAGCTCTATGGGCCGTGTGGGGAGTGCTCATGTATAGAGCTCTATGGGCCGTGTGGGGAGTGCACATGTATAGAGCTCTATGGGCCGTGTGGGGAGTGCACATGTATAGAGCTCTATAGGAAGTATGGGGAGTGCACATGTATATAGCTCTATAGGAAGTATGGGGAGTGCACATGTATATAGCTCTATAGGAAGTATGGGGAGTGCGCATGTATAGAGCTCTATAGGAAGTATGGGGAGTGCACATGTATATAGCTCTATAGGAAGTATGGGGAGTGCACATGTATATAGCTCTATAGGAAGTATGGGGAGTGCACATGTATAGAGCTCTATAGGAAGTATGGGGAGTGCACATGTATATAGCTCTATAGGAAGTATGGGGAGTGCGCATGTATATAGCTCTATAGGAAGTATGGGGAGTGCACATGTATAGAGCTCTATAGGAAGTATGGGGAGTGCACATGTATATAGCTCTATAGGAAGTATGGGGAGTGCACATGTATATAGCTCTATAGGAAGTATGGGGAGTGCGCATGTATAGAGCTCTATGGGCTGTGTTGAGCTCTCGCTGGTTGAGGTTCTGGTCTCCAAGATAAAACCACTTTGTATGAGGTTGGGGATTGAGGGACAGAAGATTTTTCTCTTCCCCCTCTCGAATTTTGGAAAAAAAATGTAGCAATGACTTCAGTATAAAAGTTATGATCACACACGGGTCATTATATAAATGGGTGACTCCTAAAAATGGAGACAAAATGGTGTTTGGTCTATGAATTTAGTAATCTCTGGTATCATCAGCCTTTTCAATCAGTAAATACAAAGCGTTGTCCTCATCACACTCCTCCCCATACACAATGCAGGCTCTTCTCATATAGTGATGGGTTTATTCCTCAGCTGGGGGATGGGCTCATTAGCCCCCTGTTTACTCCTAATTGCCCCCTGATGCTTACTGGTCCCTGCCCCCTTTATTTCTCACCATCATCTCATTATATTGTGTCCAACAGCTCCAATAATGTGGGATACACTTGGAGACATCCCTTTGGTAGCAGACATCACTTTCCTTCTAATGTAATGATTGTAAGGGGCAGATATTCCCTCATCAGTGTTGGTGTCAGAGATAATACATCGGTGTCAGGAATTCCTTTGTCACCGATCACCAATGGAGTGAAATGAAATGATACAGAAGTTTAGTCTCCCAGGTCTTGCTCAGAATGTTTCACCGCCGTGTTTAAAGTGACTGTAAGGGTAATTTTTTTTTTTTTAAATAACAAACATGTCATACTTACCTCTAGGGATGCACCGAAATATCGGCTGCCGAAACATATCAGCCAAAAATGTCCTTTCCGGCAATTTGCCATAAGAGAAAAAAGGCCGATAATGGAGCCAAAAATAGGGTGGGGCTCCGCCCACCCGCCCCTGGTGCCGCCTATTACGGGGGGTGTCGTATAGCGCAGAAGAGAGAGGAGAGCCGCCACCTGGTTGATTAGAGCGCCGGGAACATCACAGCTTTCATTTCAATAGCTGTGTTCCCCGCCGTTCACAGTCACATACAGCCCCTCCCCCTTGTCCGGGCACTTTGATAGACAGATCACCCATCCCAGGATTGGACGGGTGATCTGTCTATCAAAGTGCCCGGACAAGGGGGAGGGGATTATGTGACGGCGGGAACACAGCTATTGAAATGAAAGCTGTGATGTTCCCGGCGCTCTAATCAACCAGGTGGCGGCTCTCCTCTCTCTTCCCCTGCACAGGCAAGGCTGCACTGGGGACACACAGGCAAGGCTGCATTGATCACTTATATCATATCTGCAGTCTCTGACCATCTCCTGTACCATGTCCACAGTCTCCGACCATCTCCTGTACCGTGTCCGCAGTCTCTGACCATCTCCTGTACTATGTCTGCAGTCTCTGACCATCTCCTTTACCATGTCTGCAGTCTCTGACCATCTCCTTTACCATGTCTGCAGTCTCTGATCATCTCCTGTACTATGTCTGCAGTCTCTGACCATCTCCTGTACCATGTCTGCAGTCTCTGACCATCTCCTGTACTATGTCTGCAGTCTCTGATCATCTCTTATATCCTGTCTGCAGTCTCTGACCATCTCCTGTACTATGTCTGCAGTCTCTGACCATCTCCTGTACCGTGTCTGCAGACTCTGACCATCTCCTGTACTATGTCTGCAGTCTCTGACCATCTCCTGTACTATGTCTGCAGACTCTGACCATCTCCTGTACTATGTCTGCAGTCTCTGACCATCTCCTGTAGTATGTCTGCAGTCTCTGACCATCTCCTGTACCATGTCTGCAGTCTCTGACCATCTCCTGTACTATGTCTGCAGTCTCTGACCATCTCCTGTAGTATGTCTGCAGTCTCTGACCATCTCCTGTACCATGTCTGCAGTCTCTGACCATCTCCTGTACCATGTCTGCAGTCTCTTACCATCTCCTGTACTATATCTGCAGTCTCTGACCATCTCCTGTACTATGTCTGCAGTCTCTGACCATCTCCTGTATCATATCTGCAGTCTCTGACCATCTCCTGTATCATATCTGCAGTCTCTGACCATCTCCTGTAGTATGTCTGCAGTCTCTGACCATCTCCTGTACTATGTCTGCAGTCTCTGACCATCTCCTGTACCATGTCTGCAGTCTCTGACCATTTCCTGTACCATGTCTGCAGTCTCTGACCATCTCCTGTACTATGTCTGCAGTCTCTGACCATCTCCTGTATCATGTCTGCAGTCTCTGACCATCCCCTGTACTATGTCTGCAGTCTCTGACCATCTCCTGTATCATGTCTGCAGTCTCTGACCATCTCCTGTACCATGTCTACAGTCTCTGACCATCTCCTGTACTATGTCTGCAGTCTCTGACCATCTCCTTTACTATGTCTGCAGTCTCTGACCATCTCCTGTACTATGTCTGCAGTCTCTGACCAGCTCCTGTATCTTGTCTGCAGTCTCTGACCATCTCCTGTATAAAAATATTTTTTAAAAACAGTCATTTTCGGTATCGGTTTCGGTTTTCGGCCTAGTGTGTTTTTCATTTTCGGTATCGGTTTCGGCACCAAAAAAAACATTTGGTGCACCCCTACTTACCTCCACTGTGCAGCCCGTTTTGCACCGAGTTGCCCCGAACCTGGTCTTCTGGGGTCCCCCGGTGGCTCTCTTGGCTCCTCCCCACATCAGATAACCCCCTAGGAGAAGCCTCCCTCCCAGCTGGGCTGATCCCGGGTATTTAAGGAGGCCTGCTCCCTGCCAATCCAGATTGGGGATTGGTCAGGGCTCCTCTGAATACCCCAGACAGCTCCACCTCCTCTCTCCACCTCTCTCTCTAGAAAACACCAGAATGTTCCGGAAAGGAGTAGGAGGTCCTGGTGACACTGCCTGTGAGTCACCCAGCACTACCCTGAGCCACTCCCAGCCCAGATCAAAACAAACAGGCCTGGCTGCCAGCCAGACCTGCCTAAATGTACCTACTCTGCCAAAAACCTATATACATACTCTAGCAACCTAGAGGGTGCTACAAATGTTTTTTGATCTGTTGCTTTTAAAGTTAGAGGAGAGATTTGGGGTTTTATGCAGTAGACCCCAGATCTCTCCATAAAGAGGACCTGTCATGGTGTATTGTCATAGCAAGGTAAGATGTTTACATTTCTTGCGATAGCAATAAAAGTGAAAAAAAGAAGTGTCAATGGACAGTGTAAAAATAAAAAAAAGTAAAAAAAAAAAAAATAACAATGGTAAAAAAAATAATTTTGCAGCGCCTCCATCCCCCCCGTGCTCGCGCGCAGTGTTGAACACATATGTAGGTCATGCCCACATATGTAAACGATGTTAGCCCCACACATGCGAGGTATCGTGAATGTCAGAGCGAGAGCAATAATTCTAGCACTAGACCTCCTCTGTACCTTTAAAACTGGTAACCTGTACAAATGTTTAAAGTGTCGCTTATGGAGATTTTTATCCTCTTGCTTACTGCAAACCCCCTTTCTGCCCAGGCAATTGCGCGGTCATACAGCACTGTACCCATATGGAATTTGTATCATTTTTTTCACACAAATTTAGATTTCTTTTGGTGGTATTTAATCACTGCTGGGTCTTTTATTTTTTGTATAAACAAAAATGAAAAAAGCTCAAAAATTTTGAAAACAAAATTTTTTTTGCAGTTTTACAATTTTTTAAACAGGCATTTTTTTCTCCTTTACTGATGTGCACTGATAGGCTGCACTGATGGGCACTGATGAGGTGGCACTGGTGGTCACTGATGGGTATTGATAGGCTGCACTGATGGGCACTGATGAGGTGGCACTGATATGTGACACTGGTGGTCACTGATGGGTATTAATAGGCTGCACTGATGGGAACTGATAGGCTGCAATGATCGGCAGCACTGGTGGGAACTGATGAGGTGGCATTTGTAGGCAGCACTGATGAGGTGGCACTGATGGCCACTGATATGTGGCACTGGTGGTCACTGATGGGCATTGATAGGCTACACTGATGGGCAGCACTGATGAGGTGGCACTGGTGGGCACTGATAGGCAGCACTGATTAGGTGGCACTGGTGGGCACTGAAAAAGTGCCACTGGTGGGCACTGATAGGCAGTTTGCAGTACTGATTGGTATCCCTGATGGGCACTGATTAGCATTGAAAGGCAGCACTGATGGGCACTGTTGGGGCTGCTCTAATAATCAGTACCCTTATTATCAATGCAGATGTCCCCTTTCACACAAGCTGGTTACCGGCTCTCTCCTTACACTGTGACAGCCTGAGGAAAGGAGTGCCGATAACAGGCAAGTGTGTTTACATTGTGATCAGCTGTGATTGGACACAGCTGATCACGTGGTAAAGAGCCGCTGATTGGGTCTTTACCCCGAACTGCGATTAGCTGTGCCTGGAGGATACGGCGATCACAAAGCGCATCGCTCATTCTCCGCAGTGGCTGGCACGATCACGGGAGGACATCATAAGAAACTCCCACGTAACTGGCCGACCACGCTGTAGCCGTCATTTTCCTATGGCGGGTCGAGAAGTGGTTAAGTACCGTAGTTTGGCGCCATTTCACAGCATGACATGTTAGGTATCTATTTACTCTGCGAGTTTGTGAAACAGTCATATGTTGTCAGGGGACCTCCAAAAAGGTGTAAAAAGAATAAATGGGATAGGGATAGGAAGGGTTGGGTGTGTGGGGAAGTGAAATGCTCAATAGCGACTTGTAGGGTGGTCTAAGGAGCAATCATATATACCCAACCATATATCAAAGTGACATTATAGAAGCATGGACAAATAGTAACATATGGTATCTTAATATGTTAGAAAAAACAACTCCACGCAAAAGAACTTGATTCATTGAGGTTGGAACCCAAAGGAGGGGACGTGTAAAGTGGCTAGGAAGCAGGCATGCATACACAACCGTGATTACAAAGTGACATTGCACAAAAATAGGTAAATATTAATCCAAGGTATCTAGATAAGCTAAGTGTACAGCTCCACGCAAAAAAGAGAAACCGTTCATAGGCGTTAAAACCAAAGAGGGGAGGTATCAAAATCCATATGTGGGGATATATATAGAGGCAGTATAAGTTTGGAGGACAGATGGAGCACTCTTAAATAAGTCCCACAAAAATTTGGACGTAAGCCGTCTTCCTATAGGGTGGTTATAAATCCTTAAGTGCGGGAAGGTTCTTGGCTCATGTGGATGGTCCCAACATCAAGAAAGGGAAGACAAAAGAATGCCCTTACCGGATCAGGTGGACTCGCAGGCCGTTGGCGGCGAGTCAGTCAGGCTTGTACCGTCAAGCGGTGTGGAGTGGAGATCTCTGTGAAGATTGATGCGAGATCTCATCGGACGTTCTCGGATGGTATGCCAGGATGGAATCCACGGCTCCAAGGAATTGGTTGCGGTCGCCGAATGACCGTTTCCTCAAAAGCCGGCCACGTGAGCCAGTGAGCAAAGAAAGGAAAAAGAAAAAAACTTCCACATAGTGTAAATCCTTACTGGTAAAAAGCTTTGCAGCACTTTATTGGGGAGTATACTTCCAAAAAAAATTTTTTTGAAATAAGGGCGGTAAAAACTCGGTTCAAAGTAAAACTTGCATCAAATAGCCTAAAAATGACATAAAATAGCGCAGTGGGTAGTGGTGGGGTATAGACATAAGAACCCGACGCGTTTCGCCTCCATAGGCTTCTGCTATACCCCAGCAGAAGCCTATGGAGGCGAAACGCGTCGGGTTCTTATGTCTATACCCCACCACTACCCACTGCGCTATTTTATGTCATTTTTAGGCTATTTGATGCAAGTTTTACTTTGAACCGAGTTTTTACCGCCCTTATTTCAAAAAAATTTTTTTTGGAAGTATACTCCCCAATAAAGTGCTGCAAAGCTTTTTACCAGTAAGGATTTACACTATGTGGAAGTTTTTTTCTTTTTCCTTTCTTTGCTCACTGGCTCACGTGGCCGGCTTTTGAGGAAACGGTCATTCGGCGACCGCAACCAATTCCTTGGAGCCGTGGATTCCATCCTGGCATACCATCCGAGAACGTCCGATGAGATCTCGCATCAATCTTCACAGAGATCTCCACTCCACACCGCTTGACGGTACAAGCCTGACTGACTCGCCGCCAACGGCCTGCGAGTCCACCTGATCCGGTAAGGGCATTCTTTTGTCTTCCCTTTCTTGATGTTGGGACCATCCACATGAGCCAAGAACCTTCCCGCACTTAAGGATTTATAACCACCCTATAGGAAGACGGCTTACGTCCAAATTTTTGTGGGACTTATTTAAGAGTGCTCCATCTGTCCTCCAAACTTATACTGCCTCTATATATATCCCCACATATGGATTTTGATACCTCCCCTCTTTGGTTTTAACGCCTATGAACGGTTTCTCTTTTTTGCGTGGAGCTGTACACTTAGCTTATCTAGATACCTTGGATTAATATTTACCTATTTTTGTGCAATGTCACTTTGTAATCACGGTTGTGTATGCATGCCTGCTTCCTAGCCACTTTACACGTCCCCTCCTTTGGGTTCCAACCTCAATGAATCAAGTTCTTTTGCGTGGAGTTGTTTTTTCTAACATATTAAGATACCATATGTTACTATTTGTCCATGCTTCTATAATGTCACTTTGATATATGGTTGGGTATATATGATTGCTCCTTAGACCACCCTACAAGTCGCTATTGAGCATTTCACTTCCCCACACACCCAACCCTTCCTATCCCTATCCCATTTATTCTTTTTACACCTTTTTGGAGGTCCCCTGACAACATATGACTGTTTCACAAACTCACACTGTAATTGTTATCTGGTTTTTCTAACGATTACCACTACTTGACTAGTATTCTCTATATCACTGTTCACTAGCGCCACATTTTTTATTTTCCATTTTTACTTGCAACGGTCAGATTGCTGTGTTGGCTGCTTTACAAGAGTTGGCGCAATTCCTACACCTTTTTTCCACATCTATTTACTCTGCGTAGCATCATCCTTCATATTTTACAAAAAAATTGGGGTATATGTTGTGTTTTTTTTTTTTTGTAATTCATTAAAGGGGAGCGCCAGGCTTTTTTTTGTTTATTAAATGTTTTTAATAAACAGACACTCACCTGTCCCACAGTCCAGCGATGCGGCCGCACGGAGCCTCGCCTCCATTGAAACTGTGGGCACCCGGCCGTGACAGCTTGCGGCTTCACGGCCAGGCGCGCACTGCACATGCGCGAGTCACGCTGCTCTCTACCAGTGGACAGGCCATCTTCTGGGACCTGTGACGTGTCCCAGAAGTTTTCTGAGAGGGAGGGGCCGCCTAGGGAGAGAGGGAGGGGGAGAGGAGGAGTCACCTAGGCAGCCCGTAGGCGGAAGCAAGAAGTGGGACAGGAAATCCCACTCAAAACTAAGCACCCACTCCCCCCTCACCCCCAAAAAAATGACATGCCAAATGTGGCATGTAAGGAGTCGAGGAGTGCTTAAAGCGGAAGTTCGACTTTTGGGTGGAACTCCGCTTTAAAGTGTATTTTTTTCTCAAAATAATTGCATTGGAAAGCTGCTGCACAAAAACTGTGTCACATAAAAAAATTTAAACGACCGCCATTTTATTCTCTAGGGGCTCTGCTAAAAAAAAAAAAAAAATTATATCTATATATATATATATATATATATATATATATATATATATAGGTAGGGGTGGGGTGAACGTGGAATACTAATATTTCTACAGAGGCATCATCCCGGGAAGATATGCAACTAGATTTAAATTCAGGGTGTGCAGATCCCCAACAATTAATAGAAATATGGCCTACGCATTTCGCGGACAATGCCGCTTCGTCAGGGCCTTGAAGATAGAATTCACACGACGTCATACTGCCCTGACGAAGCGGCATTGTCCGTGAAACGCGTAGGACATATTTCTATTAATTGTTGGGGATCTGCACACCCTGAATTCAAACCTAATCGTACAAACTTTAATGTACTTTTTTCAACTGTTTTTATAGTAAATAAAATTGTCTATTTTTTCATAAGTTTGTTATTGTATATCATTTGTTTGCACTTCTCAGAGGCACAATTAAAGTCCCATCCAGACCCCATACTTTTCCTTTCTAGAATTCTGTGACCTGTAGTCACTGCGCCCTGTGGGTAGGCACTGCTGTGTCATGCATTTCACAGAGCCTGCCTTCTGCTCTACAGAGGTGCTGAGAGGAGGAGCTTCAAGAGGCGGAGTCAGTACAGGAGTCACTACATGCGGGCAGCAAGGTACTATGGGATATGTAGTCTTTCGAAAGTAAACAGCCTAGAAGAAGCTGCAAAGCATGCTGGGAATCCAGGAAGTTATAGAAAGAGACGGCCAGCAGCTAGGCAGAACTCACCACACGAAAGGAAAAATTGTATATTGGTTTGTATAATATAACTATTTATTGGAATATTACAATGCTGATGTTATAAAATGAAGGTATATGCTGTGACCAGAGATCTCCTTTTACGTTTGTTCCGTCATACACTACACACCAGGGGGCGCATGTCCAGCCTCTGATGATATGACCTACAGAGAACCATAGAATTCATAGATAAGTCACATAGGAGATCTATAAAGCAGGAGGTTCGGCTATTGATTGCAGTATATGACTGACAGATATGACTCTCACCATCTACATATACAATTATATACTGCTCTGCTGTGTGTTCCCACCCACTCTCATGAGGATTAACCAATCACAGAGCTGGAGAAGGTGACACACTGACCAATAGTAGTCATTAAAGTGAACCTGTCAGAACAGAAATGTGGGAGAGTTGGTGTTGACGAGTAGATGGCTTCACCCTGGATCCACCATATAGTGAGTCTTGGACGTGGAACAAGCATGCAGGCAGTGCAGGCTGAACCCCATAGTGCACCCTTGTTCCAGGTCAGCGACTCAGTATGTAGGGAGGTCGGGATTACCAACACAATAATGGGAGCTGCCGTACCCCACACAGGTCCTCTTCTGGCCGATCACATCTAGAAATGATAGTTACTCCTTTCCCTTCTGTAATAGAAGTCACTTTCATTATAAACATCTCCATGTAGGTGGAGGAGCCTTTATGGAGGTCCTAATCCAGAGACGGCAGAGGTCTCTCAGAGGTGAGAACAGAATGCAGACAATTCAGGTTCTTCAAAACAATGATGTGTGTCATGTCTGTCCTCAGATTCAGAGCTGTACTGATATCCCCCTATGGAGACCGTTATGGATGAAGGAGAACATCCAGCACCTCCATAATGACTACCTCTGAAGACTATTATAGAAATAAAACACCCAGCACCCTCCATTCTGGCCCCTGTGGAGATAGTTATGGAATGAGAATATCCAGCACCCCCATAATGACCCCTTATGGAGATTGTTTTAGATGGAGAACATCCAGCACCCCCATAATGATCCCCTATGGAGATTGTTATAGATGGAGAACATCCAGCACCCCCATAATGACCCCCTATGGAGATTGTTTTAGATGGAGAACATCCAGCACCCCCATAATGATCCCCTATGGAGATTGTTTTAGATGGAGAACATCCAGCACCCCCATAATGACCCCCTATGGAGATTGTTTTAGATGAAGAACGTCCAGCACCCCCATAATGATCCCCTATGGAGATTGTTTTAGATGGAGAGCATCCAGCACCCCCATAATGACCTTCTATGGAGATTGTTATAAATGGAGAACACCAAGCACCCCCATAATGATCCCCTATGGAAATTGTTATAGATGGAGAACATCCAGCACCCCCATAATGACCCTCTATGGAGATTGTTATAGCGGGAGAACATCCAGCACCCCTATAATAATTCCCCTATGGAGATTGCTATAAATAGAGAACATCCAGCACCCCTATAATGATCCCCTATGGAGATTGTTATAGATGGAGAACATCCAGCACCCCTATAATGATCCCCTATGGAGATTGTTATAGATGGAGAACATCCAGTATCCCCATAATGATCCCCTATGGAGATTGTTATAAACTGAGAACATCCAGCACCCCCATAATGACCCCTATGGAGATTGTTATAGATGGAGAACATCCAGTATCCCCATAATGATCCCCTATGGAGATTGTTATAAACTGAGAACATCCAGCATCCCCCTAAATAACCCCTATGGAGATTGTTATAGCAGGAGAACATCCAGCACCCCCATAATGACCCCCTATGGGGATTGTTATAAACTGAGAATGTCCAGCACCCCCATAATGACCTCTATGGAGATTGTTATAGATGGAGAACATCCAGCACCCCATAATGACCTCTATGGAGATTGTTATAGATGGAGAACATCCAGCACCCCCATAATGACCTCTATGGAGATTGTTATAGAGGGAGAACTCCAGCACCCCCATAATGACCTCTATGGAGATTGTTATAGACGGAGAACTTCCAGCATCCCCATAATGACCTCTATGGAGATTGTTATAGAGGGAGAACATCCAGCACCCCCATAATGACCTCTATGGAGATTGTTATAGAGGGAGAACATCCAGCACCCCCATAATGACCTCTATGGAGATTGTTATAGAGGGAGAACTTCCAGCACCCTCATAATGACCCCTATGGAGATTGTTATAGAGGGAGAACATCCAGCACCCCCATAATTTCAGAGCTGCATTCATTTGTATCTTTATTATCTGCCCGGAGTTCTCCTTTAAATGGTTTATTAACCACTTGCTGCCAAATCACATACCTGTACGTCATGTGACTACAAGTGGTTGTAGCGGGATGATGATATGCAGCTGTAGACATCACCCGGTACTGTTTTTTTAGAGCCAACGGTTGGCTCTCTTGTAATAACACAAGCAGGAGGGGACAACCCTCCCCCCTTCCGCCACTCGCCCAGGATCTCCTGTCCCACCTGGAGACCCGAGCGACTGGCCGGGACACCTGCTGGCTGGCCGGAGACCCAAAGAAAGCCGGGATTGGCTTTGGTTTGGTTTCGGATGTAGTAACTCGGAAGCTAAGTCATGACATCACTATCAGTTTACTGGAGTCTTAAAGGGACCAGTTTTAAAAAAATCAAAACTATACAAAATTGCAGATCTTGGCGTCTTGAATGCTTTCAAGTGCAGATGAGGGGTTTGGGATCTTGTAGACCTCAGATCTCTCCATAAAGAGGACCTGTCACCGTCTATTACTGTCACATGGGATGTTTACATTCATTATAGACCCCACATCTCTCCATAAAGAGGACCTGTCACCTCCTATTACTGTCACATGGGATGTTTACATTCATTATAGACCCCAGATCTCTCCATAAAGAGTACCCGTCACCACCTATTACTGTCACATGGGATGTTTACATTCATTAAAGACCCCAGATCTCTCCATAAAGAGGACCTGTCACCACCTATTACTGTCACATGGGATGATTACATTCATTATAGACCCCAGATCTCTCCATAAAGAGGACCTGTCACCTCCTATTACTGTCACATGGGATGTTTACATTCATTATAGACCCCAGATCTCTCCATAAAGAGGACCTGTCACCACCTATTACTGTCACATGGGATGTTTACATTCATTATAGACCCCAGATCTCTCCATAAAGAGGACTTGTCACCGTCTATTACTGTCACATGGGATGTTTACATTCATTATAGACCCCAGATCTCTACATAAAGAGGACCTGTCACCCCCTATTACTGTCACATGGGATGTTTACATTCATTATAGACTCCAGATCTCCCCATAAAGAGGACCTGTCACCTCCTATTACTGTCACATGGGATGTTTACATTCATTATAGACCCCAGATCTCTCCATAAAGAGTACCCGTCACCACCTATTACTGTCACATGGGATGTTTACATTCATTAAAGACCCCAGATCTCTCCATAAAGAGGACCAGTCACCACCTATTACTGTCACATGGGATGATTACATTCATTATAGACCCCAGATATCTCCATAAAGAGGTCCTGTCACCATCTATTACTGTCACATGGGATGTTTACATTCATTATAGACCCCAGATCTCTCCATAAAGAGGACCTGTCACCCCCTATTACTGTCACATGGGATGTTTACATTCATTATAGACTCCAGATCTCTCCATAAAGAGAACCTGTCACCGTCTATTACTGTCGCATGGGATGTTTACATTCATTATAGACCCCAGATCTCTCCATAAAGAGGACCTGTCACCTCCTATTACTGTCACATGGGATGTTTACATTCATTATAGACCCCAGATATCTCCATAAAGAGGACCTGTCACCATCTATTACTGTCACATGGGATGTTTACATTCATTATAGACCCCAGATCTCTCCATAAAGAGGACCTGTCACCTCCTATTACTGTCACATGGGATGTCTACATTCATTATAGACCCCAGATCTCTCCATAAAGAGGACTTGTCACCTCCTATTACTGTCACATGGGATGTTTACATTCATTATAGACCCCAGATCTCTCCATAAAGAGGACCTGTCACCCCCTATTACTGTCACATGGGATGTTTACATTCATTATAGACTCCAGATCTCTCCATAAAGAGAACCTGTCACCGTCTATTACTGTCACATGGGAATGTTTACATTCATTATAGACTCCAGATCTCCCCATAAAGAGCACCTGTCACCTCCTATTACTGTCACATGGGATGTTTACATTCATTATAGACCCCAGATCTCTCCATAAAGAGGACCTGTCACCTCCTATTACTGTCACATGGGATGTTTACATTCATTATAGACCCCAGATCTCTCCATAAAGAGGACCTGTCACCTCCTATTACTGTCACATGGGATGTTTACATTCATTATAGACCCCAGATCTCTACATAAAGAGGACCTGTCACCGTCTATTACTGTCACATGGGATGTTTACATTCATTATAGACCCCAGATCTCTCCATAAAGAGGACCTGTCACCTCCTATTACTGTCACATGGGATGTTTACATTCATTATAGACCCCAGATCTCTACATAAAGAGGACCTGTCACCCCCTATTACTGTCACATGGGATGTTTACATTCATTATAGACTCCAGATCTCCCCATAAAGAGGACCTGTCACCTCCTATTACTGTCACATGGGATGTTTACATTCATTATAGACCCCAGATCTCTCCATAAAGAGTACCCGTCACCACCTATTACTGTCACATGGGATGTTTACATTCATTAAAGACCCCAGATCTCTCCATAAAGAGGACCTGTCACCACCTATTACTGTCACATGGGATGATTACATTCATTATAGACCCCAGATATCTCCATAAAGAGGACCTGTCACCATCTATTACTGTCACATGGGATGTTTACATTCATTATAGACCCCAGATATCTCCATAAAGAGGACCTGTCACCATCTATTACTGTCACATGGGATGTTTACATTCATTATAGACCCCAGATCTCTCCATAAAGAGGACCTGTCACCCCCTATTACTGTCACATGGGATGTTTACATTCATCATAGACTCCAGATCTCTCCATAAAGAGAACCTGTCACCGTCTATTACTGTCGCATGGGATGTTTACATTCATTATAGACCCCAGATCTCTCCATAAAGAGGACCTGTCACCTCCTATTACTGTCACATGGGATGTTTACATTCATTATAGACCCCAGATATCTCCATAAAGAGGACCTGTCACCATCTATTACTGTCACATGGGATGTTTACATTCATTATAGACCCCAGATCTCTCCATAAAGAGGACCTGTCACCTCCTATTACTGTCACATGGGATGTCTACATTCATTATAGACCCCAGATCTCTCCATAAAGAGGACTTGTCACCTCCTATTACTGTCACATGGGATGTTTACATTCATTATAGACCCCAGATCTCTCCATAAAGAGGACCTGTCACCCCCTATTACTGTCACATGGGATGTTTACATTCATTATAGACTCCAGATCTCTCCATAAAGAGAACCTGTCACCGTCTATTACTGTCACATGGGATGTTTACATTCATTATAGACTCCAAATCTCCCCATAAAGAGGACCTGTCACCTCCTATTACTGTCACATGGGATGTTTACATTCATTATAGACCCCAGATCTCTCCATAAAGAGGACCTGTCACCGCCTATTACTGTCACATGGGATGTTTACATTCATTATAGACCCCAGATCTCTCCATAAAGAGGACCTGTCACCTCCTATTACTGTCACATGGGATGTTTACATTCATTATAGACACCAGATCTCTCCATAAAGAGGACCTGTCACCTCCTATTACTGTCACATGGGATGTTTACATTCATTATAGACCCCAGATCTCTCCATAAAGAGGACCTGTCACCACCTATAACTGTCACATGGGATGTTTACATTCATTATAGACCCCAGATCTCTCCATAAAGAGGACCTGTCACCATCTATTACTGTCACATGGGATGTTTACATTCATTATAGACCCCAGATCTCTCCATAAAGAGGACCTGTCACCTCCTATTACTGTCACATGGCATGTTTACATTCCTTGTCACAGCAATTAAGTGATTAAAAAAAACAACAACAACAGTGTAAAAATAAAAAAATAATAATAAAAAAATAAATAAAAAGGTGAAGTGCCCCTGTCCCCCTGTGCTAGCATGCAAAGGTGAATGCATGTGTCGGTCCTGAACGCACGAAAACCATGATCACCCCACACATGTGAGGTATCACCGCGAACAGGCAGTAATTCCAGATACTCCTCTGTAAATATAAAGTGATAACCTGTAAAGGCTTTTAAAGCGTCACCTATGGATAATATTGTTGTGTGATGCCCCCTTGTGCGGACGTGTGCAATTTTAAAGCATGACATGTTTGGTATCTACTTACTCGGTGTGACATCACCTTTTATATTTTACAAAAAAAATTGGGTTATTTATTGCGTTTTTGTGCATTAAAATGTAAAAAAGTGTATAAAAAAAAAAATCCCCAAAAACTGCATTTGAAAAACCCCACTGCGCAAATACCGTGTGACATAATAAATTGTAAACCCACTCATTTATTCTCTAGGTTCATAGATAGATAGATAGATAGATAGATAGATAGATAGATAGATAGATAGATAGATAGATAGATATAGATGTATACATATATCTGTATATTTATGTATATATATATATATAGACATATATATATCTATATATATAATGCTTGGGGGTTATAAGTAATTTTCTAGCAAAACGTACTGATTTAAACTTGTAAACAAAAAGTGCCAGAAAAAGCCTTCAACTGGTTAATATATATTTATTATTATATACATACTAAGAATACATATTCATATAATAAATATTGAATTAATTACTAATTTTATATTATTTATATTCATCCATATATTCATAATACATATAATCCTAATATTACTCTGAGGGTGATATTCTATGGTGTTCTGATGTACTATATACTGATATAATATCCTATGTCCTACAGAAAAATGGCCGCCCCCAGCCGGAGTCCTTTCACAGAGCAGTGTGACCTCTAGTGTCTGCTGCAGGACTCCTTGTGTGTCTTACGCAGTTTATTATAGTGTTTAGTCCTACGCAAAATGGCCGCCAACCAAAGCCTCAGCTAAACCTTGTTGGACCTCTAGTGTGGGATGAAACAGGAAGAAGCATTGTATGGAGAGGTGAGGAGGATACATGGAGGAAATGATCAATATTACAGATTATAGGTGATCAATAATCAATGTGAGAGCAGAGAAAGGGGGACATAGATTTATATCTTTTTACAGAGATCTCAGCAGTCTGTAGCAGAAGAGCTTACACTCTAATGTCCCCTCCCCCCACAGTCACATCAGTCTCTGTACAGAGGAGCTTACACTCTAATGTCCCCTCCCCCACAGTCACATCAGTCTCTGTACAGAGGAGCTTACACTCTAATGTCCCCTCCCCCACAGTCACATCAGTCTCTGTACAGAGGAGCTTACACTCTAATGTCCCCTCCCCCCCACAGTCACATCAGTCTCTGTACAGAGGAGCTTACACTCTAATGTCCCCTCCCCCCACAGTCACATCTCTGTACAGAGGAGCTTACACTCTAATGTCCCCTCCCCCCACAGTCACATCAGTCTCTGTACAGAGGAGCTTACACTCTAATGTCCCCTCCCCCCACAGTCACATCAGTCTCTGTACAGAGGAGCTTACACTCTAATGTCCCCTCCCCCCCACAGTCACATCAGTCTCTGTACAGAGGAGCTTACACTCTAATGTCCCCTCCCCCCACAGTCACATCAGTCTCTGTACAGAGGAGCTTACACTCTAATGTCCCCTCCCCCCACAGTCACATCAGTCTCTGTACAGAGGAGCTTACACTCTAATGTCCCCTCCCCCCACAGTCACATCAGTCTGTACAGAGGAGCTTACACTCTAATGTCCCCTCCCCCCACAGTCACATCAGTCTCTGTACAGAGGAGCTTACACTCTAATGTCCCCTCCCCCCCACATCAGTCTCTATACAGAGGAGCTTACACTCTAATGTCCCCTCCCCCCACAGTCACATCAGTCTGTATACAGAGGAGCTTACACTCTAATGTCCCCTCCCCCCACAGTCACATCAGTCTCTGTACAGAGGAGCTTACACTCTAATGTCCCCTCCCCCCCCACAGTCACATCAGTCTCTGTACAGAGGAGCTTACACTCTAATGTCCCCTCCCCCCACAGTCACATCAGTCTCTGTACAGAGGAGCTTACACTCTAATGTCCCCTCCCCCCCACATCAGTCTCTATACAGAGGAGCTTACACTCTAATGTCCCCTCCCCCCACAGTCACATCAGTCTGTATACAGAGGAGCTTACACTCTAATGTCCCCTCCCCCCCACAGTCACATCAGTCTCTGTACAGAGGAGCTTACACTCTAATGTCCCCTCCCCCCACAGTCACATCAGTCTCTGTACAGAGGAGCTTACACTCTAATGTCCCCCCCCCCCCACAGTCACATCAGTCTCTGTACAGAGGAGCTTACACTCTAATGTCCCCTCCCCCACAGTCACATCAGTCTCTGTACAGAGGAGCTTACACTCTAATGTCCCCTCCCCCCACACATCAGTCTCTGTACAGAGGAGCTTACACTCTAATGTCCCCTCCCCCCCACAGTCACATCAGTCTCTGTACAGAGGAGCTTACACTCTAATGTCCCCTCCCCCCACAGTCACATCAGTCTCTGTACAGAGGAGCTTACACTCTAATGTCCCCTCCCCCACAGTCACATCAGTCTCTGTACAGAGGAGCTTACACTCTAATGTCCCCTCCCCCCACAGTCACATCAGTCTCTGTACAGAGGAGCTTACACTCTAATGTCCCCTCCCCCCACAGTCACATCAGTCTCTGTACAGAGGAGCTTACACTCTAATGTCCCCTCCCCCCCACAGTCACATCAGTCTCTGTACAGAGGAGCTTACACTCTAATGTCCCCTCCCCCCACAGTCACATCAGTCTCTGTACAGAGGAGCTTACACTCTAATGTCCCCTCCCCCCACAGTCACATCAGTCTCTGTACAGAGGAGCTTACACTCTAATGTCCCCTCCCCCCACAGTCACATCAGTCTGTACAGAGGAGCTTACACTCTAATGTCCCCTCCCCCCACAGTCACATCAGTCTCTGTACAGAGGAGCTTACACTCTAATGTCCCCTCCCCCCCACATCAGTCTCTATACAGAGGAGCTTACACTCTAATGTCCCCTCCCCCCACAGTCACATCAGTCTGTATACAGAGGAGCTTACACTCTAATGTCCCCTCCCCCCACAGTCACATCAGTCTCTGTACAGAGGAGCTTACACTCTAATGTCCCCTCCCCCCCCACAGTCACATCAGTCTCTGTACAGAGGAGCTTACACTCTAATGTCCCCTCCCCCCACAGTCACATCAGTCTCTGTACAGAGGAGCTTACACTCTAATGTCCCCTCCCCCCCACATCAGTCTCTATACAGAGGAGCTTACACTCTAATGTCCCCTCCCCCCACAGTCACATCAGTCTGTATACAGAGGAGCTTACACTCTAATGTCCCCTCCCCCCCACAGTCACATCAGTCTCTGTACAGAGGAGCTTACACTCTAATGTCCCCTCCCCCCACAGTCACATCAGTCTCTGTACAGAGGAGCTTACACTCTAATGTCCCCCCCCCCCCACAGTCACATCAGTCTCTGTACAGAGGAGCTTACACTCTAATGTCCCCTCCCCCACAGTCACATCAGTCTCTGTACAGAGGAGCTTACACTCTAATGTCCCCTCCCCCCACACATCAGTCTCTGTACAGAGGAGCTTACACTCTAATGTCCCCTCCCCCCCACAGTCACATCAGTCTCTGTACAGAGGAGCTTACACTCTAATGTCCCCTCCCCCCACAGTCACATCAGTCTCTGTACAGAGGAGCTTACACTCTAATGTCCCCTCCCCCACAGTCACATCAGTCTCTGTACAGAGGAGCTTACACTCTAATGTCCCCTCCCCCCACAGTCACATCAGTCTCTGTACAGAGGAGCTTACACTCTAATGTCCCCTCCCCCCCACAGTCACATCAGTTTCTGTACAGAGGAGCTTACACTCTAATGTCCCCTCCCCCCACAGTCACATCAGTCTCTGTACAGAGGAGCTTACACTCTAATGTCCCCTCCCCCCACAGTCACATCAGTCTCTGTACAGAGGAGCTTACACTCTAATGTCCCCCCCCCCCCCCACAGTCACATCAGTCTCTGTACAGAGGAGCTTACACTCTAATGTCCCCTCCCCCCACAGTCACATCAGTCTCTGTACAGAGGAGCTTACACTCTAATGTCCCCTCCCCCCACAGTCACATCAGTCTCTGTACAGAGGAGCTTACACTCTAATGTCCCCTCCCCCCCACAGTCACATCAGTCTCTGTACAGAGGAGCTTACACTCTAATGTCCCCTCCCCCCCACAGTCACATCAGTCTCTGTACAGAGGAGCTTACACTCTAATGTCCCCTCCCCCCCACAGTCACATCAGTCTCTATACAGAGGAGCTTACACTCTAATGTCCCCTCCCCCCACAGTCACATCAGTCTCTATACAGAGGAGCTTACACTCTAATGTCCCCTCCCCCCCACAATCATCAGTCTCTGTACAGAGGAGCTTACACTCTAATGTCCCCTCCCCCCACAGTCACATCAGTCTCTGTACAGAGGAGCTTACACTCTAATGTCCCCTCCCCCCACAGTCACATCAGTCTCTGTACAGAGGAGCTTACACTCTAATGTCCCCTCCCCCCCCCCCCACAGTCACATCAGTCTCTGTACAGAGGAGCTTACACTCTAATGTCCCCTCCCCCCCCCACAGTCACATCAGTCTCTGTACAGAGGAGCTTACACTCTAATGTCCCCTCCCCCCCCCCCCCACAGTCACATCAGTCTCTATACAGAGGAGCTTACACTCTAATGTCCCCTCCCCCACAGTCACATCAGTCTCTGTACAGAGGAGCTTACACTCTAATGTCCCCTCCCCCCACAGTCACCTCAGTCTCTATACAGAGGAGCTTACACTCTAATGTCCCCTCCCCCCACAGTCACATCAGTCTCTGTACAGAGGAGCTTACACTCTAATGTCCCCTCCCCCACAGTCACATCAGTCTGTGTACAGAGGAGCTTACACTCTAATGTCCCCTCCCCCACAGTCACATCAGTCTCTATACAGAGGAGCTTACACTCTAATGTCCCCTCCCCCCCACAGTCACATCAGTCTCTGTACAGAGGAGCTTACACTCTAATGTCTCCTCCCCCACACATCAGTCTCTGTACAGAGGAGCTTACACTCTAATGTCCCCTCCCCCACAGTCACATCAGTCTCTGTACAGAGGAGCTTACACTCTAATGTCCCCTCCCCCCCCCACAGTCACATCAGTCTCTGTACAGAGGAGCTTACACTCTAATGTCCCCTCCCCCCCACAGTCACATCAGTCTCTGTACAGAGGAGCTTACACTCTAATGTCCCCTCCCCCCCACAGTCACATCAGTCTCTGTACAGAGGAGCTTACACTCTAATGTCCCCTCCTCCCACAGTCACATCAGTCTCTGTACAGAGGAGCTTACACTCTAATGTCCCCTCCCCCCACAGTCACATCAGTCTCTGTACAGAGGAGCTTACACTCTAATGTCCCCTCCCCCCACAGTCACATCAGTCTCTGTACAGAGGAGCTTACACTCTAATGTCCCCTCCCCCCACAGTCACCTCAGTCTCTATACAGAGGAGCTTACACTCTAATGTCCCCTCCCCCCCACAGTCACATCAGTCTCTGTACAAAGGAGCTTACACTCTAATGTCCCCTCCCCCCCACAGTCACATCAGTTCAGGCGTCCCAATACTTTTGGTAATATAGTGTATAATATCATTGTGAATGATGCCGTATTCCTACCGCTCTCTAGATCTACCAAGACACGTCATCAACTCTCCACTTGTCAATTCCTTCTATACATATATATAGATATAATTTTTTTTTCCTTTAAATCACAAATATGTTGTAAAGGAAATGTGTAAGTTCTGTTATAATTGTATTCTATATTGTATGTATTGCACTAATAATGTTTTCATTATATTCTTTAGAGTCCTGATTAGAATTGGCCTGCCTATGTTACGCCCCTTGTTACCATAAATGTACAATTGTAATATTAATGTGATACCTACATAATCATGTGCATAAAAAACTTCAATTGCGTCATAATAAAGCAGAACAATTATTTGGAAAGATGCTGAGCGTATCTTCTGTGTCTGTTCCCTACTGCAGGAGTTATTATTAATTTGGAACCACTAATCAATATGAGGATAGGAGTTGCCGATCTATAAATTTAACCAACCCAATGCAGATTTTCCCCCAGCCCCAGTTAAAGTGATTGTAAGCCTTCCTTTTTTTTTTTAAAATTTAAAATAACAAACCTATCATACTTACCTCCACTGTGCAGCTCGTTTTGCACTGAGTGGCCCCGAACCTCCTCTTCTGGGGTCCCCCTGGTGGCTCCTCCCCCACATCAGATAACCCCTTAGGAGAAGTGCTCTCCCGGGGGGGGGGGGGTGGTTACCTTGCGGGTGCTCTCCCGAGTCAAGCATTCGGCCTCCATAGACACGAATGTATGACTCGGCCCCGCCCCCCCTAGTCATTGGATTTGATTGACAGCAGCGGGAGCCAATGGCTGCTCTGCTATCAATCTATCCAATCAAGAGCCGGGACCCCGTGGAGAGAGAGAGGGAGAGCGCGTCTCCACCGAGGGAAAGTAAAACGGGGGGGGGGGAGGGGGGGCACTGCCAGAAGTTTTATCACCTTAATGCATCCTACACAAAGGTTTACAACCCCTTTGAACATAAATCTCATATACTCATTTATTAGTCTTATCCAATATACAGTATTTGAATTATAGGAACTTATCAATGAAACATGTATCTGTTTTTGATCACGGCCGGATCTTATCAAATTACTATTAATTATTTTAATTATAATATATTTCTTAAAGGATTTACACAGTTTGGGAAAGGATCAGCAGCGTAGTCTTCGGATTTTCACATCACAGCCAAGTAAGTTCATGTAACTTTGTGAATGATTGTGTTTTTGTTATTAGAATTATATGTTCGCTTCCCGTCCGCCATATAGACAAATGACGGAGGCGGAGGGGCGGCCCTCTTGTTCTGGGATGATGTCACATGACGTCTTCCCACTCTCGAGCCCCGGGGGCCGTGCAGCGCAGTGATCGGCAATGCACTGTGACCCTGGGACACGGCACATCACCCATCTCGGTAAAGAGGCCATGACGAGGCTCCCTTACCCCATGTGATCAGCTGTGTCCAATCACAGCTGGTGACATGTAAACAAGGAAATGCTGGTTATCGGCTCTCCTCTTCTCACACTGACAGAGAGAAAGGAGAGGAGAGCCGATCAGCGATATTTCCTCACAGGGGAGATCTGCACAGATAGACAGGGCCCTGACCATCAGTGTAGCCCCAATATGCCCAGCAGTAATGTCTATCAGTGCCTCCTCATCAGTGCCCATCAGTGTTTCCTAATCAGTGCCCATTAGTGCCGCCTCATCAGTGTCTCCTAATTAGTGCTCATCAGTGCCTCCTAATCAGTGCCCATCAGTGTCTCCTAATCAGTGCCTCATCAGTGTCTCCTCATAAGTGCCCATCAGTGTCTTCTAATCAGTGCCCATCAGTGCCTCCTCATCAGTGCCTCCTCATCAGTGCCCATCAATGTCTCCTAATCAGTGCCCATCAGTGTCTCCTAATCAGTGCCCATCAGTGCAGCCTATCAGTGCCTCCTCATCATTGCCCATCAGTGTCTCCTAATCAGTGCCTCCTCATCAGTGCCCATCTGTGTCTCCTAATCAGTGCCCATCAGTGCCCATCAGTGCCTCCTCATCAGTGCCCATCAGTGCCTCCTCATCAGTGCCCATCAGTGTCTCCTCATCAGTGCCCATCAGTGTCTCCTCATCAGTGCCCATCAGTGCCTCCTCATCAGTGCCCATCAATGTCTCCTAATCAGTGCCCATCAGTGTCTCCTAATCAGTGCCCATCAGTGCCTCCTCATCAGTGCCCATCAGTGTCTCCTCATCAGTGCCCATCAGTGTCTCCTCATCAGTGCCCATCAGTGCCTCCTCATCAGTGCCCATCAATGTCTCCTAATCAGTGCCCATCAGTGTCTCCTAATCAGTGCCCATCAGTGCAGCCTATCAGTGCCTCCTCATCAGTGCCCATCAGTGTCTCCTAATCAGTGCCCATCAGTGCAGCCTATCAGTGCCTCCTCCTCAGTGCCCATTAGTGCCTCCTCATCAGTGCCCATCAGTGTCTCCTAATCAGTGCCTCCTCATCAGTGCCTCCTAATCAGTGTCCATTAGTGCAGCCTATCAGTGCCTCCTCATCAGTGCCCATCTATGTCTCCTAATCAGTGCCCATCAGTGCAGCCTATCAGTGCCCATCAGTGTCTCCTCATCAGTGCCCATCAGTGCAGCCTATCAGTGCCCATCAGTGTCTCCTCATCAGTGCCCATCAGTGCCTCCTCATCAGTGCCTCCTAATCAGTGCCCATCAGTGCCTCCTAATCAGTGCCCATTAGTGCAGCCTATCAGTGTCTCCTCATCAGTGCCCATCAGTGTCTCCTAATCAGTGCCCATCAGTGTCTCCTAATCAGTGCCCATCAGTGCCCCCTCATCAGTGCCCATCAGTGAAGGAGAAAAATTACTTATTTACAAAATTTTCTAACACAAACTAAAAACAACTTTTTTTTTTTTGTTTAGCAAGAAATAAAAACCCCAGTGGTGATTGAATACCAACGAAAGAAAGCTCTGTCTGTCTCCAAAAAAATTCTAAAAATGTCATTTGAGTACAGTGATGGATGACCTCGCAATTGTCATTCAACTTGTGACAGCGCTGTAAGCTGAAAAATGGCCTGGGCAGGAAGGGGGTGAAAGTGCCCCCCGGTATTGAAGGGGTTAAGTAGAACTGTTGTCCCCTCTTCCTAGATCTCAAAGCCTCTCCACCTTTTTTCCTCATCTTACTCCCCCTCTATTGCACCCCTCCCCCCACTGTAAAATGGAAAACAAGAGAAGATGCAGCGGCTACCAGTGTGCAAGGCATTTGTTAATCTCTCGCTATCCGATGCTTGGATAGCACCTCGTGTGACCCGTTATCTCTCCCTCACATTGTCAGAAAGATAATCACTGACATTTGTATATTATGTTACTATAGGAATTTGTATATACAGTATCTGACAAAAGTAAGTACACCCCTCACATTTTTGTAAATCTTTTCTTCTATCTAAAGTGTCAAAATTTTGTGTGGCCACCATTATTTTCCTGCACTGCCTTAACCCTCTTGGGCATGGAGGTCACCAGAGCTTCACAGGTTGCCACTGGAGTCCTCTTCCCCTCCTCCATGACAACATCACGGAGCTGGTGGATGTTAGAGACCTTGCGCTCCTCCACCTTTTGAACCTTCCACAGATGCTCAATAGGGTTTAGGTCTGGAGACATGCTTGGCCAGTCCATCACCTTTACCCTCAGCTTCTTTAGCAAGGCAGTGGTGGTCTTGGAGGTGTGTTTGGGGTGGTTATCATGTTGGAATACTACCCTGCGGCCCAGTCTCTGAAGGGAGGGGATCATGCTCTGCTTCAGTATGTCACAGTACATGTTGGCATTCATGGTTCCCTCAATGAACTGTAGCTCCCCAGTGCCGGCAGCACTCATGCAGCCCCAGACCATGACACTCCCACCACCATGCTTGACTGTAGACAAGACACACTTGTCTTTGTCCTCCTCACCTGGTTGCCGCCACACATGCTTGACACCATCTGAACCAAATAGGTTTATCTTGGTCTCATCAGACCACAGGACATGGTTCCAGTAATCCATGTCCTTAGTCTGCTTGTCTTCAGCAAACTGTTTGTGGGCTTTCTTGTGCATCATCATTAGAAGAGGCTTCCTTCTGGGACGACAGCCATGCAGACCAATTTGAGGCAGTGTGTGACGTATGGTCTGAGCACTGCCAGCTGATCCCCCAATTTGGAAGGTTCTCATCCAAGATTTTACAATACATGGCCCCGTCAGTGCGGCAAAGTTGGCCCGTACCTTTAGCAGAGAAACAGCCCCAAAGCATCATGTTCCCACCTCCGTGTGTGACTGTAGGGATGGTGTTCTTAGGGTCATAGTCAGCATTTTTCTTCCTCCAAACACAGCAAGTCAAGTTAATGCCAAAGACCTACATTTTGGTCTCATCTGACCTCAGCACTTTCTCCTAATCCTTCTCTGAATCATTTAGATACTCATTGGCAAACTTCAAACGGGCCTCTACATGTGCCTTCTTAGCAGGGGGACCTTGTGGGTGCTGCAGGATTTCAACCAGGTTACGATGGTTTGTTTGGTGACTGTGGTCCCAACTCGCTTGAGATCATTCAAAAGCTCCTCTTGTGTAGTTCTGGGCTGATCACTCACTTTTCTCATGATCATCCTCACCCCATGAGGCAAAATCTTGCAAGGAGCTCCAGACCAAGGGCAATTGATGGTTATGTTGTATTTCTTCCATTTGCGAATAATCGCTCCAACAGTTGTCTCCTCCTCACCAAGCTTCTTTCTGATGGTTTTGTAGCCCATTCCAGCCTTGTGCAGGTCTACAATCTTGTCACTGACGTCCTTTGACAGATCTTTGGTCTTGCCCATGATGGTGAGGTTTGAATGGAAGAAAGAGATTCTGTGGACAGGTGTCTTTTATACCCATAACGAGTTGTCGTTAGGAGCACCACCTTACATTGACAGGACTGTATCTGTGTACCACATAAGCACCTACTGTAGCCAGTCTGTGGGAGCCAGAATTATTGTTGGTAGGGGATCAAATACTTATTTTACTCACTTATCTATGACTAAGCACTCTGTGTAGTGTGAAACGCGTAAGCTTTGTTCCACTCTGCTGTGACCTGTATTTTGGATGACACTTTATTGAATAAAGGCAAATATTTTTGGAGCGCGGCTGTCCAGGATTTCTTTGATGTCTAACTACTCACTGAACTGCAACCCCATTTATAACATTTGTATTATGTGTTTTTTCTGGATTTTTGGTTGTTATTCTGTCTCTATCACTTAAAATACACCTATGATAAAAATGATAGACCCTTCATTTATATGTAAGTGGGCAAACTTAAAAAAAAGGCAGGGGAGCAAATCTTTATTTTCCCCCACTGTATTGTACTGTCACTTTTAAAACTGGTTGCCTACAATCCCATCTGGACCATTGGGAAAGACGCAGTCCTACTCCATTTTATTTTTGGGCCTGATGGGACGCAGAGTTATGCGCTTGTATGTAGACAAAAGTCAGTTTACAGCCGCCGCTCCATAGGGATGAATGGACCATCCAATTAGGTCCGCTGTAAAAGACTGCCAGGATGGCCTGATTGTATTGCCCATATGAAAGTTGCCTTAGGCTAGATTTCCACTATTTTGCCACGATTGTTTGCTGCGATTTTTATGAGTAAGCACCTGCCTTGAAACGCGTTAGCAGTTTTTTTCCTTGCTGTATGGATTAATATCAATAAAGAATTTATTTTTCATTGGAGTGCGGCCATCCGGACTTTTCGTCTCCTTCTTTTTTAGCTGTGATTTTGATGCGACTGGAAAAAATGCCTGTGTATTCTTGAGGTCTATGGAGCTCAAGTCGCATCAAAGTGGGACCAAAGTAGTGCAGGGACTACTTTGAAGTCGCACAGATATGAACGGTACTCATTGGAAATCATGAGGAACGACTCGCTATGCGACTTTGCAGTCCCAAGCCGCATGACAAGTCGCACTAGTGGAAACCGAGCCTTATGGAGATGGTTTAATGCACATTGCACTGCATTACATACTTTACCGGCCTTGATGGACGGGGAAACTGTCAACTGGGAGAAAATGATGTTACAAGTCACTTTCGGATCAACAACTAGAAGGAGAGGAGAGCAGATGTTTGTCTCCCCCCCCCCCCGCTTCCCTACCCAGTGGCACCCACTATGCCGGTCCCGGGCTCCACTTTCCCATCTGCGGGCCCGGGACCGGCATAGTGGGCGCCACTGGGTAGAGGTGGGGAGAGAAGAACTGACCCAGAAGTGATGTGTGACAAAATTTTGGAGTCCACTTTGACAATTTCCCTGACCACCAAGGCCGGGAAAGAAGGAGATATTCACACCGGTGGCACCCGCTATGCCGGTCCTGGGCTCCACTTTCCCATCTGCGGCCCGGGACCGGCATAGTGGGTGCCACCGTGTAGAGGTGTAGAGGGGGGGGGAGAGCTGACCCAGAAGTGATGTCTGTGACGAAACGGGTCCACTTTGACAATTTCCCTGACCACCAAGGCCGGGAAAGAAGGAGATATTCACACTACCTATAGGTAAAATTTAAAGATGGAAGTTTACTTTCTCTTTAATAAACTTTTTTGTATTTTTGCAGTGAATATTACTCAAAATAATTGTTCTCTTTCTTTCAGAATGCCTGGCTGTTTTGTTCCTGGATGTTCATATTCTTGGCGTAGAAAGGACACAATTTTGCATATTTTCCCTAAAAAGGAGGCTAGGATAAGACTTTGGCTACAGAATATGAATGTACAAAACACTGAACTTGAGTATCACGTAACCCGTATAGCCAAATCGGGAAGGGAAAAATTTAGAATTTGCTCCAAACATTTCTCAGATAAAGATTATGTCATGGGAGGACAAGGCCGCTGTTTACGTTTTGATGCCATACCCACACTTCAGATGCCACCTGCTCTTGAACCCCAAATTGTAGAACATTTTGAACACAATTACTACAAGCGCCAGAAACTAACGGATACGTCTGAGGGGGAAGTAAGGAGCGAGGAGCCGTCGTCCTTTCTTGAAACCTCGCAAACTTCAAGTGGTTTGTACGGTGGTCTATCTACGGGTTCACCAGACGCAGAAACCACCTCGCCTATATTGCAGAGCTCTGAACACATTTATCAAGCTGATCCTGCATCACCAGAAATGGTGGCAGATGAAATTGAAGTTTCTACATCGGATTTTTTCAGAGAAAGTTTAACTACGACGAGTTCGAGGAAAAAAAAATTAAAAGGGTCTCCAAAACAATTCACAGCTGCAAGAGGCGCAAACTCTGTATACGTTGCGGGACAAAAACATAAAGCGATACAGATTGATCCATTATTTATGAAAAAAAATAAAAAAGTGCAGGCGTCCGTTATTAAATTGCAAATTTCAGTTGGGATTCAGTGCGACTTGGTAAGTCTTCCTCCGCTTGTGCCTTTGACTAAATCAAGGTCCGGTGTTGAAAACGAGCCACGGATTCAAAACGGCGATCCTTCATTATTACAGTCGTCGTTTTGTGATGCTGATCTTACAGAATCATCGAATCCATCGCAAGGACAAAATGTCACTCGCCCATTTCCTCTTCGTTGTTACGGATATTCAGAAATGGAAGGCAACGCAACCCCTGAGACGGTATTACAAAACGAGAGTTACCGTCCAGGTGTGAAGGAGGAATATCTACAAGACGCGAAAGAAGATTATCTAATCGATCCCACAGATCCCGATGCGTCGTTCTTTCTTTTGGAAGACCAGTCGGATCAAAAATTAGCAACTGAGAGAAAATTTATCGTTTTTGAGAGTTGTTTAAATGAGCTTTTACTGAACAGCAATTGCAAATATCATAAGAATTGCCCGGGAAAAGTGACTAAAATAAAAAAATATCTTGTTGGTTCAGCCTTGGTTGTAGAAGGCTACTGCGGTGAACACCACCGGTTCCACTTATGGAGCAGCCAGCCGTTTGTTGGGAAAATGCCTGCTGGAAATCTTCTGCTTTCCGGTTCTATTCTGTGCAGTGGATCTAATTTTTGGAAGGTTTCCAATTTTTTCCATTTACTGGGCTTATGTGGAATATCCCAAGCGACTTATTACAAAAATCAAAATTGCTACCTTTTTCCCATCATCAATCATCACTGGTGTGAAGAACGCAAAGACGTCATCTTCAACGTCGGGAAGCGTGCAGTTGCTCTTGCAGGGGACGGACAATGCGACTCGCCTGGATTGAGTGCCAAGTACTGCACTTATACCTTCCTAGACATGGATACGGACAAAATAATCGATTTTCAGGTTGAGCCAATTAAAACGGGAGCATCTCCAAAGTCTTTAGAGAAAATCGCTTTCGGGAAAGCTCTTCACCGGCTAAAAGATGATAATCTGAAGGTTAAGATCATAGCTACCGATCGTCATGCCGGTATTCGAAAAATGATAAAAGAGCAGCATAAAGGAATACGGCATGAATTCCACATGTGGCACTTTGCCAGATCGATAGGAAACAAATTGCACCAAGCTAGTAAGAGGAGAAACTCACATGAACTGTCAGCTTGGGTGTCTCCTGCAAAAAAGCATTTATGGTGGTGCGCTAGCACTTGCAGTCGTAATGTGGAGTTGCTAAAAGAAAAGTGGATGTCCCTTGCTCTTCATTCAAGCAACGTTCATTCATGGACTGGTGGGAAGTTGTACAAACAATGCAGCCATGAAGAAATGTTGGACAACGAGGAGGAGGAACATGTTTGGCTTTTGCAGGGATCTGCAGCCCATCAAAGACTGAAGGACGTTGTTCTCGACCCTCGAGTTTTGAAAGACCTTGAACATTTGTCGAATTTCTGCCACGCTGGAAATTTCGAGGTATTTCATAGTAGGGCTTTGAAATATAGACCTAAACATCATCATTTTGAAATTGATGGTATGGTAGCACGTACGCAACTTGCCGCATTAGATCACAATCGAAGTGTTGGCAGAGAGCAAGCTGTTAGAAGACCAAAATCCTGTGGAGCACCAATACAAACTCCTAACTACAGATACATCTACAGTAAGGCCAAGAAAGACTGGACCGTGGCAAAAATGTATGACGGCACCAATCAAGAATTTATGATTGATATTTTGGCGGATTCATTTTCTTTGGCTGCTGGTGACCTCAAAGTGGACTGGATTCCAAGACGAAGCTATGAGCCTGAAAATATAGCTCGTTTTCCTTGTCCGGAGAAACCTGATATGCTACAAAGATATCTTTCACGGTTCAACCATTGAAAATTTTATTGTGTTTATAAATTCCTATTGTTTTCTTTGTGTAAAATTCTTGAAAGACTTATGGAAAATTATAGCTCAGATTTGAAAAAAACAAAAACAAATGACCTGAAGCATAATACAGAATGGCAGTTTTTTTGTGTGTTTTTTTGTTTTTTTTTTGTATCATGTTTTATTTTTTATAAAAAATACAGAAATAAAAGCATAACATAAAAATCACACAAAAAAAAAAACAGAATGACAGTTTAAATGACACAATAACTGTGCAACACCTTTTATAAAAAAAAAAAAATGCACACATTTTATAAAAAAAATTAACACGTGTGTAAAAAAAAAAATTGAAATCTTGGTTATTGTTACAGGCCATACAGTCTATAATAAAAATTCACTCACACGTAATATTTTAATTTGGTTAGGTTGATATTAATTATAATGTTAGACCGGTGGATGGGTGCACGTGGTACATAAAAAAATAAATGCTCCAAATAGTGTAAAACCTTTTTACATTTATTAAACTTTAAAATACAAAGTATTGCACTTACGTCAATAAGACCCTAAAGTCTGATGTGCCGGCCGGCGCACAATCAGACAAACCCTTCCGAGAAATGAACTAACACATGAGGTGACGTCAGCACATCGCTCCTCCCTGCACGTTTCGTAAGGGATTACGTCCAGGGGCGTCGACGTAATCTCTTACGAAACGCGAAGGGCGGAATTGTCTTATTGTTAATCTATTTTTCTTTTGATTTACTTTCATTGTGTTTGTATTATACAGGATAATTGCAGCTTCCGATTTATTTGAGATTAATTTTCTATATATTTTTCCAATTATTTCTATTTAGCGCAGTTTCTTCACTTTTTTCTATTTCCTCAGGCTATTTATACCCTTTCCCAGCAGCCACCTGTGCAGGGCTTGCCAAAATTGGCTGGGACAACATAAATATTCATGCTGCCCGTTTAAATTACTCCACACCTACTTGTATGTTCCAGATCCACACAGGGGGTTCTGGAAAAAAAAACAGGGAGAAAACAAGCCTTCAGCCTATGAGACACAGAACAGACTTAACCAATCACAGGCAGATGCACTAATTGCAGAGAGCTAGAGCTTAATTTGCTTAACCCAGAATTACATCCACACTGATTACAGCGAGACAAGTCACCGTTGCCTAACTACATAAATACATCTCCACTGGATACAGTGAGCCAGAACTAGATCTATCTACTCCTAGCACCTATCTAGGAGGGTGCTACATAGGCCTACTTTCAGTTATACCTATAACTTACTGCGGTATCCTGTCTATACAAAGTCACTATATGGACAGATCAATTACTATGTGCTGGTGTAGTACCTGTAAGAAATTCTCCAGAACCAGTGACTAGGGCTGCAATCTGCATGGCGTCTTTTCCGAATAGGAAAACACATTAAACCCTCCCGGTGTTCTGCCAGATGCCACACGTAGTTCAGTCACAGAGGAGAAGCACAGAAACCAATAAACGGAAAATTGTTTACTTACCTGACGGTAATTTTCCTTTCCTGATACATAAGCATGACAGCATAGAATGTATGGGTATAGGCTCTGCCTCTCGCCCAATCAGGACTGGTTACACTATATTTAAATAAGTCGCCTCCCCAAGGTGGCATTCTCGTAACTATACCCAAGTGTGAAGCCCACAAGGAAGGGATCTGTATGCTGTTATGCTTATGTATCAGGAAAGGAAAATCACCGTCCGGTAAGTATACAATTTTTCATTTCCCTGACACAAGCATGACAGCATACGCGTATGGGTTGTAGCATGCCCACAAATCACAAGGGAGGATATGCTGAAATAATAATCTAATAATTATCCATTCCGGTCAGTAAAGTACAACCAAATTCTACAGTTGTTAGGGCTGCCCGATCTACTTTATAATGGGTCAGGAATGTGCCATATGTTGACCACGTTGCAGCTCTGCAAATTACTTCTGGGGATACACCCCTGAACTCTGCCCACGAAGCCGCCAGGCTTCTTGTCAAGTGTGCCCTCACAATTGATGGAGGTTCTAGGCTTCTTGCATGATCAGCTCTCTTGAACCAGCCACATTGCCAGTGTCTTTTTGGCCGCTGCTAGCCCTTTTCCTAATGCGGCTGGGATGACGAACAGGTTTTCCACTTTTCTGAAGGGGGCTGTTCTCTCTGTATACAAGCTTTGAGGATAGACCCGGCATCTAATTCATGCCTTTGACTGGATGCATCCTTCTGCATTGTTGGGAGGACAATGTCCTGTTCTCTATGAAATGATTTGTTTACCTTTGGCCGGTGCTGTGGCAAAGTTCTTAGTACCACCCTGTCTGCTAACATACAACAATAAGGGGGTTTGTATCCTAGGGCTTGAATGTCTGAGATTCTTCTCCCTGATGTGATGGCAGTGAGAAAAACTGCTTTCATCGTTATATTCCATAACGAGGTTGCTTGGCCTCAAAAGAGGGTTGGGACAACATCTCTAGCACCATCTGTAAGTCCCTTGGGGGGGACAAATTACCTTGTCTGTGGTCATACTCTGTCGCAGGCTTTCAGGAACTGCCGTACTAACTGTTGGGTAAGCCCATCTTACTCCTGTTAATGCTGAGAGTGCTGAGATCTGCACTCATAGTGTATTTGTCTGTAGGCCCATGTAAAGGCCTGCTTGTAGGAATTCTAATATCTGTGCTTCCCATGGTGCTAAAGGATCAAATCCTCTGGTTTCAGTGAAGGCAGCAAACGTCTCCCATACCTTTTTGAATAGGTTTTGTTCAATGTTTCTGCTCCTGCCTTGAGTAAGGTCTTGGTGACTGAGACTGAACACCAGTCTTCGCCTCTCAACTTCCAAGCTGCCAGATGAAGTTTGGTAGGGTTTCTTGTGCCGCAACTGCCCTTGTTGGAGCAGGTCCAGTATTTCTGGCAGTAGGATTGGGGGTTCTGTTGCCAGGGTTTGTAATAATGGGAACCATGGCCTGCGCGGCCACACCGGCATGATTGCTATCACTATTCCCGGATGTTTGCGTAGTCTGTTGAGTAGCCTGGGAATTATAGGTATTGGTGGGAATACGTATGCTAGGGTGCATATCCACTCGGCGCTGAGTGCATCCACTGCTTCCGCCTGCAGGAACTTCACCCTTGCCAGGAAACGTTTGCATTTGCTGTAGGCCGGGAATTCCATCAATTCGAGGTCTGCTTGACCCCATCGACTGCAAACCCATTTGACCGTGCTGATATCCTCTGTAGTAGGTTGATTAGTGTTTTGATGCCTTTTCTGGCAGGAGTTCCGCTGTGATCCTGGATATGTCCAGGATCGCCCCCAAAAATAGCATTCTCTGCGTTGGTGCCGGTTGACTGTTTTGCCAATTGTCAGATTATCCAACCTAATTTCAATAGGGTTCTGACCAGGATTTCCCTGTGTTCCGAGGCTCCGGGGCCACTAAGAGGACATCGTCCAGATAATAATAATAATAATACATTTTATTTATAGTACCCTTTTCATCAAAAGATCTCAAAGTGCTACAGGTTAAAAACAAAAAGAAAAATGAGCAGTTTATACAATGAAACAAACAACTAAAGAGGACAAAAAGCTTTGCTAAAAAAAAATGTCTTAAGACCTTTTTTAAAACAGTCAGTGGATTGTGGAGCCCTCAGGGTGTCGGGTAGGGCATTCCACAGGCGCGGGGCAGCTGCACAAAACGCCCTGTCTCCCATTGTCCTGAGTCTAGTTCTCGGTATTGGGAGAAGGTTTGAGTGAGTGGAGCGGAGGGGACGTGTTGTGTTTTGCGGTTTGAGAAGTTCTTTGAGGTAGGGGGGGCATATCCATGGATACATTGGTGTGTGAGAAGGGAAACCTTGTACTCAATCCTGGTAGAGACAGGAAGCCAGTGGAGTGAGTGAAGAATGGGGGTAATGTGCTCATGTTTCCGCACTCTCATCATGATCCTTGCTGCAGAGTTATGGATGTACTGAAGCCTCTGCAGACTCCTTCTAGGAATCCCAATGAGATGTGTGTTACAGTAGTCCAGTCTAGAGGAGACAAAGGCATGAACCAGCTTTTCAGCATCTGGGAGGGAGAGAATGGGATGAAGTTTAGAGATATTACAAAGGTGGTAGAAAGGGGTCTTGCATAGGGGATTTATATGGGCTTCAAAGGTGAGTTGGGAGTCCATTTTTACACCAAGATTTGTGACAGTTGATGAGAGGGGGATATTAGAACCAGAAAAGGTGATACTGTTTATAAATGATGATTTGGTCTGGTAAGGAGTGCCAATCAGGATGACTTCAGTTTATTGGAACTGTTTAGTTGAAGAAAGTTGTGCTCCATCCATACCTTTTATCTCCTCCAGACAGGTGGTAAGTACTGATAGGGATGAATGTGAAGATGGGAGTTTCACCTGTTGCATTTACATATAGCTGTGTGTCATCAGCATAGCAGTGGAATATAATTTTGTGGCGGCTGATAATTTGGCCAAGGGGAGCGAGGTAGAGGATGAAGAGAATGGGGCCAAGGACTAACCCCTGGGGGGACACCGCAAGTAACTGTATGTGGATTTAATTTGAAGTGGCCCAGAGAGGTGTATTCTGTCCGGATTATGAGGTATGATTTGAACCAACTGAGGGCTGTGTCATTGAGTCCAGCAGTGAGGTGGAGCCGGTTTAAAAGAATGCCATGGTCAACAGTATCAAATGCGGCAGAAAGGTCCAGGAGGATGAGGAAGGAGGGAGAGCCAGCATCGGATGATATGAGGAGGTCGTTTGTAACTTTGACGAGGGCACTTTCTGTGCTTTGAGCAAAGCGGAAACCTGACTGAGATAATGGGACACTTGCAGGCCCTGCTTGCGTAACATGGCTATGACGGGGAGTAGCACCTTGGAAAATATCCTGGGGGATGTTGGTAGGCCAAACGGCAAACAGGTGAATTGAAAGGGGTGTTCCATTATCGCAAAGTGTAAATATTTGTGACACTGATGATGAACTGGGACATGTAAATAAGCGTCTTTCAAGTCTAATGCCGCGTACACACGGGCGGACTTTTCGACCAGACTGGCCCGACTGACTTTCCGGCAGACTTTCAACGGACTTCCGACACACAATCACACCAAAGTCCGACAGATTCGTACGTGATGACGTACACCTGACTAAAGTAAGGAAGTTAATATCTGCTTCAACGTCTGTGGCTGTAAACCAACAGGTTGGTGCCATTGTCAGACAAGATCTTGAATGGCATGTGGGAAGGTGAAGTGTAGTGCTGCGGCATTGAAAACAGAGAGTGTGGTTGCAGTAACTTATATTGAAAAGCATGCCAAGATTACAGACACCCTAGTGGGAAAGCACCAGAGGAGCAGAGCACAGGAGTGAGGCCAACTGTGTCTGTTTCAGAGGGTGGGATTTGGCCTGGCCGGTCCGGTCCCAAGCGCGGAGGCTTCCTTCCAGGATTGAGAGTCCCTACTTATCTGGAACCTTTCCCTACCATTAATAAATTTTCTCTAACAAGTGGGGTCTCTCTCCCTATACTAGCTACTTCGCAAATACGCGTCAAAGGAACGTATAAATTGCTGACCCAATATGGCCACCAGGGGTCACATGGATGCAGCATAGCCAACTGACACACTGCTCCCATGACCCAGGAAACCACAGAGAAATCATGTTTCCCTTGTCTTCCTCTCCAGGCTTTGCTACCACTCAGGTTGGGCGCCACTTACAGTGGAGAAAACAGACAGCACCTGCCTACAGAGACAAGATAGTGTAGGGTCAGCCAGCTCTTGGCTTGCTCCTGAAATGCTGCCGGAATCTCTGGGTCACTGTGAATCATGTCCACCAGGCATACCAGCTACAATCAGCATGGCAGCATTTTGCCTGGGTCATTGCATCAAGAGGAAGATACAGATGACAGAGCTCTCACTGCCATCAAAGTGCAAGACATGGAGCAGCACAACTACCTCCAGTTGTGTGCCCAATTCTACATTTGTCCCGTCCACCAGTAAATTAACCCAGTGGGCAGTGAAGTATATGTATCATCTCTGCCCATATTTGCTCAATCATGTGTCTGTGGTGACCCAAATCATGTCACCCAATAATCTTTAGATCACTTTCACTTTTTAAGATGAATCTCTTTCCTCTGGGCAACTGTTTATTAAATGTTCAAATATTAATAAAAAGGAGGATGAAATATTCCTGACACAATGGGGTTGATTTACTAAATGCAAATAGACTGTGTACTTGCAGTTGCTCCAGAGCTTAGTAAATGTGGTAATGCTTTACTTTGCAAAGAAAACCCAATCACATGCAAGGAAAATTTTAAAAAACAGCATTTTTGCTTGCACGTGATTGGATGATGGAAGTTAGTGAGCCTCCACTCATTTACTAAGCTCCAGAGCAACTGCATGTGCACAGTCTATTTGCCTTAAATAAATCAATTATTGTCAGGAATCCTCCCGTGTATTATCTGTGTTCCTCTGTATAAGGATTCCTATGACTACGAGTCTCAGCCCCTCCCTGTGTGGGAGTGTACAGAACTGGTCACGCTGGTTACTTTCATTTCTCTCTTCTGCTTTCAGTGATGGCGTCTGCTGATCTGAGGAAGGAGCTGGAATGTTCCGTCTGTCTGGACATTTATTCAGATCCTGTAAACCTGAAATGTGGACACAACTTCTGCCGGGACTGTATTGGTCGTTTGTTGGATACACAGGAGGAGTCTGCAGGTTATTCCTGTCCTGACTGTAGACAAACATTTAGGAAACGTCCCGTCCTTCAGAGGAACATAACACTACGTAACATAGCAGAGAATTTCCTGTCTGCTCAGCCAGATCAGGCGAAGTCTGGGATCTTCTGTACTCAATGTATTCACTCTCCTGTACCTGCTGTGAAATCCTGTCTGCTGTGTGAAGCTTCTCTGTGTGACAATCACCTGAGAGTCCACAGCAAGTCACCAGAACACGTCTTATGTGACCCCACCACTTCCCTGGAGAACAGGAAATGCTCCGTCCATAAGAAGATCCTGGAGTATTACTGCACTGAGGACTCCACCTGTATCTGTGTGTCCTGCAGGCTGGATGGAGAACATCGGGGACATCAGGTGGAGACTCTGGATGAGGCCTCTGAGATGAAAAAGAAGAAACTCAGAAATGTTCTGCAGAAACTGATGACAGAGAGAGAGGAGACGGAGAAAAGAGTCCAGAGTCTGCAGGAACACAGGAGGAAAGTACAAGGAAAAGCAGATGATGAAACAGAGAGAGTCACTGCCCTGTTCAGAGACCTCAGGAGACGTCTGGAAGATCTGGAGAAGAGAGTCCTGAGGGAAATCTCCGAGCAGGCAGAGCGAGTCTCTGTGTTAATCAATGATCTAGTCCAGGATCTGGAAATAAAGAAGGAGGAGCTGTCCAGGAAGATGGGTGACATTGAGGAGCTGTGTAACATGACGGATCCACTGACTGTCCTACAGGAATCAGACACAGGTGATTTGCGTGATACTGAGGATGGAGATGATGAGGACAGAGAGAGACACGATAGACTCCTCCATGATGGAGGGGATCTGGATGTGGGGGGGATCTCACACACATTACACACAGGTTTATCTGATATCATGTCTGGGGTAAATGTAGAGAAATATCCAGGCACACATGTCTATCCACATTCTACTACAAAGGGCAAAGGTCACATCAATGCTGAACCATCCAGGAGACGGCCCCAACCCTCCCCCACCATACAACACTCACACCGCCAGACTGGAGGATCAAATATTGGGGCTTTACAGAAAACATGGGGGGTGTCGGGGGCTACAGACATATTACTGGATGTGAGGACAGCTGGTAATAATCTACATATATCAGATGACAGGAAAACTGCATCCTTCTCATCATCACATCAGAATCGCCCAGAAACACCAGAGAGGTTTTATTGTCCTCAGGTGATGAGCAGTCAGAGTTTCTCCTCGGGGAAACATTACTGGGAAGTGGATGTTGGGGTGTCAATGTTCGGTATAGTCGGGATGTGTTACCCCAGTATAAACAGGAGAGGAGATCAGTCACTGATTGGATGTAATGAGAAGTCCTGGGGTTTGGAGAGGTGGGGTAATGAGTATTCAGTGAGACATGACAGGGAGGTGATCCTATTACTCAACAAAGTCTCCAGTAAGAAAGTCAGGATAGATCTGGATTATGAGGCCGGCCGGATCTCCTTTTATGAATTGCGTGACCCGATCCTACATCTCCACACCTTCCACACCACCTTCACTGAGCCCCTCCATGCTGGGTTAGGTGTATGGAAAAGTTGTATAAAGATATCTGAGAGGAATCAAAGGTGAGGAATCTGCCCAGAGACTGGTGACATCACAGGGTGGAGAATCTGATTGGTGAAATCAATAGAAGAGCTGTGGACAACATTACTAGTAGTAGTGTAGCCAGGATTGGGGTGATAGCCCTGGAGCCTGCACAGTGTGTATACAGTGGGCCAAAAAGTATTTAGTGCTAGTCCTTTCACTTAAAATGATGAGAGAGGTCTGTAATTGTCGTCATAGGTATACCTCAACTATGAGAGACAAAATGTGGAAACAAATCCAGACAATCACATTGTCTGATTTTTGAAAGAATTTATTTGCAAATTATGGTGGAAAATAAGCATTTTGTCAATATCAAAAGTTCATCTCAATACTTTGTTATATATCCTTTGTTGGCAATGACAGAGGTCAAACATTTTCTGTAAGTCTTCACAAGGTTGTCACACACTGTTGCTGGTATTTTGGCCCATTCCTCCATGCAGATCTCCTCTAAAGCAGTGATGTTTTGGGGCTGTCGCTGGGCAACACGGACTTTCAACTCCCTCCAATGGTTTTCTATGGGGTTTAGATCTGGAGACTGGCTAGGCCACTCCAGGACCTTGAAATGCTTATTACGAAGCCACTCCTTCGTTGCCCAGGCGGGGTGTTTGGGATCATTGTCATGCTGAAAGACCCAGCCACGTTTCATCATCAATGCCATTGCTGATGGGAGGAGGTTTGCACTCAAAATCTCACGATACATGGCCCCATTAATTCTTTCATGTACACGGATCAGTCGTCCTGTTCCCTTTGCAGAGAAACAGCCCCAAAGCATGATGTTGCCACCCCCATGCTTCACAGTAGGTATGGTGTTCTTTGGTTGCAACTCGGCATTCTCTCTCCTCCAAACACAATGAGTTGTGTTTCTACCAAACAGTTCTACTTTGGTTTTATCTGACCATATGACATTCTCCCAATCCTCTTCTGGATCATCCAAATGCTCTCTAGCAAACCTCAGACGGGCCCGGACATGTACTGGCTTAAGCAGGGGGACATGTCTGGCACTGCCGGATCTGAGTCCCTGGCAGCGTAGTGTGTTACTGATGGTAGCCTTTGTTACGTTGGTCCCAGCTCTCTACAGGTCATTCACTAGGTCCCCCCGTGTGGTTCTGGGATTTTTGCTCACCGTTCTTGTGATCATTTTGACCCCACGGGGTGAGATCTTGCGTGGAGCCCCAGATCGAGGGAGATTATCAGTGGTCTTGTATGTCTTCCATTTTCTAATTATTGCTCCCACAGTTGATTTCTTCACACCAAGCTGCTTGCCTATTGCAGATTCAGTCTTCCCAGCCTGGTGCAGGTCTACAATTCTTTTTCTGGTGTCCTTCGACAGCTCTTTGGTCTTCACCATAGCGGAGTTTGGAGTGTGACTGTTTGAGGTTGTGGACAGGTGTCTTTTATACTGATAACAAGTTCAAACAGATGCCATTAATACAGGTAATGAGTGGAGGACAGAGGAGCCTATTAAAAAAGAAGATACAGGTCTGTGAGAGCCAGAAATCTTGCTTGTTTGTAGGTGACCAAATACTTATTTTCCACCATAATTTGCAAATAAATTCTTTCAAAAATCAGACAATGTGATTGTCTGGTTTTGTTTCCACATTTTGTCTCTCATAGTTGAGGTATACCTATGATGACAATTACAGGCGCCTCATCTTTTTAAGTGGGAGAACTTCCACAATTAGTGGCTAACTAAATACTTTTTTGCCCCACTGTATATAGCAAAAATGTGTTTTTTGGAGTGGGGAAGAATTAAAACCTTTGTTTGGTTTTTACTGCTATCCAGGGTTCCATGTGAAGGATTTGCTCTCACTTCCTGTCTCGCTGACAATGTTTTACCAGACAGGTGTCCCACTCACTTTGATTGGATGTAATAGTTGTCACTATTATCCCGGGCAGTGTTAGTTTTGTTCCTATTGGTTATGATGTAGAGGGGGGCGGGGATTGAATAGCGATGATTCTGGCGGTGTTGTGGGTGTGGTAGTGTGGACAGGTGACGGGGGGTATACAGTCTCCGGAAGAGGAAATCCTCAGCTCTGTATATGGGAATATTGATCAGTGATTGGATAGCGATAGAATGATGAGATAGATTGAATAATTGCTAGAATTTGCATGAAACCCCTTCTATCCCTCTATAGAGCACCTCTATGATCCTTATGGGGCAGAACAATTTTTGCATTTCCTCTATGGCCATATTCATCTGATAAAGAAAAAAAATATTATGTGATTTATTAATGATTAAATTAAATTATCAAGTGCTTATATGCTAATGTTAGGATCTTTATATAATAACAGGTTCTCTTGCTAGAAGGGTTTTGCAGAAAGATGTTATTAGAACAAATTGTTGTTCTCCGGATCCTTGGAAAGTCTTTTTTTGAAACATAGAGACAGTTGGCCTCCTTCTTCTACAATGAGGGATTTGGGAGTCTGGAGGTGGGACAAGCTGATAAGATGTTCAGAGATAACAGAAATGAATGTCTCTTGTAATCAATGTGCTGCTTGTGTAAATTATTATGTGAATGATTTATTATGTAAAATGTTGATGTTTGGGATGGTCCTCCATGACAACTGTCCAGGATTGGAGGGTAAAAGCCTCCCGTTTGATGAAGAGGTGAGATCCTTGGTCCTCCTGCCATGTCTAAGGATCTCCGGACACCTTCATCTCTCTACTTTGTAATATTTACTTTTTTTTGTAACTCTTCTTTTCTAAATAAACATTAAAAACCTTCACTGTTGTTTTTTCCGAGGTTGTTATTTCCTTATCACATTCCACAATGACTTTGGCATTAGTTTGTAATAGCGATGTAACACAGAGATCACTTTTCCGGGACAGACAAGGCTTTCTATTGTCACTGTTGTCTTATATTTTTTATAGAAGACAAAATGTAACAATGATATATTTTTGCTTAAAATGACTAATGTTAGTTTTTTAGCAGTTATTGTTACTGTAGATGAGGGATATGCAATTAGTGGACCTCCAGCTGTTGCAGAACTTCAAGTCCCATGAGGCATAGCAAGACTCTGACAGCCACAAGCATGACACCCAGAGGCAGAGGCACGATGGGAGTTGTAGTTTTGCAACAGCTGGAGGTCCACTAATTGCATATCCCTGCTGTAGATAAAAGATTCAATCACTCTGTATACAGTCAGCGGTGATTGCGCTGTCGGGCAGTTGAAGGGCCATAAAACAGAATCAGAGGCCGGGAAGTACTAAGACCAACAAGGCTGACAGTAATCAGAGCTCACAGGGGACCAACAGACAGTGTGGAGCCCATAAAAAACAAGTGGGGGGAAAACTCCATTCTGCAGATACTCTGACACTCCGGGGATACGTCTGTATGTCACACTTTCCAATGCAATCAGCACCGGAGCTCAACCGCAAGGCTCCTATCTGCTCTGTGTGTTTGACCGGCCCCAAGTGCAGCACACATTTGGTCCCAGGCAGAAATAAATACCAGACAGAGATTGTAAAGCTGGCCATCGATGGGTAGGAATTCAAATGGAAATTTAAAAGGAAAAGAATGTTCTAAGTAAGTTTGTTCGGTTTTCTAATGGTCACATCGATGTTCATTTTCAGCCACAGCAAGGAGAAAATTTGAAGGAGCGGGATGGAAAAATTTTCTTGAACGAATGTGAATGTGATTTTTTTGTTTGGTGAAGTCCATTCATTGCAAAATCAAATGTTAGAAGCAAAAACAAAATTTTTTGAATGACATTCAATGGCTGGCCTAAAGTGTTTGTAAGGGCTGAAGGGTTTTCACACATTGTATGCATGAAGGTAAAAAACCTTCTCTGTGTAGCAGCCCCCCCCCCAATACTTACCTGAGCCCCATCCAGCTCCAGCGATGTGCATTAGAGCCTTGGTGACAGTTCAGTGTGACAGGGTGGCAACGTGACAGGATGGGGGCAGTATGATGGGGGCAGCGTTACAAGAGGGGGGCTGTCTGAAGTTGGCAGAGTGACAGGAGGAGGGCTGTGTGAAGGGGCAATTGACAAGTGGGAGGGAAGTATGACAGTTGTGGGGGCAGTGTGAAGGGGGACAGTGTGACAGGAGGGAGCAGTATGATGGGGGGCAGTGTGACAAGAGGGGGGCAGTGTGACAAGAGGGGAGCTGTATGAAAGGACAGAGTGACAGGAGGGGGGTAGTGTGACAGGTAGGGGCAGTGTGACAGGTGGGGGGGCAGTGTGACAGGAGGGGGCAGTATGATGGGGGGCAGTGTGAAAAAAGGGGGGCTGTATGAAGGGACAGAGTGACAGGAGGGGGCAGTGTGACAGGTGGGGGCAGTGTGAGAGGAGGGGGCAGTATGATGGGGGGCAGTGTGACAAGAGGGGGCTGTATGAAGGGACAGAGTGACAGGAGGGGGCAGTGTGACAGATGGGAGGGAAGTATGACAGGTGTGGGGGCAGTGTGAAGGGGGACAGTGTGACAGGAGGGAGCAGTATGATGGGGGCAGTGTGACAAGAGGGGGGCTGTATGAAAGGACAGAGTGACAAGAGGGGGGCTGTATGAAAGGACAGAGTGACAGGAGGGGGGCAGTGTGACAGGTAGGGGCAGTGTGACAGGTGGGGGGGGCAGTATGATGGGGGGCAGTGTGAAAAGAGGGGGGCTGTATGAAGGGACAGAGTGACAGGAGGGGGCAGTGTGACAGGTGGGGGGGCAGTATGATGGGGGGCAGTGTGAAAAGAGGGGGGCTGTATGAAGGGACAGAGTGACAGGAGGGGGCAGTGTGACAGGGGGGGGCAGTGTGAGAGGAGGGGGCAGTATGATAGGGGGCAGTGTGACAAGAGGGGGGCTGTATGAAGGGACAGAGTGACAGGAGGGGGCAGTGTGGCAGGTGGGGGGCAGTGTAACAGATGGGAGGGTAGTATGACAGGTGTGGGGGCAGTATTATGGGGAGCAGTGTGACAGTATGATGGGGGGCAGTGTGACAGGAGGGGGCATTGTGACAGATGGGCAGTGTGAAGGGGGCAGTGTGACAGGTGGGAGGACAGTATGACAGGGGGGCAGTGTGAAAGGAGCTGGGGCAGAAGTAGGACACCACTCAGGTACTGGGCAATGCGGTGGCAGAGAATATATTTGTGACAGTGGACTGCTTTGTGTGCCGCTGAAGAAAAAGAGGGTTGGGACTTTGAATAAGGCATGTGGTGCATAGCTGCAAAAATGGTCAATGGTTTGAATAATTGGTATTTATTCTCTAAAATAATGCATGGCATGACGTAAAGCAGAAAGTACATAAATTCATAGGAGAACATGATTAACATGTTACAAACCGTAATGACAAGTAAATAACAACATGACATATTGCATTACAATTTTAAAAGACCATCCTCCAAGACATAAAAGTGCTTGGTAAGAGTAGATGCTGTAAAAACTAGATAAATGATGGAAAGGCATGTGAAGCCATAAAATGGATTATAATGCATCTCAAATGGCCCGACGCGTTTCTGTGGATGTCTCCACTTCTTCAGGGGCGTATGCATCAAAGGCCTACAGAGAAACATGTAAATATCAATGTGATCCAAAACAGTGCTGTAACGAGCCCCTGCTCGCTCGCTTCCACTCTCCCGACACTCCTTTGCTGCTATTGGATCAGTTTGCAGATCGCAGCGTCTGATAGTTCGGTCGTCTGATGTTCCAGGATTAGAACCACAGCTATGTGCCGTTCAAATCCAGTTGTGATAGCTCAAAACAAACACCAGGCAGGGTGTATGTAAGTTCAAACAGGAATCTCACGTTTATTGGATGCACACAACAAACTTTTATACATAGCAGTTTGAACACCCCGCCCCCAACAACCACTTTCCTATTGGTCAATTGTAAAGTACACTCTAGTCCTCACTTAGGTCCTCTTGGCCATGCAAATGAGGACTTGAAACAGGGTCAGCAGGGATTGGTCCGATAGCTTGAATAGGAGGGCTGATATGTGTAATGACACAGAGAAGTCCCAGGAGAAAATTAAAGTACATAAACAAACAAGCGGTCAAACACAGAACAATGCCTTCCTTCCAGACCACGGAGCCATCTGGAAGGGGTTAGCTTTAAGACAGGGCAGAGGACCCACCACTGTAATAGAATCAAGGAGACATACTTCAGTATTCCAAGGAGCATGACAAGTGCCTAAGCGTGAAAGGGGGAAATTTAGATAGGGATAGCGTAGTCATCCATGTCTACATACTCACATGTCAAGTATAAAAACTAGGAGAAGACGGAAATGACAAGGCTACTTGTGATGTCCGTATCGGGAGCTGTGGTAACAGGAGTCCATAAGGAAGCCAGGGGCACACATAGGATCCTCAAAGAGAGAGGCATACCAAAAAAATGGTGGATGTGGGTTCCAATGGTCTGGGTGAAAATACATAATATGTAACAGTGACTATATGTAATAGTATAACAACCAAGTGTCCTAAATGCTCTCGCCCTCTGCACGAGGAACACCTCCACCGCGCCAAAGTCCCCTTTCAAACTATTGAACACAATATGTGAACACCCGTGAAGGTGATTATAGAGAAAAAAAATTTTTTTATATAAGATCTGATCAATAAGAGGTAAAAGATCAGAAATATAGAGCTGCCCCCTTAAATCATAACAAAAACTAATAATCAATTAATTTAATCCTAAATATCGGTATCTCACCACAAATGGTGAGCCGATACATAGGATAAATTAGAAGGCGCTCAAAAACACTCCAGATGTAACTGGCTAAACCATCATTATTGCAAATATCTGGTGATCAGCAAGTTCCCTGGATGCAAAGAATATAAAAAATTATTATAAATGTGTGAAGCATGTATAACAGTGTATTCGCAATGTGCAATAATGGTGATACCCTCTATCAGAGAATCAATCACCTATGTGTAACCCACCTCTAATGAGCAAAAGACTACGTATAAATGAAATTATATACCTTGCAGTATACAATAGTGGTGACACCCTCTAATAATATTAATGATCTATGTGTGACATGCTAAATAGACAACATACCTCAGAAATATATGTAGATAGGAACATAACAAAATGTGCTACTACAGAATGTGAAGGTGATGTATTCTAATTGGTGAATCAATCATCCAAGTGTATCACACCTCTATTAGTCAAGAGATTGACTGGGTGTAGATCAGGGTATGACTAATAGTATACAATAATGGTGACACCCTTTAATAATGGATCAATTAACTGTGTGTGGCACACCAGATGAATGGCGGACCACACATAAAAACTGCAAAGAAAAAATAAATGTAAATAGAATAAAACCTCTATGTGAAAAAATGGTGAGAACAAATGTATAAGTGACAGCAATAAAAAATTGGTGCATATAGTTCAATTCATGCTGCAAAGTTCAATAACTCCAAAAACAGTCCATGAATGGAACCAGCCCTCAATAAAGGCTGTAGGTGATTTAAACTTGTGACGATAAAAATTATCAATCAAATGTCCCACACAAATGATTCCTCAGTGACAGATGTCCAAATGATGAATAACTCCGTGCTTCTTCCACCTCACCACTGTGCTAGTGAATCGCACTCTCCAGACATGCACTCACCGAAATAAAATGCCAGCACTTTCATGCAAGGCAAAAACAAGCTTTCTTTACCACACTCCTGGGCAAATAATGAATACGAAGCTCACACGGATGATGTCCAATGGATCCACATAAAAGAGAATAAGTGCTCCAATAGTGTAATTCGGCAATAACAATTTATTAAAACTGATGCAAACTTCACACATAGCACTCACATTGTAAAAACTTGAATAAGCTCAGAACGTGTAATACACAGCAAACTCAAACTCTGTGGATTCAACAATAACAATGGTCACGGCGGACCCGAGGTGTGCAGCTGCTGGATGTGCTCTCACCCCTCCCTCGGGAAAACTCCGTCCCTCCGTGCGCTCGTATCCTAATTCTCCTGTGTGGCCGACAGCAAGTACGTCACAACTCACAGCCACGCCCCGACATGTTTCGTCATGGATTGACTTCTTCATGGGATTGGCTGTGTTCGCTGCCACTCAATTCTTTTATCTACTCTGAAATACACGCCCACTGGGTTACGTCATGCGCATGCGCACACCTCGCGTCCCCGTGCGCTAGATACAATGGTATTTTACACTGCAGAGAAGCCATGGAAATCAGGCATATAAATCGTTCTAATAACAATGGATACAGTTGAAAAAAATAGTAATAATGGTAATCTAACCGGATAGTATGCTAAAATAAGTGTAAGGCTTTACATACATACAATTGCTTCTTTACTGTCAGTCAGCAGTAACGCTGATCTTGCACATAGCCAACCCGCTGCCTAGATAGGCAAAAGGCCTACATGGCAAACATATATAATGGCAATCTAACCGGATAGTGTGCTTAAGTACACTAATACTCAAAACTGAGTATTTGATTATGATAAAAAGGCAGAACGGATTTTTTGGATTTTTGGATTTTTTGAATTTTAATATAATTTTAATATAATTTTAATTTTATATGCATCAGTTGGGGATTACTACCAGTAAATGAGTACATCCAGACTAGTTATTTGCCCTGTCGGGTGTTTGCTATATACATCTTTTGCTTATCTAGGCAGTGGGCTGACTATGCGTGAGATCAGCGCTACTGCTGTCTGATAGTAAAGAGGCAATTGTATGTATGTAGAGCCTTATATTCATTTAAGCACACTATCCGGTTAGATTGCCATTATATATGTTTGCCATGTAGGCCTTTTGCCTATCTAGGCAGCGGGTTGGCTATGTGCAAGATCAGCGTTACTGCTGACTGACAGTAAAGAAGCAATTGTATGTATGTGAAGCCTTACACTTATTTTAGCATACTATCCGGTTAGATTACCATTATTACTATTTTTTTCAACTGTATCCATTGTTATTAGAACGATTTATATGCCTGATTTCCATGGCTTCTCTGCAGTGTAAAATACCATTGTATCTAGCGCACGGGGACGCGAGGTGTGCGCATGCGCATGACGTAACCCAGTGGGCGTGTATTTCAGAGTAGATAAAAGAATTGAGTGGCAGCGAACACAGCCAATCCCATGAAGAAGTCAATCCATGACGAAACATGTCGGGGCGTGGCTGTGAGTTGTGACGTACTTGCTGTCGGCCACACAGGAGAATTAGGATACGAGCGCACGGAGGGACGGAGTTTTCCCGAGGGAGGGGTGAGAGCACATCCAGCAGCTGCACACCTCGGGTCCGCCGTGACCATTGTTATTGTTGAATCCACAGAGTTTGAGTTTGCTGTGTATTACACGTTCTGAGCTTATTCAAGTTTTTACAATGTGAGTGCTATGTGTGAAGTTTGCATCAGTTTTAATAAATTGTTATTGCCGAATTACACTATTGGAGCACTTATTCTCTTTTATGTGGATCCATTGGACATCATCCGTGTGAGCTTCGTATTCATTATTTGCCCAGGAGTGTGGTAAAGAAAGCTTGTTTTTGCCTTGCATGAAAGTGCTGGCATTTTATTTCGGTGAGTGCATGTCTGGAGAGTGCGATTCACTAGCACAGTGGTGAGGTGGAAGAAGCACGGAGTTATTCATCATTTGGACATCTGTCACTGAGGAATCATTTGTGTGGGACATTTGATTGATAATTTTTATCGTCACAAGTTTAAATCACCTACAGCCTTTATTGAGGGCTGGTTCCATTCATGGACTGTTTTTGGAGTTATTGAACTTTGCAGCATGAATTGAACTATATGCACCAATTTTTTATTGCTGTCACTTATACATTTGTTCTCACCATTTTTTCACATAGAGGTTTTATTCTATTTACATTTATTTTTTCTTTGCAGTTTTTATGTGTGGTCCGCCATTCATCTGGTGTGCCACACACAGTTAATTGATCCATTATTAAAGGGTGTCACCATTATTGTATACTATTAGTCATACCCTGATCTACACCCAGTCAATCTCTTGACTAATAGAGGTGTGATACACTTGGATGATTGATTCACCAATTAGAATACATCACCTTCACATTCTGTAGTAGCACATTTTGTTATGTTCCTATCTACATATATTTCTGAGGTATGTTGTCTATTTAGCATGTCACACATAGATCATTAATATTATTAGAGGGTGTCACCACTATTGTATACTGCAAGGTATATAATTTCATTTATACGTAGTCTTTTGCTCATTAGAGGTGGGTTACACATAGGTGATTGATTCTCTGATAGAGGGTATCACCATTATTGCACATTGCGAATACACTGTTATACATGCTTCACACATTTATAATAATTTTTTATATTCTTTGCATCCAGGGAACTTGCTGATCACCAGATATTTGCAATAATGATGGTTTAGCCAGTTACATCTGGAGTGTTTTTGAGCGCCTTCTAATTTATCCTATGTATCGGCTCACCATTTGTGGTGAGATACCGATATTTAGGATTAAATTAATTGACTATATGTAATAGGGTTGAAAAATAAGGAAATCCCATACTAATTATAAGGAAAAAAATAGAGGGGTGAAGTGAAAGACACCCTATGTGCAAAGAAGGTGACCGACCAAGTGAAACAAGAGAACAAAAAAAACAAAAGAGGCTTGTATACAATGGTGCATATAAACCAACCACAGTGATAGCCAAGAGAAGGAATGAAGAATGAAAAAGTGTACTCAGAAATAAAGAAATTAAGGAAGTGCATGTGCTGTAGCTACACAAGGTGATCACCTGTAAGGTACTGTGGGCGACCATGATCCATGGAAGTAGTGCAAAGTACTACTGCTTTGTGTTCCGCTGAAGCTCACTCGCATGGGGTATGGATCTCAAGCATGGGTCACTGGGAGGGCCAGCATGGGAGGGATCTTGCTCAGCTCCTACAATCACTGTCAGAAAAGAAAGGACTCCCAGATGCCACACATCTGTGTTGTCCCTATACTGGGTGTATGAATGGCAACCTCAATCTGGACTCCAACCAGGCCACGCCCCCAATGCTTTTCACTCTGCCCCTCAGGGCTTTGTCATGTTCCCCATATGGTATAAAAGAATTTCGGTCTGTGGGTTTAAAATGAATAATCATTTTAAAACAATCTTCATCTTTCGAGATTTCAAGATCTAAAAAAACAATACATTCAGTACTAATATTCCAAGACAATACTATATTCTTGGTATTGGCTTTGACTTTCTTCATAAACATTTCGAGACTCGATCAATCTCCCTCCCATACCATGATGAGATCATCAATGTATCTCTGCTAACAAGTGAGTTCCGGGGGTCGGTTCTTAAACACAAATTCTTCCTCCCAGTGTGCCATGAAGAGATTGGCCACACTGGGAGCAAACCGTGCCCCCATCACAACTCCCCTTGTTTGGAGGTAGAATTGTCTATTATACCAGAAAGAGTTCCTTGATAGACAGAAGCTCAGGCTATCAAGGAGAAATGTCTTATGTCTTCTAGAGAGGTCGGATGAAGAGAAGGCCCATTGGGCGAAGGATAAGGCATCATCGTGGCCAATGATGGTATATAGGGAGCTCACGTCAGCAGTAATTAAAAAACTTGAAGGAGAAACTTTTAAAGTTTGGGTGATATGCTTTGTATCCTTCAAAAACGCTTCAGCTTTAACGACCATAGGCTGGAGAAAAGTGTGTATGTACTGGCCCAGTCTGGCAGGGTCAATACCATTGACAATTTGCTCGCCCGCTAAACACTATCTGGCTTCGGTGCCCATTTTGCAGAGCCAGATTAGTGTACAGGTTCTGTTGACAACCGATGGAGTGAAGTTTAGCATCTCTGTCACTAAGGCAATGGACACCTTGAGGAGGCGTTTCATATGTATTAATTGATTAGGTGGTGCTTATTTAAGAAAGATGATGTGCGAGCCTCCGTAATCGCTGAGGAAGTCCCGTCCACTGGGACGATACGCGTCCGGGAGGACTCTGTGATGTCATCTGCACCCACTTTTCATTCATTGTCTCGCTGAGACGCTTAATGAACGCCCTGATACCAGGCACTAGGTCATTAGTGCCTTGCTTGTAAGTTAATTTTTATACAAATAAACAATGGTTTAAGTCACTCAGAGTGCATTATGTACTTTTCTTTGATTTTTCATGGTGCAACGATCCCATCCGGCATATACTGAGTGTGTTATTCAGCTGGTGATTTGGAGCGGCATGATAGTATCAATCGGATCCCCACAGATGTAACGATCATTCACTATACCCATTTTGGGAAGGCTAGTTTGACCTGTCTGTTAATTCAGAGGTCCACACATTGAGGTGAGCGGCCCGAATTGTCTATGGTGGAGGCACTGATACGGATGCACATAGAGGATTAGGTTCTGAGCAGACTTTTCAGAACTGTGGAATTTTTTTCTTTTTCTTTCTGGTATTTCCGCTTCTGTTTTTCACCTTCTTGGATTGGCTACGGATCATTTATATGATCTTGGGCTATTAAATGTACTGAGAATTTATATGTATTGTTTTCTCTTGTCACGGATGAATTCCTCAAAAAGTTTTTTAATTTTATTTATTTATTGTTTTAGCGCTATTTATGAATTTTCACCTAGGATTTGATATATTGACTGACCTTGAGTGCTTAGCTTCTTTTTTAGTTAGTGTTTGTTTTTGCGCTGATTGAACCCCATTTATTTTTGATACATAAGGTATAAACTCAAAGAAGGGTGCCAATCCCATGAGCTGGTGCTGGAGCAGCTGCAAATCCAGTAGTTTTTTCCAAGCTGGCATTGAGACACTGGGCATCAGGGTGATTAATGGACTTTTATTCCTTCCACTTCAAGAGGCTGCAGAAGAGACACCTGCCTGCTATAGGATTCTACTAGAATTGGTGAGGGAAGTGTTGAAGACTTATGGCAAGGTTCAAGCCTATGCTTGTGTCAAAGTCCTGGATGTGAGGCCGAATTGCAGAGGGGGCGCCCCTTGCGGCTAAGTGCAGCGTAACCCTGGGAGTGAGACAGGGAGTACGGTGCCCAAAGGTGCACGGGTTGCCAGATCGCAGTTGCTGAGTAGCAGATAGCAGGGAGCTGCTAGGGTGCGCTGGTAAGGTTGAAGGGCAACCGTGCAAGGAGGGATTCCAGGTATGGAGCCGTGGAGCAACCAGGAGCGGAGTCAGAGCCAGGCCAATGGTCATTCAGCACAGGAATCAGTCCAAGGTGAGGTACAGCAGGATAATCAGGAACAGAGAAGGTAGCCGAGCCGGGGGTCAAACACAGGAGGACGATCAAGGTACAAATGCGGAGCCGAAGAATAGTCAGATACAAGCCGGGGTCAATGCAGGCGGAATACTGGAGCAGTCAGGCAAGCCGAGTAGTAACAGGAAGCAGATATCACAACAGGAACCAGGAACACAGGAACAAGGAAAACAGGAAGCTGATGATAATCCAGCAACCAGCATGAACCAGCAGCAGGCTTAAATAGGCAGAAGGGCGCCACCATGAGGAATACTGGCAGAATTACCCGTCCTACGGTTATCACCCTGACAGTGCCCCCCCCCTAGGGGCAGCCTCCGGATGCCCAATCTGGCCCATTTTTCAGGGTATCGGGCTTGAAACCTCTGCAACAGTCTAGGGGCATGAATGTTATCTGCTGGTTCCCAAGAATTATCTTCTACAGAGTAACCTTTCCATTTAACAAGAAATTGAACAGTCCTACCTCTCCGACGGCAGTCCAGAATGGCTTCTACTTCGTATTCTGTTTCATTGTCCACCAAGATTGGAGGGGGCGGAGCTTCTTCTCTCCCTGGAAAAGGACTGGAGACAACAGATTTTAATAAAGAAACATGGAACACTGGGTGAATTTTATAGGAACTTGGTAAAGACAATTCAAATGCCACTGGGTTAATTTCCTTCTTAATTGTGAATGGACCGATAAACCTTGGTCCTAACTTCCGGGAGGGGCAAGGCAGCTTAAGATTTGTTGAGGAAAGCCACACTCTATCTCCAACCTTAAAGACGGGATCTCTCCTCCCCTTGTCATAATGTTTCTTATAATTCTCTTGGGCTTTCTGCATAGTTGCCTGGAGAGTTAGGAAATTAGCCTAAATGGCGTTTATCCTGTCCTGGACTGCGGGGACTGAGGTCTCTGGTATAACATTAGGCAAGAATGAGGGATGGAAACCGTAGTTGGCCCAGAAAGGTGACTGATTGGTGGAAGCGTGGATTGAGTTGTTGTATGCAAACTCCGCACACGGGAGTAGCAAGGACCAGTCATCCTGGGAGAAGGAGCAGAAGCAACGTAAGTACTGTTCTAAAGTTTGATTAGTTCTTTCGGTTTGGCCGTTGCTCTGAGGATGGTAAGCTGAAGATAGGCACACTCTAATGGAAAGCATTTTGCAGAGCTCCTTCCAGAACTTAGAGGTGAATTGCACCCCTCTGTCGGACACAATGTTGCTCGGTAGGCCGTGAAGTCTGACTATCTCCTTTATGAATATCTTCGCCGTGTCAGCAGCAGATGGTGTACCCATCATGGGCAAGAAATGCGCCATCTTGGACAGGCGGTCAACGACTACCAAGATGGTTGTAAATTTCTCCGAGGGTGGTAACTCTACTATGAAATCCATAGATATTTCTTTCCATGGTTGCTCCGGCACAGGCAATGGGCGTAGTAGACCCCAAGATCTGACGTTAGACCCCTTGTTACGTTGACAAATGGTGCAGGAACTGACATATTCCCTGCAGTCAGGCTTTAGAGTGGGCCACCAAAAAGATCGTTGAACAAGCTCCAAAGTCTTTCTTACCCCGAAGTGACCAGCAAGTTGGTGGTCATGTAAAGTCTTTAGGACCTGGGCTCTGGCTTGTTGCGGAACAAAAATTTTGTTCTGATACCAAAGAAAACCTTCCTGGTTTCTTAAAGACAGTGCTTCTGGTTCAGAGCATTGGGAGGAAGCTTGTTTCAGTGAGGAACTCAGGTCGGTCTGAATCATGAGAAAATTCTGTGGAGATAATATAGTGCTAGGAGTAATTTCTTCGGGAGTGTCAGGAAACATCCGGGACAAGGCATCGGCCTTCCCGTTCTTAGACCCCGGGCGGAAGGATATATGAAAATTGAATCTGGCAAAAAACAAGGCCCATCGAGCTTGTCGGGGTCTCAATCGTTTAGCCGTGCGAAGATACTCCAGGTTTCTGTGATCCGTGAATATCATGATGGGATGCTGAGCACCTTCAAGGAGGTACCGCCATTCCTCCAGGGCAGTTTTAATAGCCAAGAGCTCTCGATCTCCCACATCATAATTCCTTTCAGACGGACTCATCTTCCGCGAGGAGAAGGCCACAGGATGGAGTAACGACTTAGAACCCTGACGTTGGGATAAGACTGCTCCTGTGGCAACTTCAGAGGCGTCAACCTCTAAGATGTAAGGGAGGGCCGGATCAGGATGTTGCAGGATAGGTGCGGAGGTAAAGAGGGATTTGAGCTTATCAAAAGCTGATTGGGCTTCTGAAGACCACAGGAACCGAGTATGTAAACGGGTAACTTGGGTGATTGGTGAGATGATGGAGGAAAAGTTCTTTATAAACCTCCTATAAAAGTTTGCAAACCCCACGAATCTTTGTACTCCCTTTTTATCCGATGGAGTTGGCCAGTCCAAGATTGCCTGTACCTTTTGCGGGTCCATGGCAACACCACCAGTTGAGATAATTAGCCCCAGGAATTGTATTGACTCTTTTTCGAAATCACACTTCTCTGCTTTTACATAGAGTTTGTGCTTACGTAGAGTGTGCAGAACTGTCCTTACATGTGTACGATGGAGCTCCAGGGTGGTTGAAAATATCAGGATATCATCCAGGTAGATGATGACGAAGTAATCCAGAAATTCTCGAAAGATATCGTTTACAAAATGTTGGAATGTGGCCGGGGCGTTGCACAATCCAAATGGCATCACTAAGTACTCGAAATGTCCAAAGCGAGTTCTAAATGCTGTCTTCCATTCGTCACCCTCTCGGATGCGAACGAGATTGTAGGCTCCTCGAAGGTCAAGCTTAGTAAATATTCGGGCAGTACGGAGTCTCTGGAAAAGTTCCGGAACTAGAGGAAGAGGGTAATGGTTTTTTATAGTGATTTTATTGAGCTCCCTGTAATCCACACATGGTCTTAGGGATTTGTCCCTTTTTTCGACAAAAAAGATTCCGGCTCCAGCAGGAGAAGAGGAGGAACGGATGAAGCCTTTCTCCAGGTTTTCATCAATGTATTGTCGCAATGTTCCTAGTTCCACCTCCGAGAGGGGGAATATGCGACCGAATGGGATTTCGGCTCCTGGGAGTAATTCAATTGGACAATCGTATGACCGGTGTGGTGGCAGTACATCAGCCTTTTTCTTGTCAAAGACATCTGCAAACTCCTGGTAGGCCGGTGGAATACTCTGGTTGTTGACAGGTACAGGTTGGACTGACAGGCAACTGGCTACATTACTGGTTTCAGGGGCAAGACAGTGCTGTAGGCAATAAGGTGAAGTGAATGAAATTTCTTTCCTGATCCAGTTGATCTGGGGGTTGTGGGCTTGGAGCCATGGGGTACCCAAGATGACAGGGAACATAGGTGAGCTTAGAATGTCGAAACGTATGAATTCCTGATGACCATCAGGAGTAGTAACCAAAAGAGGAATGGTCTCTTGTGTCACAGGACCGGAACTAGGCAGGGTGCCATCAGCCAGGAGAACTTCCAATCTACGGTTCTTGGGAAGAAGGGCCAGACCGAGCTTTAGTGCTAAGTCCAAGTCCAAGAAACAACTGCATGCCCCGGAGTCGACTATGGCCTGAAGCTGAACCCCCTTGTCGGCCAACTGTAGCGTGATGGAAAGGATAAGGTGAGAAGTGGAAGTTCCGGACATCTGGAAGTACACTGGAGAGTTCTTGGGTACCTTGCTGGGCCTTATGGGGCAGTTGCTCAGGAAATGTCCGTTTCGGCCACAATAGAGACAGAGATTGGCTTGACGCCGACGCTGCTTTTCCTCGGGAGTCAGTGCGGATCGCACCAAACCAACAGGCATAGCGCCAATCTCTGGTCCCGGCACCTTGGGAGTCTGAGAACGTTCAGCCTGGCGCTCCCGAAGGCGTCTATCCAACTGGATGGATAGTTGAATGAGCCCCTCGAGGGTAGCAGGGATGCCGACCCTGGCCAACTCGTCCTTAAGGGATTCAGAAAGCCCCAGGCGAAACTGGTATTTCAACGCAGCCTCATTCCAGTCTGTATCGGCAGACCACCGGCGGAAGTCCACAGCATAGTCTTCCACCGGGCGCCGTTTCTGTTGAAGAGAATGCAGAGCGGCCTCAGCGGTGGCTGTACGCTGGGGGTCATCATACAATTGCGACAGGGCCGTAAAGAACGTTTCCACTGAACTAGTAGCTGGGTCCTTCTGTTCCCATAACCTGTGGGCCCATGCCTGGGGTTCATTGGTCAGCAGGGAGATAAGAAAGCCAACTTTGACAGTCTCAGTGGAAAAGGTACGGGGTTGCAGAGCCAGATATAACAGGCAGGCATTCTTGAAGGATCTGAATTTCTGCCGGTCTCCAGAGAAACGTTCAGGGGTAGGTACCCGCGGTTCTGGGGGCAAAGTCAGTACCGAAGAGGCCGTAGCAGGGAGATTGGTGGAGGAGGAACCAGGATCCAAAAAGGCAGATGGTAGCATAAAATGTTGGAGTTTTCCTTCTAATTGAAGGTATCTTTCCTGAAGAACTTGGACCACTCGTGTAAGGGTAGCGGCCTGTTGGCATAAAGTCTCTATTGGGGACGCACCTCTGCCGGCCTCAGTCATGGCTGGATTATACTGTCAAAGTCCTGGATGTGAGGCCGAATTGCAGAGGGGGCGCCCCTTGCGGCTAAGTGCAGCGTAACCCTGGGAGTGAGACAGGGAGTACGGTGCCCAAAGGTGCACGGGTTGCCAGATCGCAGTTGCTGAGTAGCAGATAGCAGGGAGCTGCTAGGGTGCGCTGGTAAGGTTGAAGGGCAACCGTGCAAGGAGGGATTCCAGGTATGGAGCCGTGGAGCAACCAGGAGCGGAGTCAGAGCCAGGCCAATGGTCATTCAGCACAGGAATCAGTCCAAGGTGAGGTACAGCAGGATAATCAGGAACAGAGAAGGTAGCCGAGCCGGGGGTCAAACACAGGAGGACGATCAAGGTACAAATGCGGAGCCGAAGAATAGTCAGATACAAGCCGGGGTCAATGCAGGCGGAATACTGGAGCAGTCAGGCAAGCCGAGTAGTAACAGGAAGCAGATATCACAACAGGAACCAGGAACACAGGAACAAGGAAAACAGGAAGCTGATGATAATCCAGCAACCAGCATGAACCAGCAGCAGGCTTAAATAGGCAGAAGGGCGCCACCATGAGGAATACTGGCAGAATTACCCGTCCTACGGTTATCACCCTGACAGCTTGTCTCTACTCATTGTGGCCCTACGCTGATCCTCTCTGCTCACTATATGTGGTGTAAGGTAAGCCTCTCAGTCCCTTTATGAAACCTTCCTTCCTATATTGCTTGCAGCCACAGATGTTGAAATCAAGGTATGTGGTAAATCTCGTGGAAGGGGAGAGGTGAAATGCGAAAAATGTGAAGGAGGACTGCAGATCTTTTGCTGCCAACTGGTATTATTGAGGTTTTGCTCCCAATGAGCTTTGCGGTACAGATTCATGTGCCTCCTCACATGTGGTACCCAAAAGGCTGGTATTTTACCATGACTGATATGCTGCAGGCAGAGGCTGCAGACCACAACGATGCTACAACCAGCTGATGTGTGAAAAATGGCCCAGACTTCAGAGCCCTGTACCGAGTAGAAGCTGCTAGACTTTTATATGAGCCCTCTAAAATCACAGACATGTATCTGACTTATGAAACCCATTCATGGCTTTCAAATGTAAGGCAACCTTACATTGTCTGGCACAATGTCTTTATTAAAGTGGTAAGCACCTTAAACAAAGAGTCTTGAACGCAGAGTGGTTGCATGCTCTTCTGGCCTGATGCAAGACCTCCGGGAAGCCAAGGTACCTAACCAGGAACCACTGTGCTGCCATGTTGAGGACATGCCCTAGGCATGTTATGTGTGTGAACTCTACCTGCCAAAGGGTGGTCAACAGGTTTGTGCCATTGTCAGACAAGATCTTGAATGGCATGGAGGGAGGAGCAGCGTGGTGCTGCGGCAGTGAAAGCACAGAGTCCTGTTGCAATAAATTGAAGCTTGTATTGAAAATAACGCCAAGATTACAATCACCCTAGCGGGAGAGCGCCACTAAGGGAATCACTCACAGTTTAGTGCAATGCAAGTGTAGCAGAGGAGAGATGCCAACTGTGTCTGTTTCAGAGGGTGAAATGTGGCCTCACCGGTCTGGTCCCAAGCGGGAGGCTTCCTTCCAGTATTGAGAGTCCCTGGCCTGTCCCTATTTATCTGGAACCTTTCCCTACTGCTAATCACTTTCCCTAACAAGTGGGCTCTCTCTCCCTACACTAGCTACTTTGTAAATACATGCCATAAGTCCTGGGGCACGGACTTATACAGACCCTGCTGATCGAAGATGGCCACCAAGGGTCACATCGATGCAGCGTAGCCAACCAAAACCCGGGAAACCATAGAAAAATCATGTTTTCCTTGAATTTTTCTGCAGGTTGTGCTACCATTCAGGTTTGGCACCACCTACAGTGAAGAAAACAGACTGCACCTGCCTACAGGCACAAGATGGTCTGCCCCTGAAAAGCTGCCAGAACCTCTGGCTCACTGTGAATCATGTCCACCATGCATACCAGCTGCAATCAGCATGACAGAATTGTGCCTGAGTCATTGCATAGGCTTTGGGACCATGATGAGGAGGATACAGATGAGAGATTCTCACTGCCATCAAAGTGCAAGACATGGAGCAGCACAGCTACCTCCAGTGGTGTGCCAAATCCTACATTTGTCCCATCCACCAGTAAATTAACCCAATGTGCAGTGGAACAAATGTATCGTCCCTGCTCATATTTGCTCGATCATGTGTCTATGGTGACCCAAATCATGTCTATATCACCCACTAATCTTTAGATCAGTTCAATTTTTTCAGATGAATCTCTTTCCTCTGGTAACTGTTTATTACATGTTCAAATAATAATGTAGCACCCTCTAGTGTGCTAGATGTAAATAGGTTGTTAGTGTAGGAAATTTTCAGTTTGGCTGAGGGCCAGGCTTGGTTGCTGAATCTGGGTCAGGGAGGGTTCAGTGTGGTAGACTGGATGACTTATCCTGCAGCTCTTCTGGTGCCTCTCCCTGTTTTTTGGAACCTTGGAGAAGGTTCTAAATGTAGTGGGGGGGGAAGCTAGGAGGAGCTGTTTGCAATTATTATGAGGACCCTGACCAATCTCCAGCAAAAAGGGCTGGCAGGGGGCAGCTCACCTCATAAATAGGTATGAGTCATGCCAACAGTTGGTTGGAAGATGGAGATGGAGTGTTGAGGAGGCTGTCGGAGGCCCTTGCAGGGTGCCCCCTAGTCTGGGGGGGGAGACCTTGGGCCTGGGGCTCGGGTGCTGGAAGGATCCCCCACAACACACAGAGGCACCCCTTTAGGGATGCACGTGGGCAAGGAGAGAGGACAGCAGGAGCAGGTCAGCACGTTTGGGAGATCTCCGGAGAGTCAGCTGGGTGGGCTGGTGAGTGTTCAGTCTGGGAGGACTGTGGAGAAGTTAGCCAGGAGGGTTAGTGAAAGGGGCAGCTACAGCCAGGTGGGTTGGCAGTACCTGAAGAAGTGTTGCTTGGATCAACAGCCACAGGAGGATTAAGCTGGACAACAAACTTTGCTACACAACTGAAGAGCCTCAGCTTCCTGCCTATAACAGGCTATTGCTTCTGAATCTGACCGAGTGCCTTGTCAGATTTCTTCAAGTGTCCCAGCTGAGTTCTGCAAGCAAGTGATTGCTGGAAGAAGCAGTGGAGTGTATATAGACTGTATATAGGAAGATATAGAGAAGTGCCATAACAATAAAATTTGTTTGCTTATGGTACCTTCATCCCGACAATATGAGGAAAGAATTGAAAGGGGGAGGCTATATTCATTGACTGAAAACGGCTCCACTCCATAGGCTCCACGTTCATTGACTGAAACGGCTCCACTCCATAGGCTCCTGGGGGGATTACTGAATGATTAGTCACCACTGCATGTTGAAACACTACAGTGGACTTTACAGACATCTGATGGGTTGATGCACAAGTGCCTGCTGAATTTATTTGAAATCATATTTTCCAGTCTTTTGGAATTACTTGTCTAATCTTCCAATGAATGTGGATTGTTATGGGTCAGAGAGGCTTTTTTTTTTACCTCCTCCTTGATTATCCAGGATTTTTCAAGTTTTGCACCTTTCATCCCCCTCTCCCCCCTGGTGAATGATATACCTATATCTATGTACGTTATCAGCCCATTGGTATTATTGAGAGTCCACCTCCTGTTATAAATGGTGATTTACTTCTGATCATCCGGGAGATTTCCATGTGTAGACAACCGGTTATCTGTGAGTGAGACCTGTTTTCTCTCAACCATAACCCCGTGTGTCCTGAAGAAGCAATAGTGAAACGCGTTGATGCACAGGGGCTCACTAGCATCTATTCGGGATCAGTTGTTTATCAATATGTATTGTATGCTTTTAACTCTTTTCTTTATATGACCTGTCTGTTGTAATCTTTTACATAGTTACATAGTAGGTGAGGTTGAAAAAAGACACACGTCCATCAAGTCCAACCTATGGGTGTGATTATGTGTCAGTATTACATTATATATCCCTGTATGTTGCGGTCATTCAGGTGATTATCTAATAGTTTCTTGAAGCTATCAATGCTCCCCGCTGAGACCACCGCCTGTGGAAGGGAATTCCACATCCTTGCCGCTCTTACAGTAAAGAACCCTCTACGTAGTTTAAGGTTAAACCTCTTTTCTTCTAATTGTAATGAGTGGCCCCGAGTCTTATTATACTCTCTTCTGCGAAAAAGTTTTATCCCTATTGTGGGGTCACCAGTACAGTATTTGTAAATTGAAATCATATCCCCCCTCAAGCGTCTCTTCTCCAGAGAGAATAAGTTCAACGCTCGCAACCTTTCCTCATAACTAAGATCCTCCAGACCCTTTATTAGCTTTGTTGCCCTTCTTTGTACTCGCTCCATTTCCAGTATATCCTTCCTGAGGACTGGTGCCCAGAACTGGACAGCATATTCCAGGTGCGGCCGGACCAGAGTCTTGTAGAGCGGGAGAATTATCGTTTTATCTCTGCAGTTGATCCCCCTTTTAATGCCAATATTCTGTTTGCCTTATTAGCAGCAGCTTGGCATTGCATGCCATTGCTGAGCCTATCATCTACTAGGACCCCCAGGTCCTTTTCCATCCTAGATTCCCCCAGAGGTTCTCCCCCCAGTGTATAGATTGCATTCATATTTTTACCACCCAAATGCATTATTTTACATTTTTCTACATTGAACCTCATTTGCCATGTAGTTGCCCACCCCATTAATTTGTTCAGGTCTTTTTGCAAGGTTTCCACATCCTGCGGAGAAGTTATTGCCCTGCTTAGCTTAGTATCGTCTGCAAATACAGAGATTGAACTGTTTATCCCATCCTCCAGATCGTTTATAAACAAATTAAATAGGATTGGTCCCAGCACAGAACCCTGGGGAACCCCACTACCCACCCCTGACCATTCTGAGTACTCCCCATTTATCACCACCCTCTGAACACGCCCTTGTAGCCAGTTTTCAATCCAGGTACTCACCCTATGGTCCATGCCAACGGACCCTATTTTGTACAGTAAACGTTTATGGGGAACTGTGTCAAATGCTTTTGCAAAATCCAGATACACCACGTCTACGGGCCTTCCTTTATCTAGATGGCAACTCACCTCCTCATAGAAGGTTAATAGATTGGTTTGGCAAGAACGAGTCTTCATGAATCCATGCTGATTACTGCTAATGATATCGTTCTTATTACTAAAATCTTGTATATAGTCCCTTATCATCCCCTCCAAGATTTTACATACTATTGATGTTAGACTAACTGGTCTGTAATTCCCAGGGATGTTTTTTGGGCCCTTTTTAAATATTGGTGCTACATTGGCTTTTCTCCAATCAGCTGGTACCATTCCAGTCAATAGACTGTCTGTAAAAATTAGGAACATTGGTCTGGCAATCACCTGACTGAGTTCCCTAAGTACCCTCGGATGCAAGCCATCTGGTCCCGGTGATTTATTAATGTTAAGTTTCTCAAGTCTAATTTTAATTCTGTCCTCTGTTAACCATGTAGGTGCTTCCTGTGTTGTGTCATGAGGATTAACACTGCAGTTTTGGTTACTGAAGCCCCCCGATTCACTCGTGAAGACTGAGGAGAAGAATAAATTCAATACCTTTGCCATCTCCCCATCCTTTGTAACCAGATGTCCTTCCTTGTTCTTTATGGGGCCAATATGATCTGTCCTCCCTTTTTTACTGTTTACATACTTAAAGAATTTCTTGGGATTTTTTTTGCTCTCCTCCGCTATGTGTCTTTCATGTTCTATCTTAGCTGTCCTAATTGCACCCTTACATTTCTTATTGCATTCTTTATAAAGTCTGAATGCTGAGGATGATCCCTCATCCTTGTATTTTTTGAAGGCCTTCTCCTTTGCTTTTATATGCATTTTTACATTGGAGTTAAGCCATCCAGGATGTTTGTTCGCTCTTTTAAATTTATTTCCCAATGGGATACATTGGCTAATGCCCTTATTTAATATGCTCTTAAAGCAAACCCATCTCTCCTCTGTATTCTTTGTTCCTAATATTTTATCCCAATTTATGCCTTTTAGCAAGGTTTGTAGTTTAGGGAAGTTGGCTCTTTTGAAATTCAGTGTCTTTGTATTCCTTTTGTTTCCTATTTGTGTGATTTATGCTGAAACTAATTGACCTGTGATCGCTGTTACCTAAATTGCCCCGTATTTCCACATCTGTGATCAGGTCTGTATTGTTGGTAATCAGTAGATCCAGTAATGTTTTATTTCTAGTTGGTGCGTCTACCATCTGACCCATAAAATTGTCCTGCAAGACATTAAGGAACTGGCGAGCCTTAAATGAATGCGCGGTTCCCTCCGCCCAGTCTATATCTGGATAATTAAAATCCCCCATTATGATAACACTTCCCATCCTTGCTGCTAATCCAATTTGTGATAGGAGATCCGTCTCCACTTCCTCCTCCAGGTTAGGGGGCCTATAGCATACTCCCAGTATTATTTTCCCCTTAGCTTCATCCCTTTGGAGCTCTACCCATAAAGATTCCACCTCCTCCCTAGCCCCCTCAGTGATGTCATCTCTCACATTCACTTGTACATTATTCTTGATATATAGGCATACCCCTCCCCCTTTTTTACCCTCTCTATCCTTGCGGTATAGGGTATACCCTTGAATGTTTGCCAGCCAATCATGAGAGCTGTTGAACCAGGTCTCTGAAATTCCCACAAAATCCAAATCCTCCTTGTACAACAGTATCTCTAGTTCACCCATCTTGTCTGCCATGCTCCTGGCGTTGGTGAACATGCCACATAGTTTAGACCGGTCGCATATTGTCCTCGTATTGGGTGTTTCAAAATTGCAACTAGGACTTGCTACTATACTCACCTTGTGTTTTTGTGCTTTGGTTAACCTACCACTAATGCCCCCAATACTACCCTCTGGAATATCATACGCGCTGGCTCTCACTGTCTCTGGACCCCCCCCCCCCATCGCCTAGTTTAAAAACCCCTCTAACTTTTTGGCCATCTTCATTCCCAGCAGATCTGCACCCTCCTCATTTAGGTGCAGTCCGTCCCTTCTATAGTACCGGTTACCGACTGAGAAGTCGGCCCAGTCCTCCAGGAACCCAAACCCCTCCTTACTACACCAGCTCTTCAGCCACTTGTTTACTTCCCTAATCTCCCTCTGCCTTTCTGGTGTGGCTCGATGTACCGGTAGTATTCCTGAGAATACTACCTTGGAGGTCCTTTTCCTCAATTTAGCACCTAAGTCCCTAAAATCGTTCTTTAGGACACTCCATCTGCCTCTGACTTTGTCATTGGTGCCAACGTGCACCATGACAGCCGGGTCTTCCCCAGCCCCTCCCAGTAATCTGTCCACAAGATCCGTGATGTGCCGAACCCGAGCGCCCGGTAGACAACATACTGTTCGGCGCTTCAGGTCTTGGTTACAGATTGCCCTCTCTGTCCTTCTAAGAATTGAGTCCCCTACCACCAGAATCTGTCTTTCCTTTCCCTTTGCTGCCCCCCCACTCTCACTGGAGGAGTTCTTCCCCTGGCAGCTAGGAGAGTCCCTCATCTCCAGCAGTGCTGGTCCCTGACTGGTTTCACCAATGACACTCAATGGAGTGTACTTATTGGGATGCTCCAGTCCTGGATCGGCCTCCCTGGCACTTCCCCCTCTACCCCTCCTGACTGTCACCCATCTACTCTTTGCTAGTGCCTGCACCTCTTTGTCTCCACCTGCCTCTGTGCTGGCCCCTGCCGGCACCTGCCGTGTACATTCCTGGCTCACCTTTAGTATGGAAGGGACTTCTCAGTGCTGACAGTTGCTTCCCTAGATTCAGAACCTGGGCTTCAAGGGAAACAATGTGCTTACATTTTGCACAGCAGTATTCACCCTTGATCGGATGATCAAGGAACGCATACATGCGGCAAGGTGTACAAAGAGTCGCCTCTCCACACCCGCCGGGCATCGTACCTATTAAATTTAGTGAGGATTTGGAGATTTTACCCTGTCCAAATTACCTAACAGCTAGCTTCCTGGCACTAATGCTCAAGACAATACACAGGTACACAACAAGACAATACACAGGTACTCACAGACCTACGTGCACTCGCAATACTCAAGTATACAGTACACAATACACAAGTACTAACGATCCACACACACTACTCAGACAACACTCAGATACTCACACTACACAGGTACTATGACCCCTGTTATAACCTCCTGTTTTAAACTCTAGTTTTTAATTCCCACTTATACCAAGTTCCACTTACACAAAGTTCCACAGCCAAAGACTGAGCACGCTCAGACTGAGTTCTACACCCAGTTAAAAAGACACCTGTGAGCAATTAACCACCCCCCTTAATTGATAGGCTGAAGGAACCAGAGGAAAAAAGAAAAAAAAGCTATTTAAAAAGTGACAGAAAAAGGCAAATGAAAAACTAAAAGGAAAAGCCCCAAAAATGCACCCCAGCAAACCCAGCAATCAACAAGCAAGACTTATTCACTCTATAACTCTAGTTTTTAACTCCCACTTATACCAAGTTCCACTTACACAAAGTTCCACAGCCAAAGACTGAGCACATCTTGTTGTTAATAAAATATTTGTTTTATTATACTTTTGTCCATTGCCTGAAAACTCCGAACGAGGGCCTTTGCCCCTTTATTTCTCTCCTCTGTGATAATCATCTTTTAATCTATTAATCTGTGTCTTTGTACAATAAATCTCCTGAAGAAGCGGTTAATGTGATCTGCGAAACATGTAGAGCAACCAATACACAGATGGTATCTATATTCCAGCTGTCATACTTTGGTGTGACTACAGAACTAAGAGTTTTGTTTGATTATCATTGTTGTTGTTTTAGCATTTAATTGTCAGATGTGTGTGTATATATATATATATATATTTTGTAATAAATATTTTCAAACATTTTATTCACGACTGTCTATTTCAGTTGGTATACGGTACCATTAAAGTCCAATATAGCCTCCCCCTTTCAATTCTTTCCTCCTTGTATATAGGAAGAGTTGTCCCTGAAGTTGTCTTTGAAGTCAAGTGGGCATCCCAGAACCTCCAATCCCTTATTTAATCCCTTAGTTATTATCACTCAATAAATGACAAAAACGTCGTCACAGACTGTTCTCTGAGTCAGGAGTGCCTGTGAAAATTCAGAGGAAGACTAAATACTCCTGACACGATGGGCTTGATTTACTAAAGGCAAATAGACTGTGTCCTTTGCATATGCAGTTGCTTCAGAGCTTAGTAAATGAGGTAAAGCGTCACTTTGCAAAGAAAACCCAATCATATGTAAGGAATATTTTTTTTTAAAATTCATTTTTGCTTGCACATGATTGGATGATTGAAGTCAGTGGAACCTCCCCTCTTTTACTAAGCTCCGGAGAAACTGCATGTGCACAGTCTATTTGTCTTTAATAAAGCAACCCCTATGTTTCCACAGATTATTATATGTCCAGATAGGGAGGTTATTAACAGGAATCCCACATGTATTAGCTGTGTTCCTCTGTATAAGGAATCCTATGACTACGTGTCTTAGTCTCAACCTCGCCATGTGTAGGAATGTACAGAACTGGTCACATTGGTTTCGGAGTGTCAGAGACTTTACTTTCATTTCTCTCTTCTGCTCTCAGCGATGGCGTCTGCTGATCTGAGGAAGGAGCTGGAATGTTCCGTCTGTCTGGACATTTATACAGATCCTGTAACCCTGAAATGTGGACACAACTTCTGCCAGGACTGTATTGGTCGTATGTTGGATACACAGGAGGGGTCTGGAGGTTATTCCTGTCCTGAATGTAGACAAACATTCAGGAAACGTCCCGTCCTTCAGAGGAACATAACACTACGTAACATAGTGGAGAATTTCCTGTCCACCCATCCACATCAGGAGAAGTCCGGGGTCTTCTGTACTTACTGTATTCACTCTCCTGTACCTGCTGTGATATCCTGTCTGCATTGTGAAGCTTCTCTGTGTGACAATCACTTGACAGTCCACAGCAAGTCACCAGAACACGTCTTATGTGACCCCACCACTTCCCTGGAGAACAGGAAATGCTCCGTCCATAAGAAGATCCTGGAGTATTACTGCACTGAGGACTTATCCTGTATCTGTGTGTCCTGCAGGCTGGATGGAGAACATCGGGGTCACCAGGTGGAGACTCTGGATGAGGCATCTGAGTTGAAGAAGAAGAAACTGAGGAAAGTTCTGCAGAAACTGATGACAGAGAGAGAGGAGATGGAGAAAAGAGTCCAGAGTCTTCAGGAACGCAGGAGGAAAGTACAAGGGAAAGCAGATGATGAAACAGAGAGAGTCACTGCCCTGTTCAGAGACCTCAGGAGACATCTGGAAGACCTGGAGAAGAGAGTCCTGAGTGAGATTTTCGGGCAGACAGTGCGGGTCTCTGTATTAATAAATTATGTGGTCCAGGATCTGGAAAAAAACAAGGAGGAGCTGTCCAGGAAGATGGGGGACATTGAGAAACTGTGTAACATGACGGATCCACTGACTGTCCTACAGGAATCAGACACAGGTGACTTGTATGATACTGAGGATGGAGGTGATGAGGATAGAGAGAGACATGATAAACTCCTCCGTGGTGGAGGGGATCTGGATCTGGTGCAGATCTCACACACATTACACACAGGTTTATCTGATATCATATCTGGGGTAAATGTAGAGAAATGTACAGGCACACATGTCTATCCACATTCTACTACAAAAGGCAAAGGTCACATCAATGCTGAACCATCCAGGAGATGTCCCCAACCCACCCCCACCATACAACACTGCCAAGCTGGAGGACCAGATATTGGTCAGCAAACATCGGGGGTGTCGGGGGTTACAGACATATTACTGGATGTGGGGACAGCTGATGATCATCTACATATATCAGATGACAGGAAAACTGTATCCTGGTCACCATCACGTCACAACCGCCCAGAAACACCAGAGAGATTTCAGTGTCGTCAGGCGATAAGCAGTCAGAGTTTCTCCTCAGGGAGACATTACTGGGAAGTTGATGTCGGGGGGTCAGTGAGCTGGAGAGTCGGGATGTGTTACCCCAGTATAGACAGGAGAGGACGTCAGTCACAGATTGGATATAATAGGAAGTCCTGGGGTTTAGAGAGGTGGGAGTTGCGAGGTAATCAGTACTGTGTGATACATGACAAGAAGGAGATCCCATTACCCGGCGGTATCTCCAGTAACAGAGTCAGGATAGATCTGGATTATGAGGCCGGGCGGATCTCCTTTTATGAATTGTGTGACCCGATCCAACATCTTCACACCTTCACCACCACCTTCACTGAGCCCCTCCATGCTGTGATATGTGTATGGAATGGTTGTATAAAGATATGTGGGGGGAATCAAAGGTAAGAAATCTGCCCAGAGACTGGTGACATCACAGGGTGTAGAATCTGATTGGTAAAATCAATAGAAGAAAAGTGGACAACATTACTACCCTGTTTCCCCGAAAATTAGACCTAGCGTGATTGTCGGTGATGGCTGCAATATAAGCCCTACCCCCCAAATAAGCCCTACCCTGTTTCCCCAAAAATAAGCCCTACCCTGAAAATAAGACCTATAAGGACTTTAACTAGGGCTTATTTGGAGGGTAGGGCTTATATTGCAGCCATCACAGACAGTCACGCTAGGTCTTATTTTCGGGGAAACAGGGTATTTATAAAGCTGCAGGCTCCGGGGCCGTCATCTTCATCCTAAACCTCACTTCACTACCTAGTGCAGTGATTGGCGAACCTTGGCACCCCAGATGTTTTGGAACTACATTTCCCATGATGCTCATGTACTCTGCAGTGTAGTTGAGCATCATGGGAAATGTAGGTCCTAAAACATCTGGGGTGACAAGGTTCGCCATTACTGACCTAGTGTGTCACTGACCAGGAACAAGCATGCAGGAGGTCGGACTGTTCGGGCTTCACTGGCTGCATGCTTGTACTTGGGGTCCCATTAGAACGATTTACTCTCACTTCTTGTCTCGCTATATATAATATTTTACCAGATAGAAAGTGAGGGGGACACTCCAACAGACACATTTTTGTTAGTAGAGGGAAGGCTAGAACCTCTGTGAGATTTTTTTTATTTCTGACTGTGTCCTTGTAGATTTTCCTTCATTTCTTGTCTGGTGCAGTATTGTCACCAGGACAGGAAGTGAGAGGAAATCATTCTAATGTGGTCGCAGATGGCAGAAAAACCTGACATGGGTTCTACTCCTCCCCCACTCCATCCAAAACTAGAAAAACATCTTTTGTCCAGATACATACATTAATATCGACAATGAAAATTCCTAAAATTCAGTCATCACGGGTTTCTTTACATGACAAGTTAATTTGCTCCTCCAGCTCACTAATGCCTCGTTTCCACTGAGCGGATCGGTTCGGTTCGGTTCGGTTCGGTACGGTATGCTATTTTTCCATTATGAAAGTGGCCCATACAACCGAACCGAACCGTTCCATTTAGGGTCCTGCTTCAGATGTGGGGCCATAGAAAATGGAACAGTTCGGTTAGGGCGGAGCTACGACACATTCCACTGATTGGTGGACGTGTGACGCCATGCTAGGCATTTTTTCTAAACCCATGTATGGCCCCTGTTGGTCCGACTTGCAGTGGAAACGCTCGCCTGAATAGGCCGGACAATTCTAGGCCTTCCAAACCGATCCGACCCTAACCGATCCGCTCGGTGGAAACGAGGCATTAGATTGTCTGTAATAGTTGCCGCTATAATCACAAGCAAATTTAGTCTTGTTGCTATTGGTTATGTTGTAGAGGGGGCGGGGATTGATCAGCGATGATTCTGGCGGTGGTGTGGGTGTGGTGTGGTAGTGTGGACAGGTGACGGGGTGTATACAGTCTGAAGGAAGAGGAAATCCTCGGCTCTGTATATGGGAATATTGATCAGTGATGGGATGGATTGGATTATTGCTCGAATTTCCCTTAAACCCCTTTATTCTCTGCACCTCTATGATCCTTATGGGGCAGAACAATTTTTGGATTTACTCTATGGCCATATTCATCTGATAAAGAAAAAAAATATTATGTGATTTGTTAATGATTAAATTACATTATTAAGTGCTTATATGCTAATGTTACGATCTCTTTATAATATCAGGTTCTGTTGCTAGAATGGCTTTGCAGAAAGATGTAATTAGAACAAATTGTTGATCTCTGGATCCTTGGAAGGTCTTGTTGGGGAACATAGAGACAGTTGGCCTCCTTCTTCTACAATGAGTGATTTGGGAGTCTGGAGGTGGGACAAGCTGATTAGATGTTCAGAGATAACAGAACTTAATGTCTCTTGTAATCAATGTGCTGCTTGTGTAAATTCTTAGGTGAATGATTTATTATGTAAAATGTTGATGTTTGGGAAGGTCCTCAATGACAACTGTCCAGGATTGGAGGGTAAAAGCCTCCCGTTTGATGAAGAGGTCAGATCCGTGGTCCTCCTGCCATGTCTAAGGATCTCCGGACACCTTCATCTCTCTACTTTCTAATCTTTACTTTTACTTTGTGAGTCTTCTCTTTTAAATAAACTTCCAGAACCTTTACCGTGATCAGACGTTGTTATTTCCTTATCACATTCCACAATGTTTTTGGCATTAGGTGTAATAGCGATGTAACACAGAGATCAGTTTTCCGGGACACACAAACAAGGCTTTCTATTGTCACTGTTGTCCCTAATGTTTTATATAAGACAAAATGTAACAATGATATAATTTTGCTTAGAATGACCAATGTTAGTTTTTTTTTAGCAGTTAGTGTTACTGTAGATAAAAGATTCAATCACTCTTTATTTAGTCAGCGGTGATTGCGCTGTCGGGCAGTTGAAGGGCCATAGAAAAGAATCAGAGGTCTGGAAGTACTAAGACCAACAAGGCTGACAGTAATCAGAGCTCACAGGGGACCAACAAACGGTGTGGAGCCCATAAAAAATAAGTGTGGGGGGGAAACTCCATTCTGCAGATACTCTGACACTCCGGGGATACGTTTGTATGTCAAACTTTCCAATGCAATCAGCACCGGAGCTCAACCACAAGGCTCCTATCTGCTCTGTGTCTCTGACGGAACCCCAGTGCAGCCCACATGTGGTCACAGGCAGAAATAAATACCAGACAGAGATTGTAAAGCTGCCCATAGATAGGTAGGATTTCAAATGGAAATTTAATAGAAAAAGAATGTATGTTCGGCTTTCTAATCATTATTGGGGTCAAATCGATGTTCGTTTTCAACCGCAGCAAGGAGAACATTTGAAGGAGCGGGATGTAAAAATTTTCCAAAACAAATTCTTAAAAGTGAATGTGATTTTGTTTGGTAAAGTCCAATCATTGCAAAATCAAACATTAAAAGCAAAAACAAAATCTTTTGAACGACAATCAAGTGTTCTGAGAATTTTTGTATACATTTTCCTAAGACTTTTCATTTTAAATTCTATCCATCTATGACCGGCTTAAAGTGTTTGTAAAGCCTAAAGGTGTTTCTCACATTCTATGAATGAAGGTAAGAAACTTTCTCTGTCCAGCCCCCCCCCCCAATACTTACCTGAGCCCCTTTCTGCTCCAGCGATGTGCATGAGAGCCTCGGCTTTCTGGGGTCTCTCCCTCCTCATTGGCTTCCCGCTACCGTCAATCACATCCAGTGAGCCAATGAGGAGAGAGAGGGGGCGGGGCCCAGTTGCTGGTCTGTATGAGAATAGACACACAGAGCCGCAGCTCAGGAGCGTGCCAGCTTGGGTGGCTCTTGCTCTGGGGGCACGCAACAAGAGGGCGGGGCCAGGGTGGAGGTCCCGAGAAGAGGAGGATCGGAGTTGCTCTATGCAAAACTATTACACAGAGCAGGTAAGTATGACATGTTTGTTATTTTTAAAAAAACAAAAAAAACTTTGACTTTAATATCAATCCAAAGTAGAAATCCAGAATTATTTTTTCTCCCATGCATTGGGGCTGTGCCCGCACTACATGGGTTAACTAGCGGTATTGTGCATGGACTGTTCCTGATGTCATCACGCCCATAGACGGAACCTGGACGTGAGGATGGCAGGAACAGTACACCTCTGGGTGTGGGGGTGCGCTGTTTTCTGGAGGATCGATTATACAGCCTCTGTGCCCATCATATGCAGCCTCTGTGCCCATCATATGCAGCCTGCGCCCATTATATGCAGCCTGTGTCCATTATATGCAGCCTGTGCCCATTATATGCAGCCTGTGTCCATTATATGCAGCCTGTGCACATCATATGCAGCCTCTGTGCCCATCATATACAGCCTCTGTGCCCATTATATGCAGCCTGCGCACATATGTGCTGGGGGCACTTGTGGGGGTCAGATATATGCTGGGGGTAGCGCTTTGTGAGAGAAGAGGGCCAGCGCGTGGGGGGGGGGGGGGTTAGGATATGTGCTGGAGGGGTCCTTTGGGAAGGAAGAGAGATACTGCAAGGAGAGTTTGCCAGATTTCAAATCCAATCCACACTTCTAGCATTGTCTTCCCCCTGCCAAAGCCCCCCCAAGCACATATCCTCCTAACCCCTCGATCACTCCACATACTTTCTACCTTGTCCTTCTTTCCAGCCGCTCTCTCCCCCTCCCTCCTCCATCTACAGAGCCTAATAAAAACTTTCTACAGACCTGATATCAGCGCCGTCCCTGCTCCCCTCCTCCTCCTCGTGTGTGTACAGAACGGAGAAGGAGGAGGAGGAGGGGAGGAGCTTTGATACACGGACACTCTGCTCTGCTGAACCAAGCTGCTGTCAGGGAGAGGGGAGACTCGTCACTCTCGGTGCAGTCCGTGTGAATGATGTGTCCGGGTCTGGGGCAGAAGTAAACCCGAACACATCATTCAAAAACCGGACTGTCCGGGAGAAAACCGTAATAGTGGCAACCCTACTTTAGGCCTGTGTGTACAGCTACTTGTCAAACAGAAACCGATCTCTTGACCGTCTTCTGTCGAACGAGCATGCTGGAAAACTGGCACCCAATCGGCATCCATTCAGCACTTGCAGCTAATGGCCACAAGCGCTGACCGGTGTGTTCTGGTGGGGGGGGGGGTTGTGGTACCTCTGTCAGAACACAATAGCACAGCGAGGGAGATCACAGTACTAACATTGCATAGTTAGTACGGCCACCTCTCAGTGGGCTGAACGGAAAAAACACTTAACGTGTATAAAGCCCAAACGTTAATTTCTTTTGGATGAACTAGAGAAGGGTAAAAAACTACTGTTTATTATTAGGTTGTCTTTGTCCTGTATGGGAGATTTTCCTTTATTTTCTGTCCCAGAGACACACAACAGGAAGTGAGTAGAAATCTCTACAATTGGAGGGGAAATCCTCTCTTAGTCAGGTGTCCCCATTGGGAGAATGTCCCTCTATTCTTGTCCTTTGAAGGCATCTCCAGTCACTTTCTGTCTTGGTGACAAAGGTCATCAGGACAGATGGAGAAGGTGATTCTCCCCGACACAATCACAGATACATATTAAATACTGACAAGGGTTCTAACGCCTCAACAATCCAACCAACACTAAAAAAAAAAAACATTTGAGCTGTAACTATACTTTATACTTTAATACTGATCATTACATTTGGTTAAAGCGGAGTTCCAAATACTGCAGCTGCTGCCTTTTAATATTGGGACACCTACCTGTCCCAGGGTCCAGCGATGTCCTCACCCGAAGCCGATCTGTCCCTTGGCTCCCGGGTGCAGGCGTCGGCATCTTCAGTAAGGGAATCAGGAAGTGAAGCCTTACTGCTTCACAGCCTGGTACCCTACTGCGCATGCGCGAGTCGCGCTGTTCATCCCCACTGGTCCCTGCTGTCCTCTGGGGCCTGTGTGTCTCCCAGAAGACAGCGGGGGGGCGGAGGAGGGGCCGGACATGGCGTAGATCACAGAATCTGCAGAGATCTATCGCTGGAAGTGGGAGCAAATACCTGTATTAGACAGGTATCTTCTCCCGCCTCCCCCCTGAAAGGTGCCCAATGTGACACCGCAGGGGGGGGGGGGGGGGGGTCCGGAAAAGCATGAGTTCCATTTTTGGGTGGAACTCCGCTTTAGCTAACCATTTATATGAACACATCACTAACTCTATTCTTTATAGATGGGCAGATATGTCCCCAAGAACAGAAGACAAGGAGATATCTGCCCATCAACTAAGAGTCCACCATGACCATCACCAACACTGGCAGAAGACCACGTGTGTGGCATTTTTCATTCCTTGAATTTCTCCTCGCCTTTTTCAACTATGGTGCCCAGGCAGGGGTGGACTGATAACTCATGGGGCCCCCGGGCAATAGGAGATTATGGGGCCCCCAGGCAATCAGAGATTATGGGGCCACACAGTATACACATACATGTACACACAGTATACACAGACAGATGTAAAAAAAACACAGATTTATACATACTGTCCCTGGTTTTACTGAGGCTGGCAACCCTGATGTGGCCCCCTAGAGGCCCAGGGCCCTCGGGCAGTGCCCAAGTGGCTCAATGGTCAGTCCGCCCCTGTGCCCAGGTACCCTGAGGTGCCTTCACGCTTCTTCAGGGCTGCATTAATAAAATGCCTAAAAAAATTTCCCAAAAATTGTATACAAGCCATTGGGTGGATGAAGTCTGCCTTTAACTCACCCAGCCTATTGTCAATTGACAGCTGGGTTGTACATTTGTCATTCCAGGTGGATGTCAGACACAGCCAATGATTGATCAGAGCACCTGCTCGCTGTTGGTACCATGTGATCACTGTAACCAATCACAGCAGATGACAATTATAAACAATGGCTGGCTTTCTTTCATGGTATAGATGGAGAATATCCATCACCCCCATAATGATCCCCTATGGAGATTGTTATAGAGGAAGAACATCCAGCACCCCCATAATGACCCCTATGAAGATTGTTATAGAGGAAGAACATCCAGCACCCCCATAATGACCCCTATGAAGATTGTTATAGAGGAAGAATATCCAGCACCCCCATAATGACCCCTATGAAGATTGTTATAGAGGAAGAACATCCAGCACCCCCATAATGACCCCTATGAAGATTGTTATAGAGGGAGAACATTCAGCACCCCCATATTGACCCCTATGAAGATTGTTATAGATGGAAAACACCCAGCACCGTGATAGTTATCCCCCTATTGATATTGTTATAGACTGAGAACATCCAGAACCCCCATAATGACCTCTATGAAGATTGTTATAGACTGAGAACATCCAGCACCCCCATAATGACCCCTATGGAGATTGTTACAGAGGGAGAACATCCAGCACCCCCATAATAAACCCAGATGGAGATTTTTTTAGAGGGAGAACATCCAGCACCCCCATAATAAACCCCGATGGAGATTTTTATAGAGGGAGAACATCCAGCACCCCCATAGTGATCCCTTTGGAGATTGTTATAGACTAACAACATCCAGCACCCCCATAATGATCCCCTAAGGAGATTGGTATAGACAGACAACATCCAGCACCCCATAATTATCCCTATGAAGATTGTTCTAGACGGAGAACATCCAGCACCCCCATAATGACCCCTATGAAGATTATTATAGACTGAGAACATCCAGCACCCCCATAATGACCCCTATGGAGATTGTTACAGAGGGAGAACATCCAGCACCCCCATAATAAACCCAGATGGAGATTTTTTTAGAGGGAGAACATCCAGCACCCCCATAATAAACCCCGATGGAGATTTTTATAGAGGGAGAACATCCAGCACCCCCATAGTGATCCCTTTGGAGATTGTTATAGACTAACAACATCCAGCACCCCCATAATGATCCCCTAAGGAGATTGGTATAGACAGACAACATCCAGCACCCCATAATTATCCCTATGAAGATTGTTCTAGACGGAGAACATCCAGCACCCCCATAATGACCCCTTATGGAGATTTTTACAGAAAGAAAACATCCAGCACCCCCATAATAATCCCCTATGGAGATTGTTATAGACTGAGAACACCCAGCACCCCCATAATGACCCCTATGAAGATTGTTATAGAGGAAGAACATCCAGCACCCCCATAATGACCCCTATGAAGATTGTTATAGAGGGAGAACATTCAGCACCCCCATATTGACCCCTATGAAGATTGTTATAGATGGAAAACACCCAGCACCGTGATAGTTATCCCCCTATTGATATTGTTATAGACTGAGAACATCCAGCACCCCCATAATGACCCCTATGAAGTTTGTTATAGACTGAGAACATCCAGCACCCCCATAATGACCCCTATGGAGATTGTTACAGAGGGAGAACATCCAGCACCCCCATAATAAACCCAGATGGAGATTTTTTTAGAGGGAGAACATCCAGCACCCCCATAATAAACCCCGATGGAGATTTTTATAGAGGGAGAACATCCAGCACCCCCATAGTGATCCCTTTGGAGATTGTTATAGACTAACAACATCCAGCACCCCCATAATGATCCCCTAAGGAGATTGGTATAGACAGACAACATCCAGCACCCCATAATTATCCCTATGAAGATTGTTCTAGACGGAGAACATCCAGCACCCCCAAATTGACCCCTTATGGAGATTTTTATAGAAAGAAAACATCCAGCACCCCCATAATAATCCCCTATGGAGATTGTTATAGACTGAGAACACCCAGCACCCCCATAATGACCCCTATGGAGATTGTTATAGATGGAAAACATCCAACACCCCCATAATGATCCCCTATGGAGATTTTTATAGAGGGAGAACATACAGCACCCCATAATTATCCCTATGAAGATTGTTCTAGATGGAGAACATCCAGCACCCCATAATGATCCCCTATGGAGATTGTTATAGAGAGAGAACAACAGCACCCCCATAATGATCCCCTATGGAGATTGCTATAAATAGAGAACATCCAGCACCCCCATAATGATCCCCTATGGAGATTGCTATAAATAGAGAACATCCAGCACCCCCATAATGATCCCCTATGAGGATTGTTATAGAGGGAAAACATCCAGCACCCCCATAATGATCCCTATATATGAGGAGCTACAAATAAGAGGGTACATTTCCTCCATATTACGGCTTTCTCTGTAGAGACACATGGTGGGGGGGTTCTCCTCTCTGGGGGGGGTTTATATTTTATCCCCCATATCCTCGGCTGTGTGACTCTATAATAGTCTCTGGTATTTATTATGTATTCCTCGGCTGCTTTGTGTCAGAGATCCGCTCCCCGACTCTCCGTAGTGTGACCCCCAAACCTGGGACCAGGGGGGGCGCTATAATCTTCATCCTGATTGGCCTTCCAGGTGGAGGGAAGTCTTCCTCCGGACATTGTGGTGATGTGTGTATTATTGTACGGGTTATCACAGCGCAGGGGGGGAGGGGCATGCACTGTGATGTCATTCATTATTCATTGTCCCGTCACACAGCGGTGTTACTGCACCCCGCAATGTACAGAAATAAGGGGGGGTTATGGGTTCTCCTTTCCTTTTACCATAAAGAGACACAAATCTCTGATCTGAGAACTATTCACTCATCTGTCCTGATATCCTCTCTGAGATGAACCCCGCCCCCTTCCTCCCCTCCAACCAATTAAAACACAACAAACTCAGCCCTATAACCCCCGTTCTTACTCCCCTGTAGCCGCAGTCATGTGGCAGTCCATTCCCGAGTCTTCTCCTCAGTTTACTTCCTGGTTTGGGTCCTTCTTCGGGTGTCCATTCCAGTGCCTCCCTGACGTGGACACTTCCTATTGGCGTGCAGTGGGGTCCTCACAGGGGATCGGTGACCTCAGGTCTGACATCACAGTGGTGGATCAGTGTCCCCTCCCCCCTACCTGGAAACATTGGTGGTGTGGGACCAGGATGGGGAATGTAGCCCCTCCCTCTCTCGGTCCTGAGATGGAGGATCCAGGCCTGCTGTACAGGGACTACAAGAGGCTGATACCGGGTCACACTCCGCTACTTACACGGCTTGTATTTATAAATTACAATAATAGATGTAATAATGATTACAGAGCTGCATTCTCTTATATCTTTATTATCTGCCCCGGAGTTCTCTTTTACATGGTTTATTATTATTACATAACAATACATTTTCATACTCCTTTAATAAATATTTTATTATTTACTAATTGTATTAAATAGTTCATTCATTTTCATTAATATATTAATAATACCTATAAAACTAATATTACTCTGAGGATGATATTCTATGATGTCCTGATGTGCTATATACACTGATATAATATTATGTGACCTACAGAAAAATGGCCGCCCCCAGCTGGAGTCCTTTCACAGAGCAGAGTGACCTCTAGTGTCTGCTGGAGGATTCCCTGTGTATTCTGCGCAGTGTGTATTATGGGTTTGGACCTACGCAAAATGGCCGCCAGTCGGAGCCTCAGATAAACCTCGTTGTACCTCTAGTGTTTGGGGGGAAGAGACAGGAAAAGAAACTGTATGGAGAGGTGAGGAGGATACACAGAGGAATCAATGAATAATACTGATTATAGGTGATCAATAATCAATGTGAGAGGAGAGACATAGATTTATATCTTATTACAGAGATCTCAGCAGCCTGTACCAGAGGAGCTTACACTCTAATGTCCCCCCCCCCCCCCCACAGTCACATCAGTCTCTGTACAGAGGAGCTTACACTCTAATGTCCCCTCCCCCCACAGTCACATCAGTCTCTATACAGAGGAGCTTACACTCTAATGTCCCCTCCCCCCCCCCACAGTCACATCAGTCTCTGTACAGAGGAGCTTACACTCTAATGTCGTCCCCCCCCCCACAGTCACATCAGTCTCTGTACAGAGGAGCTTACACTCTAATGTCCCCTCCCCCCACAGTCACATCAGTCTCTATACAGAGGAGCTTACACTCTAATGTCCCCTCCCCCCCCCCACAGTCACATCAGTCTCTGTACAGAGGAGCTTACACTCTAATGTCCCCTCCCCCCACAGTCACATCAGTCTCTATACAGAGGAGCTTACACTCTAATGTCCCCTCCCCCCCCCCACAGTCACATCAGTCTCTGTACAGAGGAGCTTACACTCTAATGTCCCCTCCCCCCACAGTCACATCAGTCTCTGTACAGAGGAGCTTACACTCTAATGTCCCCTCCCCCCACAGTCACATCAGTCTCTGTACAGAGGAGCTTACACTCTAATGTCCCCTCCCCCCACAGTCACATCAGTCTCTGTACAGAGGAGCTTACACTCTAATGTCCCCCCCCCCCCCCCACAGTCACATCAGTCTCTGTACAGAGGAGCTTACACTCTAATGTCCCCCCCCCCCCCACAGTCACATCAGTCTCTGTACAGAGGAGCTTACACTCTAATGTCCCCCCCCCCCAACAGTCACATCAGTCTCTGTACAGAGGAGCTTACACTCTAATGTCCCCTCCCCCCACAGTCACATCAGTCTCTGTACAGAGGAGCTTACACTCTAATGTCCCCTCCCCCCCACAGTCACATCAGTCTCTGTACAGAGGAGCTTACACTCTAATGTCCCCTCCCCCCACAGTCACATCAGTCTCTGTACAGAGGAGCTTACACTCTAATGTCCCCTCCCCCCACAGTCACATCAGTCTCTGTACAGAGGAGCTTACACTCTAATGTCCCCTCCCCCACAGTCACATCAGTCTCTGTACAGAGGAGCTTACACTCTAATGTCCCCTCCCCCCACAGTCACATCAGTCTCTGTACAGAGGAGCTTACACTCTAATGTCCCCTCCCCCCCACAGTCACATCAGTCTCTGTACAGAGGAGCTTACACTCTAATGTCCCCTCCCCCCACAGTCACATCAGTCTCTGTACAGAGGAGCTTACACTCTAATGTCCCCTCCCCCCACAGTCACATCAGTCTCTGTACAGAGGAGCTTACACTCTAATGTCCCCTCCCCCACAGTCACATCAGTCTCTGTACAGAGGAGCTTACACTCTAATGTCCCCTCCCCCACAGTCACATCAGTCTCTGTACAGAGGAGCTTACACTCTAATGTCCCCTCCCCCCCCACAGTCACATCAGTCTCTGTACAGAGGAGCTTACACTCTAATGTCCCCTCCCCCCACAGTCACATCAGTCTCTATACAGAGGAGCTTACACTCTAATGTCCCCTCCCCCCACAGTCACATCAGTCTCTGTACAGAGGAGCTTACACTCTAATGTCCCCTCCCCCCCACATCAGTCTCTGTACAGAGGAGCTTACACTCTAATGTCCCCTCCCCCCACAGTCACATCAGTCTCTGTACAGAGGAGCTTACACTCTAATGTCCCCTCCCCCCCACAGTCACATCATTCTCTGTACAGAGGAGCTTACACTCTAATGTCCCCTCCCCCCACAGTCACATCAGTCTCTGCACAGAGGAGCTTACACTCTAATGTCCCCTCCCCCCACAGTCACATCAGTCTCTGTACAGAGGAGCTTACACTCTAATGTCCCCTCCCCCCCACAGTCACATCAGTCTCTGCACAGAGGAGCTTACACTCTAATGTCCCCTCCCCCCACAGTCACATCAGTCTCTGTACAGAGGAGCTTACACTCTAATGTCCCCTCCCCCACAGTCACATCAGTCTCTGTACAGAGGAGCTTACACTCTAATGTCCCCTCCCCCCCACAGTCACATCAGTCTCTATACAGAGGAGCTTACACTCTAATGTCCCCTCCCCCCACAGTCACATCAGTCTCTGTACAGAGGAGCTTACACTCTAATGTCCCCTCCCCCCACAGTCACATCAGTCTCTGTACAGAGGAGCTTACACTCTAATGTCCCCTCCCCCCACAGCCACATCAGTCTCTGTACAGAGGAGCTTACACTCTAATGTCCCCTCCCCCACAGTCACATCAGTCTCTGTACAGAGGAGCTTACACTCTAATGTCCCCTCCCCCCCACAGTCACATCAGTCTCTATACAGAGGAGCTTACACTCTAATGTCCCCTCCCCCCACAGTCACATCAGTCTCTGTACAGAGGAGCTTACACTCTAATGTCCCCTCCCCCCACAGTCACATCAGTCTCTGTACAGAGGAGCTTACACTCTAATGTCCCCTCCCCCCACAGTCACATCAGTCTCTGTACAGAGGAGCTTACACTCTAATGTCCCCTCCCCCCACATCAGTCTCTGTACAGAGGAGCTTACACTCTAATGTCCCCTCCCCCCACAGTCACATCAGTCTCTATACAGAGGAGCTTACACTCTAATGTCCCCTCCCCCCACAGTCACATCAGTCTCTGTACAGAGGAGCTTACACTCTAATGTCCCCTCCCCCACAGTCACATCAGTCTCTGTACAGAGGAGCTTACACTCTAATGTCCCCTCCCCCCACAGTCACATCAGTCTCTGTACAGAGGAGCTTACACTCTAATGTCCCCTCCCCCCCCACAGTCACATCAGTCTCTGTACAGAGGAGCTTACACTCTAATGTCCCCCCCCCCCACAGTCACATCAGTCTCTGTACAGAGGAGCTTACACTCTAATGTCCCCTCCCCCCACAGTCACATCAGTCTCTGTACAGAGGAGCTTACACTCTAATGTCCCCTCCCCCCCACAGTCACATCAGTCTCTGTACAGAGGAGCTTACACTCTAATGTCCCCTCCCCCCCACAGTCACATCAGTCTCTGTACAGAGGAGCTTACACTCTAATGTCCCCCCCCTCACAGTCACATCAGTCTCTGTACAGAGGAGCTTACACTCTAATGTCCCCCCCCCCCCCCACAGCCACATCAGTCTCTGTACAGAGGAGCTTACACTCTAATGTCCCCTCCCCCCACAGTCACATCAGTCTCTGTACAGAGGAGCTTACACTCTAATGTCCCCTCCCCCCACAGTCACATCAGTCTCTGTACAGAGGAGCTTACACTCTAATGTCCCCTCCCCCCACAGTCACATCAGTCTCTGTACAGAGGAGCTTACACTCTAATGTCCCCTCCCCCTCCACAGTCACATCAGTCTCTGTACAGAGGAGCTTACACTCTAATGTCCCCTCCCCCCACAGTCACATCAGTCTCTGTACAGAGGAGCTTACACTCTAATGTCCCCTCCCCCCACAGTCACATCAGTCTCTGTACAGAGGAGCTTACACTCTAATGTCCCCTCCCCCCCACAGTCACATCAGTCTCTGTACAGAGGAGCTTACACTCTAATGTCCCCTCCCCCCCACATCAGTCTCTGTACAGAGGAGCTTACACTCTAATGTCCCCTCCCCCCCACAGTCACATCAGTCTCTGTACAGAGGAGCTTACACTCTAATGTCCCCTCCCCCCCACATCAGTCTCTGTACAGAGGAGCTTACACTCTAATGTCCCCTCCCCCCACAGTCACATCAGTCTCTGTACAGAGGAGCTTACACTCTAATGTCCCCTCCCCCCACAGTCACATCAGTCTCTGTACAGAGGAGCTTACACTCTAATGTCCCCTCCCCCCACAGTCACATCAGTCTCTGTACAGAGGAGCTTACACTCTAATGTCCCCTCCCCCCACAGTCACATCAGTCTCTGTACAGAGGAGCTTACACTCTAATGTCCCCTCCCCCCCACAGTCACATCAGTCTCTGTACAGAGGAGCTTACACTCTAATGTCCCCTCCCCCCCACAGTCACATCAGTCTGTACAGAGGAGCTTACACTCTAATGTCCCCTCCCCCCACAGTCACATCAGTCTCTGTACAGAGGAGCTTACACTCTAATGTCCCCCCCCCCCACAGTCACATCAGTCTCTGTACAGAGGAGCTTACACTCTAATGTCCCCCCCCCCCCACAGTCACATCAGTCTCTGTACAGAGGAGCTTACACTCTAATGTCCCCTCCCCCCCACAGTCACATCAGTCTCTGTACAGAGGAGCTTACACTCTAATGTCCCCTCCCCCCCCACAGTCACATCAGTCTCTGTACAGAGGAGCTTACACTCTAATGTCCCCTCCCCCCACAGTCACATCAGTCTCTATACAGAGGAGCTTACACTCTAATGTCCCCTCCCCCCATAGTCACATCAGTCTCTGTACAGAGGAGCTTACACTCTAATGTCCCCTCCCCCCACAGTCACATCAGTCTCTATACAGAGGAGCTTACACTCTAATGTCCCCTCCCCCCACAGCCACATCAGTCTCTGTACAGAGGAGCTTACACTCTAATGTCCCCTCCCCCACAGTCACATCAGTCTCTGTACAGAGGAGCTTACACTCTAATGTCCCCTCCCCCCCACAGTCACATCAGTCTCTATACAGAGGAGCTTACACTCTAATGTCCCCCCCCCCCACAGTCACATCAGTCTCTGTACAGAGGAGCTTACACTCTAATGTCCCTCCCCCCCACAGTCACATTAGTCTCTGTACAGAGGAGCTTACACTCTAATGTCCCCTCCCCCACAGTCACATCAGTCTCTGTACAGAGGAGCTTACACTCTAATGTCCCCTCCCCCACAGTCACATCAGTCTCTGTACAGAGGAGCTTACACTCTAATGTCCCCTCCCCCCACAGTCACATCAGTCTCTGTACAGAGGAGCTTACACTCTAATGTCCCCTCCCCCCACATCAGTCTCTGTACAGAGGAGCTTACACTCTAATGTCCCCTCCCCCCACAGTCACATCAGTCTCTATACAGAGGAGCTTACACTCTAATGTCCCCTCCCCCCACAGTCACATCAGTCTCTGTACAGAGGAGCTTACACTCTAATGTCCCCTCCCCCACAGTCACATCAGTCTCTGTACAGAGGAGCTTACACTCTAATGTCCCCTCCCCCCACAGTCACATCAGTCTCTGTACAGAGGAGCTTACACTCTAATGTCCCCTCCCCCCCCACAGTCACATCAGTCTCTGTACAGAGGAGCTTACACTCTAATGTCCCCTCCCCCACAGTCACATCAGTCTCTGTACAGAGGAGCTTACACTCTAATGTCCCCTCCCCCCACAGTCACATCAGTCTCTGTACAGAGGAGCTTACACTCTAATGTCCCCTCCCCCCACAGTCACATCAGTCTCTGTACAGAGGAGCTTACACTCTAATGTCCCCTCCCCCCCACAGTCACATCAGTCTCTGTACAGAGGAGCTTACACTCTAATGTCCCCTCCCCCCACAGTCACATCAGTCTCTGTACAGAGGAGCTTACACTCTAATGTCCCCTCCCCCACAGTCACATCAGTCTCTATACAGAGGAGCTTACACTCTAATGTCCCCTCCCCCACATCAGTCTCTGTACAGAGGAGCTTACACTCTAATGTCCCCCCCCCCCCACAGCCACATCAGTCTCTGTACAGAGGAGCTTACACTCTAATGTCCCCTCCCCCCCACAGTCACATCAGTCTCTGTACAGAGGAGCTTACACTCTAATGTCCCCTCCCCCCCACATCAGTCTCTGTACAGAGGAGCTTACACTCTAATGTCCCCTCCCCCCCACAGTCACATCAGTCTCTGTACAGAGGAGCTTACACTCTAATGTCCCCTCCCCCCCACATCAGTCTCTGTACAGAGGAGCTTACACTCTAATGTCCCCTCCCCCCACAGTCACATCAGTCTCTGTACAGAGGAGCTTACACTCTAATGTCCCCTCCCCCCACAGTCACATCAGTCTCTGTACAGAGGAGCTTACACTCTAATGTCCCCTCCCCCCACAGTCACATCAGTCTCTGTACAGAGGAGCTTACACTCTAATGTCCCCTCCCCCCACAGTCACATCAGTCTCTGTACAGAGGAGCTTACACTCTAATGTCCCCTCCCCCCCACAGTCACATCAGTCTCTGTACAGAGGAGCTTACACTCTAATGTCCCCTCCCCCCCACAGTCACATCAGTCTGTACAGAGGAGCTTACACTCTAATGTCCCCTCCCCCCACAGTCACATCAGTCTCTGTACAGAGGAGCTTACACTCTAATGTCCCCCCCCCCCACAGTCACATCAGTCTCTGTACAGAGGAGCTTACACTCTAATGTCCCCTCCCCCCACAGTCACATCAGTCTGTACAGAGGAGCTTACACTCTAATGTCCCCCCCCCCCCACAGTCACATCAGTCTCTGTACAGAGGAGCTTACACTCTAATGTCCCCTCCCCCCCACAGTCACATCAGTCTCTGTACAGAGGAGCTTACACTCTAATGTCCCCTCCCCCCCACAGTCACATCAGTCTCTGTACAGAGGAGCTTACACTCTAATGTCCCCTCCCCCCACAGTCACATCAGTCTCTATACAGAGGAGCTTACACTCTAATGTCCCCTCCCCCCATAGTCACATCAGTCTCTGTACAGAGGAGCTTACACTCTAATGTCCCCTCCCCCCACAGTCACATCAGTCTCTATACAGAGGAGCTTACACTCTAATGTCCCCTCCCCCCATAGTCACATCAGTCTCTGTACAGAGGAGCTTACACTCTAATGTCCCCTCCCCCCACAGTCACATCAGTCTCTATACAGAGGAGCTTACACTCTAATGTCCCCTCCCCCCATAGTCACATCAGTCTCTGTACAGAGGAGCTTACACTCTAATGTCCCCTCCCCCACAGTCACATCAGTCTCTGTACAGAGGAGCTTACACTCTAATGTCCCCTCCCCCCCACAGTCACATCAGTCTCTATACAGAGGAGCTTACACTCTAATGTCCCCCCCCCCCCCACAGTCACATCAGTCTCTGTACAGAGGAGCTTACACTCTAATGTCCCTCCCCCCACAGTCACATTAGTCTCTGTACAGAGGAGCTTACACTCTAATGTCCCCTCCCCCCACAGTCACATCAGTCTCTGTACAGAGGAGCTTACACTCTAATGTCCCTCCCCCCCACAGTCACATTAGTCTCTGTACAGAGGAGCTTACACTCTAATGTCCCCTCCCCCACAGTCACATCAGTCTCTGTACAGAGGAGCTTACACTCTAATGTCCCCTCCCCCACAGTCACATCAGTCTCTGTACAGAGGAGCTTACACTCTAATGTCCCCTCCCCCCACAGTCACATCAGTCTCTGTACAGAGGAGCTTACACTCTAATGTCCCCTCCCCCACAGTCACATCAGTCTCTGTACAGAGGAGCTTACACTCTAATGTCCCCTCCCCCCACATCAGTCTCTGTACAGAGGAGCTTACACTCTAATGTCCCCTCCCCCCACAGTCACATCAGTCTGTACAGAGGAGCTTACACTCTAATGTCCCCTCCCCCCACAGTCACATCAGTCTCTGTACAGAGGAGCTTACACTCTAATGTCCCCTCCCCCCACAGTCACATCAGTCTCTGTACAGAGGAGCTTACACTCTAATGTCCCCTCCCCCACAGTCACATCAGTCTCTGTACAGAGGAGCTTACACTCTAATGTCCCCTCCCCCCACATCAGTCTCTGTACAGAGGAGCTTACACTCTAATGTCCCCTCCCCCCACAGTCACATCAGTCTCTATACAGAGGAGCTTACACTCTAATGTCCCCTCCCCCCACAGTCACATCAGTCTCTGTACAGAGGAGCTTACACTCTAATGTCCCCTCCCCCCACAGTCACATCAGTCTCTGTACAGAGGAGCTTACACTCTAATGTCCCCTCCCCCCACAGTCACATCAGTCTCTGTACAGGGGAGCTTACACTCTAATGTCCCCTCCCCCACAGTCACATCAGTCTCTGTACAGAGGAGCTTACACTCTAATGTCCCCTCCCCCCACAGTCACATCAGTCTCTGTACAGAGGAGCTTACACTCTAATGTCCCCTCCCCCCCCACAGTCACATCAGTCTCTGTACAGAGGAGCTTACACTCTAATGTCCCCCCCCCCCACAGTCACATCAGTCTCTGTACAGAGGAGCTTACACTCTAATGTCCCCTCCCCCCACAGTCACATCAGTCTCTGTACAGAGGAGCTTACACTCTAATGTCCCCTCCCCCCCACAGTCACATCAGTCTCTGTACAGAGGAGCTTACACTCTAATGTCCCCTCCCCCCCACAGTCACATCAGTCTCTGTACAGAGGAGCTTACACTCTAATGTCCCCCCCCTCACAGTCACATCAGTCTCTGTACAGAGGAGCTTACACTCTAATGTCCCCCCCCCCCCCCACAGCCACATCAGTCTCTGTACAGAGGAGCTTACACTCTAATGTCCCCTCCCCCCACAGTCACATCAGTCTCTGTACAGAGGAGCTTACACTCTAATGTCCCCTCCCCCCACAGTCACATCAGTCTCTGTACAGAGGAGCTTACACTCTAATGTCCCCTCCCCCCACAGTCACATCAGTCTCTGTACAGAGGAGCTTACACTCTAATGTCCCCTCCCCCTCCACAGTCACATCAGTCTCTGTACAGAGGAGCTTACACTCTAATGTCCCCTCCCCCCACAGTCACATCAGTCTCTGTACAGAGGAGCTTACACTCTAATGTCCCCTCCCCCCACAGTCACATCAGTCTCTGTACAGAGGAGCTTACACTCTAATGTCCCCTCCCCCCCACAGTCACATCAGTCTCTGTACAGAGGAGCTTACACTCTAATGTCCCCTCCCCCCCACATCAGTCTCTGTACAGAGGAGCTTACACTCTAATGTCCCCTCCCCCCCACAGTCACATCAGTCTCTGTACAGAGGAGTTTACACTCTAATGTCCCCTCCCCCCACAGTCACATCAGTCTCTGTACAGAGGAGCTTACACTCTAATGTCCCCTCCCCCCACAGTCACATCAGTCTCTGTACAGAGGAGCTTACACTCTAATGTCCCCTCCCCCCACAGTCACATCAGTCTCTGTACAGAGGAGCTTACACTCTAATGTCCCCTCCCCCCCACAGTCACATCAGTCTCTGTACAGAGGAGCTTACACTCTAATGTCCCCTCCCCCCCACAGTCACATCAGTCTGTACAGAGGAGCTTACACTCTAATGTCCCCTCCCCCACAGTCACATCAGTCTCTGTACAGAGGAGCTTACACTCTAATGTCCCCTCCCCCACAGTCACATCAGTCTCTGTACAGAGGAGCTTACACTCTAATGTCCCCTCCCCCCCACATCAGTCTCTGTACAGAGGAGCTTACACTCTAATGTCCCCTCCCCCCACAGTCACATCAGTCTCTATACAGAGGAGCTTACACTCTAATGTCCCCTCCCCCCCACAGTCACATCAGTCTCTGTACAGAGGAGCTTACACTCTAATGTCCCCTCCCCCCACAGTCACATCAGTCTCTGTACAGAGGAGCTTACACTCTAATGTCCCCTCCCCCCACAGTCACATCAGTCTCTGTACAGAGGAGCTTACACTCTAATGTCCCCCCCCCCACAGTCACATCAGTCTCTGTACAGAGGAGCTTACACTCTAATGTCCCCTCCTCCCCCACAGTCACATCAGTCTCTGTACAGAGGAGCTTACACTCTAATGTCCCCTCCCCCCACAGTCACATCAGTCTCTGTACAGAGGAGCTTACACTCTAATGTCCCCTCCCCCCCACAGTCACATCAGTCTCTGTACAGAGGAGCTTACACTCTAATGTCCCCTCCCCCCCCCCACAGTCACATCAGTCTCTGTACAGAGGAGCTTACACTCTAATGTCCCCTCCCCCCACAGTCACATCAGTCTCTATACAGAGGAGCTTACACTCTAATGTCCCCTCCCCCCCACAGTCACATCAGTCTCTGTACAGAGGAGCTTACACTCTAATGTCCCCTCCCCCCCCACAGTCACATCAGTCTCTGTACAGAGGAGCTTACACTCTAATGCCCCCTCCCCCCCCCACACAGTCACATCAGTCTCTGTACAGAGGAGCTTACACTCTAATGTCCCCTCCCCCACAGTCACATCAGTCTCTATACAGAGGAGCTTACACTCTAATGTCCCCTCCCCCCACAGTCACATCAGTCTCTGTACAGAGGAGCTTACACTCTAATGTCCCCTCCCCCCCACAGTCACATCAGTCTCTGTACAGAGGAGCTTACACTCTAATGTCCCCTCCCCCCCACAGTCACATCAGTCTCTGTACAGAGGAGCTTACACTCTAATGTCCCCTCCTCCCCACAGTCACATCAGTCTCTGTACAGAGGAGCTTACACTCTAATGTCCCCTCCCCCCCCACATCAGTCTCTGTACAGAGGAGCTTACACTCTAATGTCCCCTCCCCCCCCACACAGTCACATCAGTCTCTGTACAGAGGAGCTTACACTCTAATGTCCCCTCCTCCCCCACAGTCACATCAATCTCTGTACAGAGGAGCTTACACTCTAATGTCCCCTCCCCCTCCACATCAGTCTCTGTACAGAGGAGCTTACACTCTAATGTCCCCTCCCCCCCCCCACAGTCACATCAGTCTCTGTACAGAGGAGCTTACACTCTAATGTCCCCTCCCCCCACAGTCACATCAGTCTCTGTACAGAGGAGCTTACACTCTAATGTCCCCTCCCCCCACAGTCACATCAGTCTCTATACAGAGGAGCTTACACTCTAATGTCCCCTCCCCCACAGTCACATCAGTCTCTGTACAGAGGAGCTTACACTCTAATGTCCCCTCCCCCCACAGTCACATCAGTCTCTGTACAGAGGAGCTTACACTCTAATGTCCCCTCCCCCACAGTCACATCAGTCTCTGTACAGAGGAGCTTACACTCTAATGTCCCCTCCCCCCACAGTCACATCAGTCTCTGTACAGAGGAGCTTACACTCTAATGTCCCCTCCCCCCACAGTCACATCAGTCTCTGTACAGAGGAGCTTACACTCTAATGTCCCCTCCCCCCCACATCAGTCTCTGTACAGAGGAGCTTACACTCTAATGTCCCCTCCCCCCCACAGTCACATCAGTCTCTGTACAGAGGAGCTTACACTCTAATGTCCCCTCCCCCCACAGTCACATCAGTCTCTATACAGAGGAGCTTACACTCTAATGTCCCCTCCCCCCACAGTCACATCAGTCTCTGTACAGAGGAGCTTACACTCTAATGTCCCCTCCCCCCCACATCAGTCTCTGTACAGAGGAGCTTACACTCTAATGTCCCCTCCCCCCCACAGTCACATCAGTCTCTGTACAGAGGAGCTTACACTCTAATGTCCCCTCCCCCCACAGTCACATCAGTCTCTGTACAGAGGAGCTTACACTCTAATGTCCCCTCCCCCCCACATCAGTCTCTGTACAGAGGAGCTTACACTCTAATGTCCCCTCCCCCCCACAGTCACATCAGTCTCTGTACAGAGGAGCTTACACTCTAATGTCCCCTCCCCCCCACATCAGTCTCTGTACAGAGGAGCTTACACTCTAATGTCCCCTCCCCCACAGTCACATCAGTCTCTGTACAGAGGAGCTTACACTCTAATGTCCCCTCCCCCCACAGTCACATCAGTCTCTGTACAGAGGAGCTTACACTCTAATGTCCCCTCCCCCCACAGTCACATCAGTCTCTGTACAGAGGAGCTTACACTCTAATGTCCCCTCCCCCCCACATCAGTCTCTGTACAGAGGAGCTTACACTCTAATGTCCCCTCCCCCCCACAGTCACATCAGTCTCTGTACAGAGGAGCTTACACTCTAATGTCCCCTCCCCCCACAGTCACATCAGTCTCTATACAGAGGAGCTTACACTCTAATGTCCCCTCCCCCCACAGTCACATCAGTCTCTGTACAGAGGAGCTTACACTCTAATGTCCCCTCCCCCCCACATCAGTCTCTGTACAGAGGAGCTTACACTCTAATGTCCCCTCCCCCCCACAGTCACATCAGTCTCTGTACAGAGGAGCTTACACTCTAATGTCCCCTCCCCCCACAGTCACATCAGTCTCTGTACAGAGGAGCTTACACTCTAATGTCCCCTCCCCCCCACATCAGTCTCTGTACAGAGGAGCTTACACTCTAATGTCCCCTCCCCCCCACAGTCACATCAGTCTCTGTACAGAGGAGCTTACACTCTAATGTCCCCTCCCCCCCACATCAGTCTCTGTACAGAGGAGCTTACACTCTAATGTCCCCTCCCCCCCACAGTCACATCAGTCTCTATACAGAGGAGCTTACACTCTAATGTCCCCTCCCCCCACAGTCACATCAGTCTCTGTACAGAGGAGCTTACACTCTAATGTCCCCTCCCCCCACATCAGTCTCTGTACAGAGGAGCTTACACTCTAATGTCCCCTCCCCCCCACAGTCACATCAGTCTCTGTACAGAGGAGCTTACACTCTAATGTCCCCTCCCCCCACAGTCACATCAGTCTCTGTACAGAGGAGCTTACACTCTAATGTCCCCTCCCCCCACAGTCACATCAGTCTCTGTACAGAGGAGCTTACACTCTAATGTCCCCTCCCCCCCACAGTCACATCAGTCTCTGTACAGAGGAGCTTACACTCTAATGTCCCCTCCCCCCCACAGTCACATCAGTCTCTGTACAGAGGAGCTTACACTCTAATGCCCCCTCCCCCCACAGTCACATCAGTCTTCAATTTTTTTCAATTTTTTTTTTTTTTTACAAATCTGTGAAAAGTGTGGGGGGCATTTGTATGGCGCCCCCCGGAGTCAATACTTTTTAGAACCCCCTTTTTCTGCAATTACAACTGCAAGTGACATTTTTGCCCATTCTTCTTCTTTGTAAAATATCTCAAGCTCTGTCAGATTGGATGGAGAGCGTCTGTGAACAGCAATTTTCAAGTCTTGCCACAGATTCTCAATGTGATTTAGGTCTGGACTGTGACTGGGCCATTCTAACACATGAATGTGCTTTGATCTAAACCATTCCATTGTAGCTCTGGCTGGATGTTTCGGGTCGTTGTCCTGCTGGAAGGTGAACCTCCACCCCAGTCTCAAGTCTTTTGCAGACTAACAGGTTTTCTTCTAAGATTGTCCTGTATTTGGCTCCATCCATCTTCCCATCAACTCTGACCAGCTTCCCTGTCCCAGCTGAAGAAAACCATCCCCACACCATGATGCTGCCACCACCATGTTTCACGGTGGGGATGGTGTGTTCAGGGTGATGTGCAGTGTTAGTTTGGACGGCCATGTCTTGGTAGGTTTGCAGTTGTGCCATACTCTTTCCATTTTCCGATGATGGATTGAACAGAGCTCCGTGAGATGATCAAAGCTTGGGAGATTTTTTTATAACCTAACCCTGCTTTATACTTCTCCACAACTTTATCCCTGACCTGTCTGGTGTGTTCCTTGGTCTTCATGATGCTGTTTGTTCACTAATTTTCTCTAACAAACCTCTGAGGGCTTCACAGAACAGCTGTATTTATACTGAGATCAAGTGACACACAGGTGGACTCTATTTACTAATTAGGTGACTTCTGAAGGCAATTGGTTCCACTAGATTTTAGTTAGGAGTATCAGAGTAAAGGGGGTGCCATGCAAATGCCCCCCCCCACACACACTTTTCACATATTTATTTGTAAAAAAAAATTTAAAAACATTTATCATTTTCCTTCCACTTCACAATTATGAGCCACTTTGTGTTGGTCTATCACATAAAATCCCAATAAAATACATTTTAGTTTTTGGTTGTAACATGACAAAATGGGTAAAATTTCCAGGGGTATGAATACTTTTTCAAGGCACTGCATATAACTAGAGGGATCACCAGCAGGAGGAAGGAGGTCCTGATTCCTCTATATAGATCTTTATATCACTAGAGAGGTCACCAGAAGGAGGAAGGAGGTCCTGATTTCTCTATATAGATCTTTATATCACTAGAGGGATCACCAGCAGGAGGAAGGAGGTCCTGATTTCTCTATATAGATCTTTATATCACTAGAGGGATCACCAGCAGGAGGAAGGAGGTCCTGATTCCTCTATATGGATCTTTATATCACTAGAGGGATCACCAGCAGGAGGAAGGAGGTCCTGATTCCTCTATATGGATCTTTATATCACTAGAGGGATCACCAGCGGGAGGAAGGAGGTCCTGATTCCTCTATATGGATCTTTATATCACTAGAGGGGTCACCAGCAGGAGGAAGGAGATCCAGATTCCTCTATATCAGGGGTCTCAAACTGGTGGCCCTCCAGCTGTTGCGGAACTACAAGTCCCATCATGCCTCTGCCTGTGGGAGTCATGCTTGTAACTGTCAGTCTTGCAATGCCTCATGGGACTTGTAGTTTCACAACAGCTGGGGGGCCGCCAGTTTGAGACCCCTGCTCTATATAGATCTTTATATCACTAGAGGGATCACCAGCGGGAGGAAGGAGGTCCTGATTCCTCTATATGAATCTTTCTATCACTAGAGGGATCACCAGCTGGAGGAAGGAGGTCCTGATTCCTCTATATGAATCTTTCTATCACTAGAGGGATCACTAGCAGGAGGAAGGAGGTCCTGATTCCTCCATATAGCTCTTTATATCACTAGAGAGGTCATCAGCAGGAGGAAGGAGGTCCCGATTCCTCTATATAGATCTTTCTATCACTAGAGGGGTCACCAGAAGGAGGAAGGAGGTCCTGATTCCTCTATATAGATTTTTCTATCACTAGAGGGATCACCAGCAGGAGGAAGGAGGTCCTGATTCCTCTATATAGATCTTTAGTGAGACCTCACCTAGAATACTGTGTCCAGTTCTGAAGACCTCACTTACACAAAGATATTGATAAAATACAACGAGTCTTAACAAAAATGGTGAAATGTTTGGGGAATCAAACATATCAGGAGAGACTTTGGGAACCTAATATGTACAGTCTGGAGGAAATAAGGGAAAGGGGAGACATGACTGAAACCTATAAATGCATAAAGTGGGTGACTAAGGTTCAGGAGGGCGATTTTTTCATTATGAAACCAAAATTAAGAACATGGGGACACGACCTCCAACTAAGTGGAGGAACGTTCAAAACTAATCTTAGAAAGTATTATTTTACTGAAAGGGCAGTTGACGATTGGAATAAACTACCAGCCGAGGTAGTGAGACAGTCAATTGTAAATGGCTTCAAACATGCTTGGGACAAACATAGATCTACACTCAGAAAAAAAGTTTAAAAAAATCTTCAAAACGTATGAAAAATAAAATAAAAATGGGAAGACTCGTGGACTACTAGGTCTTTTTTCTGCCATCACTTTTCTATGTTAGGTGTGGGTAAGAGCTAAGGATGTATAGGAAGTCACTCCGGTAATATATGGTTTCCTTACATTTTTCTTATCTTAATGGTACGGTACTGGACACAGGGAACTTATTCCTACGCCATGGGTTTTAAGTTGGTACCCTCAGGTATCTGGGCAAGCCTTAGAGTTCATGTCCTCTGGCGGCACCTTCCCTTTAACCCTACTTTTGCTCCTGTGAGACCTCACTCTAGTGAGGTATAGGAAACTATAGTTACCCTCCAAAGTGGATGTAGGGGATCGCTGGGTAAAACAAGGCTTAACCATGGCTGCTGACCAGACCCTTAAAATGGCTGCTGATCAATAGGGGGGAGCTGTCTTCCCAAAAAAAAAAGTATCTGGCTATGCTTCTATCGGACCTAAGGCAACCCTTCCTTGTCTCTCAATGGGACTATTTAAAGAGCAGCACTAGGCATGTGTAGGTACCCCTTACTTTTGCGCAATGCCTATTGCGATTTTTTTTTTTTTTTTTTTTTTTTACCAAAAATATGTAGAAGAATATATATCGGTCTAAACTTAGCTTTTTTTTTAACAAAAATTGCGGATATTTATTATAGCAAAAAGTACTAAATATTGTGGGGTTTTTTTTTCAAAATTGTGGTTCTTTTTTTGTTTATAGCGCAAAAACTAAAAACCGCAGAGGTGATCAAATACCACCAAAAGAAAGCTCTATTTGTGGGGGAAAAAAAAAAGGATGCCAATTTTGTTTGGGTGCAACGTCACACGACCGCGCAATTATCAGTTAAAGCGACGCAGTGCCAAATCGCAAAAAATGCCCCGGTCATTAAGCAGGCAAATCTTCCGTGGCTGAAGCGGTTAAACTACCACTTGGGTGTGGCTACATTATAACACACATTTCGAACAATATGGATAATGAATACAACAAACCCAAAAATAGGATGAGATAATAGCTTCCTTTTTAAATAATATGATTTTTCATCATGATTGCGCCTTTTTGTATAGTAGCGTGTATTTATATATGTTCCATTTTGTACCCTTTGTCTTTTCCAATATTAGTATATAAATATGGAAACAGCGATGTTCCTTTTTGTACCCTTTTACCAAAAATAAATGAGCTCCAACTGTGTCAATAGTTTCATCTTGTCAAATAATGAAATGCACATCTTTCGTACTATTGTCAGGGAATTCCTAGAAGACGTCTTGCCAATAGACATAGGCTTGCACGCAACAGAAGGGCGCACGAAAATGGGCGCACGCATAAGGCATCTTAGTGCCAGGCGGGCTATTTAAGGAGGACTCTGTCTGTGCCTTAATGCTTACTGGTCTTCAGCTATTCCCTTAATCCTGGTTATCTCTGATATGTTCCTTTGGTTGCTGACTCAGCTATCTCCTGACCTGATCCTGGATTCTGTTACCTGGCTCCTCCTCCTTACTCGGCTCGTCCCTGACTTGGCTGCGTTCCTGATTCCGTACCTTGTTGCCCACATGTTGATGACCTTGGCTATCCCACAACCACGCTCCTGTCTGCTGACTTCAGCCTCCCAGCTCATCCGAGTGCCTGCCCAGTGGTCTGCGATTACGGTCCTGCGACCTGCTGCGAGTTCCTGCTGCAAGCCTGCCAGAAGCTCTACTTCTCCAGATGTTCCAGTTCCGCAGTACAAGCAGAGTGCCTCTTTAATCCCAGCTGTACTACAGTGCACGGTTGCCCCTCCTGACCTGAAGGTTCTTCTGCCTTCCCAAAGTCGCATCTCCTGCTGCAAGTTTCCTGATCTACACCTGCAGGTACTCGTGTTCCTCCTATCCCTTGGCTCCCTCTTTTTCACTCTCCAATGGGACCCGGGTTGGAGATACAAGAGAGGCCGACCTCGTTATTTCAGTCTCCCTTCAGGTACGTGACAGCCAATGATGGAGTCTGAAAGGGAGGTCTCTCTACTGACAACCCTCTGCCCGCCTGTTACCGCACTTTCTCATGTAGTCCATGGGTTGCATATGGCTCAATTACATAACCAATTGCAGTCTGCATCCAGCATGGCTTCCACCTCTGATCATTCAAGAGTTAAGGATTCTGCTGCTCAAAATATGACTTTTACCCATGTTGAACTGTCTTGTCCCCCTGAGCCCAGAGTACCCTTACTTGAATGTTTTTCTGGGGACCGTAGGAAATTCAGGACTTTTCAGAATGCCAGTGAACTTTATTTCTCTCTGCTGCCTAGCACATTCTCTACCGAGGAAGTGAAGATGGGGTTCGGTTCCTCAGCTCTCTGCTGCTGGAGGAACCTCAGGCCTGGGCACACCAGCTTTGGGAGCAACGTGACCCTGTCCTGGCACCAGTAAACTCCTTTTTCGCTGCCATGTCCCAATTATACGCTGATCCTTTCCGTCACCAGACTGCTGAAACCATGCGGAGCCACTTACAACAGGGCTCAAAACCTGTGGAGGACTATTCTGTGTCACAATTCCTAGGACAGATTACAGCGCAAATTCAGTCATCTTTGTCCAGAGCTTAGAAACACCCAGCCTCTTCTCCTACTCTCATTTTTCAACCCATTTGGAACCTGATTAGGCTTTGTTGGAAAAAGCTGCAGAAGATTTCTCTCCCCCACACTGTCACTATATTGAAGAGGGAGCTTCACACAATATACTTGCTAACGTTGACAAGCTCATTGCCTCTGTCTGCAAAAGGCATTGTACTAGTCGACTCTCTTCCATTTTGCCATTCCCCTTTAGGCACAAAGAGACCAACAAAAACGTGAACAGATAGAATGTTCAGTTCATGATTGGGTCACGCCTGAAAATGATTTTCACTCCCTCAAAAATCTTTGCTGAACTCTACCCAGTGGGAAAAAAAAAGTTTGCAAAAAAAAAAAAAGTGTGCTGTTCCTGTGGTTGACACTGCCATCTCTGTCCTAAAAACATCTCACTGTACATATTAAATAGATGTTCTGTCTTTTAAAGATTCTGATGACAGAAAATTTGAGAAGCTCTATTTAACCTGAGCGGCTCAGCCGTGCAACCAGTTCTTGCTGCTATTTCATTATGTTAAAATGCACCTAACTGGACTAGGACAAAAAATAACCAACATAACCCCCGTCTTTCACTATTGTCCTGTTGCAGAGCATTTACAACAATTGCCTTCTGTTGTTCTTCTCTGTGTTGATGCCCTGGAATATGTCTTGTGGAAAATTAAAGAATGGCTCTAATCTCCATTCATATGCTCCGAGTCCTATGGCTTAGACAGTGGAGGCTGCCTGTAAAAGGTGCTGCACATGTATGCCTTTTCGAAGAAAATGTCTGTTTCTTAAGGCACTTGACCATTTTATCAAAGAGGCCACAGGTGGGACAATTTTACTTCCTCAGACGAATGTAACAAAGGCCTCTCCTCAGGAGCTCCCAGCTTCTCAAAAGGAGAGCACCTCAACGCTCAAACCAGCCTTCAACTTCAAAATCTAAGTTCACGACTTCCTTTCAGCACAAAGCTTGGTCCACAAAGGCTACTAAGCCCTCTCCAAAGCTCTGTTCACAGTGAAGGGGGTGCCCTCGCTCCTAAGAGTGGGGGGATGTTTGTTGCAGTTTACATCCCTCTGGATCACAGACATCCCTGAACTATTGGGTTCAGTTATTTCAGACAAGGGCAAGATAGAGTTCAAGACTCTACCACCTCACTGCTTTCTTCTTTCAAATCAACCAAAAACTGGCCAAGGGCAGTCAGATTGCAAAAGACATTGAACCACCTATTTTCTCAGGGAGTCATTGTATTAGTACCACCACAAGACAGGTTCAAATGATTCTACTCTAACCTGTTCACTGTGCCAAACCCCAATGAAGGATATCTGTCCTTTCCTGGACTTAAACCTCTCAACAAATTCCTTCACATTCCAAAATTATACTTTGGAATTTCAAGGTCAGTAATTGCCTCTCATCCTGTCTTCTACTGCCAAGGTGTTCAGAACTCAGGGCATCCAGGTGGCAGGCTTTCTAGATGACTGTCTCCTGACTGACTCGTCTCCCTTACAACTCAAATGTCCGAAAGACGTTGCATCTGCTTCAGGCCTTTGGCTGGGTGATCAACTTCAATAATATGCTCTCCACCCCTCCCTGTGCCTACAATGCTTGGGTCAGATCCTGGATACATGCCAGACAAATGTCCTTCTTCCAATTTCATTCAAGAACTCCAACTACATATTCTGTCAGCATTGGAAAAGCAGGCTTTTTGGCTGCATCTACCCATTTTCCTATCCTCCAAACAAGTTTTTGTCCTGGTGAATCGTTACTGCAACTTTAACAGAGGGAAGATCTTTCCTTCTTTACAATTGAAAGGTTCTTACAACAGACGCATGTCTGTCAGGCTGAGAAGGAGTCTTTCAGTCCTTGACAGTTCAGGGAACATGGCCAACAGAGGAGGCCAATCTTTGCAATCAACATCTTGGAGCTCAGAGCGGTCACTATCTCTCCAGCACTGGACCCCTTCTAAAGGGACACCCAATTTAGGTGCAGTCAGCCTTGAAGGAAGCCGACCAGATTCTCTCATGGACCGAAAGTCACTGTCCAGCGATTACTTGGTGCTCTCTTCCTCAACATCAGACAAAATTGATTCCTGAGCATCCTCAATCACTGGCCCTAAAACATTATAAAACAAAAATAAAGTTTTGCATATTCCTCTAAAAAAACAAAACACCTGAAAAAATGCAAGGAGAGGGGAACATGAGCTAAAAGAACAGATTGGTAATTTGTTGCTCAGTTGTCAATGAATAATTGCATTAGTTTGCTGTTTTTTTCCAACTGCAAATGGCTAGAGCTTATGACGCACTCATGGCTGAACTGAACCCAAAGCTCTTTGCTAGGAGGAAGTGATTATCGATCGTTGGGTGCAATTGTAGCAAACAAATGGCCACCTTAGTTTGCAATTTCCACAAACTTCAAATATTATTATTATTATTATACAGGATTTATGTAGCGCCAACAGTTTACGCAGCGCTTTTACAATAAAAAATGGAGACAATAGAGTTACAGTACAATAAAAAACAAGAGAGTTAAGAGGACCCTGCTCAGAAAAGCTTACAATCTAATAGGGTGGGGAAAGTGTTACATAAGGTTGTAACTGTGGGGAATGAGCTGAAGGAAATGATAAGAGATTAGCTGGAGGCGTGATCGGCTTCCCTGAAGAGATGAGTTTTCAGGAATCTCCTGAAGGTAGCTAAAGTAGGAGATTTGGGTTTACCTCAAGCCCATGCTCAACTCAAACCTCATCCTAACCCAAGAAACTCTAATCTACTATTGTGTTAGTACATACAGTGTATAAATTACCCCCTGAGTGGGTTCTTATCCCTGTATTACAATATATCCCATCAGAACAGGAAGGGAAGTGTGAATTCTGACTGACTGCACCTATATCATGTCTGTATGAGAGAGGTTGCTACATAAGAAGACAACATCTCTCCTGCCAGAGTACCGGGAGCGTAATGATAGCTGTACTCTTGCTGTTCCGTAAAACTTAGATGTTTTAAGATGATTAACAGGTAAAATCCACAAAGTGGCATGCACCTCATTGGACATAACCCCTAGTAATCTGTTTTCAAAGTGGCTAAATTCCTGGAGCTTAGCTTTGAGTGTCAGAGAATTTCACTTTCTTTTCTCTCTTCTGCTTTCAGTAATGGCGTCTGCTGATCTGAGGAAGGAGCTAGAATGTTCCGTCTGTCTGAACATTTATACAGATCCTATAACCCTGAAATGTGGACACAATTTCTGCTGGGACTGTATTGGTCGTGTGTTGGATATGCAGGAGAGGTCTGAAGGTTATTCCTGTCCTGAATGCAGAGAAGAGTTCCAGGAGCGGCCTTCACTGCGGAGGAACATAACACTGCGTAACATAGTGGAGAATTTCCTGTCTGCTCAGCCAGCTCAGGAGTCGTCTGGGGTCTTCTGTACTTACTGTATTCATACTCCTGTACCTGCTGTGAACACCTGTCTGCATTGTGAAGCTTCTCTGTGTGACAATCACCTGAGAGTCCACAGCAAGTCACCAGAACATGTCTTATGTGACCCCACCACTTCCCTGGAGAACAGGAAATGCTCCATCCATAAGAAGGTTCTGGAGTATTACTGCACTGAGGACTCCTACTGTATTTGTGTGTATTGCGGTTTCATTGGAGAACATCGGGGACACCAGGTGGAGACTCTGAATGTGGCCTCTGAGACGAAGAAGAAAAAATTGAGAAAAGTTCTGCAGAAACTGATGACAGAGAGAGTGGAGACAGAGAAAAGAGTACAGAGTCTACAGGAACACAGGAGGAAAGTACAAGGGAAAGCAGATGATGAAACAGAGAGAGTCACTGCCCTGTTCAGAGACCTCAGGAGACGTCTGGAAGACCTAGAGAAGAGAGTCCTGAGTGAGATCTCGGGACAGGCAGAGCAGGTTTCACTATCGCTGTCTGATATGATCCAACAGCTGGAAATAAAAAAGGAGGAGCTGTCCAGGAAGATGGAGGACATTGAGGAGCTGTGTAACATGACGGATCCACTGACTGTCCTACAGGAATCAGACACAGGTGACTTGTGTGATACTGAGGATGGAGATGATGAGGACAGAGAGAGACATGATAAACTCCTCCATGATGGAGGGGATCTGGATGTGGCGGGGATCTCACACACATTACACACAGGTTTATCTGATATATTACAGCAAATGTTGGGGGTTACAGACTTATTACTGGATGTGAGTACAGCTGGTCATCATTTACATATATCAGATGACAGGAAAATTGCCTCCTGGTCAGATGAGAGCCAGAATCACCCAGAAACACCAGAGAGATTTCATAGTCATCAGGTGATAAGTAGTCAGAGTTTCTCCTCAGGGCGACATTACTGGGAAGTGGATGTCGGGGGGTCAAGGTTCTGGAAAGTTGGCATGTGTTACCCCAGTATAAACAGATGGGGAGATCAGTCATGGATTGGATATAATAAGAAGTCCTGGTGTTTGGAGAGTTTTGGGGCTAAGCAGTACTGGGTGAGACATGACAGGAAGGAGATCGAATTACCCAGCAAAGTCTCCAGTAACAGATTCAGGATAGATCTGGATTATGAGGCCGGGCGGATCTCTTTTTATGATCTGTGTGACCCGATCCGACACCTCCACACCTTCACCACTACCTTCACTGACCCCCTACATGCTGGGGTATATGTAGGGAATGGTACCTGCATAAAGATATCTGGGGGTGGATTGGTGTAATACCCAGGCAATAGGAGGAAGCAGTGGAGAAAAAAACATGACTTTTTTTTATTTATAAAGCTGCAGGCTCTGGGGGCCGTCATCTTCATCCTAAACCTCACTTCACTACCTAGTGTGTCACTGACCAGGAACAAGTATGCAGGAGGTCGGATTTTTCCAGCTTCACTGGCTGCATGCTTATTCTAGATCAGTGAAACACTAAATACTGTAGCCAGGATCAGGATGACAGCCCTAAGGCCTGCATCTTTACAGTATATCTGTAGTCCAAAGGTTTTTTTCAGTTTTGTATGGAGCGGGGGGAAGCATTAGAACCCCCTATCAGATTTTTACTACTATCCGGTGCTCCATCAGACAGATTTCCCCTCACTTCCTGTCTCAGTGACAATGTTTTACCAGACAGGAAGTGAGGGGAACTCTCCAACAACACAGACAGAAGTAAAAATGCTTTTCTTTAGTAGAGTAAAGAACCTTTGTCAGAGTTTTATTTCTGTCTGTGACCTTGTTGCAGATTTTCCATCATTTCCTATCTCGTTAAACATTGTCACCAGGACAGGAGTTATGGGGAGATCTCTCTCATGAAGTCCAAGATTGCAGTAAAAACCTGAGAGGGGTTCTAATCCTCCACTTTCCAAAACATGTTTTGTCTGGACACACACTATTAGAACTAATTGTTATTAGAACTAATTGTTGATTTCCGGATCCTTGGAAGGTCTTGTTGTGGATCGTGGAGATAGTTGGTCTCCTTCTACAATGAGATAATTGGAGTCTGGAGGTGGGTAAAGTTGATTCTGGTGTTCTGAGATAACAGAAATTAATGTCTCTTGTAATTAATGAGGTGCTGCTTTTCCAAATGTTTCAACTTTCCAATTCTTACTTCTATTTTGTATTTCTTTTACAAATAAACTTGCAAATGTGATCAGAGGTGGTTGGTTTCCTTCTCACATGCCAGACTAGCTTTGGCAATAATTGTAATACCGATGTAACAGAGATCATTTTGTTCTTGAGCAAACAAGGCTTTCTATTGTCAGTATTGTTTTACAATTTTTTTTTCTCTTTTAATATTTTGGGGGGGGGGGGGTAGTGTTAGCTCAGTGGTAGAAACCCTTTTTCTGGCCCAACAGCACCAAACCAGTATCGGGATTAAAGGACCTCAAGCTAGTATGCTCACCACCTCTCAGACACCCCAGCATCCAGCAACATCAAAAGAAAAGAACAAGAAGCAAAACAAAGCTCATAGTGTAGTATTAAAAAAGGTTACAAATGTATTTAAAGTGGTGTTCCCATTATAAAAAAATTAATAAAAGTTAGCAGCTACAAATACTGCAGCTGCTGACTTTTAATAATCGGACACTTACCTGTTCCAGGGTCCAGCGATGCGGGGGATCGAAGCCCCACTCGTCTCCCCCTCCGTTCGGCGGCGCCGGCATTGTAACTGTGGGCACCCGGCTGTGGCTTCACGCCTGGGCACCCACTGCGCATGATTGGTCGCGCAATCATCTGGGACCTGTCACGTGTCCCAGATGATTGACAAGAGGGAGGGGGCAGAGCTGAGCCCTTCCTGCGCCGAGGGGAAGTGATGTCAAGAGCCCAGGCACTGAAGGAGGCAGACTACGAGGGACCCCCTAGCAACAGCCATTTAGAGGTGAGTAAAAAAAAAAATTTTTCCAAATGTTTTTTTTTAATTTATTTTAGGCACATTCATAAATTTTTTTAAATTTTTTTTTGGTGGAACACCACTTTAAGTAAAAAGCAACTCTCAATGTTAATGCGGGAATCGACATTAAGCACAGCTAGAAAAAAAAAACAAAAGTAAAATGCCTCAGAGACTTTGGCCGGCGTGTGCAATGATGTCACGGATCAGAGGATCGTGTTTTTATAAGCATAGTCAGAGAGAGGAGGTCTTCTTTCCTTGAGGTTTGAGGCCCTTTCCTCCTTATGATGTTTGGACTCTTTTGGGCCGGAAAATATTAAAGCTGTTTGACAGTCAGGCGTGTGTTCTTCTGTGTTGCGCTTGATATAAATATATGTCTCAGGCTTACTGTATATAAAACAATATGTTTGATTTAGAAACAGACATCAAGTTCGTTTGAGGGGATGCTTCTCAAACAAATGCTGTTGGGTACAATAGAAACAATGAACTATTGTTGTATTTCAGTTGACAGTTACATGTTTTTATTGTCTCTGTAACTACGGTGAACAAGTCTATAACCTGGTCAAACAATAGCTTGACTTTCTTTTATATATACATGACCTTTGGCATGTATGATTCAACAGTGCCGTCTAGAGGACCAAGTGGAGAATGCTTCTCCTATTAAAACACAGTATTGCATAAGGGGCCACACCCGTGTGGAAGTGGTAACATTTTTTAAAATAAAATGCCAACAGAGACTGAAAGGGGGACTTTATGATGAATTACAACAAAAGAACAGAAGAGGCTATACCCGAAGACGCTTTTGTCTGATCTCCATCAACTGCTTATAGACTAAGCCTGGGGTCCTCGTTGTCTACAGAGATTGTGAACCCACTATAACCTGAGTTAAGTCATTTTTCAGTGTGTGTTTCTACTGTTTACAGACCGTAGTTTCTGCTTATTTGCTAGGAAGTAGGTAGCATTTGGTTTGTTATATGTATATCTACCAGTCTTGTATTATCTTTCCTATAATTGTAGCAGTTTGTATGTACAGCATTCTTGTGTAGTAAAAGCACATTAATACACTGCAGAGGTCTAAATGTCTACTAGACACCAAAGCAAACAATTGGGGGCTCGTCCGGGATTTGCAATATAGATCAACTGAAGAGGACCTGTTTTCTCTGGTGTGTTGTGTAGCTTGTGCTAAGTTAAAATCCTGCGTAAACTGTTGCTGCAGAGATTTTAGAAGAGGGCGTGCACCCTACCTATCTGGGCCAGAGACAATGAGTGGGAGCCTCTTGCTAAATAATTTGCAAAGTATGCTTCTCCCTTGAATAAGGGGTGATAAAGTGTCAGGTCATTTTTGTAGATTTTAGCCTTGAGGGGTTTGATTTAATTAAAGCAGAGAAGAGGACAGGGTAGTTGGCTGGTACTCTCTTTATGCTCTCTATACTGAATGACAAAGCAGGGAGAAGGCAGAGGCAGAAATTTAGGCTCCGAGTTCACCTTTTTTGAAGCCTATTAGAGCCTATGGCTCTAATAGGGTGCTTTAAAAACACCCCCACCGCTGTAATTTAGGCGTCCGAAAAGGGTCTGGATGCCTGAATAGGGGGTGGCGGCGGCAGCCATGGATGGATTCATGCAAACACTCCAAACAACTCCCAATGAAGCTTTTCGGCTGCAGTCACCTGATTGCAGAAGTCAAGCTTCTAGTGAACGGCTCAGTGTCCATTGACCAGATGCTCTTAAAGGACCACTTTTTTTTTCATGCCCAGCTTTGGGGGGGGGGGGGGGGGGCGTGCCCGAGCACCCTCCATTGATGGGCTGCCACTGGGAGATATACTTCTCTAATTCTCTGATCCCCAGTGTGCAAGACCGGTCCATGACGCTCCCCCCACAGGCTAGCGGGTCTTGTGCATGAACTGTTCCTGACGTCATCATGCCCATAGATCGGCTCTGGATGTGAGGACGGCAGGAACAGTCCATTGTTGGATGTGGGGGAGCGCTGTTTTCTGGAGGATCAAAGGATTGGGTAAGTATAGCTTTTCAGTGCACCCCTAGACAAAATAAGCAGTTATCCCATACAGTGCGGGAACAGCTCCACTGCATGGAACAAAAATTGAGTTCTACTTTAACTCTTCAACACTCCACCCAAAACTGAAAACTACCTGTGGCTGGAGTTAAAGTTTGTATTATGCCCTGTACACATTGGCCGAAATCAGCCGATACAGTACAAACCAACCGACTTCCGGCCCGTGTGTTCAGCTGCTTTTCTGACAGAAATTAATCTCATGACCAACTTCTGTTGAACGAGCATGCTGTTAAACCGGCATCCGTTCAGCACTTGCAGCCAATGGTCCCTCTGTCCTTTAGTTTGTTTTGGATGAAACAGAGAAGAGTAAAAACTACTGTTTATTTTTCCACTGTCTTTGTCCTGTTTGGGAGATTTTCCTTTATTTTCTGTCCCAGAGACACAAAAACAGGAAGTGAATAGAAATCTCTACAATTGGAAGGGAAATCCCCTCTTAGTCAGGTGTCCCCATTGGGAGAATGTCCCTCTATTCTTGTCCTTTGAAGGCATCTCCAATCACTTTCTGTCTTGGTGACAAAGGTCATCAGGGCAGATGGAGAAGGTGATTCTCCCCGACACAATCACAGATAGATAATAAATACTGACAAGGGTTCTAACACCTCACCAATCCAACCAAGAATAAAAAAAAATAAAAAATTTCTGCTGTAAGTATACATTGATCATTAAATTTGGTGAACTAATTATTTATATGAACCCACCACTAACCATATTCCTTATGAATGGGCAGATATGTTCCAAAGAACAGAGGACAAGGAGATATCTGCCCATCAAGAGTCCACCATGACCATCACCAACACTGGCAGAGGACCACGTGTGGCACTTTCCATCCCTCGTATTTCTCCACAGAGGTATCATCGGAGACAATCTAGAAAAACTCTGGGGGGGTTTATATTTTATCCCCCCATATCCCCGGCTGTGTGACTCTATAATAGTCTCTGGTATTTATTATGTATTCCTCAGCTGCTTTGTGTGAGAGATCCGCTCCCCGACTCTCCATAGTGTGACCCCCAACCCTTAGACCAGGGGGCGCTATAATCTTCATCCTGATTGGCCTTCCAGGTAGAGGGAAGTCTTCCTCCGGACATTGTGGTGATGTGTGTAGTATTGTACGGGTTATCACAGCACGGGGGGAGGGGCATGCACTGTGATGTCATTCATTATTCATTGTCCCGTCTCTCAGCGGCTGTTGGAAGGCAACATGATTTAATATCATATTTCTGGAGTTTCTTTCTGGTTGATACAACCTAGCCTTTGCTTTCTTGGGGGCGGTCTGGAATGTCTTTGTAGCATATCTGAAAGAAGAGATCAGGCTTCCATCAAGGCTGAACAACACTTGGCTCCAGACCGTCTGTTGTTACAACGCTGTGCAAGCAAACTTGAAAGGGGCAAATGCTGACAAGATGATTGATGAATGTCCAGCATGATTGAAGTATAAAAGGACTGAACGAGTCAGAGAGCTTCCATTCTCTACCCTTTTCGCTCAAGCCTGGTGGCTCTCTGAGCCGCATGGCTCCCTTTTTTGCCATCCTGAGCCCAGCCGACGAAACAATATCTCGAGGAATGCATTGTGATAAGTATCTTTGATGTTCTTTTGTCATATACTGTTGTATAATTCTCTATAGTATTTCCATGCTAGCATATTCCTATTTTTCTTGGGAAATAAATAAGACATTGTTTTACTAAGCAGTGTGTTTGTTTTCATAGCTAACCTTATATCATTGTGCTTATCAGAGATTTAATAGACAAGCTAACTATGGGAATAGACAAATTAATACATATATGCAATAAATAGAGGAAATCCGTAACCACCCTCGAATAATATTTATTACTTCAGTGGCGTTACTGCACCCCGCAATGTACAGAAATAAAGGGGGGTTATGGGTTCTCCTTTCCTTCTACTATAAAGAGACCGAAATCTCTGATCTAAGAATGTTCTATACACTCATCTGTCCTTATATCCTCTGTGGGATAAACCCCGCCCCCTCATCCTCCCCTCCAACCAATAAAACACGCCAAACTCAGCCCTATAACCCCCTTCTTACTCCCCTGTAGCCACAGTTATGTGACAGTCCATTCCCGAGTCTTCTCAGTTTACTTCCTGGTTTGGGTCCTTCTTTGGGTGTCCATGTCAGTGCCTGCCTGATGTGGACACTTCCTATTGGATAGGATGCAGTGGGGTCCTCACAGAGGATCGGTGACCTCAGGTATGACATCACAGTGCTGGATCAGTGTCCCCTCCCCCACCTGGAAACATTGGTGGTGTGGGTCCAGAATGGGGAATGTAGCCCCTCCCTCTCTCGGTCCTGAGATGAAGGATGTACTCTGGGATTTGTAGTGCACACAGAGCCATGTACATGACTGCAACCAACATGTACTGATCACTGCAAACACAGGGAAGTGAGGGGGGAAAAGGAGAGGATCAGGAGATCACAGAGGCAGAAAAACACGGTAAGAAAAGACTTCATGAAGAACAGATTACAGGACCATTATGTAGTGGATGTGGGTGGAATATTTATGGAGGATCTGGATATCATTTAGTGTCAATATAAGATTACATATTAATATAAATTCATCTGTTTTTTTTTTTAAATTTACTAATTTTATTAAAGCAGAATTCCAGACAAACATAATCAGATAAAAATGAATTGCCCGTTACATATAAAATAACAAACCCAACTTCAATATGCTGCCATATTCACCTTCAATCCAGAGATTTCTCCTCCCTCAATGTCTGCAGTCTCATCATCATTCAACCCACTTCCTCTGAGCCCAGGTCATCCTGGCCTGTGATTGGACAGGAGAAGCAGCACAGTGATGAGCTCATCTCTCTGTCACTCTGCTCTCTCCTCCTATCAGCATGCTTCTTGTCAGCACATGAACTGATTGGCTCCTTGTGCTGCTTCTCCCTCTCACACTCCAGCCCTGCTTTACAGGGACTACAAGAGGCTGATACCGGGTCACAGTCAGCTACTTACACGGCTTGTATTTATAAATTACAACAATAGATGTAATAATGATAACAGAGCTGCATTCATTTATATCTTTATTATCTGCCCTGGAGTTCTACTTTACATGGTTTATTATTATTACATATACTAACAATACAGATTCATTTATTACATATTTCATTATTTACTAATTGTATTAAATAGTTCATTCATTTTCATTAATGTATTAATAATACATATAATACTAATATTACTCTGAGGATCACATTCTATGATGTCCTGATGTACTATATACTGATATTATATTATGTACCCTACAGAAAAATGGCCGCCCCCAGCTGGAGTCCATTCACAGAGCAGTGTGACCTCTAGTGTCTGCTGGAGGACTTCCTGTGTGTCCTACGCAGTGTGTATAATGGTGGCCAGCCGGGTGTTTCGTCAGATTAGGCGACCCGTCAGAATTTGTAACGGAAGTGACGTTCTGTCCTCGCCATCTTGGTACACCCCGCACTCCTCCACAGTAAGGATACAATGAGAAGGCGACAAGCGGACATATTTGTACACCCACCGGAGTCTTGCATTTCACACTTATTTTTACCACTAAACTCAGCTTATATAGTGAAATACAGGATTTAAAAATCAGTCTGACTGTTTTGATGTTAAATTGTAAAATCAGCGATGTTCTGTCAGATCAAAAATCTTGTGAGATCAGCAGGCTTGCCGCTGCTTTTACAATTCAGCATCAGAACAGTCAGACGGACTTCTAAATCCTGTATTTCACTATATAAGCTGAGTTTAGTGGTAAAAATAAGCGTGAAATGCAAGACTCCGGTGGGTGTACAAAAATGTCCGCTTGCCACCTTCTCACTGTATCCTTACTGTGGCCGAGTGCGGGGTGTACCAAGATGGCTGTGGCAGAACGTCACTTCCAATACAAATTCTGACGGGTCGCTTAATCTGATGGAACACCGGAGCCTCAGCTAAACCTCGTTGGTCCTCTAGTGTTTAGAGAAGAGACAGGAAGAGGAATTGTGTTAAGAGGTGAGGACGGGAGAGGATGGGGGAGGAGGACGCATGGAGGAAATGATCAATAATACAGATTATAGGTGATCAATAATCAATAATGTGAGGGGAGAGGGGGGGCTGACATGGCAAGGTGGGGAGGATATCGATTTATATCTTATTACAGAGAAGTTATAGCAGACTCCGATCTTATCTCTAATCATTCTAACATATACCATAGTGCTGTACACTTAGCCCTTCACATCAGCCTCTATACAGAGGAGCTTACACTCTAATGTCCCCTCCCCCCACAGTCACATCAGTCTCTGTACAGAGGAGCTTACACTCTAATGTCCCCTCCCCCCACAGTCACATCAGTCTCTGTACAGTGGAGCTTACACTCTAATGTTCCCTCCCCCCACAGTCACATCAGTCTCTGTACAGAGGAGCTTACACTCTAATGTCCCCTCCCCCCACAGTCACATCAGTCTCTGTACAGAGGAGCTTACACTCTAATGTCACTTCCCCCACAGTCACATCAGTCTCTGTACAGAGGAGCTTACACTCTAATGTCCCCTCCCCCCACAGTCACATCAGTCTCTGTACAGTGGAGCTTACACTCTAATGTCCCCTCCCCCCACAGTCACATCAGTCTTTGTACAGAGGAGCTTACACTCTAATGTCCCCTCCCCCCACAGTCACATCAGTCTCTGTACAGAGGAGCTTACACTCTAATGTCCCCTCCCCCACAATCACATCAGTCTCTGTACAGAGGAGCTTACACTCTAATGTCCCCTCCCCCCCACAGTCACATCAGTCTCTGTACAGAGGAGCTTACACTCTAATGTCCCCTCCCCCACAGTCACATCAGTCTCTGTACAGAGGAGCTTACACTCTAATGTCCCCTCCCCCCCACAGTCACATCAGTCTCTGTACAGAGGAGCTTACACTCTAATGTCCCCTCCCCCACAGTCACATCAGTCTCTGTACAGAGGAGCTTACACTCTAATGTCCCCTCCCCCCACAGTCACATCAGTCTCTGTACAGAGGAGCTTACACTCTAATGTCCCCTCCCCCCCACATCAGTCTCTGTACAGAGGAGCTTACACTCTAATGTCCCCTCCCCCCACAGTCACATCAGTCTCTGTACAGAGGAGCTTACACTCTAATGTCCTCCCCCCACAGTCACATCAGTCTCTGTACAGAGGAGCTTACACTCTAATGTCCCCTCCCCCCCACAGTCACATCAGTCTCTGTACAGAGGAGCTTACACTCTAATGTCCCCTCCCCCACAGTCACATCGGTCTCTGTACAGAGGAGCTTACGCTCTAATGTCCCCTCCCCCCACAGTCACACACTATTATTATACATTTATATAGCTCTGACATATACTGTAGTGCTCTACAGAGAACACTGAGCCAGTCACATCAGAAAGAGTGGCAAAGAGTTGACGGTGGCAGGGGGAACATTGGAAAGGATCCAATTGCAGTAGAGGGTGAAAGGAGGGAACATGAAGGTAATGTCTCCTGTCTGTGGTCAGGTATATGTAGGAGGTCACGTATTTACTAAGCCTAAATCTGGCAGCTGAGAATAGGATGTTCATGAAAGGTAAGAGGTGAATTATATTCACTTTTCCCACTGCATGTGACCAGTGGGGCTAGGGGAACAGCAAATAGAATTCAAAGATGCATCACTAGAGGGGTCACCAGCAGGAGGAAGGAGGTCCTGATTTCTCTATAAAGATCTTTATATCTCTAGAGGGGGTCACCAACAGGAGGAAGGAGGTCCTGATTCCTCTATATAGATCTTTATATCACTAGAGGGGTCACCAGCAGGAGGAAGGAGGTCCTGATTCTTCTATATAGATCTTTATATTAATAGAGGGATCAACAGGGGGAGGAAGGAGGTCCTGATTCCTCTATGTAGATCTTTATATCACTTGAGTTGTCCCCAGCAGGGGGAAGGAGGTCCTGATTCCTCTATATAGATCTTTATATCACTAAAGGGATCACCAGCAGGAGGATGGAGGTCCTGATTCCTCTATATAGATCTTTATATCACTAGAGGGGTCACCAGCAGGAGGAAGGGGGTCCCGATTCCACTATATAGATCTGTATTCACTGGAGGGGCTCACCAGCAGGACGAAGGAGGTCCTGATTTCTCGATATAGATCTTTATATCACTAGAGGGGTCACCAGCAGGAGGAAGGGGGTCCTGATTTCTCTATATAGATATTTATATTACTAGAGGGATCACCAGCAGGAGGAAGGAGGTCCTGATTCCTCGATATAGATCTTTATATCACTAGAGGGATCACCAGCAGGAGGAAGGAGGTCCTCATTTCTCTATATAGATCTTTATATCACTAGAGGGGTTGCCAGCAGGAGGAAGGAGGTCCTCATTTCTCTTTATAGATCCGTAGGCCGGGTTCACACTGGTACGAAAAACGTTCCGACATTGGGAGCTCATGTCGCATGACGTGTGAAAATCAATGTTTCCCAATGGGAGCCATCTTAACTGGTCCGACACAAGTTGGTCCGATTTTGAAAATGCTCCCTGGACGACTTTGATGCTACTTCAGCCCATTAATTATCACTGAAGTCGGATCAAAGTCGGATCGCCGTCTAAACTGACCCGACTTTGGCATGCGACTTGTGCTGTGAGGATCTTGAAGGGGAACTCCACGCCAAATTTTAAAAAACAACACGGCATGGGTTCCCCTCTAAGAGCATACCACGTCATTCGGTCTGGTATGGATTTTCAGGGAAACCCCCACACTGAAAAAACGGCATTGGGGTTCCCCCCAAAAGCCATACCAGACCCTTATCCGAGCACACAGCCCGGCAGGTCAGATCTTTCTATCTCTAGAGGGGGTCACCAGCAGGAGGAAGGAGGTCCTGATTTCTCTATATAGATGTTTATATTACTAGAGGGATCAACAAGGGGAGGAAGGAGGTCCTGATTCCTCTATATAGATCCCTATATTATTAGAGGGGTCACCACCAGGGGGATGGAGGTCCTGATTCCTCTATATAGATCTTTATATCACTAGAGGGGTCACCAGCAGGAGAAAAGAGGTCCTGATTCCACTATATAGATCTTTATATCATTAGAAGGATCACAAGCAGGAGGAAGGAGGTCCTGATTCCTCTATTTAGATCTTTATATCACTAGAGGGGATCACCAACAGGAGAAAGGAGGTTCTAATTTCCCTATATAGATCTTTAGTGAGACCTCATTTAGAATACTTTGTTCAGTTCTGGAGACCTCACTTACAAAAAGATATTGATAAGATAGAACGAGTCTAGAAATGGGTAACAAAAATGGTGAAATGTTTGAGGGATAAAACATATCAGGAGAGACTTCAGGAACCTAATATGTACAGTCTGGAGGAAAGAAAGGAAAAGGGGGAAAGTGATTGAAACCTATAAATGCATAAAGTGGGTGACTAAGGTTCAGGAGGTCAGTTTTTTCATTATGAAACCAAAATCAAGAACATGGGGACACGACCTCCAACTAACTGGAGGAACGTTCAAAACTAATCTTAGAAAGTATTTTTTTACTGAAGGGGTAGTTGATGTTTGGAATAAACTATCAACAGAGGTAGCGAGACAGTCAACAGTAAATGGCTTCAAACATGCTTGAGACAAACATAGATCTATACTCAGACAAAAAGTTAACAAAAAAAATACAAAACATGCATGGAAAAAAAAAATGGGCAGACTCGATGCACTACTAAGTCTTTTTCTGCTATCACTTTTCTATATTAGGCGTGGGTAAGAGCTAAGGGGTGTATAGGACGTCCCTTCAGTAATATATAGTTCTCTTAAATTTTTCTTATCTTATTCGTACGGTAATGGACACAGGCAACTTATTCATACACCATGGGTTATAGACTCGTAACTTCAGGGAACTGGACATTAGCAAGCTTTAGAGGTCATGTCCTCTGGTGGCACCTTCCCTATAACCCTACGTTGCTCACGTGAGACCTCACTCTAGTGTCTGTAGGTGATGGACCTCTTCTCCTTCCCAGAGAAAACAGCTCCACTAGATTATTCATTTTCTTCCGATTCTTCCAATTCTTCAGTCAACATCCCTGTCTCAAAGGATTGAAGAAGCACAGCTCCCACCTCCACTGAAGAAGCGTCCACTTCAATAAAAAATGGATCCCCAGGATTAGCTCTCCTCAAGAGAGGTCCAGAAACAAAGGCCTGTTTTAGGTCGTTAAATGCAGAGACAGCTACAGGAGGCCAGTCCTTGGCATTCCCACCCTTCTCGGTCAAAGCGATATTAGGCGCAGCAATGGAAGAGTAATTACTTATGAACTGCCTATTATAATTTGTGAACCCAAGAAAGCGTTGTGTGGCCTTGAGGCTAGCAGGAAGAAGCCAGTTGGTAATGGCCAAGACCTTTCCAGGATCCATATGAAGACCCAAGGCAATGAAACACCTTTTGTTCCAGTGAGTAATTGTTCCAGTATCACCACAGGACAGGTTCTAACCTGTTCATGGTACCAAAACCCCAATGAAGGGTATCTGTCCGATCCTGGACTTAAAATCCCTCAGCAAATTTCTTCACATTTCAAAATTTTGTTATGGAATTTTCAAGATCAGTAATTGCTTTTCAGAGACAGGGAAAAAACATGGCATCTGTGGACATATGCCTATCTGCATATTCCTATTTACCCGCCTCATCAGAGATTTATAAGCTTTGCAGTGGCAGATGACTGCTTACAGTTTTGTTGCATTGCCTCTCATCCTGTCCTCTGCTACCAGGGTGTTCACAAAGATCTTAGCACCCTTGCTTGCCTTTCTCAGAACTCAGGGCATCCAGATGACAGGCTTTATTGATGACTTTGACTCACCTCCCTTACAACTCTTCAGCATTGTCCAAAAGACATTGCAGCTGCTTCAGGCCTTTGGCTGTGTGATCAACTTAAAAATATGCTCTCCGGCCTTCTCTGTGCCTAGAATATTTGGCTCTGATCCTGGATACATCCCAGACAAAGGTCTTTCTTCCAGAAAACGAAGTTCATTCTCTAGGAACACACACTCGATAACTGAGATCCAAAGGAAATTCCACAGTGAGATTTGCCATATGAGTTTTGGGTCAAAAGGTGGCCTCCTTCAAGGCAATCCCTTTTGCCCAATTCCATTGAAGAACTCTCCAACTAAATAGTCTGTCAGCATTTGAAAAGCAGGTTCTTAGGCTGGATCTACTTATTCTCCTATATTCCCAAACAAGAAAGTTCTTGTCCTGGTGGATCACCACTTCAACTGTAACAGAGGGAATATTTTTCCTTCCTTACAATTGTATTGTTCTGGGGAGGAGTCTTTCAATCCTTGACAGTTCAGGGAACATGGCCAACCGAAGAGGCCAAACTCCCCATCAACATGTTGGAGCTCAGATCGGACACTGTCTCACTTAAGCACTGGACCCCTTCTAAAGGGACACCCAATTTAGGTGCAATTAGACAATATCACTACAGTGCCATAAATCCGCCATCAAGGGGGCACGAGGAGCCCCGGCTGCCTTGAAGCAAACCAGATTCTCTTGTGGGCAGAAACTCACTGTCCAGTGATTACTTGGCGCTCTCTTCCTCAACATCAGACAAAATTGATACCTGAGCATCCTCAAAAAAATGCAAGGGGAAGGGGAACAGAAGCTAAAAAACAACACATTGATTGGTAATTTGTTGCTATGGCAGCAAACAATTGCATTAGTTTGCCTTTTATCTCAACAGCAAATGGCTAGAGCTCAGGTCACACTCATGCTTGAACGAAACCCAAAGCTCTTTGCTAGGAGGAAGTTATAATCGATCATTGCTTGCTATAGTAGCAAATAAATGACCACCTCAGTTTGCAGTTTCCACAAACTTCAAGTTAATTGGGTTCATCTCAAGCCCATGCTCGTCTCAAACCTCATCCTGATCCATGGATCTCTAATATACTCTTGTGTTAGTACATACAGTGTGTAAATGACTCCCTGAGTGGGTTCTGATCCCCATACTACAATATATCCCATCAGAACAGGAAGGGAAATTTTCTGAATTCTGACTGACCGCACCTATAACATGTCTGTATCAGAGAGGTTGCTACATGAGAAGACTCCATTTCTCCTGTCAGAGCACCGGGAGTGTAATGATAGTTGAACACATGGTGTTCCATAAAACTTAGTTATAATGGGTAAAATCCAAAAAGTGGCATGCATCTCATTGGACTTCACCCCTAGTAATCTGACACACTTTACAAAGTGGCTGAATTCCCATAGCTCAGCTTTGAGTGTCAGAGAATTTCACTTTCTTTTTCTCTCTTATGCTTTCAGCGATGGCGTCTGCTGATCTGAGGAAGGAGCTGGAATGTTCCGTCTGTCTGAACACTTATACAGATCCTGTAACCCTTAAATGTGGACACAACTTTTGCCGGGACTGTATTGGTCGTGTGTTGGATACACAGGAGGTATCTGGAGGTTATTCCTGTCCTGAATGCAGAGATGAGTTCCAGGAACGGACTGCACTGCGGAGGAACATAACACTGCGTAACATAGTGGAGAATTTCCTGTCTGCTCAGCCAGATCAAGAGGAGTCCGGGGTCTTCTGTACTTACTGTATTCACACTCCTGTACCTGCTGTAAAATCCTGCCTGCATTGTGAAGCTTTTCTGTGTGACAATCACCTGAGAGTCCACAGCAAGTCACCAGAACACGTCTTGTGTGACCCCGCCACTTCACTGGAGAACAGGAAATGCTCCTTCCATAAGAAGATCCTGGAGTATTACTGCACCGAGGACTCCACCTGTATCTGTGTGTACTGCTTGTTCATTGGAGAACATCGGGGACACCAAGTGGAGACTCTGGATGAGGCCTCTGAGATGAAGAAGAAGAAACTGAGAAACGTTCTGCAGAAACTGATGACAGAGAGAGAAGAGACGGAGAAAAGAGTCCAGAGTCTGCAGGAACGCAGGAGGAAAGTACAAGGAAAAGCAGATGATGAAACCAAGAGAGTCACTGCCCTGTTCAGAGACCTCAGGAGACGTGTGGAAGACTTTGAGAAGAGAATCCTGGGGGAGATTTCCGGGCAGGCAGAGCGGGTCTCCATGTTAATCAATGATCTGGTCCAGGATCTGGAAATAAAGAAGGAGGAGCTGTCTAGGAAGATGGGGGATATTGAGGAGTTGTGTAACATTATGGATCCACTGACTGTCCTAAAGGAATCAGACAGAGGTGATTTGTGTTATACTGAGGATGGAGATAATAAGGACAGAGAGGGACATGATAAACTCCTCCATGATGGAGGGGATCTGGATGTTGGGGGGATCTCACACACAATACACACAGGTTTATCTGATATAATACAGCAAACATCGTGGGTGTCGGGAGTTACAGACATATTACTGGATGTGAGCACAGTTGGTAATCATCTACATATATCAGATGACAGGAAAACTGTATCCTGGTCAGATGAGAGCCAGACTCACCCAGAAACACCAGAGAGATTTCTTAGTCATCAGGTGATAAGCAGTCAGAGTTTCTCCTCAGGGAGACATTACTGGGAAGTGGATGTTGGGGGGTCAAGGTACTGGAAAGTCGGGATGTGTTACCCCACTATAGACAGGAGGGGAGATCAGTCATGGATTGGATATAATAAGAAGTCCTGGAGTTTGGAGAGGTTGGGGAGTAGTCAGTACGCAGTGAGACATGACAGGAATCAGATCCGATTACCTGGCAATGTCTCCAGTAACAGAGTCAGGATAGATCTGGATTATGAGGCCGGGCGGATCTCCTTTTATGATCTGTGTGACCCGATCCGACACCTCCACACCTTCACCGCCACCTTCACTGAGCCCCTCCATGCTGGGGTATTTGTAGGGAGTGGTTCCTCCATAAAGATATGTGGGGGGGATCAGATGTGAGAATTCTGCCCAGAGACTGGTGACATCACAGAGTAGAGGATCTAACTGGTGAAATACTCAGCCAATAGGAGGAAGCAGTTGAAAAAAACCAACATGACTGATTTATTTATAAAGCTGCAGGCTCTGGGGCCGTAATCTTCACCCTAAACCTCACTTCATTACCTAGTGTGTCACTGACCAGGAAAACGCATGCAGGAGGTCAGATTTTTATTTTTATATGTCCCTGATTTGCCACGTTTTTGGGGTTGTGTTCGATATGTGCAAAGAGAGATCACACAAATATTTTAAAGTATAGCATTTATTAAAAGTAATGACAGGTACAGATAATAATAGAAAATATAACAAGAATGCTTAACTAAAGATGCTGTTTCGCCATGGAGTCCCCCCCATAAAGTCGTGGCCAGGTAATCAGACCAGACGCTTGCATGTTGCATGATGCAGCTCTAGATGAGACTAAATGTTCCAGTTCTAGCTAAGGTGTTTAGATCTTTTATATAGGAAATGATCAAGCCCACTCTCAGAGCAGTATGACCTTCTAAGGCTCATTCCTGAAGGAGAGGGGGCTGTCTTGACTATAGGCAGATTCCAATCGCATTCCAATCACATGAGTCAGCTAAATGTTACCAGAATAACCAAGATATTTGAAGCTTTATTAGATATTTGTGCGGAAACTAGACAACTAATAAGGAATATGAAATATGCAATTACCCTATCACTCCACCCCGGCTCACAAATATCATACAAGTAATGCCTCCAACTGTACATAAGGGCAACATATCAGTATTAGCATCTGATAATTGTAAACAAAAAAAATGTATGCATTCCTTAAATGGAAAATAAATAAAGTGTATATATCTAAAGCGTAGATACCTACTTTCCCTGTCTGCTTTACCTACTCAGAAAATATAATTCTGCTATATTATGGCTGAAAAATATAGAAATATCCAAAATTCTAAAAATATAAAATAAAAAAAACTGTGTTGGACTAACAAACGAACACCAAATTTTTCCTTTCCAATGCACAGGAGCTGGTATGAACACCAAACTTTCCTTTCCAAGAGTTCAAAAGCGTAGAAGCTTGTCAAAGTCCTCCATTGCTGGTGAAGGACAGCAGACTCCTAGACATCCGGTTACCGGATCACAGCTGCAGCACAGCAATTGCAACGCTGTAGAACTGAAAGAACTGTAGAATACAAAGCCCATATCATCCTCCGGACTATTGTAGCTCACTCAAGTCATAGACGCGCAGGTACATAACCACCATGGTAGATGGAACTTTTACTTATTTATACAGACAGTTCCGGCACTTGACCATCAGAGTGGATAAAACAGCTCAGGTACTTGGCCATGATAGCGGATGGCACAGTTCATGTAATTGACCACCAGAGCAGGTGGAACTCTTGCACCAACAGATCAGCTGCTGATCAGTGGCAAAGTCTTTATAGACGGTTGCTGCTGTCAAAAGCATTTGTTTCCTTTCTCCAATATGCTCGTGGTTGACGTCAAGGCAGGTATGTTACTAAGGCTGTCAGCCCAACATTCCATAACTTAACAACAATGCCCATATAGCCCCCTCATAGATTTCCGAACGGCTAAATCCACGATTCCTAGTGACCTGGCCTAACAACGAAAAACTCAGCTCTTTCGTTAAGGGTGAAACATTGTTACAGGAACACCACCCATCTCCCACCTGAACTCTACATTACTCTGTATATAAACTAAACAATGTTCAACCATAGTCCCATTGTCAAACGTACTTAATATGTACGTTTCCTCTGTGTACCCGGTCCCCTCCCACACTCTAAAGATATTCTGGCAGGATAACTGGCTCTTGTCAACACTGACCCCAGTATGTGCGTAGATATTACCCATACATAATGTGTCACCATACTCTACATGCCAGTCCTCCCATACCCAAGGGGAGAATTGAAGAAAACCAAACATGGGAACCTATCCTAATTCATAATCATTTACCAAGAAATTTTTAAGATAGACTCAATTAAGTGTATCAAACATGGTGGATCCAAGGATCACTGCCTGCCAGATATAACAATATATATATATATATATATATACATATATATATATATATACAGCATCTTATTTTGAAGGACTTGCTTTAAAATTTGCAACCATTGCAGTAATCATGATTATCTTTGACTGAAACCAGCAATTACGAGTGACCAAAAAATTACCTTTTTCATAATGAATGATATGATTAGCTTGAATTAAAAATGTTCATTCATGTAGAAAAGTGTACTTTGAGGCTGGGTTCACACTAAAAACAGATGTGACTGACAGCTGGGGTCGGGTGCGTCCCTCTTCTCCATTTCAGGGGCAAATCAGGCAGGAATTTTTTGCCTGAATTTGGACCTGAAACAGACCAGAAGACGCACAGGACTCCTGTGCAATTCGCTCTGCAGCCGCCCCGGAGATGTGTGAACCGGCTTCATCGAGAGCCGGTCACAGTCTCCTGTCATGCGAATTGGATGAGGAGAAACCCGTATCCAATTCTCACTAGTGTGAACCCAGCCTAAAGCATTACCAGTTGTGTAAAACCCAAGTTAAAGCTTTAATGCAGTATCACTCTTTCTCCTCCTGTACTGTGCACAACCTGTGGATCCTGTTTTTCAAAACGTATGCACACTCCAACAGTGGTCCTGCCTTATGCCCCGTACACACGGTCGGATTTTCCGACAGAAAATGTTCGATGGGAGCTTGTTGTCGGAAATTCCGACCGCGTGTAGGCTCCATCGGACATTTTCCATCGGAATTTCCGTCACACAAAATTTGAGAGCTGGATCTCAAATTTTCCGACAACAAAATCCGTTGTGGTAAATTCCGATCGTGTGTACACAATTCCGACGCACAAAGTTCCACACATGCTCGGAATCAAGCAGAAGAGCCGCACTGGCTATTGAACTTCATTTTTCTCGGCTCGTGGTACGTGTTGTACGTCACCGCGTTCTTGGCGTTCGGAATTTCCGTCAAGATTTGTGTGACCGTGTGTATGCAAGACAAGTTTGAGCCAACATCCGTCGAAAAAAAAAACATGGATTTTGTTGTCGTAATGTCTGAACAAAGTCAGACCGTGTGTACGGGGCATTACAGTTCCATTATGATGATTATGGCAGAATATACCAAAGTACGTGCTACCATAATCCAGCCTCAACACACACCCGGGAACCCGGAACAGCACAGAAAGACCAACCACATTTTTATGTGTAAATGTTTGGGTATTCTTATACCCTCCAAATCATTAAACATATGTAAACCATTCCAAATGTAATACAATATTACTATTGATCAAATACTAGTTTTCTCTTGTTTAAAGGGGTTGTAAACCCTCATGGTTTGCATTCTATGCATTAGGATGAAAAACCTTCTGTAGTGCTGCAGCCCCCCAGTGCCCTCGTTCTACTTACCTGAACCCGGTCTTCTTCTCCCCCCCAGGGACGAGCACATCAGCTCTAGCTGGTGTCTCGTGTCCTGATTGGATAGATTGATTACAGCGCAGCCATTGGCTCCCGCTGCTGTCAATCAAATCCAATGACGAGTCCTGCTTTCTGTGTCAATGGACGCAGAAGCAGGACTCGGGAGCGCGCGAAGGAGAGCGCTTCTACAACGTGGGCACTCGATGCAGGGAGGGGCTACTAGCGCCGCTGAGGGATCCCAGAAGTGGAGGATAGGGGCCACTCTGTGCAAAACGAACTGTACAGTGAAGGTAAGTATGATATGTTTGTTATTTTAAAAAAAAGCACGAGGGTTTAGTAACCCTTTGAGATTCAACGTAATCAGAGAAAAAACACTTGAATACCTATCACACACCATCAAAATTATTAGCTGCTCTGGTTACAATCGGTTCTAACAAAAACTGCCATTACATTCATATAAACAAACAAAATAATAACAACCATAAGATGACGTAAGTTGTCAATGGAGGCTGCAATCTTTGTCTTTAGTTTTTGGACATCAAACCATATCAGGCAGGTGAATTAATGTTGTTTAGTACTATCTAGAAACCAAACAAAATGAAAGGTCTTCGTGGGTTATCATTACATTTTGACAAACTTGAAATAAAAACCTGTGGTAGCTCAACCCACCCCGTGGTAGCACATATCTGTGGAACGTCACTTTTCTTACAAGCATGATTAACAAAAAAAGATTTATTGGTGTCAAAAATAAGAAAAAGACATAAATTAGCACCGAAGCTGTAAAAACAAAAGGACCATCTCTGGACGTGTGGTGCAATTCCACCCACGTTGCAGGAGTTGTAAAAATGCTGTAGTGCAGCTGGGATGATATCCCCAGGTCTAAAACGACCTATGAAGATTGACCCAAGTGTTAAATCAAGGTTGAACTGATATTCAAAAGGGGAGCATAAATGAAGTCAGATCACAAAAGTGGAAGCTAGAAGATGATATCAATGGTTCTCCCGATCTGCAAAAAACTGTGGACAAGTAGATGATTGTATTAGGGTATAAGGTAGCTGTAAAGAAATGGGGGAGCATTGCTGGAGTACAGTGGTCAAGAGGAGGTGTGCAAGTGGAATGGTAATGAGTACAAGTGTCCAATAAAGTGATGTATGGCTCACTAGAACAGTGGTTCCAAACTCCTGTCCTCAGGACCCACTAACAGGCCAGATTTTAAGTATTACCTTGGGGAGATGCAGACTAGAATACGGCAATCACTGAGCAGCAAATGATATCACCTGTGATGTATTTCAGTTCTCTTGCAAACCTGGCCTGTTGGTGGGTCCTGAGGACCGGAGTTGAGAACCACTGCACTAGAACCATAAGAACATGGTCCTCCTTGACCTCCCTCTCACTTTACCAATCAGAGTCCCTACGAAGACTCGCTCTCACACCCCAAATAGAACAGCAAAGTGAAGACTTAATCCTTTCCAGAAAGTAACAGTCCTTTCCCAACAATGGCAAATGTATTGATACTTATCAACTTGTGATCAAGTCCACGGGTCCCGGATCCCGGGGTAAGTTCCTCCCTTGTCTTTGAAAAACAGCAGTCTTGCAAAGTATGTAGAACCATATGTGGGTCAAAAGCATGTAGTCCAAAGATGGGTCGTGATGGCCTATCATTACAATTTCCTCCTAGAAAAAAAACGAATGGTTAGCAACAAACACACATATACAAAACATATGGAGTGCACTCATTTCTACCCATATTAAATGAGCTCATATTAGTTAATTAATTATCACCACGTGGATTTTCATTACAGGACGTCCATCAAAAGTGGTCAATAACTCACCACGGTTAAACTTTACGATAACTGCTATGATAACAGTCCAAATACTGTATCAGTCAGATACTAAAACAGCGCTAATGTCGAGCAATCGGTAACGTGTGGCCAACTTCACAACTGAGTCTTTATAAACTGTGATGGTGATCAAAATTATTCAAAGCAACCGTAGGTGATCCTAAACGATTGTCACAGTGTGCACCTTCCCCCCGAACTTTCACGTGAAGGCACACTCCCTTAGGGGGTTAAACTCACCAGAGCGTTAAAAATAACCAGCATTTAAGAGGAGCGTTCTTTTGAATACTAGACCTAAATCACTACCGTCTCATAAGATTGGTTAATAGTTTAGGCTCCAATTAAGGTCATAAAACAAAAGAGAGTGCACATAGCGTAATCCCATTTATTACAGCAAACGAGCCCTTTACAAAGAAAACCCCCCTCATAAATATCTACGTACAAAAAACAGCAGTCAATGAAGCATTGAAAATGAATCAGCGGTGAGCACTTCACTGTTAAACCGTCAGGTCAGCGAGCCTGTGTGTCCCCACAGCGACCGTTATCACCGTATTTACTTCCTGGTTCGAAGCCGGCTAGCGGTGGAGCGAACGCGTCACTTCCGGTACGTTTTGTGGGTCACGGCCCTTACGCGTTTCGTCATATCCGGCTTCAACAGAGGGCAACTATTATGATGTGTTCATTACATTGTGCACAAAGATTATACGTCACCAAATCCATATTGATTTTTCCTATTTCGACCTCTTGTTTAATCCCATACAGATCTTGGAAACTTCTAGGAACAGATCTGGTTCCTTCTGTGTTAACGAAAAAACGTATAAAACAATTAATAGTGTTGTATTCTAAAGTATCACACTTCATTACAATCACCAGTAAGGACAATGCAAAGTAGATATACATATTTATATCCAGTGATCATTCACTGAGGTCATGTCTTATGCTTTTACGTTAAGATATTCTAAGCCTGGTCTTTACTAGTCTACTATCTTATTCAAATGACGTTCATGAAAGGGTACGGCCAGGTTTTTATCGGTGGGTGGAGCCTTCTCCCTTTCCACACCCAGTACGCTGGACTGGAGAACTAAACATTTAAATAATTATAATCATCATAGCTGCTTTTAGAAATTTAAAGGGTGTTGGCCTCAATCAGCCATTTTCTTTCCTTTGTTTCAAATGAATCCTAGAGTTACATAGCTAAAACTAACAATTAGGATTTTATTTCTGCATAAGTATTTAAACATTTCCTTTACCTTACAAAGTTTTTCACATCACCTACTTTTAACCACTTCTGGATCGCTCACTGTATATATACGTCATTACTTTGAAGTTTTATACCAAGGTAATGGCAGCAGCTAATATTATAGACAGTAGATCCGCGCTACAGGTTGTACTTGCAACTGCAGCCCCCCTATGCAGGCAGAGGGCACCAAAGGATACCCTCAAAAAATAGGTCTATAAATTATATATAAATAAGGGAGTGGCGCTGTGCAAGAGGGGATAGTTGGCATATATATTTGTCTATTGATTAAAAATCATATTATGGAAAAAGGCACAAAGATGTGAAGAAATATGTATCCCACATGGGGGTCGGTAAATGTCAAGAAGAAAGTGTAATGCAGATAGACGTTCAATGTAGCCTGGATTCCATAACCCAATAACCGCTATTAATCTCTGATGGTATTGTGTGATGTGCAAATAAGTGCCAAAGTGCCAAGTGCAATATCACTATAGTGTTCCAGCCCCTATAAGCTCCAAGTGATTCAAAACTAAAAAAAGAGAAAATGGGGGGGTCTTAGACCCTCTAAAATGTAGTGTGAAAATAAAAATAAAAATAAATATGTGAACGAAAATTAATAAAAAAGTTTGTAAATCTATAAATATATAACTCAAATAGTGATATTAGATATAGGATGGAATTAATCTAAAAGGTTTTTAAAATCTATATATATATATATATATATATATATATATAACTAAGATAGTGATATAAATAGTGAATATAAAATTAGAGTAGTGGTTCAAAAAATTGATTAATAATAAGATTCAATAACAACATGAGGTCACATATAAAAGTGCAGAAAAAGGAAAAAAAATCCAGCAAATCGTAAAAAAGTTCGTATAATATCTTCCACCCGACAACCTCCAGATTCTCTAAAGGTACAATCCCCCTGTTGTGTTTCCACTCACCGGAACCTTATACCCCTGCAGGGGTATAAGAAAAAATTTTAGGATGTTTCCACTCCAGCAGATCAGATCCGGATGTCGGTCGAATCTTTGCGGTCTCTCATCTCTGATTTCTTGGTCCCGATCCTAGTTCCTATCAGCCTCTCCAGAGCAGGGGGAAGAGGGGGTGGGTAATCCCCTAGTATGGTCCTATCTCCAGCCGGACATCCACTCCAAGGAAATTATATGTAATAAAAAAGTTTTGTCCACATAGCGTAACTCTTATTTTAAAAGGTTTTATTGGGTGATAAAATTGCAATCCAATAGATAGAGTTACTTCAAACAAAGTTAAAAATAAGGATTGAGGAGCATACAAGCTCACTGACTTCCCTTGCTGTTCCGGGACGCAGCGTTATACATGTGGGATACATATTTCTTCACATCTTTGTGCCTTTTTCCATAATATGATTTTTAATCAATAGACAAATATATATGCCAACTATCCCCTCTTGCACAGCGCCACTCCCTTATTTATATATAATTTAATGGCAGCAGCTAGCTTCCATAACCACCACATAATAACAGTGGGCGATTCTCTTTCACAAAAAAGTGGTCCCGGCGGCGGATTCGCCACTGGACCACTTTTATGGGCAGCGGGAGAGGTGCCCCCCCCTCCTGCCACTTTCTGGTCATTTCCCCTTCTTACCAGAGCCGTCGGTAGCTGCAGAAAAGATCCGATCCCATGGAGCGATTGGGCAGGAAGTCGAATGAGAGCAAGATGGGCCCCCACTCAACTCTATGCCCTTGGAGGACCGGAGCGACGTCTGACATCACTTACGCCCAACGGCCTTATGCCGCGTACACACGATCGGACATTCCGACAGCAAAATCCTGGATTTTTTTCCCACGGATGTTGGCTCAAACTTGTCTTGCATACACAACGGTCGCACAAATGTTGTCGGAAATTCCGAACGTCAAGAACGCAGTGACGTACAACACGTACGACGAGCCGAGAACAATGAAGTTCAATAGCCAGTGCGGCTCTTCTCCTTGATTCCGAGCATGCGTGGAATTTTGCGCGTCGGAATCGTGTACACGCGATCGGAACTTCCGACAACAGATTTTGTTGTCGGAAAATTTGAGATCCAGCTCTCAAATGTCCGATGGAGCCTACACACGGTCGGAATTTCTGACAACAAGCCCACATCGAACATTTGTTGTCGGAGATTCCGACCGCGTGTACGCGGCATTACAGTGCCTTTATTTTTATTATTTTTTTAAATTAGTAAATGTAAAATTACATTTTTTATTTTTTTTTTTTAAATGTGAGATCTGAGGTCTTTTTGACCCCAGATCTCACAATAAAGATGACCTGTCATGCTTATTTCTATTACAAGGGATGTTTACATTCCCTGTAATTGTAATGAAAGTGATTAATTTTTTTTTTTAAAGGAGCAGTGTAAAAATAAAAAGTTAAATAAGTAAGAAAAAAAAAATAATTAAAAGTGTCCCGTGCCTCTGAGCTTGTGCGCAGAAGTGAGCGCATACGTACGTTGCGCCCACATATGTAAACGGTGTTAAAACCACACATGTGATGGATTATTTCCAAATTTATTTTTTTTTGTAAAATCTTTTTTATTGAGTTTTTCATTGATATACAAAATTAGCCCACGCAGGGGCCAATATTTCCCCATTTTTCCCGTTCTCGTCATGTGAGGTATCGCCGCGATCATTAGAGTGAGAGCAATAATTCTAGCACCAGACCTCCTCTGTACCCTGTCAAATTTTTTAAAGAGTCGCCTATGGAGATTTTTAATTACCGTAGTTTGTTGCCATTCCACGAGCATGCGCAATTTGGAAGCGTGACACGTTCGGTATATATTTACTCAGCGTAACATCATCTTTCACATTATACAAAAAATTGGACTAACTTTACTGTTTTGTTTTTTCTTAACCACTTACAGACCGGAAGATTTCCCCCCTTAATGACCAGGGCATTTTTTGCGATACGGCACTGCACCGCTTTGACTGAAAATTGCGCGGTCGTGCGACGCTGTACCCAAACAAAATTGACGTCCTTTTTTCCCCACAAATAGAGCTTTCTTTTGGTGGTATTTGATCACCTCTGTGGTTTTTATTTTTTGCGCTATAAACAAAAAAAATGCGACAATTTTGAAAAAAAAAACAATATTTTTTACTTTTTGCTATAATAAATATCCGCCCCAAAAAATGAAAAAGAAACAAATTTCTTCATCAGTTTAGGCCAATATATATTCTTCTACATATTTTTGGTAAAAAAATTTGTTTGCGCAAAAGTTATAACGTCTACAAAATAGGGGATATATTTATGTCATTTTTATTATTTTTAAATTTTTTTACTAGTAATGGCGGTGATCTGCGATTTTTAGCAGGACTGCGACATTGGCGGCGGACAGATCAGACACTTTTGACACTTTTTTGGGACCACTGACATTTATACAGCGATCGGAGCTAAAAATAGCCACTGATTACTGTATAAATGTCACTGGCAGGGAAGGGGTTAACACTAGGGGGGCGATCAAGGGGTTAAATGTGTTCCCTGGGAGGTGTTTCTAACTGTATGGGGGGCTGGGCTGACTGGAGGAGGAGAGAGATTGCGGTTCCTAATCACTAGGAACAGCAGATCTGTCTCCAACTCCCCTGTCAGAACGGGGATTTGTCTGTTTACATTGACAGACCCCCGTTCTGACTCTCGTTACCGCGATCGCGGGTGGCCGGTGGACATTGCGGCCGCCGGCCACGGGCATCGGGTCCCCCTTCTAGGAGCCAACTTACTCCTACGGTGATTTGCGAGAACGTGCCAACCTGCCCGCCGTATAACAACGGCGGCTGGCCGGCAAGTGGTTAATTCATGAAAGTGTATTTTTTACAAAACAATTGCGTTGGAAACACCGCTGCGCAAATACAGTGTGGCATAAAATATTGCAACGACCGCCATTTTATCCTCTAGGGTCCCTGCTAAAAAAATATATACCAAATATACTCGAGTATTAAAAGCCGAGTTTTTCAGCCCATTTTTTAGGCTGAAAACCCCCCCTCGGCTTATACTCGAGTGAGCCGTACAGCAGACGTACCTTTAATTACTAAAACAGCGGGTGTCTCCCGCTGTGTTATGCAGTCTGTTCGGCCACCCATTGTAACAAAGCCCCGCCTCCTCCTCGTCCGTGATAGATGAACACTGATACAATGCTGGGAAACTGTATCAGTGTTCCGTCTATCACAGACAAGGAGGAGGCGGGGCTTTGTTACAATGGGTGGCCGAATAGACTGCATAACACAGCGGGAGACACCTGCTGTTTTAGTAATCAAAGGAACGGCTGCAGATGGGCACAGTGAGGCTGCAAATGGGCACAATGAGGCTGCAGATGGGCACAGTGAGCCTGCAGATGGGCACAGTGAAGCTGCAAATGGGCACAGTGAGGCTGCAGATGAGCACAGTGAGCCTGCAAATGGGCAAAATGAGGCTGCAGATGGGCACAGTGAAACTGCAGATGGGCACAGTGAGGCTGCAAATGGGCACAATGAGGCTGCAGATGGGCACAGTGAGCCTGCAGATGGGCACAGTGAGGTTGCAGATGGGCACAGTGAGCCTGCAGATGGGCACAGTGAGGCTGCAAATGGGCACAATGAGGCTGCAGATGGGCACAGTGAGCCTGCAGATGGGCACAGTGAGGTTGCAGATGGGCACAGTGAGGTTGCAGATGGGCACAGTGAAACTGCAGATGGGCACAGTGAGGCTGCAAATGGGCACAAGGAGGCTGCAGATGGGCACAGTGAGCCTGCAGATGGGCATAGTGAGTCTGCAAATGGGCACAGTGAGCCTGCAGATGGGCACAGTGAGGCTGCCAATGGGCACAGTGAGGCTGCAGATGGGCACAGTGAGGCTGCAAATGGGCACAATGAGGCTGCAGATGGGCACAGTGAGCCTGCAGATGGGCACAGTGAGGCTGCAAATGGGCACAGTGAGCCTGCAGATGGGCACAGTGAGGCTGCAAATGGGCACAGTGAGCCTGCAGATGGGCACAGTGAGGCTGCAAATGATCACAATGAGGCTGCAGATGGGCACAGTGAGGCTGCAAATGGGCACAGTGAGCCTGCAGATGGGCACAGTGAGGCTGCAGATGGGCATTGTTTACCCAGTAGCTGCTGCATTTTCCCACCCTAGGCTTATACTCGAGTCAATACGTTTTCCCAGTTTTTTGTGGTAAAATTAGGTGCCTCGGCTTATATTCGGGTCAGCCTATACTCGAGTATATACGGTATATGTAATGTCTGGGGGGTTCTAAGTAATTTTCTAGCATAAAATACTCATTTAAACTTGTAAACAACAATTGTCAGAAAAAGGCCTGGTCCTTATGACGTGTTCTACACATTTCTTAGGTGTTCAAAAATGTCCTGCTTCAAAGACAGGCTTCCTTATGTCTGCAAACTGTCCGTCTGTCCCACTTGTCTCCCTCTCTCACAAATACACAAAGTTAGACACAGGCAGTCTAAAATGCAGGCGAGCAGGAACATTGTCTATCGAAGGCTTTCTCCCCCTTTTTATCCACAGAAACACAGGACATGTAAAGGGACTGGTCATCATCATTTTTGAAATTCTAAAAAGCAAATTTCTCGGAAACTTGCCTACAGTCCAGAGTCCAACGCTTTTACTATCATAAATTGAGGCTTTCTGAAGACTAGGCATGTGCAATTCGTTTCGTTCCGAATTCGTTTTTCTAACGAATTTCGACAAATTCGTTAATTCGGGAATATCCGAATTAACGAAAAACCGTTTAAGGAATTCTTTCCGAATATTCGTAAATTCGATAAATTCGTACATTCGTACATTCGTACATTAGTAAATTAGTGAATTCGTAAATTTGTAAATTCAAAAATTCGGAAATCTGAAATAATAGTTAACTAATAATAACTTAACTATCAGTAATTACTAGTAACTTTTAAATTATAGGTATTGTAATTTCCTTTCAAATTTGGCTGTTAGTGAAAGTAACACATACAAATTTATCCGAAGTTATGAATGATCCGAAAAAACGGAATGGAACGTAATGAATGAATTGATAATAATATATAACAATAATAATAACAACAACGTTTTATTATTATTATTTGTTATTAATTTGTTCCGTTCCATTTGTTTAGATGCAGCATTCATTTTGGATAATTCGTAACTTCGGATAAATTCGTATTCGTTACGTTCACTGACAGTCAAATTTTAAATTACAATACCTAAAATTTAATAGTTAGTTACTATTTCAGATTTGTGAATTTTTTGGGTTTTTGGATTTTCAAATTTCGAATTTACAAATTTCCGAATTTTCTAATTTACAAATGTATGATTTTACAAATTTGCGAATGTACGAATGTACAAATGTAAAAATGTACGAATGAATGAATGTTCGAATTTACGAATGTCCGAATGAACGCATTTACGAATTTACAAATGAACGCATTTACGAATCGCGATCATAATGAATGACCCGAATAACTAAAAAAATATTAAACGAATGAAACGAAAATGAACAAATTTTTTGGCTGTGCACATGTCTAATAAATACTTATGCGCATGCTCATAATTCGGGAAAAAAGGCCCACGGCAAGACAGACATTAGCACGCATGTGCAAACATATTAGCGTGCATGCAAAAGGGAACAGCACGCCCGGTATTGGCACTGGTGCCAAATGGCCATTTAAGCTGGACTATGACATAAACAGATTGCTGAGTGATCTTCAGCTAGTTCCCGCTTACCTACACTTTGACCTGCTATACCTGCCTACCCCGTGTACGACTCGGCTTGCCCCTGACCTGTCCCTGGATTTTTGCCTGCCTGCTGTGACTGGACCACTCGGCACTTATTGAATGTTTATTGCAGAACACTTTTTTTTCTATATTTAGCAAACCAGAAGGCAAGAAATAAGAGCTGTTCGTTGTTAGCGGGTACATACACTTTGGGGGGCTCATTGTAGGGATTAGGCACCATGATTGGGATTCAGTTGAGGGAGGGTGAAGTGTTGGGGCCTTCTTTAGTCTTGGGGGACACTTTTCATGTTGGGATCACCTACATTACTTTATGATTTTTGCTGATTCTCGTCTCACAGAGCTCCTCATAGAGAACTCCACCCCAGGTCCCAGAGACGAGGTCTATCCAAGGCTATGACATACCGATAAGAATGTTCATCTAACACTTGACCTCAGTGCCGGGATAAGGTCATCTAGAGCTCAAGGCGAACATGTCAAATTGTCTTTGCAAAAAAAACCCCCACCCCCCCACAGATGTTTGAGCATTATGAGTAAGAAAAAATACCCCCCCACCCCCCCCCAAAAAAAGAAAAACTGAGCACTAATCTGCATGCTTACCCCCTAAGCATAAATCCCCCTCCTCCCAGTACAAATCTGCCCCCTGCTGAAATCCCCCCTTCCAGCAAAAATATTTGCCCCCCCCAGCTTAAATCCTCTCTCTCCTTATATGCCCCCAGCACAAAACCCCTTCCCTTCAAAAATATAAATGCTTCCCCTCCGACCACAAATCCCCCCCACTTCAAATCCCCCCTCCCAGCACAAATTCCCCTCCTCCAATCCCCCATCCTATCACAAATCCCCCCCCCATCATCCCTACTAGCACAAATACATTCCAAATACATTTCCCTCCTAGCTCAGATCCCCCCCCCCCAACAAATCACTTTTTCTAGCAAAAAAAAGCCAAATCACCCCTCCTAGCACAAATCCTTTTCCCCCCTCCTAACACAAATCCCCACTTCTAGCACACCTCCCCAAATTCCCCCCTTAGGACAATTCTTACTCCCTGCCACTCCCCCCCCCCCAGCACCAATCCTCCTCCCCCTCCTAACAAAAATCCCCCCAAATCACAATTCCTAGCACACCTCCCCAAATTTCCCCTCCTAGAACAATTCTTACCCCCAGCCACCCCCCCCACACAGAATTCCCCCTCCCAGCTCAAATCCCCTCCCCCAATCTCCTCATGGTGTCCCCCCCCACACTGCACATGATACTACAGTGAGCAGGGCTGGTGCCGCTCCTGCCCACCCCTTGTCTCGGACCTGTGTGACCTTCACATATTTATTTAATTTAAATAAGCCCATAGATACCTACAAAGAGCAACCAAGATGTGTGCCGCCATCCACATTAACCAATCTGAAACCATCTCTGATGTCTTCTTAGATAGATTGAACTCTGATTGGCTGATATGGTCGCTGTCACCGATCTGCACTGTGTTGCTTAGCGGGAATGTGGGGAAGGCGAATCCTCGCTCTCTGATGTATCAGGAAACATAAAACAAACCAGAAGAACGTTCAGCATTTCCTCCCTTACTTTGTTCTATTCTATCCAGAAGGAGCAGAATCACGGTGAGGGCAGCGATGACGGCGAAGGCAATGATGGCGGTGAACCGATCGTAGCTGAAAGAGAGGAACGAGGGGAACGTTCAACTCATTGCACCCTCAGGATAGGATTTCCGGGACATTGGCTTTAAAGTTGAACTCAGATATAAAAGATACAGATTCATTTTGTAATAACCACTAATCATTACTAACCCCTTTATTCCGAACACTCCCCCCCCCCCCCCCCGCCCAGGCCTTTTATTAGCTTTCAGTGGGCTCCTCCTGGGTTTAGTAACACTTTAATAACCATCTGTTAATCCCAATCAGTACTAATTAGCTCCTATTTCTACTCAGCTGTGTTTTTTATATATATAATGAAGACACGTGATACCTGTGTCGAACACGCGTAGGGGAGGGGCCAGGACGGAGCGAGCGTCAGCGTATCAGCTAGTGATGAGACACCTATCATACCCCCAGACTGTTGTACTGTTTGAACGCCTTCTATAGAGGGGTGCACTGACGCACCTTAAGAGTGTGAGTACCCCATTTAATAAAGTTTTAAACGGTATCACACTATCAAGTTCTCTTTCTTATGTATCTCTTTGGAAACTGCATTGGAGCCTGAGACCCGGTGATCTGTACTGAGCCCTACATTACCTGGGGGGGGGCACCGGATCACACCTTTGGCATGGTTTTTCAGCACAAGAGGAAGTTATAAGCACGCTGGAAATTAACTACAGTGGACACTTATCATAACACTTTCACTACTATCTATTTACAGGACTCCACTTCCACTTTTATCACATTACAATAAGGACTCTTTTCACTTATATTGTGTGGCACTTTTTTTGCATTATTCAATACTATTTATGATTCATTTCAGCATGTTTATTTGATTTTATTTTGTTTATTGCACTTCAGTGTGTTTACACTTATATTCATTTATTTATACACTTATTTATACTCAGCATTATTCTATGACTATGAAGCAACTATTTTAACAATTGTTTATTTATTTTAACCATTTATTCACCGTTATTCTGTGCTTGATTTAGGAGGGCACACATTTAAATATTTTTATTACACATGTGCACAGCCAAAAAATTTGTTCATTTTCATTTTCGTTTCATTAGTTTATTTTTTTTTTCTTTTTTCGGGTCATTCGTTATGATCGCAATTCGTTCATTCGTACATTCGTAAATTCGTACATTCGTACATTCTTTAATTCGTACATTCGTAAATTCGTGAATTCATACATTCGTACATTTGTAAATTCGTACATTCATAAATTCGTACATTCGTACATTCATGAATTAGTACATTCGTAAATTCGTACATTCGTAAATTCGTACATTCGTAAATTCGTACATTCGTAAATTCGTATATTCGTAAATTCGTACATTTATACATTCGTAAATTCGTACATTCATAAATTCCTACATTCGTACATTCATGAATTCGTACATTCGTAAATTCGTACATTCGTAAATTCGTACATTCGTAAATTCGTACATTCGTAAATTCGTACATTTGTAAATTCGTACATTCGTAAATTCGTACATTCATAAATTCGTACATTCGTAAATTCGTACATTCGTAAATTCGTACATTTGTAAATTCGTACATTCGTAAATTCGTACATTCATAAATTCGTACATTCGTACATTCATGAATTCGTACATTCGTAAATTCGTACATTCGTACATTCATAAATTTGTACATTCATAAATTTGTACATTTGGGAATTCGTACATTCATGAATTTGTACATTCATGAATTTGTACATTCATAAATTCGTACATTTGGGAATTCGTACATTCATGAATTTGTACATTCATAAATTTGTACATTCATAAATTTGTACATTCATAAATGCGTACATTCGTACATTCGTGAACTCATACATTCATAAATTCGTACATTCATAAATTCGTAAATTTGTACATTCATAAATTCGTAAATTCGTACATTCATAAATTCGTACATTCGTAAATTCGTAAATTCGTACATTCATAAATTCGTACATTCGTAAATTCGTACATTCGTAAATTCGTACATTCGTAAATTCGTAAATTCGTACATTCATGAATTCGTACATTCGTAAATTCGTACATTCGTAAATTCGTACATTCATAAATTCATACATTTGGGAATTCGTACATTCATGAATTTGTACATTCATAAATTTGTACATTCATAAATTCGTGCATTCATAAATTCGTACATTCATAAATTCGTGAATTCGTACATTCATAAATTCGTACATTTGTACATTCGTGAACTCGTACATTCGTAAATTCGTACATTCATAAATTCGTACATTCATAAATTTGTACATTCGTGAATTTGTACATTCATAAATTTGTACATTCGTGTATTTGTACATTCGTAAATTCGTACATTCGTACATTCGTGAATTTGTAAATTCGAAATTTGAAAATCTAAAAACCCGAAAATTTGAAAATCTGAAATAGTAACTAACTATTAAATTATAGGTATTGTAATCTCCTTTCAAATTTGGCTGTCAGTGAACGTAACAAATATGAATTTATCTGAAGTTACGCATTATCCAAAATAACGAATGCCACATCGAAACAAATGGAACAGAAAAAAATAATAATAAATAATAATAAAAAAAAGTTTTTATGATTATTATTGTTATTTATTATTATTAATTCATTATGTTCCATCCGTTTGGATACGGCATTCGTTATTTCGGATCATTCGTAACCTTCGGATAAATTTGTATTTGTTACGTTCACTAACAGCCAAATTTGAAAGGAAATTACAATACCTATAATTTAATAGTTACTAGTAATAGTAGTTAAGTTATTATTAGTTAATTATTATTTCAGATTTACGAATTTACAAATTTACGAATTCACTAATTTCCTAATGTACGAATGTATGAATTTACGAATGTATGAATTTATGAATTTTCAAATTTTTCGAATTTATGAATATTCGGAAAAATTCGCTAAATGGATTTTCGTTAATTCGGATATTTCCAAATTAAAGAATTTGTCGAAATTCGTTAAGTAACGAATTCGGAATGAAGCGGATTGCACATGCCTAATTTTTATGTGTTTTAGTTTGGAGACACACACACCTTATATTACATAGCATAATACAGTACACTTTTAGCGCAGCGTATTTTTCTATTTTACAGAGTTCAGGAGTAGTCAAGAGACAAGCCGGGTCAGTAACAGTAGTCAGATGCAGAGTAACAGGTTGCAGGTGTGTGGGGGAACGCTGTCGACATGACAGCACTGAAGCATAGCACAGGCTCCGTTTAACCACTTCAGCCCCGGAGGATTTGGCTGCTCAATGACCAGAGCACTTTTTACAATTTGGCACTACACTACTTTAACTGGTAATTGCGCGGTCATAAAATGCTATACCTAAACAAAATTTACGCCCTTTTTTCCCCACAAATAGAGCTTTCTTTTGATGGTATTTGATTGCCTCTGCGATTTTTATTTCTTACAATATAAATGGAAATAGACCGAAAATGTTTAAAAAAAATGATATTTTCTACTTTTTGTAAGAAGAAAAATCCAATAAACTCAATTTTAGTCATACATTTAGGCCAAAATGTATTCAGCCACATGTCTTTGGTAAAAAAAAATGTCAATAAGCGTATATTTATTGGTTTGCGCAAAAGTTATAGCGTCTACAAACTAGGGTACGTTTTCTGGAATTTACGCGATTTTCGTTTATGACTGCCTATGTCATTTTTTGAGGTGCTAAATTGGCAGGGCAGTACAACCCCCTCCCCCCCCAAATGACCCCATTTTGGAAAGTAGACACCCCAAGAAAATTGCTGAGAGGCATGTTGAGCCCATTGGATATTTTATTTTTTGTCACGAGTGATTGAAAAATGATAAAAAAAAAAAATTACAAAAAGTTGTCACTAAATGATATATTGCTCACACAGGCCATGGGCATATGTGGAATTGCACCCCAAAATACATTTTGTTGCTTCTCCTGAGTATGGGGATAACACATGTGTGGGACTTTTTGGAAGCCTAGCCGCGTACGGGGCCCCGAAAACCAATCACCGCCTTCAGGATTTCTAAGGGCGTAAATTTTTGATTTCACTCCTCACTACCTATCACAGTTTCAGAGGCCATAAAATGCCAAGATGGCACAACCCCCCCCAAATGACCCCATTTTGAAAAGTAGACACCCCAAGCTATTTGCTGAGAGGCATGTTAAGTCCATGGAATATTTTATATTTTGCCACAAGTTGCGGGAAAATGACAAACATTTTTTTTCTTATTTATTTTATTTATTTATTTTTTACATTGTCACTTTAAAAAAAAAAATTTTGATCACTTTTATTGCTGTCACAAGGAATGTAAATATCCCTTGTGACAGTAATAGGTGGTAACAGGTACTCTTTAGGGATCGTGGGGTTTAAAAGAACCCAAATCCCTCCTTTGCACTTAAAGTATTCAGATTGCCAAAAACGTTGATTCTGAATACTGTAATTTTTTTTAAAAATCGGCGCCATTGGCAGCAGATTAAACCGGAAGTGACGTTGCTTCCGTTTGTTTACATAGAAGACTGTAACAAAGCCATTTCTGGCTTTGTTTCAGTCTTACCCTAGCCGGCAGAAGTTCCAGGTCGCAGATCGGGTCTCCCGGTGGGACGAGAGGCCAGTAGAGAGCGGCAGGAAGCGGGAGGTGGGGGGACGTCCCCTTCCGTTCATTTGGGATAAAAACAGAGCGGCTTTTAGCAATTGCCGACACCTGGCTATTAAAAAAAATAAAGAAAAAAATGGCATGGGGCCCCCCCCATCCATACCAGACCCTTCTCTGAGCACGCAGCCTGGAAAGTCTCACCCCCCACTCCCTCCCCTTCTGAACCATACCAGGCCAAATGCCCTCAACATGGGAGGGGTGCTTTGGGGCAAAAGAAACTGTAAAAAAATCGCCCCCTGTAGGGTCTGGGGGGCCCAATCAGGGCGCAGAATGCACTATATGATCTTCTTAATAAAAGTATGTTATATATGAACAGAAAACAGTATTTGCATAGAAAGGTTTAATTAATTAAGATTTCATGTTCTTATAATTTTGGGCACTTTTCCATGAATTGCTGATATTATTACAGGATAGACTTGTATTCTGAATAATGTATTTTCCTCCATATTGGGAATCTCGGAGCTCGGCGTGATCACGGCCTGGCTGGTAATCCGAGGAGACTGTATGATGAGTCTTCCTTCAGCTGGACTTGTTGTCTGGATGGTGTCTCCTGAGAATGGTGCCCCCCGGAGGTGTAGAGGGGGTTCTGCAGGATCTGAAATGACTCCTAGAAAGAGAAAGGGCAGTCATTATCACCTGGAAATATATTTTCTTCTATGTACTCCATTATAGGGAATTAGAAGGATGAGAGCGCCACCACGCTCGATTCAGTCCAGGCGTTTCAAACCCCCTCACCACCCTTTATGAGGGTTAAGGAACAACAAGAAGTTGGAGATGCCTTCAAAACGTGCTGGATTTTTTGAACAGCAACTGTTCCTCTCACTGATACAAAATACTATTCCTCCCACTAACACCAATGATGGGGCACTATTGATCTTTTATTGAAAAGAATTAAGCAACTAATTTTATACAAAAGTAAAAAACATAAACATAGTACAATACTTCAACAGAAATCAAAGGAATACACATCCATGTTCAGAATATATACATAGTCCACTACCAAAATATTTTTAAAAAACTATTTACAAAAAGCAGCAGAGAGGGCCTAAGAGGCACAACCCATCACCCATGTACTCAGCCATTTATCAAAAATGAATCATAAAATCTAGGATGATAAGAGACAGACAGCCACACCCGGAAAAGAGACTCCTGGCAGTCAGGGAGGCTTGAAACCCCTCCACGCCTTCAACCAAGCCCCCCGACCCCGCTTGTCTCTCTTCCCCATCTCATGCAAAATGTCATGCCTCCAAAGACCACTTGCTGCTATGTAAAAAGAAATGGCTTGATCCTTGTAAAAAGGCATTTCCTGTCCCACTTTGTGTGCGGCCCATAGACATTAATTAGGCGCAGGTCCTGCCCTCCCACAAGGACGTCTAAGACCATCCATCTCCCAATCTCCACCTCAATAACCCACCAGACAGTTACCATGTTGGTTTTAAACAACACCACCACACCGCTGGGGTTCCTAGCACCAAGTGGCACTGAGATATGGGGCCCCAAAGTCGGTTCAGAAAATGTCAAGCACTTTTCTGCAGCAAAGAATGACATTTTCTGAACCGATTTTGGGGCCCCGTATCTCGGGGCCACTTAGTGCTAGGAACTTCAGCTTTGGATATGTTATGGTACCAGTTCAACTGGGTTTGCACCCCAAATTTGAGGTTCCTAGCACTAAGTGGCCCTGAGATATGGGGCCCCAAAATTGGTTCGGAAAATGAAATTTTTTGCTACAGAAAAGTGCTTGACTCGAGTATAAGTCGAGGGGGGCACTTTCAGCACAAAAAAATGTGCTGAAAAATTCAACTTATACTCGAGTATATACGGTATATAAGAACTGTCAAAGCGCAGATGAGGCATTCGGCGGGTGGCCGTCCCAGGAGGCGGAAGGCTTTTTAAAATTGATTTATTTTTTGGGGAGGTGGGAGGCAATTGTGGGGATGAGGCCCTTGTCCCCATCAACATGGGGACAAGGTGCTTTGGGGTTGAGGCATGTGGCCTGGTATGGTTCGGGGGGGGGGCGCTTGCTCGTCCCCTCCCTTTCCTGACCTGCCAGTAGAGAAGTGCAGTTGGTTTAGTTCCAAATTTGTTTTTTAACGAATTTAGACAAATTCATCAATTCGGAAATATTCACATTTTTCAGAATATTCAGAAATTCGAAAATTCGGAAATTCGAAAATTTGGAAATTCGAAATTCGTAACTTCGGAAATTCTAAAATTCGAAACTAAAGAATTTGGAAATTAGAAATTCTAAAATACACAATTTCGGAAATTCAACAATAAGAATGAAAATCTGAAAATTCAAAAGAACGAAAATCTAAAAAGAACAAAAATCCGAAAATTCAAAACACCAAAAATTCAAAAATCTGAAATAATAACTAACTAATAATAACCTAACTATTACTAACTATTAAATTATAGGTAATGGAATTTCCTTTCAAATTTAGCTGTTAGTGAACGTAGCGAATACAAATTTATCCAAAGTTACAAATTATCCGTAATAACGAATGCCAATTCTAAATGAATGGAACATAACTAATTAATACTAATAATAAAAAACGTATTATTATTATTTTATTCCGTTCCATTTGTTTAGATGCAGCATTCTTTATTTTGGATAACTCATAACTTCGGATGAATTTATATTCGTTACGTTCACTAACAGCCAAATTTGAATGGAAATTCCAATACCTATAATTTTATGTTAGTTATTATTAGTTAGTTAGTTATTATTTCGAATTTTTGGATTTTCAGATTTTCGTTCTTTCGAATCTTCGGATTTTCCTTTATTTTCGAATTTTTGGATTTTCGAATTTCCGAATTTTTGAATTCCGAATGTTTGAATTTTCTAATTTTTTAAATTTTTGAATTTCAGAAAAAAAAAAAAAAAACGAACGAATGAAAACTAAAACAAACACATTTTTTGGTAGTGCACATGTCTACCTGCCAGGCTGCATACCCAGATAAGGGTCAGGTATGGACTGGGGGGGAGGCACTTTTTTTTCTCTATTTTTTAACCGGCACTTGTTATTCAGCCATCAGTGGGGATGCGATTGACAGTTGCTAATTCATCGGTTGGTAAAAATGCCATGGCCAGCTTCCCGGCCCCCCGCTCCTTAACAACTAGCTTACTAGCTTGCACTTATTGGGCAAAGCTTTGGCCAATCAGGGTGCAGCGTTCAGTGCATTGCAGGGTGTTCAGTGAACGGCCGGAAAGGCAAATGTTCGGCCCGAACTCATGCTAGGGCCGAACCGTGCGCCCAATGCTACTGAGGACCACCTGCCGCTGGGAGGAGATGCAAAGATGACCTGGTGTATCATGTGACCAGCCTAAAGATTTTTTGGAAAAGGTAAGGAAAAAAGTATGAATGAAGTAGGGGCTTCCAGAGAGGGGAGCACCAGGGGATGAAAGGGTGGTAAGTTGGGTTTTATTGAATTAAGCCCCTTATTCTATGATGACATGACCATGAACCGAATCTCACCGTCGGTGTAGCTGGAATTTCCTGGTAGATGGGGTCCTGTTTACCACACAGATCTTCTGATGGCTTTTTGGTGGCAATATAGATGGTTACCATCTTCTTCCCGGGATCCACCTCTTCTAAATTCTATAAAAAAAATAAATATGCTGTAAGAGGCATTAAAGATGAACTCTGGGTAGACATGAAACACCAATCTCTGTTATTCGATCGCAGACAGCCTGTTCCTGTGCCGTATTCTACCATTCACTAAGAGAGAAATAAACGTTCTAAAAGAAAAAATGACCCACTATGGACACTGATGGGCTGCACTGATGAGGCCGTGCTGAAGAACACTGATGGGCAATAATGAGGCTGCACTGATAAGGCGGCAGTGGTGGGCACTGATGGGCACTGATAGGCTGCACAGATGAGGCAGCACTGATGGACACTGATGTGCACTGATAGGCTGCACTGAGGAGGCAGCAGTGATGGGCATTGATGGGCAATGATGAGGCTGCACTGATGAACACTGATGGGCAATGATGAGGCAGCACTGATGGGCAATGATGAGGCAGCACTGATGGGCAATGATGAGGCAGCACTGATGGGCACTGATGGGCAATAATGAGGCTGCACTGATTAGGCAGCAGTGGTGGGCACTGATGGGCACTGATAGGCTGCACAGATGAGGCAGCAGTGATGGGCACTGATAGGCTGCACAGATGAGGCAGCAGTGATGGGCACTGATAGGCTGCACAGATGAGGCAGCAGTGATGGGCACTGATGGGCAATAATTAGGGTGCAGTGATGAGGCAGCATTGATGGACACTGATGTGCACTGATAGGCCGCACTGAGGAGACAGCAGTGATGGGCAATGATGAGGCTGCACTGATGAACACTAATGGGCAATGCTGAGGCTGCACTGATGAGGCAGCAGTGATGGGCACTGATGGGCACTGATAGGCTGCAGTGAGGAGGCAGCAGTGATGAACACTGATGGGCAATGATGAAGCTACACTGATGAGGCAGCACTGATAGACACTGATGGGCACTGATAGTCTGCACTGATGATGTAGCAGTGATGGGCACTGATGAGATGGCACTGATAAGAAGGCACTAATAGGTGGCACTGATGGGCACTGATTGGCATCCCTGCTGGGCATTGATTGGCATTGGGCCAATGGGCTCCTGCTGCTGTCTCAGCCAATGAGGAGGGAGAGTCCCAGGACAGCTAAGGCTCTCATGTAACATCACTGGATCGGAGGGAGCTCAGGTAAGGATGGGGGGGGGGGGGGTTCTGCACACTAAAGGCTTTTTATCTCCATGCATAGAATGCAACCTTCAGCCTTTAGAATCACTTTAACCTCCAGGCCATTTCTGACACTTTACATATGACAGTTGTTTTTTGCTAGAAAATTACTTAGAAATCTCAAACACTATATATTTTTTTAAAGCATAGACCCTAGAGAATAAATTGGTTGGTGTTGCAATTTTTTTATGTCAGACGTTTTTTGTGCAGCGGTTTTTTAAACACAAATATTTATTCATAGTATACCACATATGTACCAAAACTCCTGATGAAGCTCATGAATTGAGCGAAACATGTTGAGTGGTATTCATGAAGTGGTTTTGTCAATCTCATGTAATAATTGATTGATTTAGATTGAAAGATTGCTGTTTTTTAATTCTGTGGTGATATTTTGTAATAAATATTTTGAATAAAAGATTTATATATATATTTTTTTTATATAGTTGCATACATTGTTTTTTTTTATTTGATCTGATACTATAAGCACCTTAAAAGTCCCAGGGGTAAATTTACCCCAATTCCCTCTATTTTTAATATATATTTCAAAAAAGAAAGTCCGATGAGGCATACACACGATTGGAATAGATGATGAAAAGCTTCCGTGGGATTTTTTCTGTCGGACATTCCGCTCGTGTGTACGCGGCTTAATGGTATTAAATAAAAGTCAGTGGGTAAGACTCATGAATAGCCCTCGATGGGGGAATTTATTTGCAGTTAGTCTTATTTTGATGGTTTAGAAACCATGTTATGTTATACAGTATAATCCTTTGTATGTAGTACATACCAGAACAGATCCATGGCTTATATGAATGTTGGCGCCCCCCAATGCCTTCTGATTACCTGGGATAAATTCAGACAAAGAAGCTGTTAGTGGGAGTTGAGTATGAGAAACCACTCAAGTCACAACTCTTCTGGTTTATAATAGAGCAAACAATTGATCATTCACTGACAAAACTAGAGGAAAAGTATATCAGATTGGTTACAGAGGGCATTGGTAAACCCTCAGCCAGGGCACGTGCCCCAGGTCTTCTCCTGAGTGCCCAGGTTTCTTCTGAGATACAGAGATGATACATTCTATCCATTATACAGTTTTGGAATGTCCACTCTTCAATCTACCCTGTTTCCCCGAAAATAAGACCTAGCGTGATTGTCGCTGATGGCTGCAATATAAGCCCTGCCCCCCAAATAAGCCCTAGTTAAAGTCCTTGTAGGTCTTATTTTCAAGGTAGGGCTTATTTTCAGGGAAACAGGGTAGGGCTTATTTGGGGGGTAGGGCTTATATTGCAGCCATCACCGACAATCATGCTAGGTCTTATTTTTGGAGAAACAGGGTATCTTGTGACGGAACCATCCAGCACACGGCTTCAGTGGCGGGCTTTGGTGGCAGGTGTCCCTCCCCCCCGCTGATGTAGATAACTGCAAATAGAATATTATAGGGACCCTAAAGTTGCCAATGGGTATCTCATATAACCCAAAACCAAGTAACCTCCAAACCCAATCCCAATATAAATTATATTAAATTTTTTTTTTAATTAACATGAGAACCTGTCAGGTAAAAGTGCTGTACACCAAATCCCCCATATCTGTGCATAGAACCCCCTAATAATATCCCAACAGTTGGTAATATCCATACAACATCATGTTATTCAACACAGAGATAAAAAAATATTATTCGCAGCTTCAATGACGGGATATTATGAACTCTACGCGTTTCGCAGAACAAGTCCGCTTCCTCGGGAGATATGGAGGTGCCAGATTATATGTACTTTTTGCACATCTACTTTTTTTTTTTAATATACCAAAGCAGAATTTTTGCAGAAAACCAGTACAGACTTATCCTCATGCAAATTGCACTGCTGCTCATACTTTTGGGCAAAAGGGCAATATCAGGCGCGCTGTTATGTTTCTGCGCGTATGCATGCGCACTTGCACGTAGAAATTGGGGTGCACGCTTGACACCCAGCAGCAGTGGCGCCCAGCCCCTAATCTACATGCAGGGCGCCGGACGCATAGATTCCAATGGGGTGTTTTTTTTTTTAAACACGTGATTAGAGCCTGAGACTCTAATTGGCTTAAAAAAAGGGCGGACTAAGGGCGCAGAGCACTGCGGTCCGAGCCCACCCAGTTGTGTGACAATAGCGAATTAATATTCGCTATTGTCTTCCTGATTCTCCTCCTGGCCAAACAGTAAGCCCCAATTGTGTCTCAGGACACACTTCCTGTTCAGCCGGGAGGAGAATGTTTCTCTGTGGGCTGCAGATGATGTCTTTGAAGCCCGGCTGGAAGAAGCAGTCAGAGCGGCCCCGGCTCCTCCTACCCCTGCCTCCTAAGGTAAGGCATCTAATTGGCACATTCCTGTTTGTCTCCCGCGGGGGGGTGTTCATTTGCTGCCCCCCTCCCCAAAATATTGAGCACCAGCCACTGCTGCCCAGCAGCCTATATTAATGGATGTGTCACTGGGAGAAGTTGTTGAATGGTCTTCATCTTTTTCCGTGTATCCTGAGACCTGATCCATTGTATTTGTCTACCTGTGTATGACCCGTCTTCTCCCTGGACTTTGCCTCTGCTCTCTGATTCAACCTTGCTCATCTAGTTACTTTGACCCTGGTCTGTTTCCTGGACTTGTCCCAGCCTGCTGATTCTGTACTGCCTTGCTCAGCTATTACCGACCTTGGCCTGTTTCCTGGACTTGTCTCCGCCTGCTAATTCTATACTGCCTTGCTCGGCTATTACTGACCCTGGCCTGTTTCCTGGACTTGTCCCTGCCTGATGATTCTGTACTGTCTTGCCCGGCTATTACTGACCTTGGCCTGTTTCCTGGACTTGTCCCTGCCTGCTAATTCTATACTGCCTTGCCCGACTATTACTGACCTTGGCCTGTTTCCTGGACTTGTCCCTGCCTGCTAATTCTATACTGCCTTGCCCGACTATTACTGACCTTGGCCTGTTTCCTGGACTTGTCTCTGCCTGCTGATTCTGTACCACCTTGCCTGACTATTACCGACCTTGGCCTGTTTCCTGGACTTGTCTCTGCCTGCTGATTCTGTACTGTCTTGCCCGGCTATTACTGACCTTGGCCTGTTTCCTGGACTTGTCCCTGCCTGCTAATTCTATATTGCCTTGCCCGACTATTACTGACCTTGGCCTGTTTCCTGGACTTGTCTCTGCCTGCTGATTCTGTACTTCCTTGCCCGGCTATTGCCGACCTTGGCCTGTTTCCTGGATTTGTCCCTGCCTGTTGATTCTGTACTGCCTTGCCCGGCTATTACCGACCTTGGCCTGTTTACTGGACTTGTCTCCGCCTGCTGATTCTGTACTTCCTTGCCCGGCTATTACCGACCTTGGCCTGTTTCCTGGATCTGCTCTGCCTCTCAATTCTGTCCATTGCTGCCCCGGCTGTCGCTGACTGCTGCCTGTTTCCTGACCCCTGCTACCAGATCCTGCTCTGGTGCCAAGCTGCTTCAGCATCCTGTCCTGAAGACTGCGACTTCCATCTCTACCTGCCTAAAGAGCGGACAATGGCAGCCAGCTACTCCGTCACTCGTGCCACTTTGTGCCCTCACACTCTCTGCCTCCACCTTCAGGAGTGTTGGGTAGGAAGTGCAAGAGAGGCCTCCACACCATTCCAGTCTTCTCTAGGTAGGTGATATATGGTTTAGTGGCTAATGTACTACTTCCTGGGGGATAAAAGATGACTCCGGGATGTGGCAATTTTGATCCAAGTCCCCTATAACGTGACACCATAGAAATCTCAGAGGCTGATTTAATCAATGAGTGAGCCATTTCTGGTTTTGGTTTCATGCAGTCCTCCATTAACGCTCTCCACAGACCCCAGTCCTATGTTTTATTGTTTTTATAAATGTAGATGTGTAAAAAATGTACATATAACATAATCTGTAAGCTCCATATCTCCCGAGGAAGCGGACTCAGTCTGCGAAATGTGTACAGTTCATAATGTCCCATCCAGGGCTGAGACAAGGGGTGGGTAGGAGGGGCGGCTGCCCTTAGCACTGTGAGGTGGGGGGGGGGGCACCCACACAGAGGTTGGAGGGAGGGGGTTTGTGTTGAGAGGGGGAATTTGAGGGGAAAAGAATTGTTCTAGGAGGAGAAATTTGTGAGGTGTGCTGGGAGTATTGAGGGGATTTGTGTTGGGAGAGGTGACGGGGAAGAAGATTTTTGCTAGTGTGCAACAAGGTTCCTCAAACATGGGACTTTAATGGACCATTAACATTGGTGATTGTTATAAAATTAAGAATTTTTATTGTTACACAAATAGAATTTTAACAATACTTGTTGAATGATAAAAACAAACACATAGTGAAAAAACAACAGAAAAACTGGAATAACCCAATTCCAATCCAACGTGTTTCAACAGATAGATTAGAAGTCTTCTTCAGGGACAATGGGTTGAAGATTTCCGGATATATGTTTAATCCCATGTGTTGTGTGTTTCAATCAAGAGAGATCAAAGCTCAAAAAGTATGGGAGACCAGAGTGCCAAAGCAACACCCAGGAACCAGAGCAGGATGGAGATGAAAGGTGTCTATAAATTGACCACGCGTGGGAATGTGCCCACCCAAAAGGGGGCCGGAGCAGTATGAGAGACCAGGCCACAGAAAATTCTATGCCTTAAAAGTTCAAGACTAGTCGCTAAATACTGGAGTTTAGTCTTTAGTCTGAATGAGATTTATCCATAAAACAATCCAGTCACAGGTGGTCTGGAAGGTTGGTCAGAAGTATATCACTTTAAAGGCCATCCAGAGATGCCAAAGTATAAAGCTGGTGAGCCTGTCTATAGAACCTGGCTAGACATAACCAGCTATGCCCTAATGGTGTAATTTGGACATAAATTTCCCTGTGTCTCTCGGTTGAAGGTTGTTTTTTGGGGGGGTTTGTGCTAGTTGGGATTATTGGGGTATTTGTTCTATGAGGAGAAATTTGGGGGAGGTGTTAGAAGGGGAGATCTGGAAGAATTTGTGATGAGAGGGGGGATTTGTGCTTAGAGGGGAAATTTGAGGAGTATAGAATTTGTACTGGGGGAGATTTTTTTTTTTTTTGGAGGCATTTGGAAAATGGGAGGATTTGAGATGGGGGAGGGGCAAAGATTTGTGCTGAAGAGGGGATTTTAACAGGGGGCAGATTTTTATTGGGAGGAGGGGGAATTTATGCTTAGGAGGTAAGCATGCAGATTAGTGCTCGGTTTTTGGGGGTGGGGATTTTTGCTGACACATAATGCTTATACATCTTGGTGGTGGGGGGGTCGCAATTTGGCATGTTCGCCCTGGGCTCTAGATGACTTTGTCCTGGCACTGGCCCCATCGACAAAGCTATGAAGTTTATTTTTACTGGGATCGTACTTGGATGTTGTGTGTGTTTTAGGATGTCCATTGGCGCCTTTAAAGTCCCTTCAACAACAACCACCCATCCAATACTTCCTTCCTTACGTTTAAGTTTCCGATTTCTTCTCCACAGAATAAAAACACAAGTTGCCAGAATGAGGACAGCCATAATGAGGCAAGGAACCAAGATCTGTGTCTTCCTGTAAAAGAAAAGTAAAAGAGAGATTACACCAACCATCACATGAAGATAATAGCATCCTCCAGTGGTGAATAGGCTGACAGTGTTATAGGATGTTTCTCAGGAGAACATGACCATGTTCCTTTGGCTTCCCAAAACATTACCCCTAGTGGGTGTATGCTGTAAGTGTGGTGGTGACATTAGGCTGTTAGCTCCTCTGAGGAACATGGACTGATGTGAATGGAGCCATATACTCCATGCAGCCTGCAAGTAAATAAGTGATACTGATAACTGTCTAGCTACTTTTGGACCGCCCGCCGTCATTATACGCCGGCTTAATTTTGGAACTGGGCAATGAGGGGTCAGAACTAGGCACCACATCCGATGAGGTAAATAGAAACAACTGGTAAAGAACAAGCGGGCCTTTAAAGGTAACAAAAATAATGAACAAATAGATATATAAAAATATAAATTTTTATTAAACATCAGTTTCTTTAAAATGTTCAGGAAGCATATAATTCATATAACACGTGCAACCACTTCTTACTCTACATGTTTCGCTCATAAGAGCTTCCTCAGGAGATTTTGAAAGTGCTGCATGAAGTTAAATACTACAAAAGAAACAAACAATTATGCACAATTGTACTTAAAGATTATTGTGACAATAGTGTCAAAAAAGATTACATAACATATCATAAATCATGATTATATACATTTTTTTCAAAAATTGATAACGAGCTGAGAGTGCATGCCTACCAGATGCTTTTGTTCGCAATGACACTTGAATTAATTGAACAATTCTGATTCCTAGACTGGAGCCTGTGTTATAGGGGCATATGTACAACCATAGGGAGAGGATAAGATTCTGAAATGTATAGAGACCACATATAAATTTTGAACTTTAGGACCCTAACTGATCAAAACCAGGATCATAGAAATGGTTTAATAGTAATTTTGAAAGGAGGCAAAATGACCTTATTCAGAGTTGTGACCGTATAGAATCTTTATACAGTGGAACCTTGGTTAACGAGTAACTCGGTTAACAAGCATTTTGAAAGACGAGCAGCTTTTTTCTTTAAATCCTGACTCGGTTTGCGAGTGTTGTCTTGCAAAACGAGCAGAATTCAAGCTAATGGGGTGTGCAGTACCGCATTTGGCCAGAGGTGCAGGGGCGCCGGTGACACTCGGAATGGTTCGAAGCCGTTCGGAAATACTCGTAAGCACTCGGAAATACTCGAAAACACACAGAAATACCTTGTTCCTGAGTGTTTCCGAGAGTTTCCGTGTTCAGCCGAGCTGTCCCCGAGTATTTCCGAGGCTCTCCGGTACCCCCTACCTCTGGCCACATGTGGTATGGCATGCAATAGAAGTAAATGCGGAACAAATTATCTTCTGTGCCATTGACTTCTATGGGGAAAATCGCTTTGTTATGCCGAGCAGTCCCCGAGTATTTCCGAGGCTCTCCGGCGCCCCCCCCCACCTCTGGCCACATACGGTATGGCATGCAATAGAAGTCAATGCGGAACAAATTATCTTCGTTTCCATTGACTACTATGGGGAAACTCGCTTTGTTATGCCGAGCAGTCCCCGAGTATTTCCGAGGCTCTCTATCGCCCCCCCCACCTCTGGCCACATACGGTATTGCATGCAATAGAAGTCAATGTGGAACGAATTATCTTCGTTACCATTGACATCTATGGGGAAACTCGCTTTGATATGCGAGTGCTTTGGATTACAAGCATTCTCCTGGAACGGATTATGCTCGTAATCCAAGGTTCCACTGTATCCCCAAACCAAGGGAATAAGGTTCATTGCTGGGATAACTAGTAGAGAAGCAGCAGAAGATATTTGCTGGACCCTAACACGACCAAGATATAGACAAACAGCACTCCTGCTGTCAGGTCTGTTTTGGGAAATCAGCTGTCAGGTCTGTTTTGGGAAATCAGCCAGCATAATCCTAAAATAGATTGTTTTACCTTTTAGTAGAAATTTGTATATATATATATATTTCAGACTTCCCACATATGTTCATACAGATCACTCCTGTCCTGGGTGAGGCTGGAGCCCAAGGGTCAATTTGGCGGGTGGGGGCATCAGCATTTCAGAGAAACAGATGGAAACAAATTGTCTGTGGCTTAAAGAGATGCAGCCTACTTACCTGCAAACGCAGGCAGATATTGACCAGTGAGCCCCAAGCCCCCCCTCCCCAACAGGAGTGAACCAGGGGACATATTGTAGAAAAAGGGTACTTCCATGTGCCGAAGATTCAAGGGAAAACTTGCTGTGAAGGGGGAAAGAGAGGAGGGATGCACAATCTCTCTCTCACAAAAATTCCCCGTCAGTGCATGGTGGCGAACCGCCACGTTTTAAGCTCTCCCCGTCCCGCCGGCGTCTGGCGTCACCAGCGGGGCGCAGACGTGTTGAGAGCGATACTGCGCATGTACCAGACTCTAGCGGGAAATGTGACCTCACACGCTGACGCGCGTGGTCACAGTTCGCCATGTTGGAAAGTCCATGATTGCCAGATAAGCAGAGGGGATGGGCGGACATGTATCCAGTCCGCCCCTCAGCGTCACAGGCAACGTACTCTGCACATAATGACACAGGGATCAGATTACCGACTCCTAGTCATAAGGCTGTTAAAGAGGGATCAGACATGCTTCTGCTAACAGCACTGACGGGCCCGAGCAAAACACGAGTGATTGGTTTGACACTAATGCAGCAAGTGCCCGGGGCGTCCGTATGGTTGCTAGTCCCCCATCCCAGTCATGAATGAAAGCATGATTAGAGGAATTATTGATCTCAAATTATTTTATCTGCATCTGAAAATACGGCATACCTTACCAGCTCATCGTGTACATAGATGTGTGAACAAACAGCATAGCACCTCCTAGATAAAAATTGATGAACAAAACATAAACAATTAACCTCTTGCTTACCGGGCACTTAAACCCCCCTCTGCCCAGACCAATATTCAGCTTTCAGCTCTGTCACACTTTGAATGACAATTGCGCCGTCATGCTACCTACACTGTACCCAAATTACATTTTTATCATTTTGTTCACACAAATGGAGCTTTCTTTTGGTGGTATTTAATTACCACTTGGGTTTTTATTTTTTGCTAAACAAACAAAAAAAGACAGAGATTTTTGAAAAAAAAAACATGTTTCATAGTTTGTTATAAAATTTTTCTCCTTCATTGATATTCGTTGATGAGGCTGCACCAATGGGCACTGATGGGCTGCACTTTTGGAAATTCAGAGTGCGACCATTTCTTCATTTTATTCGTATTGGACGGTGGTGAGCCGGGGTCTGCACCTGTCATCCATTTGCACCTGAAGATTTGTAGCGGTGTGTGCTCTTCTTTTGGTTCCTGCTGCACTGATGGGCACAGATAAAGCGACACTGATAGGCACAAAAAAGGGGACACTGAAAGGCACAGGTAAGGCGACACTGAAAGGCACTGACAAGACGGCACTGATGGGCCCTGATGGGTGGCACTGATGGGTGGCACTTATGGGTGGCACTGATGGGTGGCACTAATGGGCACTAATAGGTGGCACTGATGGGCACTGGTAGGTGGTACTGATGGGCACTGGTAGGTGGTATTGATAGGCAGCACTGGTGATGAGGCACTGATTGGTGACATTTATAGGTGGCACTGTGGGGACTGATAGGCGACACTGTGGGCACTGATAGGTGACACTGTGGGCACTAATAGGTGACACTGTGGGTACTGATAGGCGACACTGTGGGCACTGATAGGTGACACTGTGGGCACTGGTAGGTGGCGCTGGTGGGCACTGGTAGGTGGCACAGGTGGGCACAGAAGCATCTACAGAGGCTCTCCACAATCGGGACTGATGTCCCTTCTCACAGCCGCCGGTGATCGCCTTTTTTTTTTCCCTCCTCATGCTGCCAGCGCGAGTAGAAAAAATAGCTGATTACCGGCTCTGTCTACATCACATGATCAACTGTCATTGGCTGACAGCTGATCACGTGGTAAGGGGTCGGGATCGACTCCGATCTGTGATCAGCCGAGTCTCATAGACTCCCTGATCACAAAGCGTGCCGTGCGCGCCCTGCAGGGTGCACGCAGGCCGCTTGAGCAGGGGAGGACGTCTATGGACACCCTCCCGGCAAATTAGGTCCACTATAGCGCAGACGGGGGGGGGGGGGGTAATAAGTATTTATTAACTAATCAATTTGAAAAAAATACTATACGTAATCAGATTGAAGGTGGGCAAAAAAGGGGAAAGGATACAAAAAGGTATTTATATTAATAATACATTTGTTAAATTTATTAAAATTTGTCTGAACCAGAGAATGAGAGAAAGGGGAGTTTGTGCCAAATGGGCAGCCTAATTCACAGGAATGGCTTAAAACTGAATGCATCACTCCGTTCCGGGGGGTTTGAGAGCCAATAAATTATGAATCCACCGGGCCTCCCGCTGTAGAAGTAGCTTGTCGTTGTCACCCCCCCCCCTCTCTCTCATTCTTTGGTAAGTATTCCAAAGCAAAAAAAATGCATTTTCGACAGGTTAAATGCATGAAAGAGACCCATATGTCGACTAATGGGCGTCTCCATTCTGGACTTAGAGACTAATTTGACATGATCACGAATAGGGGGGGAGAGAACGGTCTTTTTGTTTTGCCCACATACTATGCACCACAATCACACATCATGATATAAACCACCCCAAGCGATCGACAGTGGAAAAAGACACACCCGCCGCTTCCAGGTGAGACCAGGAAGCCTAATGATCCAGTAGGTGCTCGCCTCGGCTCGCCTCCGCACACAATGAATTTAGAAGAAATGGCCGCAAACCACTGTAGATCCAAATCCTTTTTATTTGGACTTCCCAAAAAAGACAGGAATCAGAATGCTGGCAAGTTGGCAAGAAATCGCGGTTTAAAGATGTGTCCATCAGGCAATGTAATCTCCTGAGCTTCATGAATGTGTCTACAGAAGTTGCATTCACCGCAGGGAAACGTTCCCGTGCGTTCATTCTGACCTGTTTTCTTGGATTGGTGGTGACTGTGGACCAAACTGTCTCTTAGGGATTTGGATCTCCTGAAGGTTATTTCCGGGTAAGTTGTTATATATTTTGATACAGTTGGATCGGCAAGTAGTAAATACCAATATTTTTGCGTTATGCTCCTGACCTGTTTTTGTTGCCCCGAGTAGCGGGTAATCAGTCTTACTGATATAGAGAATTAGCAGTGTTTGATGTCTGAGAGGCCTGTATGTCTGTTTGTGGTGGCCACCTGTGTCCTTAAGACAATTGTCTAATTTTAGATGTACGTGGTGGAGGTTTGGTATTATTATACATTTGTAAATTGTTAGTATTATGTGGAGTTTTCAAATAAAGGAATTTTTTTACATTTAATACCGGCTACCCTGTTTCCCCGAAAATAAGACCTAGCGTGATTGTCGGTGATGGCTGCAATATAAGCCCTACCCCCCAAATAAGCCCTAGTTAAAGTCCTTGTAGGTCTTATTTTCAGGGTAGGGCTTATTTTCGAGGGGAAACAGGGTAGGGCTTATTTGGGGGTAGGGCTTATATTGCAGCCATCACTGACAATCACGCTAGGTCTTATTTTGGGGGAAACAGGGTAGTTCCTCCCTGAAGAATTCTTTGGGAATCCTTTTCCCCCTTGTTTTTTGTATGCTGATTTGAATTCAGAGGAACACACCCCTATGGTCGATTACTACTGTATCCCTAGGGTGACGGTATGCTTTGACAGCAGTGGGGATAGAATACATGAATCCCCCTTTAGTCTGGCCTATGCGGATGTAGCCGGAGTGTCATTTCTTTATGGTTGTTTTGTCGGTCCTTAAGTAGCTAGAAGATGAACATGCAAAAAATGTGACTGGAAGCTATAATACAGCTGTAATCATCCATAATTTAAAAGGACTGTCCATCTTTTGGACCCAAACACCTCGTTCCTTCACAGCTGTCCCTCGCTTCGGTCTGGTATGAGATCTGCGTGTAGGCAGGTGCAGTCTACACTCTCCACTGCAGGTGGCGCTCGTACGTACCGGCAATGCAACTGGATGAGGAAGTAGGGAGAGACTGGGTTTCTCTATGGTTTCCTCAGACCCCTGGAGGAGTGGTCTGGTTGGCTGCAGTGAATCCTGGTTACCCTGACGGCCATCTTGGGTCATGCAGAGTCTATTTTAGGTCTCATCTCCCTGGTTTTGGGTTGCATTTTGCAAGTGGCTAGTGTAGAGACAGGGTACCCGTCTGCACTAGCGGTAGAGAGAGGTTCCAAAGGAGTAGGGAAAAAGTAGGGTCTAAATCTACATGCTTGGGAAGCTCCCCTGCAGGTTGGGCCAGCCAAGCCGCACTACTCTCCCCTTGACAGACGCCGTCGGCAACTCGGGCGTACACACAGCTGACTCTCTTCTCTGAACTGTTGTTAGTGTCCAGATCGGGTGAGCTTCTCCGCTAGGCTTGTTTGTACTGTTTTGCAAGATCTGCAATACATATTTTTTGGCAATCCGGGGCTCTCTGTGCTTTCTGCTGCTGCGCCACGCTGCACCTACCCAACATGTATGAGAAAAAAGTTTATATTGCATTGAGTGTAATCGATTTTTTGGAGTTTTGGCTGGAGTGTGGATGAGTTAGCACCCCTTGTCAGGTTTTTTTATGCTCCGTGTCCCAACCAGGGAGGTTCACCCTTCTATTTATCCTAATCACTGGGCAGGGCCACCATTCCAAATCATTGGGGCCCCATACAGCCTACCTGATAAGGCTGGTTCCCCCTCTAGAAAACTTGTTTACCTCTTGTATTACAGAATGGCAATGGCAGTAGAAGAGTCTTTGCTCATGCTGCTGACTTGGGATTGGTGGTGGAGAAGGTAGCCCCAGTCCCACTGGTGAGGGTATAAATAGGGCGGCGGGATGGGAAGCTCTAGAGCAGAGTTCCAAGTTGGAAGAGAGGAGCACTGATAACTGAAGACTTGTAGCAGACACGCTTGTGTAGAGCTGTCCTGGGATGGGGCCGGACCCCTTGGGGTCAGCAGGAAAGCCCGCTACTAGTACTGGAGTACTGCCTATAACCCCCTATATATCGGCAGCCCTAAAACTTAGAGTGAAGGAAAATTCTAAATGTTGTGTGGTCACCATAAAAATCCTCTAATGGCAAGTGTCCTAAGTGTCCTAGAGGGGTTTTTTTTTTCGTTTTTAGAGATTTCATCTTACTTCCTGTTGTGTTTCCAAGACAGGAAGTGAAGGAAAACCCCCAATTGGGGCACAGATAACTATCTATGGGCCATATAGTGCCGCACCCCGCTTACGATAATTACAAAGAACCCTAGAGGGTTAAACCCCCAATTATGACGGAATTTTAAGGTACAACTTACACAATATTTGTAAACTGTACAAAAGTTTATAACAAAATTATTAAACAAAACATTTAAAACAGTAACACATTAAAATGTCCATGGGCATCATACAGAACCTTTCCAGAAAAGAATGTGGTAAGATGACAGTGATAGCAGTGCAGCAGATTATAGAAAGCTCCAACACCCTCGACACGTTTCTTGGATAAATATCCACTTCATCAGGAGTTCATTGAAGAAGCATGTATAGGAAAACTGAACATTCAAATGCAAAGGAGAGGAACATTCATGCCCATTAGGAGATGGTACATGGAACCCCAGAGTGGGAGAGCAGAACCCCCAGAGCACACCACACCAGACTCTCCTATAGAAGACTATTTGGAGATGTTTAGATAGACATCTCATGATATATGCATAAATGCACAATGTCTGAGATCTGCAAAATTGCGTAAAATGGCCAGGCTAATTTTTAAAGTTGGTTCACTTTCGATAATTAAATGCTTGAGCTTTCAGCTTTAAAAAAAAAAAAATAGTCATAAAAGGAAGAAATCCAAGCGTCCTCTCAGCGTGTCTTTAGCAAAAGGTCTGTGCAACTTCAGACGCCCTCGGGGCAGAACCCCCAAGAAACGCGTCAAGCGTGTTGGAGCTTTCTATAATCTGCTGCACTGCTATTACTGTCATTGTAAACTTATATGTTAAGCTTTATAACTGAACATCTTACCACATTCTTTTGTGGAAAGGTTTTGCATGATGCCCATGGACATTTTAATGTGTTACTGTTTTTTTAATGTTTTGTTTAATAATTTTGTAATAAACTTTCGTACAGTTTTCAAATACTGTGTAAGTTGTGCCTTAAAAATCCCGTCATAATTGGGGGTTTAACCCTTTAGAGTTTTTTGTAACACTCTATCTACCCTGTTTCCCCGAAAATAAGACCTAGCGCGATTGTCGTGATGGCTGCAATATAAACCCTACCCCCCCCAAATAAGCCCTACCCTGTTTCCCCAAAAATAAGCCCTACCCTGAAAATAAAACCTACAAGGACTTTAACTAGGGCTTATTTGGGGGGTAGGGCTTATATTGCAGACATCACCGACAATCACGCTAGGTCTTATTTTCTGGGGAAACAGGGTATGACATATAAAAAAAAAAAGTTTCAGCTTTGTACATACTAAATATAAAGCTTTGTCTGGGCAGGGCCCCCCCTCCTTCATATTTTCACCGTTCCTTCACTCCCCGTCTGCTCCATTTATCTGCTGAACAGTAATACCCGGTACTTCAAGGCAGGGGCGTTGCTAAGTCTAAAAAAGATCTGGGGTTAGAGCCCATAGCAGCGAAGTAAAGAAAGTCATACGCTTCGGTGGGCATACACATGTCTATAATATACGTGTGTGTGTGTGTATATATATATATATATATATATATATATATATATATATATATATATATAAATATTATACAGGACACCAAGAATGTGTCCTGGATGGCAGGTACATTCCCCCAATATTGGAGTTGTGGTCCCTTTAAGGGGGGACAGTTGCAGAGTCTTCCAATCCTGATCACTAGGACTTTGGTACTGAAGGGGTTAAGTCCCAGGGGGGGAGAGAGGCTTGAAAGACAGCAGAGGGAAACCAGCACCTGTGTCTAGGAAGAGAGAGAGAGAGAGAATCTCACAAGCTGGGCAGCAAGTGTGAGCTCTTTGACCAAGGAGACACAGGCTGATGACCCCCTCTGTCTGGCCTGCCTGGCACCCCTGCTCTGGAGAAGCCTAACCCCTGTATGGGACCAAAAAAAAAAAAACAGCGTTGAGCCTGCTTAAATTATCATTACCAGGATTTAGGACTCTTATTTACTGTGGCTGAAGTAAGCTGTCGTTTTTGTTTAGTAGTCATTGAAATAAATGAACTGTTTGCTTTCAATAAACTGACTGGCGGTTATTACAGAGCTACCCCCCAGGTTACATTTGGTGGAGAATGCGGGCAGAGTATAGCCACAAAAAAGTTTGAAAGCATTTTAAAGGGCCAGTACCCACATTTACATGTCCTGGGTCAGGACAGCACAAGCTCTGAAAACCTCACAAGGCGAAATGGAGGAGGTGATGAAAGCCCTAGCTCAGAGCACGATAGCCCAGCAGCAGGCCGCCGCAGAAGCCAACCGTCGCCATGAGGAAGTAATGGCCCAGCAACAGGAAACCACTTGCTTGCTGGTCGCCCAGTTCACAGTCCAGCAAGAAACTACTGAAGCACAGGTAGCTGCTTTACAGGAAGCAATGCAGCATCTTGCACAGGGACAAGAACAAACCGTGGGTGCCTCTAGCAACCAGCTAGCCATAAGGGCCAGTCACTACCTGCAAAAGTTAATGCCTAGTGATGAGGTAGAGGCATTCATGACTACTTTTGAGAGAACAGCAGAAAAAGAAGGGTGGCCCCCAGATCAGTGGGCTGGTGTTGTTGCTCCTTTCCTCACTGGGGATCCCGGAAAGGCATATTTTGATTTGCCAGCTGCTAATGCCAAGGATTACCAACGGCTGAAAGCTGAAATCCTGGCCCGCCTTGGGGTGACTACTGCTATGCGGGCCCAAAGGGTACACAGTTGGAGGTACCGCCTGGACTGTCCGCCAAGGGCTCAGATGCATGACCTGAGTCAGCTGGTCAAAAAATGGCTGGCCTGGCACCTTTTGCTCTGGAGAAGCCTAACCCCTATATGGGACAAAAAAAAAAAACAGCGGTGAGTCTACTTAAATTATCATTACCAGGATTTTGGACTCTTATTTACTGTGGCTGAAGCAAGCTGTGGTTATGTTTAGTCGTCATTGAAATAAATTAACTGTTTGTTTTCAATAAACTGGCTGGCGGTTATTACAGAGCTACCCCAGGTTACAATATATATATATATATTACATTACATTATATATATTATCATTACATCAGGGTCCCTAGAGAGCCCCTCCCCTTACATCAGGGTCCCCAGAGAGCCCCCATTACATCAGAGTCCCCAGAGAGCCTCCCCCTTACATCAGAGTCCCCAGAGAGCCTTCTCCTTACATCAAGGTCCCCAGAGAGCCTCCCCCTTACATCAGGGTCCCCAGAGAGCCTCCCCTTACATCAGAGTCCCCAGAGAGCCTCCCCTTACATCAGGGTCCCCAAAGGCTTCCTCCTTACATCAGGGTCCATAGAGAGCCTCCCACTTACATCAGGGTCCCCAGAGATCCCCCCTTACATCAGTGTCCCCAAGAGCCTCCCTCTTACATCAGGGTCCTCAAAGCCTCCTCCTTACATCAGGGTCCCCAGAGAGCCTCCCACTTACATCAGGTCCCCAGAGATCATCCCCCTTACATCAGGGTCCCCAGAGATCCTCCCCCTTACATCAGGGTCCCCAGAGATCCTCCCCCTTACATCAGGGTCCCCAGAGAGCCCCCCCTTACATCAGGGTCCCCAGAGATCCCCCCTTACATCAGGGTCCCCAGAGAGCCCCCCTTACATCAGGGTCCCCAGAGAGCCCCTCCTTACATCAGGGTCCCCAGAGAGCCCCCCTTACATCAGGGTCCCCAGAGAGCCACCCCCTTACATCAGGGTCCCCAGAGAGCCTCCCCCTTACATCAGAGTCCCCAGAGAGCCTCCCCCTTACATCAGTATCCCCAAGAGCCTCCCTTTTACATCAGGGTCCTCAAAGCCTCCTCCCTAAATCAGGGTCCCCAGAGAGCCTCCCACTTACATCAGGTCCCCAGAGATCCTCCCCCTTACATCAGGGTCCCCAGAGATCCTCCCCCTTACATCAGGGTCCCCAGAGATCCTCCCCCTTACATCTGGGTCCCCAGAGATCCTCCCCCTTACATCAGGGTCCCCAGAGATCCTCCCCCTTACATCAGGGTCCCCAGAGAGCCCCCCCCCCACTTACATCAGGGTCCCCAGAGAGCCCCCCGCTTACATTAGGGTCCCCAGAGAGCTTGATCAGCTGACGTGTAAGGAATCAGGAAGTGCTTTGGAGTACAGGCTTAGGACAGTGGGAAACGCTGCAGGCCGGGGCTGCAGATCCGGCTTCAGGTGACACCATCGCCCTAATACACACGAGTATACCAAGGCGTGTGTTTTTTCATGAAATGTGAGTGTATTGATGTGGAGTATAATTTGTAATAAATATTTTAAAACGATATCACACTATTGCAAGCCTCTGTTGTTCCTACATGTGACATATATGAGAGGAGATCACTGTTAACCAGGAGGAAGGAGTTGTTTTTGATCCGAAATCTGAGCCAAATTGTTACTACAGGAAGGATGAACCACAGGAGGAATCCCTAAGTTGATACACATTAACTACAGGCTTTTTTTAAAAAAAAAAACCCTTAAGGTGAGGGTACATCCGGTGGAGGGGTACACCAGGATTGTGTGCACACTGCATGAAGGCACCAGCATCACTTTTATTCATCTCCCTAAGATGGTATGTCAAGATTATTGTTCAATGTATTAAGGATAGTGTGCAGCACATGGAGCACTTGCACTTCATTTTGGACGTTATAATATATGAATGTTATCTGCACGTTTTTGGACTATTTGCACAGGGTTCATTTATTAATAATTCAAAATATTTATTTATTATGAGATTTGTGTACTAGGTTATTCTTATGCCACGTACACACGAGCGGACTTTACGGCAGACTTTGCCCGGCAGACTTTTCGACGGACTTTACGACAGACTTTCTGAATGAACGGACTTGCCTACACACAATCCACCAAAGTCCGTTGAATTCGTACGTGATGACGTACGACCGGACTAAAATAGGGAAGTTCATAGCCAGTAGCCAATAGCTGCCCTAGCGTGTTTTTTTGTCTGTCGAACTAGCATACAGACGAGCGGACTTTTCGACCGGACTCGAGTTCGACGGATAGATTTAAAACATGTTTCAAATCTAAGTCCGTCCAACTTTTGGGAAAACACAGTCCGCTGGAGCCCACACACGATCGAATTGTCCGACGAAATCCCGTCCGCCGGGCAAAGTCTGCCGCAAAGTCCGCTCGTGTGTATGCGGCATTATAGTTACTCACCTTATTATATTGTATTTTTTATTTATATAATTATTTATTTATTCATCTATTCACTGGTTGGTCTTAGTGCTGCACATATTGTTATTTAATTCCCCAGAGAGCCTCCCTCTTGCATCAGGGGACCCTTACATCAGGGTCCCCAGAGAGCCCCATCTTACATCAGGGTCCCCAGAGAGCCCCCCTTACATCAGGGTCCCCAGAGAGCCCCACCTTACATCAGGGCCCCCAGAGAGCCTCCCCCTTACATCAGAGTCCCCAGAGAGCCTCCCCCTTATATTAGAGTCCCCAGAGAGCCTTCCCCTTGCATCAGGGTCCCCAGAGAGCCCCCCACTTACATGAGGGTCCCCAGAGAGCCTCCCTTTATATCAGAGTCCCCAGAGAGCCTTCCCCTTGCATCAGGGTCCCCAGAGAGCCCCCACTTACATCAGGGTCCCCAGAGAGCCTCCCTTTATATCAGAGTCCCCAGAGAGCCTTCCCCTTGCATCAGGGTCCCCAGAGAGCCCCCTACTTACATCAGGGTCCCCAGAGAGCTCCCCCTTACATCAGGGTCCCCAGAGAGCCCCGTCCTTACATCGGGGTCCCCAGAAAGCCCCCCTTACATCAGAGTCCCCAGAGAGCCCCTTTCCTTACATCAGGGTCCCCAGAGAGCCTCCCCTTATATCAGAGTCCCCAGAGAGCCTTCCCCTTGCATCAGGGTCCCCAGAGAGCCCCCCACTTACATCAGGGTCCCCAGAGAGCTCCCCCTTACATCAGGGTCCCCAGAGAGCTCCGTCCTTACATCGGGATCCCCGGAAAGCCCCCCTTACATCAGAGTCCCCAGAGAGCCCCTTTCCTTACATCAGGGTCCCCAGAGAGCCCCCCATTTACATCAGGGTTCCCAGAGAGCCTCCCCTTATATCAGAGTCCCCAGAGAGCCTTCCCCTTGCATCAGGGTCCCCAGAGAGCCCCCCACTTACATCAGGGTCCCCAGAGAGCTCCCCCTTACATCAGGGTCCCCAGAGAGCCCCGTCCTTACATCGGGATGCCCGGAAAGCCCCCCTTACATCAGAGTCCCCAGAGAGCCCCTTTCCTTACATCAGGGCCCCCAGAGAGCCCCCCACTTACATCAGGGTCCCCAGAGAGACCTTCCTTACATCAGGTTCACCAGAGAGAGGACGGGCAGTGCAATATGATGTCATCTCTCTGCTGCCCGTGGCTGCACAGTGAGAGTGGAACAGCAGTGATAAAGGGTGGGCAGTGAGAAAATGATGTCATCTCTCTGCTCTCTCATGGCCCAGCTGCAGAGAGGCCATAGCCACCTCTGAGAGACTCGGGCTATGGGCCCCAGATTCGGGGCTATAGCCCCAAAAGCCACCCCCTAGCGATGCCACTGCTTCAAGTTATGAAGTGGCATATAACTCCTTCCCCTTAATTCAGCCAATCACCAGGGCTCAGTTATGTCATGTGAGGGGAGGAGAGAGCCTAAAGCCTTGTGTGAGCTCTGACCAGACTGGCTTAGAGCTTACACAGGGTTTTCCTTCAGCAGGTGAATAGAGAGTCAGAGGAGAAGCGGGAAGGTAAAGGAACCAGCTGCTTCTCTGTATACAGGTGAGAGGTTCATTTTAAATGCGACCCCACCAGCAGCTAATACTCGCCTTGTCTTGCATCTGTAGGGCCACATGATGCAATAGGCTGTGCACACCTATGAATAACTGGGTAATATGGGGGGGGGGGGCATTGCAATGAGCATGTAGGAGAGTTGGCATGCCCCATTACCGCTTTACAACATGCTGGGAGATACCTGCAACCAATAAGAAACCATTCCAATTTCACCATAGAAAATATTCTCTAAACCATGGGAGAAATCTTTGGCTCTTACCACTTTTTACTATTGTTATGATGGTCATCACGGTGGGTCTTGTTTGTGTCCTCATTGGTGTTATTATTCCCTCCCTTAATATTGGCAAAGTCAAGCAATCCATATGTGCCATAAACCTCTGTTTGGTTGGTGTTTGTATTCCTATGAGTGATATCCAGAGAAGACACCGGGGAGGTTCTGATATTGGACTCTAAAAAAGACATAAAGGATTCTCATAAAAGTAGCTGGACAGTGTTACATATATTATACGTATAATGCGTCAAACTAGAGTCCCAATACTTCTTAAAGAAGAACTTCACTCCCTTATCCTTTACAATTTTTTTTTACCCTTTCACCTGTACAGCTGGGTTGTCCTCAATAAACATACCCACCCAGTGAGTCCAGCCTTGACTGGTGTGGGCAACCACGTTTCAGCACTCGGGGTCCCACACCACCATCTTCTTATGTGACGTCATCAGGAGGCTGTCTTTCTCTTTCAGGTTTGTTGAGGTGGTCCCCTGATGATGTGAGGCAACGCATACGCAGTGTGGTGACAATTTACCAATGCATGCGCAGTGCGGCCCCTTATATACCACGTATATAGTACGGTATGTGTTTAGAGAAGTGAAGAAGAGCCTTCAGTAGACATTGGCTGGGTTTATTGATGCCAAGTACCCAGGTAGTTTACTGAATTGCATGTGTTGCTGTTGGAGTAATTAAATGTTACTACAAGTTTCACCACACCTGGAGGACATGGCTGTTAACACCAGTATCACCATGCCTGGAAGATATGGCTTTATCACCAGCTTTACCAAGGTTGGAGGACATGGCTTCTACCTTTAGTATCGCCACACTTAGACAACATAGCTTCTACCACCAGCTTCACCAAACCTGGAACCATTGCTGTTACTACAAGATTCACTACACTTGGGGGACATGTCTATTACCTAGGGTTGCCACCTCATCCCTTTATATTCAAATACATATTAATTACACAGGTTCTGTGGCTGATTAAGGTGGTAATTAAACTCACTTGGTGCCTTATCTGCATTAAATTAACCTGTGTAATTCATAAGTGTTCGGGTTTAAAGGGATAAGGTGGTAACCCTACTATTACCACCAGTATCATCATACCTGGAAGACATGGCTTTCACCACCAGTTTTTCCACACGTTCAGGACACAGCTTCTACCACCAGCATCACCACACCTAGAGGACATGAATTCTAACACCAGCTTCACCAAACCTGGAAGATATGACTGCTACCGCCAGATTAACTACACTTGGAGGACATGGCTTATATCACCAGCTGCATCACACCTGGGGGGCATGGCTGCTACCACCAGATTCATCACACATGGAGGACATGGCTGATACCACCAACTTCATCAAATCTGGAAGACATGGCTGATACCACTAGCTTCGCCAAACTCGGAAGACATGACTGCTACCACCAGATTAACCGCACTTAGAGAACATGACTGATAGGGAGGAGCCCGATGTTCGAGTCGAACATAAGTTCGACTCGAAGATCGGGTGTTCGCCCGTTCGCCAAATACCGAACATTATGGAGCGTTCGCAGGAAATTTGAGCGCCTGTGGAACGTGCCATAATAAACGGAGAACCATGGCTCAGGGGGCTAAGTCCAAGCCCCACACTATGTAGGGGGGGCAGGATCTCGGGGTCCAATTGTTAAAGGGGGCTTCCAGATTCTGATAAGCCTCCTGCCCGCAGACCTCCACAATCAATGGGCAAGGGTTGTGGGGATGAGGCCTTTGTCCCCATCAACATGGGGACAAGGTGTTATGGGGGGACCCCAAAACACCCTCCCCATGTTGAGGGCATGTGGCCTGGTACGGTTCAGGAGGGGGGCACTCTCTCGTCCCCCCCCTCCACTTTTTCTTGCGGCCTGCCAGGTTGTGTGCTCGGATAAGGGCCTGGTATGGATTTTGGGGGGGCCCCTACGCCATTTTCTTTTCAAATTTTGGTGCAGGGTTCCCCTAATATCCATACCAGACCTGAAGGGCCTGGTATCTATTTTGGGGGGGACCACCACGCAATTTTCTTTTTTAATTTTGGTGCGGGGTTCCCCTTAATATTCATACCAGACCCAAAGGGCCTGGTATTGGACTGGGGGGGACCCCCATGCCATTTTTTTCACTGATTTTTATCTATATTGCCGAGACCCGACAATTCATTACAGCCGCAAGCAGTTTTAAATTACATTTTTTTCGTTTAGAAATGTAATTTTGCTGTGGAATTGTTCTAAACTTGGGAAAGAAGCTCTACTTTACAGACATACTATAGACACCCCCCTAGGCACGATATTTCATTTTTATTGTTTCACTTTAAGCATTATTAAAATCACTGCTCCTGGAAAAACGGCCGTTTTTAAAACTTTTTTTTGCATTGATACATGTCCCCCTGGGGCAGGACCCGGGTCCCCAAACCCTTTTTATGGCAATAACTTGCATATAAGCCTTAAAAATGAGCACTTTTGATTTTTCACGTTTGTGTCCCATAGACTTGAACGATGTTTGCGTGTTCACAACAAATTTTTGCCTGTTCGCACGTTCTGGTGCGAACTGAACCGGGGGAAGTGTTCGGCTCATTCCTAATGACTGATATCATCAGCTGCATCACACCTGGCGGACATGGCTGGTACCACCAGCTTTGCAACACTTGGAGGACAAGGCTGCTACCAGCAGCTTCACCACATCTGGGGGACATGGATGCTGCCACCAAATTCACCACACCTGGGGGACATGGCTGCTGCCACCAAATTCACCACAAATGGGGGACATGGATCCTGCCACCAAATTCACCCCACCTGGGGGACATGGGTGCTGCCACCAAATTCACCACACTTGGGGGACATGGGTGCTGCCACCAAATTCACCACAAATGGGGGATATGGAACCTGCCACCAAATTCACCACAAATGGGGTACATGGATCCTGCCACCAAATTCACCCCACCTAGGGGAAATGGGTGCTGCCACCAAATTCACCCCACCTGGGGGACATGGATGCACAGCTGGAAGACAATTTGAGCAATTATTTCTATAAAATCAATAATCTCTCTTTTAAAAGAACTCTCTAGAACTAGAAACTTGTTTACAGCCCCCAAACGAGCAACATTTATTGTATTTTTTTAAATGTACTTGTTTTTTTAGTTACTTCCCATTTTGCCAAGATGTAGTAATTTTATAATGAAGCAACATTGGCCACTGCGGGCTTTGAAGAGCCTCTAAACCCGAGAACAAAAATGTTACATATTCCAGATTACCGGCCCTTAGATGTGGTGGCTGCATTAGTGTTTTTAGGGATTTTTTTCCCCTTTATGTTCATCAGGTGATCTTGACAGTAACACATGAATTGATGGATACTGTTCTATATAAATATTTACAGTACTATATACACTCACCGGCCACTTTATTTGGTACACCTGTTAAATGGCTTGGTAACACAAATTGCTAGTCAGCCAATCACATGGCAGCAACTCAATGCGATTAGGCATCTAGACGTGGTGAAGACGACTTGCTGATTGTCAAAGCGAGCATCAGAATGGGGAATAAAGGGGATTTTAGTGACTTTGAATGTGGGATGGTTGTTGGTGGCAGACGGGCTGGTCTGAGTATTTCTGGGACACAACCATCTCTCGGGTTTCCAGTAAATGGTGGGAAAAAGAGAAAATATCCAGTGGTGTGGAGGAAAATGCCTTGTTCAGGTCAGAGGAGAATGGGCAGACTGGTTCCAGATGATAGAAAGGCAACAGTAACTCAAATAACTGCTCGTTATAACCAAGGCATGCAGAATACCGTCTCTGAACGCACAACACATCCAACCTTGAAGCAGATGGGCTACAGCAGCAGAAGACCACACCGGGTGCCACTCCTGTCAGCTAAGAACAGGAAACTGAGGCTACAATTGGCACAGGATCACCAAAACTGGACAATAGAAGATTGGAAAACTGTTGCCTGGTCTGATGAGTCTGGATTTCAGCTCCGACATTCAGATGGTGGGGTCAGAATTTGGCGCATGGATCCATCCTGCTGGTGGAGGTGTAATGGTGTGGGGGATATTTTCTTGCCACACTTTGGGCCCCTTAGTACCAATTGAGCATGGTTTAAACGCCACGGCCTACCTGAGTATTGTTGGTGACCATGTCCATCCCTTTATGACTACAGTGTCCCCATCTTCTGATGGCTCCTTCCAGCAGGATAATGCACCATGTCACAAAGCTCCAATCATCTCACCACTGGACAATGAGGTCCCTGTACTCCAACGGCCTCCACACTCACCACATCTCATCCAATAGAGCGCCTTTGGGATGTGGTGGAAGGGGAGATTGGCATCATGGATGGGCAGCCGACAAATCTGCAGCAACTGTGTGATGTTATCATGTCACTATGGAGCAAAATCTCTGAGGAACGTTTCCAACACCTCGTTGTATATATGCCACCAAGAAGGAAGGCAAAAGGGGGTCCAACCCGCTACTAGTAAGGGGAACCCAATAAAGGGGGTCCAACCCGCTACTAGCAAGGTGGACCTAATAAAGGGCGTCCAACCCACTAGTTTGCAAGGGGAACCCAATAAAGGGGGTCCAACCCGCTACTAGCAAGGTGGACCTAATAAAGGGGGTCCAACCCACTAGTAGCAAGGGCAACCCAATAAAGGGGGTCCAACCTGCTACTAGCAAGGGGAACCCAATAAAGGGGGTCCAACCTGCTACTAGCAAGGGGAACCCAATAAAGGGGGTCCAACCCACTACTAGCAAGGTGGACTTTATAAAGTGGCCGGTAAGTGTATATACTGTATATATTATGTCTCTTCCGCTTAAAAAAAAAAAAAAATTCACCAAAGTTCCAATTTAAAGTTTTCTCACTAACTTACCAGTTTAGAAAAATGCCAATGTAACCAATGGTAGAAAAATCCTACAAATAATAATAAATATAAAACACAACATTTTAAGCCACATTCTATCTCGTCAAAACTATACATTTTTTTCAGAATTCCATGCTCTTATATTTCCCAGCATACATTTTAGATATTCTGGAAAAATTAGGTTTTTAGCCTCATTCACAAACTTCAGAAGTACCGGTATGTTTCCCGTTCTTCTCATATTCTAATGTGCCCCTGTCTTCTCTGCTCCCTAGGATGCTGCCTACATACAGTATCACCCCCAATGGGACAAACCTGGAACAGTGGAGGGGTCAGTGACTTTGTGCACATTATTCTGAATCTCAGGTTTTCCTTACCTGTCCATGCGGTGAGAGTGGCATTCCACGTTTCTTCTCCGCAGATTCCTGGAAGAGACGATTGGGGATAAGAAAATCAACAACCTCTCATCCTGGAGAAGGTTCTAGAAGTTTATTTAGAAGAGAAGAATTACAAAGGAAAAGTAAAGATTAGAAAGTAGAGAGATGAAGGTGTGCGGAGATCCTTAGACATGGCAGGAGGACCAAGGACCTGACCTCTTCATCAAACGGGAGACTTTTACCCTCCAATCCCGGACAGTTTTCATGGAGGACCATCCCAAACATCAACATTTTACAGGTTAAATCATTCTCTGAAGAATTTGTACAGGCAGCACATCATTCATTGCAAGAAACATTCATTTCTGTTATCTCTGAACACCTTATCAGCTTTACCAACCTCCAGACTCTAAAATTGTCATTGTAGGAGAAGGAGGCCAACTCTCTCTATGTTCCACAACAAGACCATCCAAGGATCCGGATCTAATAACATCTTCCTGTAAAGTCATTCTAGCAAGAGAACCTCTTATTAAGTGTTCTTGCATAGCAAGACCACTTACTGTTATCTCACATATATATTATTATAGCCAAATTTACCACCCTAACTCCTCCCACAGTTTTTACACTACATAGACAAGTAATATACCGAAACGTGCGGATTGTTCCCAAATGGTGTGCTATTACTTTGTGGAACGTTTCGCCGAATGGTTCGCGAAATATCGGCGTTTTTGCGGCGAAATTGGTCCCATAGGAATGAATGGGGAAATGTTCAAAACTAGAGTGGGAGGTGACAAAGGCTGAAATATCAGGACATGATTTCTAAACTGCCACCACTCCCTCATTTTCAAGCCCACCTACACAAATCTTATATAAAAAAAAAATCATTTTTGAAAAAAAAAACATTTTTGAAAAAAAAAACATTTTTGAAAAAAATATATATTTTTGAAAAAAAAATCATTTTTGAAAAAAAATGTAAAAAAAAAATCATTTTTGAAAAAAAAATTATTTAAAAAAAATCATTTTTTAAAAAAAAAAATCATTTTTAAAAAAAAAAATCATTTTTGAAAAAAAAAATTTTGAAAAAAAAAAATCATTTTTGAAAAAAAATCATTAAAAAAATAATCATTTTTGAAAAAATAAAATCATAAAAAAATCATTAAAAAAAATTATTTTTGAAAAAACAAAAAAGCAAAATCATTTTTGAAAAAAAAACATTTTTGAAAAAATAAAACATTTTTGAAAAAAAAAATCACAAAGCTCTGAGGGGAATTATAGCTCCTCTCACACCGCTCTAAGGACAATTATAGCATTATAGCTCCTCCCACTCAGCTTGGAGGGAAGTCATAGCTCCTCCAATACAGCTTTGAGGGGAATTATAGCTCCTCCCACACAAATCTGAGGGGAATTATAGCTTAGCATTATAGCTCCTCCCACACAGCTCTGAGGGGAATTATAGCTCCTCCCAAACAGCTCTGAGGGGAATTATAGCTTCTCCCACACAACTCTGATGGGAAATGTAGCTCCTCCCACACAGCCCTGAGGGGAATTGTAGCTCCTCCCACAAAGCTCTAAGGGGAATTATAGCTCCTCCCAAACAGCTCTAATTGGAAATGTAGCCCCTCCCACACAGCTCTGAGGGGAATTATAGCTCTTCGAACAAAGCTCTGAGGGGAATTATAGCTCCTCCCACACAACACTGAGGGGAATTGTATCTCCTCCCACACAGCTCTGAGGGGAATTGCAGCTCCTCCCACAAAGCTCTGAGGGGAATTATAGCATTATTGCTCCTCCCACCCAGCTCAGAGGGGAGTTATAGCTCCTCCCACACCGCTGTGAGGTGAATTATAGCTCCTCCCACACAACTCTGAGGGGAATTATAGATCTTCGAACAAAGCTCTGAGGGGAATTATAGCTCCTTCCACAAATATCATCATGCCATCTAAAGGAAAGAGATCTAAAGCTGCAAAGATACGCTGGACTAAACTGGATCCGGAGCCCCACAGCAGCATAGTGGATATGGAGGTTTGTGACAGTGAATGTGCCCAGGAGGTACATAGTGAACCTGTGGTGTCATTTTCATGTTCAACTCAATGTGTCAAGTTCAAGAGCACAGTGACAGTGTGATGGGCTCTTCTGAAAACCATGGCATGCAAGAACCATGTGTACCAAGTGAGATTTCTGTGCAGGCATCATTTCATCAGGGTCATCATGGCTATGGAAGGTTAAGGAACAAACAGTGTACATGCATGGCTCTGACATTTTTGGCATACCACAGTGAGCTTGATGATGTGAGAAAGGGTGATCTTGATCAAATACTGAAGAAGGGCAACAGCTTGTATGGCTCAACAATAAAACAGCTAAAACAAAGAAATGTCTATCAGCATCAGCACTTGACAATGGAAGAAGTGCCCCTCAGAGTCAACACTGACAAATATGAGTATAACGTTAAATCTCCAGTGTTATCGGGATGTATGAGAGACACGGTAGACGGTGACAACCAAGGTTGGTTTGTTGACCTCTCCACAAGACTTCAGTGCCTCAATGCAGATGTTACACATGCACTTTTTATAGTAGTGCCATATTGCATTGCATTGTTCAGAGACAAGTCTGGGAGATATGGACTGCCACTGGAAAAGGAAAAGCTGTTATGATCACTTTTACACATTTGAGTGATATGGGGGCAAGGATTTATAAGTTGTATGAATTGCTCCTTACAGACACCAGAGGCCCTATTGATGGACTGCAGTATGACTTCATGCCAGTCTCATTTCATCGTGCAAGACGTCTGTCAGATGGTTTGCTGTCCCCACCGGTGCAATCTGACAAACCACATAATGCAAAGCATGTGGAGAACAAAGTGACACAGATGACCAAAGATGCAACACACACTGGATTTCCAGCCAGCAAGCATTCTCCATGGTCACTTGATGCAAAATGCTCACAGGGCATATGGAAGGACAGTAAGGCATTTTCCAAATTAAATGCACAGAGATGACAAAAACTGAAGACAAGACACAGAAATGAAAGAAGGCGTGATTCCAAGGCTACAAAGATGTCTGTCACCAATAAGAAAAGGACATACATCACCAGCCGATACAGAGCAGATGCTGATTTTAAGTTGAAGCAGAAGCAATATATCATTCGCAAATATGCAACAGATGCCGATTTCAACTTGAAGCAGAAGCAATATATCACCAGAAAATATGCGACAAATGCAGATTTCAACTTGAAGCAGAAGCAGTACATCACCAGAAAATATGCGACAAATGCCGATTTCAACTTGAAGCAGAAGCAATATATCACCAGAAAATATGCGACAAATGCCGGTTTCAACTTGAAGCAGAAGCAATATATCACCAGAAAATATGCGACAAATGCCGAGTTCAACTTGAAGCAGAAGCAATACATCACCAGAAAATATGTGACAAATGCCGATTTCAATTTGAAGAAGAAGCAATACATCACCAGAAAATATGCGACAAATGCAGATTACAACTTGAAGCAGAAGCAATATATCACCAGAAAATATGCGACAAATGCCGAGTTCAACTTGAGGCAGAAGCAATATATCACCAGAAAATATGCGACAAATGCCGATTTCAACTTGAAGCAGAAGCAATACATCACCAGAAAATATGCAACAAATGCTGATTTCAACTTGAAGCAGAAGCAGTACATCACCAGAAAATATCATAATGATCCTGCTTTCAGAAAACGTCACTTGCAACATTGCATGAGTTACATGAAAATGAAGCGTCACACTCAAGCAGATTTTCGCATAACCCATAAGATGCAATGTGCCTTCAAAATAAGAATGAAATACAGACGATGGACTCGTGTCATGCGGGAATGCAGTCAACCAGTGGACAACAGCCTAATGCAGACAGCTATATCCACTTTCCATGAATGCATTAAAGCTGGGCCAACATTTGTGTGCACGATGTGTCATCGCACCCTTTTCCCTAACCAAGTGAAACATTGCATTCACAGCAATTACAAGAAGAATCTACACATTGTTGCTGCCTGTTTGACAGGGAAATATGTCCATGTGTGCAACAATCACTGTCAAGGACCTGAACAATGCACCGTACCAGATGAAAGGACCAAAGAATGGATTTGTCCCAACTGTGACTCACATTTAAAAGCAGGACACAAATCTTCCATCGCTGTGGCTAACAACATGGAGCTGGCACCCATTCCCCCAGATTTGAATGTGCTGGAAAGACAACTTTTGGCCAAAATACTGCCATTTGCCAAGATCATCACACTTCCCAAAGGTCGACAGGCAGCTATACATGGCGCTGTAGTGTGTGTGCCATCCGAGGTGGAAACCACGGTCAATACTCTACCAAGATTGCACAGCACATCCCAGTTACACAGAGTGAAGGTGAAAAGACGTCTGACTTACAAAGGCCACCAGCTGTTTCATAATGTCAACATGGGAAATGTAGTAGCAGGTCTGTCAAAACTCATTGACACACACCCCGACTACAGTGACATTTCAATCAGAGTGGATGAGACAATCGCTGCTGCTGCTGATGATGAAAATGATGATGGGATGGAACTCGACAGTTGTGACGAAACTGAAATTATGGAGATACTTGAACGCATCGAAAATTGTGATCCATCAGAGGTACAGTCTGCATGTTTACCGGCTGCTTCTGAGCAACAGGAAGGCCATGACCAACAACCTCCCAATGCAGAGGATGAGAAGGATGCACTAAGACATGGAATTGGCCTAGACAGTTGTTTGCAGCCATCTGACCTTGGAGAGGAAGCACTGACACGTTGATGGAATATTCAGCATTGCACCTGCACAAGGAAACACACCTGTCAGCTTCTTTAAAGTTCCTAGGCTTGAGGCAATGGTTTTCCCTGTTCAGTTCAGTTCAGTTACTGGACAGAATACATTGGACCAGGCAAGAAAAGTCAAACTGTCCCCGAGCATGTATTTCAATGCAAGGCTTTTTTGTGTTGATATTCGTTTTGCAAGAGACACAAGCTACCTCTTCTTTGCGCAGTTTGTCACAGAAACACACATGGCCAAAAGCAGCATGTCCGTCCAGTTAAGGAAAGGAAAACCCAATACCAGGGATGGACGGAAAATATCCAACAAGCTGCTACAGGACAAGCGTGAGGTTGAGAGGTTGGTGCGAAACCGAGATGCCACAAGGTTCATGCAACCACTGAGAGGGAGTCCAGCTTACTGGGATAAAAATCTGAAGAATTTGCTAGCCATGGTCAGACAATTGGGTAAGCCAACATTTTTTCTTACCTTCTCTGCTGCAGAATTCAGATAGCCAGAGGTAATAACGGCAATAAGGGCACAACAAGGTCAAAAGGTGGATTTTGCGGGGCTAGACTGGGCTGAAAAGTGTGACATTCTTCGAGGCAACCTAGTGACCACCATGCGCATGTTTGACAAACGGGTTGATGCTCTGATGCGAGAGCTGCTGTTGGGTCCTGCACAGCCAATTGGTGAAGTTATCGATTACTTTTACTGGGTTGAATTTCAGGCAAGAGGGAGCCCTCATATACATTGTCTCTGTTGGGTAGCAGAAGCTCCTATATTTGGACAAGACAGTGATGACAAGGTGTGTGCCTTTATAGATCATAACATCTCATGCCAGCTGCCTGATGAAGCCAAACAGGCCTTACTTCACAGATTTGTAACAGAACTTCAAATGCATAGCAGGTCTCATTCAAAATCATGCAAGAAAGGTAACAGAGTATGCAGATTTGGATTTCCAAAGCCACCTATTAGAAAAATGAGGATAACTTACCCGATGCCAGAAGAACAAGGAGATTGTGCAATGAAACCACAAGCAGCCAAAAACAAACTGAAACCAGTCTGGGATTTGCTTAATAACCCAAAAGTGCAGCTTGAAGACATGTCACAGCTACTGGCACAGTGTGATATGACTTTGAATCAGTACAACTCGTACATTCAGGCATTGACCTCCTCAAGCGTGATTCTAATGAAGCGTGATGTCAAGGACTGCTGGGTGAACAACTACAATCCACATTTGCTGACGGCCTGGAACGCCAACATGGACATCCAGTACATTCTTGATGAGTATGGTTGCATCATGTACATGTTGTCCTACATATCCAAGCCAGAACAGGAGCTGAGTGACAATCTCAAAACAATAGTCAAAGAAATGAGCCCAGAAACAGCGACAGAACGAGAAGAAATGAAAGAGGTTCCTTCAGGCTTATTCAAAACACAGAGAGGTCAGCGCCCAGGAGTCTGTGGCCCATACGTGCAGCCTGAAAATGAAGTCTTGCTCAAGTGAGGTTGTTTTTCTGCCAACTGGTGACAATGCACTGAAAATGAGTCTCCCGCTCAGTGCATTGCAGAACAAACCAGCCGATTCTCTTAATGTGTGGATGACGAGTTTTGTCGACAAATACAGAGCCAGACCCGAAACACCAGAGTTTGAGTCCATGTGTCTGGCAGACTTTGCATCCCATTACAGGGTTGTCTATGGCAAGCAGAAGGAAGATGGCAAGCAAAAGGAAGACAGCAAGCGTGTCAGCCTATTGAATGAAATGGGAATGATTCAAAAACGCACCAGAGGGAAGCCTGCAATCATCAGGTACGCACGCTTCTCAGAGAAGAAGGACCCCGAGAACTACTACGGCAGACTGCTTAAACTCTACCTCCCCCACCGTTCAGAGTCATCACTGAAAACTGTAAGGTTCCCAACACACCAGGATTTTTACAAAGGCGCCTGTGTGAGCTTACCAGGAGAAGAAGCAATCCGAGCAGTGTCTGCAATTGTTACCAGCAACCAAAAGAAGTTCGAACAACACAACAAAATTGTGGAACAAGTCTTGGATGACTTTGTAAAAAACGGCCCTGTTGAAGATGCTTGGAACACCTTTGCACCAGAAGCTGAGTTGGATAGGTTGGAATGTATAGAGGAATGCAAAGAAGGGGAGCCACTTCATGAGAATGAACAAGATGATGTTCCGGAGTATACACGTCACAAACAAACAGGTGGAATTGCGCTTACTGTGAAGGCCCCACAAATGTGCCCTGATTTCCTTCGGAAAATGTACAGAAACCTTAACCGGACACAAGCTCAGACATTCTACTCAGTTTGTGACTGGTGCACTAACCGTGTGCGTGGCCTAAATCCTGACCCATTCTATTACTTTGTCACTGGTGGTGCAGAGACAGGCAAATCACACCTGATAAAGTGCATCTATGCTGAGGCAACAAAGATACTCTGTAAACTTACCAGACTACGTGAGGAAGCAGACATATCCATGCCCAGCGTTTTACTAACTGCATTTACAGGAACAGCAGCTTTCAACATTTCAGGCAACACTTTGCATTCTCTGCTGAAGTTGCCAAGAAGCTTGAAGCCACCCTACCAAGGACTTGGAAATCTAATAGATGAAGTGAGGGCACAACTGTCAAATGCGGAGATCATTGTTATTGACGAGGTGTCAATGATTTCAAAGCCCCTGTTTGCCTACATCAACTGGAGATTACACCAAATCAAAGGCAGTAAGAAACCTTTTGGTGGTATGTCAGTACTAGCAGTAGGAGACTTTTACCAGGTCCCCCCGCTGGGAAAAAGTAAGCCACTCTGCGTGTTTGAGGAAAATACCAATGACGTCTAGAAAGACTACTTTCAGATGACGGAGATCATGCGACAGAAGGATGACATTTCATTTGCTGAGCTTTTGAATAGAATCAGAGTCAAGCAGAAGACTGGCACCTTAAGCAATGATGACAAAGCTCTACTTGCTCAGGCTTTGACAGATCCCACCCACTGCCCTAATGACGTGCTGCACATATTTGCCACCAACAAAGAGGTTCACAAACATAATGCCGCAACTGTGTCTGTTCTCCATTCAAACGTCACTAACATAGATGCCGACGATTACAGAAAAGACCCTAAGACAGGAGTGATGCTGAGGCAACACCAACCTTTCAAAGGACACAAAGACAATCTGATTGACACACTGCAAGCAGCTGAAGGTGCCCGTATCATGATCACAAGAAACATTGATGTAGAAGACGGGCTTGTTAACGGGACATTTGGCAAGATTGCAAGAATAATCATCCAGACTGAGAATGGTGCTACTACGGTAAACAAGCTTGGGCTTGTGCTGGACAATCCAAATGCAGGACAGAGATACCGTAACAAGTCGTCTTGTGATGCTGACAACTTGGTGTACATAGAAAGAGTAGAGGAAAACCTGAGACAGAAATGAGTTGTTCACAGGCAGTTCCCCCTGAAGTTGGCTTTTGCATGTACGATTAATAAGTGTCAGGGGATGTCGATACAGTCGGCAGTGGTCTCATTGAAACGGGTCTTCCAACTGGGAATGGCCTATGTTGCTCTGAGTAGAACGACTACACTGCAAGGACTGTACATAACCGACCTTGATGAGAAGAAGATCTTTGCTGATCCTGAAATCACAGTTTCCCTGGATTCAATGAAGAATGCATCACTGGAAAGTGTTATGCCCCTCTTAAAGTTTCTACAGACAAACAGCAAACATTAACAATTATCCATCACAACACGGAAGGATTACCAGCTCACATTGAAGATATCAAATCTCACCATGAGTCGACACTTGGAGATGTTTTATGTTTCACTGAAACTCATCTCTCAGGCTCTTCTGTTGCTGAAAGTCTCCATCTGGAGGGCTACAACCTGTTCAAACGCAACAGACACCTCTCGTACACGAACCTTCCTGACATTGCAAGTAAAAGTGGCGGAGGTGTTGCCTTGTATGTCAGAAACCATTTCAAGGCCTTTGAAAAGCAGTATCATCACAATGTGACTGACTTGGGGTTCTTGGTTGTCAAACTGGAGTCCCCTGTACAAGCTTTGATCGCTGTTGTTTACAGGCCACCGGATTACAGTATTGGCCTATTCCTTACTAACCTGCTGGGCCTCTTGGAATCTTTGGAAATAAGGGATTGCCAACCTATAATACTCTGTGGAGATTTCAAAGAAGATTTCCTGTGCAGAGAAAAGAAGCCAATATCTGACTTTCTTCACTCAAGAGGATATACCCAACTGGTCTGGGCAGCCACCACAGAAAAAAACACACTGTTGGATCACATTTACATCTCCAGGGTGCAGCAGTGTCTCCAGTCAGGAGTACTGCACAGTTATTACAGCTATCATGATCTTGTGTATTGTGTTTTGAGCATTGGTTGTGAACACGCTTAGAGCCTGCATAATCAGGGCATGAGTGTTGCCAGGAAACAGTGGTTGTGAGACAGTGGTCATCAAACAGATAATAAAGTGGCAATGAGGGTCAGTTTATGTGGCCATAGTTATGTGGGCCCATTTACAATTCGCTAAAAATCATTCTCTATATCTCATGTTCGGTGTACTTGTAAAAACTGCGGTTAGACACTGAACTTACTCACCCCCCCCCCCTCCCATTACAGACATCTGTCCTCATCACACTCACCCTCTCCTTCCTGTGCTATAGCCTGCTTGCTGATTAGTAAGACAGATAAAGAAATCGCAAGGAGCAAAACTGCAGAGAAACTGAAACTTTGTAAGGGTTTAAAGTACCGTATATGCTTTAATGAATTGCCTTGTATCCAAAAAGTTCAAAAAGTTGACTGTTCAAAAATGTTAATACAATGTATAACGGAAATATACCGCCGGTTCGCTTGTGACGCAATATATTGAAATTATATGTACACTGTGTAAACTGTTTTTGACACACTTGATTTTGGGACGCGAGTCCGTCAGGTGCTACGCTTTGGCCGGGGCGGAATAAATCCTGGTAACCCTTAAGTCTGTGTCCGACAAAGTCATTTACTGATATTTCTACCTTCTACATCATTAGCACTTGTGCACTTTTTAAATTTGATCAATCAATTGGTTAGTGTAATGCTTACTATCTTTACTCACTACAAACACTCCACACAGTTACTCTGCCCACTCCATAAAATTACTCTGCCCACTCCATAAAGTTATTCTGCCCAGTCCAACCTTCTCACAGTTACTCCAGCCACTCCACCCAGTTACTCCGCCCACTCCAGTTGTAGAGGCAAAAACACTTAACACAATTTCCCCAGAAATTGTAGCTTTTCTAGTATTAAGTGTTCTTGCATAGCAACACCACTTACTGTTATCTCACATATATATTATTATAGCCAAATTTACCACCCTAACTCCTCCCACAGTTTTTACACTACATGGACAAGTAATATACCGAAACGTGCAGGTTGTTCCTGATTGGTGTGCTATTACTTTGTGGAACGTTTCGCCGAATGGTTCACGAAATATCGTCGTTTTTTGCGGCGAAATTTGTCCCATAGGAATGAATGGGAAAATGTTCAAAACTAGAGTGGGAGGTGACAAAAGCTGAAAAATCAGAACATGATTTCTAAACTGCCGCCACTCCCTCATTTTCAAGCCCACCTACACAAATCTTATATCAAAACGTTCAGCTATCCCTGCTGCCACTAAACATGTCCATGGCTAAGCCATAGTCCTGATAGTTTTCACAATATGACCATTTGTTTGCAACTCACGCCGTCCATTGACATTCATTGAAACTACACTCTAGCCACTTCAAATTTGAAGGGCAATATCTAAACTGCGACCGTACCTTCATTTTTAATATTTAGAGACATACTATACATCAAAATCTAGGTCTGGGTCTCATGATTCTCACAATATAAAGATCTTCACTGTAGGATTTATAGTTTTTAAAATACGACCGTTTGAAGTACTGCACAGTTATTACAGCTATCATAATCCTGTTTATTGTGTATTGAGCAGTGGTTGTGAAGCATAAACAGGGCATGAGCGTTGCTAGGAAACAGTGAATGTAAACACTGATTATCATCAAACAGATAGCACACCTTCACCTCCATTCTACATCAAGATGCTGAGACCCCCCAAATGTATGTGGTCATACCTTCATCTGCTAGGCTTGATAATGCTTGTAGAATACTGGTGGAGGCAAGAACACTTCACACAATTTCCCCAGAAATTGTACCTTTTCTAGTTAAGTGTTCTTGCATAGCAAGACCACTTAGGCCCCTTTCACACTTATACGACTTGTCCCACGATTTTGTACTGCAAAATTGTATGACAAGTCATTCTCCATGATTTGCAATGACTACCATTCATATTGGCACGACTTTAAGTCGTGCCGACTTGAAAGTAGTCCCTGCACTACTTTGGTCCAACTTCTATGCGAGTTGTACTCCATGGACCTCAATGTTAAACCCTGAAGTAGCAAAGTAGCATGCAAATCGTGACTGAATAATATAGACACAATTTCAGTACGACTTTGTAAGCACAAGCCTGGCTCGCTGATCGGGAAAGGAAAACTTTTTTTTCCTTTCGCGATGAGCGACAGGCAGTGCTGACAGCTGTCTGGTATGAATCCAGAGGGGGAACGCCGCGCCAAGTTTTAAATGAAAAAACCGGCATGGGTTCCCCCCCAGGGCCATACCAGGCCCTTAGGTCTGGTATGGATCTAAGGGGAACCCCCTACGCCAAAAAATCGGCGTGGGGTCCCCCCAAAATCCATGCACGCAGCCCGGCCGGTCAGGAATGGGGGTGGGGACGAGCGAGCGCCCCCCCCCCCTCCTGGACCGTACCAGGCCGCATGCCCTCAACATGGGGGGGTGCTTTAGGGCATGGGGGGCACCTTGCCGGGCCCCCCCCACCCCAAAGCACCTTGTCCCCATGTTGATGAGGACAAGGGCCTCTTCCCCGACAACCCTGGCCGTTGGTTGTCGGGGTCTGCGGGCGGGGGGCTTATCGGAATCCGGGAGCCCCCTTTAATAAGGGAGCCCCCAGATCCCGGCCCCCCACCCTTTGTGAATGAGTATGGGGTACATGGAAAAAAGTGTCAATAAAAAACACAGTACACAGGTTTTTAAAATAATTTATTAGGCAGCTCTGGGGTCTTCATCCGACTTCGGGGGTCCTCTTCCGACTTCGGGGGTCTCTCCGGCGTCTCCTCCCGGTGTCCTGGTCTTCTGCCGGCTCCTCCGCTATCTTCTGCAGCTCAATTGCTAGCGGTGGCCCGGACTTCTGCCTTCTGCCTTCTTCTTTTCTTCCAGAGATGTTGACACAACGCTCTCTCCAGCTGGAATGGTCTCTGAACGCTCCGCAATGGACTTATATAGGCGGTGACCCCGCCCCCTTATGAGGTCACTGTCCAGGGGCATGCTGGGACTGTGCCGTCATAAGGGGGCGTGGTCATCACCCGGTGACCACGCCTCCTAAAACGTCACAGTCCCAGTATGCCCAGGGACTGTGACGGCATAAGGGGGCGGGGTCACCGCCTATATAAGTCCATTGCGGAGCGTTCAGAGATCATTCCAGCTGGAGAGAGCGTCGTGCAACATCTCTGGAAGAGGGAAGAAGACGATCCAAAAAAGGACCACCGCTGGCAAAAGAGCATCAGAAGATAGCGGTGGAGCCGGCAGAAGATGCGGACACCGGGAGAAGACGCTGGAGAGACCCCCGAAGTCGGAAGAGGACCCCCGAAGTCTGAAGAAGACCCCGGAACTGCCTAATAAATCACTTTAAAACCTGTGTACTGTGTTTTTTATTGACGCTTTTTCCCCTAGGTGAATGGGTAGGGGTACCATGTACCCCATACTCATTCACATAGGGTGGGGGGCCGGGATCTGGGGGCCCCCTTATTAAACTGGGCTCCAATATTCCGATAAGCCCCCCGCCCGCAGACCCCAACAACCAACGGCCAGGGTTGTTGAGAAGAGGCCCTTGGCCTCATCAACATGGGGACAAGGTGCTTTGGGGTGGGGGGCCGCAGGGCGCCCCCCATGCCCCAAAGCATCCACCCCCCATGTTGATGCCTGGTAGGGTCCAGGAGGGGGGGGGGCGCTCGCTCGTCCCCACCCCCATTCCTGACCGGCCGGGCTGCGTGCTCGGATAAAGGTCTGGTATGGATTTTGGGGGGACCCCACGCCGATTTTTCGGCGTAGGGGGTTCCCCTTACAATCCATACCAGACCTAAGGGCAGTGGTGTATTTAGGTTTTGTGCTGCCCTAGGCCTGACTAAACCAATGCACCCCCCCTAATTTAAATACGACCCACCCCATCCTGCCAAGGCCACACCCCTTCCTATTTAAGACCCACCCTATCATCTGTAAACAACACCCCTTCCTCTTTATTCTTATTTGGCACCTTTCAGGGGGGAACGGGTACCTGTTTCTGACAGATACCCTTCCCCACTTCCGGGAGACTGCGCTGTCCCCTCTGAAGTTTGCCCCCCCTCCTCCTCATTCCTCCACTGGGCCATTCAGAAAGTGCAACGCGCTTCGCACATGTGCAGTAGGGAACCGGTCGGTTTCCCTTACCATGAATGATAGTGGCAAAACCCGAGAGCCAATCCGAAAATCGTCTGAGGTGTCGACATCGCTGGATCCCTGGACAGGTAAGTGTCCTAATATTAAAAGTCAGCAGCTACAGTATTTTTAGCTGCTGAGTTTTAATGCTATCACGGGGGGGGGTCTCACTGTGCTCATCAATTGCAGCCTCACTGTGCCCCATCAAACGCAGTCACTGTGCCATCAAATGCAGCCACTGTGCCCTCAAACGCAGTCACTGTGCCCATCAAATACAGCCACTGTGCCCTCAAATGCAGCCACTGTGCCCATCAAATGCTGCCACTGTGCTATCAAACGCAGTCACTGTGCCCATCAAATGCAGCCACTGTGCCCTCAAACGCAGCCACTGTGCCCATCAATTGCAGCCACTGTGCTGTCAAACGCAGCCACTGTGCCCATCAATTACAGCCACTGTGCCCATCAATTGCAGCCACTGTGCCCCATCAAACGCAGCCACTGTGTCCCATCAAATGCAGCCACTGTGCCCCATCAAACGCAGCCACTGTGCCATCAAACGTAGCCATTGTGCCCTCAAACGCAGCCACTGTGCTCATCAATTGCAGCCACTGTGCCCATCAATTGCAGCCACTGTGTCCCATCAAACGCTGCCACTGTGCCATCAAACGCAGCCACTGTGCCCATCAAATGCAGCCACTGTGCCATTAAATGCTCCCACTGTGCCCATCAAATGCTGCCACAGTGCCCATCAAATGCTGCCACTGTGCCCATCAAATGCTGCCACTGTGCCCATCAAATGCTGCCACTGTGCCCCATCAAACGCAGCCACTGTGTCCCATCAAATGCAGCCACTGTGCCCTATCAAACGCAGCCACTGTGCCATCAAACGTAGCCATTGTGCCATCAAACGTAGCCATTGTGCCCTCAAACGCAGCCACTGTGCTCATCAATTGCAGCCACTGTGCCCATCAATTGCAGCCACTGTGCCCCATCAAACGCTGCCACTGTGCCATCAAACGCAGCCACTGTGCCCATCAAATGCTGCCACTGTGCCCATCAAATTCTGTCAGTGCCCATCAAATGCTGCCAGTGCCCATAACACTGATATACTTTATTTAATCATTGTACCTGCTGTCCTGGGGGTTTCCCTCGTGCTCCTCTCTCTCCTCCTGACGTCACAGCTAGATCCCGCCCCAGGGCCGAGGAGAAGATTCACTGCAGGAAAGCAGTGCAGGGGAAGGTAGGCGGAGCTTAAGGCTCCACCTGTCACGTGCTGCCTTTGGGGGCGCAAGTTACACACGCCGCCCCCCCCCCCGCATGAGCTAAAGCCCCCCCCCACCCGTCTTACCGATTTCCGGCTCCCTCTGCCGCCTCCCGCACACTTGCAGCCCACGGCGGCCGGCTTTCTGTAGCGGCGCCATGGTGTATGGGCGTGCTTGTCAGAGAGTAGGGGGGCGTGAGATACACCCCCCCATCCTCTGCCAAGCACGCCCATACACAGTGACGCTGCTACAGAAAGCCAGCCGCCGTGGGCTGCAAGTGTGCGGGGGGCGGCAGAGGGAGCCGGGAATCGGCAAGACGGGTGGGGGGGCTTTAGCTCATGCGGGGGGCGGCCCTTTTTGCCGCCCCCTGCAAAGTGCCGCCCTAGGCCTAGGCCTTGTCGGCTTAGGCCAAAACACAGCCCTGCCTAAGGGCCTGGTATGCCCCTGGGGGGGAACCCACGCCAGTTTTTTTGTTTAAAACTTTGCGTGGAGTTCCCCCTTATGATTCATACCAACTACTGTATGTTTTCATTTGTTAATGCCAAAAATGTGGCAAAGTTATACAAAGTAGTACTGCTCCCAAATCGCGGTAAAATCGCAGCCGCGAAATCGCCGTAAAATCGCGCGACTTTGAAGTCGTATAAGTGTGAAAGGGGCCTTACTGTTATCTCATATATATATTATTATTCTTATTATAGCCAAATTTACCACCCTAACTCCTCCCACAGCTTTTACACTACATAGACAAGTAATACACCGAAACGTGCGGATTGTTCCCGAATGGTGTACTATTACTTTGTGGAACTAAATATCGTCGTTTTTGTGGCGACATTGGTCCCATAGGAATGAATGGCGAAATGTTCAAAACTAGAGTGGGAGGTGACAAAAGCTGACAACCCCATGATCAGCTAAAACATTATGACCACATTATGACCACCCCATGATCAGCCAAAACATTATAACCACACCATGAAAAAATAAATAATGATTTAAAAAAAAAATCATTTTTGAAAAAAAAATATATATTTTTGAAAAAAAATATATATTTTTGAAAAAAAAATCCTTTTTGAAAAAAAAATCCTTTTTGAAAAAAAAAATATTAAAAAAAAAAATTGAAAAAATAATTTTGAAAAAAAAATCATTTTTGAAAAAAAAATCTTTAAAAAAAAAAAAACCTTTTTTGAAAAAAAAAATCCTTTTTGAAAAAAAATATATATTTTTGAAAAAAAAAACAATTGAAAAAAAAAATTTGAAAAAAAAAATCATTTTTGAAAAAAAAAAATCTTTTTTGAAAAAAAAAATAATTTTTGAAAAAAAAAATCATTTTTGAAACAAAAAAAATCATTTTTGAAACAAAAAAAATCATTTTTGAAACAAAAAAATCATTTTTGAAACAAATGTTCAGCTCTTTCAGTTAATGATAGGACTTCTTCAACTTTTTTTACTAATATTTACTTTTTGAAATATTAAGCGTTTTAACACCTTTAACAGGAGCTCCAGCCACTCCAACCACACAAACTTACTCCAGCCACTCAACCCAGTTATTCCGCCCACTCCAGTTGTGGAGGCAAGAACACTTCACACAATTTCCCCAGAAATTGTAGCTTTTCTAATTATATAATGATCCTAACATTAGCATATAAGCACTTAATAATGAAATTAAATCATCAGTAAAGCATATAATAATTATTTAACTGTATCAAGGTAAAAAAAAATATATAATGCATTAGGATCCTTCTTCCTAATGTTCAGTATAAGCCGTTGCTAACTGCCCAATAAGCAGATTTACCAATCACTGTCTTTATTCATTAAAGGATATCTAAAGGGGTCTCCATATTACATCCTCTACCTCTCCTCCCCCTAGTGCTTTCTACTGGCTAAAAAAAACAACTAAAGCTGTACAAAGCTTGTAATGTGCTTCTAAAAACGCTCAAATAAAAACTACTGAAATTCGCTTTGCTCAGGTGTGAATGCAACCTCATGGAAAATGGTAGCTACAAGCTAATGATTTCCACGTCCCAAGGTTTCCACTACATGGACCTCAGTGAAGGACATGGCGCAGAGACCTCCTGGAATGGTCATGCTCGGGACGTACCTGTTACAAACAGCATGGTGACACCGATATAGAAACATCTCATTGTTCTCCTCCAGAATCCAGCCGGTGGACCCCTCCGGTAATGAATACATGCAGCAACAACGCCAAATATACTCAGAACAGACTGTGGCTGTAAGATGTGTCTGGTGTATGTAGGACGGAAGGATGTGGTACAAGAAAAAGTTTTCTACATTCACCATAAAATGTGGGCATCTGACCAGTTACCAGACTTCTCTCTGGAACTAAAAAAAAAAAAAAAATTCTTTAATGAAGAATGTTCCTCTTTTAGTCAAAGGCTTGAGACAATATCCCACCTTCTTCTGCTAGACAGGAATTACAGCTGAACTCCAGGAACTCCACCACTTTGAGCCAAGCCCAACAATGTATCTGCCACCTCCTGGACTTATCTCTTTAACCACTTGACCACTGGGCACTTAAACCCCCTTCCTAACCAGACCAATTTTCAGCTTTCGGTTGCTCTCACATTTTGAATGACAATTACTCAGTCATGCAACACTGTACCCATATGAAATTTTTTGTCCTTTTTTTCACACAAATAGAGCTTTCTTTTGGTGGTATTTAATCACCGTTGGGTTTTTTTATTTTTTGCGCTATAAAAGAAAAAAGACTGAAAATTCGGTAAAAAAATAAAAAAAATTTCTTTGTTTCTGTTATAAAATTTAGCAAATTTAGTAATTTTTCTTCGTAAATTTTGGCCACAATTTATACTGCTACATATCTTTGGTAAAAATAAGTACAAATCGGTGTAAATTATTTGGTCTTTGTGAAAGTTATAGAGTCCAAAAGCTATGGTGCCAATATCTGAAAATTGATCACACCTGAAGTACTGACGGCCTATCTATATTCTTGAGACCCTAACATGCCAGAAAAGTACAAATGACCCCTTTTTGGAAAGAAGACATTCCAAGGTATTTAGTAAGAGGCATGGTGAGTTTTTTGAAGTTGTCATTTTTTCCCACGATTCTTTGCAAAATCAAGATTTTTTTTTTCTTTTTTTTTTTTCCACGAAATTGTCATATTAGCAGGTTATTTCTCACACACCGCATATGCATACCACAAATTACACCCCAAAACACATTCAGCTATTACTCCCGAGTACGGCAATACCACATGTGTGAGACTTTTACACAGCGTGGCCACATACAGAGGCCCAACATGCAGGGAGCACCTTCAGGTGTTCTGGAGTGCCCAGGCCAATTCTGACATTTCTCTCCTACATGTCAAAATCATCATTTATTAGCTAGAAAATTACATAGAACCCCAAAACATTAAATATGTTTTTTTTAGCAAAGACCCTAGAGAATACAATGGCGGTTGTTGCAACTTTTTATCTTGCACAGTATTTGCGCAGAAATTTTCTGAACGCTTTTTTTTGGGAAAAAAAACAGTTTTGTGCTTTAAAAAAAACCAAAAACAGTAAAGTTGGCCCAATGTTTTTGCATAATGTGAAAGATGAAGTTACGCTGAGTAAATAGATACCCAACATGTCACCTTTCAAAATTGCACGCGCTTGTGGAATGGCGCCAAACTTCGCTACTTAAAAATCCCCATAGGAGACGCTTTAAATTTTTTTACTGGTTACATGTTTTGAGTTACAGAGGAGGTCTAGGGCCAAAATAATTGCTCTCGCTCTAACTTTCGCACCGATACCTCACATGTGTGGTTTGAACACCGTTTTCATATGTGGGCGGGACTTAAGTGTGCATTCGCTTCTGCATGCGAGCACACGGACAGGGGCGCTTTAAATTTTTTTTTTTTTTTTTTATTGCTCATTTTACTTTATTTATTTTAGTTTGACACTTTTTTCCAAAAAAAAAATTTTTTGATCACTTTTATTCCTATTACAAGGAATGTAAACATCCCTTGTAATAGGAATATGGCATGACAGGTCCTCTTTACAGTGAGATATGGGGTCAATAAAACCTCACATCTCACCTCTAGGCTGGGAAGCCTGATATAAAATAAAAAAAAAACAAAAAAACGATCCTGGCTTCGATCGTAGCGGTGAGTCGGTAGAAGCACCGGAGGGCGGCGGGAAGGGGGTTTGTCCCCTCTCGCCTCCCATAAGAACGATCAAGCAGTGGAACAGCCACTATGATCATTCTTATGGTGTAGGGAATCGCTGGCTGAAAAAGCTGATATCTGAATGATGCCTGTAGCTGCACCCATCATTCAGATATCCCCGCACAAAATCGAGGACGTCATATGACGGCCGACGGGCCGGAAGTGGTTAAAACACATTTTTTTTTTAACACAAAGTTGTCCATTTATACAATATTTCTAACACGTAGCATGTACATACCAAAAATGACCCCCCAAAATAGATTCTCCTGCTCCTCCTGAGTATGGCGATACCACATGTGTGAGACTTCCACAGCCTGGCCACATACAGAGGCCGAGTACAGCTGAATATGGCCGAGCATGGCTGGGTATTCCAGGGTATGGCTGCGCATGGCTGGGTATGGCTGCGTATGGCTGGGTATGGCTGCGCATGGCAGGGTATGGCTGCGCATGGCTGGGTATGGCAGGGTATGGCTGTGCATGGCTGGTTATGGCAGGGTATCGCCGAGTATAACTGGGTATGACTGGGTATTGCAGGGTATTGCGGGGTATTGCAGGGTATTGCGGAGTATTGCAGAGTATTGCAGAGTATTGCGGGGTGTTGCAGAGTATTGCAGGGTGTTGCGGAGTAGTACAGAGTATTGCAGAGTATTGCGGGGTGTTGCGGAGTAGTGGAGAGTATTGCGGGGTATTGCAGGGTATTGAAGAATATTGCGGGGTATTGCAGAGTATTGTGGGGTATTGCAGAATATTGTGGGGTGTTGCGGAGTATTGTGGGGTATTGCGGGGTATTGCAGAGTATTGTGGGGTGTTGCGGAGTAGTGCAGAGTATTGCAGAGCATTGTGGGTTTTGCAGAGTATTGCGGGGTATTGCAGGGTATTGCAGACTATTGCAGGGTATTGCAGAGTATTGTGGGGTATTGCAGAGTATTGTGGGGTATTGCGGGGTATTGCGGGGTATTGTGGGGTATGGCAGAGTATTGTGGGGTATTGCGGGGTATTGCGGGGTATTGTGGGGTATGTCAGAGTATTGCGGGGTATTGTGGGGTATGGCAGAGTATTGTGGGGTATTGCGGGGTATGGCAGAGTATTGTGGGGTATTGCGGGGTATTATGGGGTATGGCAGAGTATTGTGGGGTATTGTGGGGTATGGCAGAGTATTGTGGGGTATTGCGGGGTATGGCAGAGTATTGGGGGGTATTGCGATTTATTGTGGGGTATATCAGAGTATTGTGGGGTATTGCGGGGTATTGTGGGGTATGGCAGAGTATTGTGGGGTATTGCGGGGTATTGTGGGGTATATAAGAGTATTGTGGGGTATTGCGGGGTATTGTGGGGTATGGCAGAGTATTGTGGGGTATTGCGGGGTATTGTGGGGTATGGCAGAGTATTGTGGGGTATTGCGGGGTATTGTGGGTTATGGCAGAGTATTGTGGGGTATTGCGGGGTATTGTGGGGTATTGAGGGGTATGGCAGAGTATTGTGGGGTATTGCGGGGTATTGTGGGGTATGGCAGAGTATTGTGGGGTATGGCAGAGTATTGTGGGGTATGGCAGAGTATTGTGGGGTATTGTGGGGTATTGCAGAGCATTGCAGGTTATTATATTATGGAGGGATGGCTGAGCATGGAGGGATGGAGGGATGGATGGATGGATGGATGTGACTGTATTTGTCACAGAGCAGCGTTGTGGGCACTACAGATGCCGATCGGTACACAGAGGGGAGGGAGGAACCGGCGTCATGATATGACGCTGGTTTGTTTACATGTGACGGAGCGATCACATGGTAAACGGCCGCGATTAGCGGCCGTTCACCGTGATCCGTGATGCGTCACAGAAGTTCTTGGGTGCGCGCCCAGACGTCCACCCAGAACTAGCCGACCGCGCTGCAGCCGTCTTTCGGCTATGGCCCGGTCGGCAAGTGGTTAATTTACATCTGACAATTTTTGCAGAGCTCCTGGAGCATAGTCATCCATATGCTTCCGGTGCTCCAATGCTGGATCTTCTGGTCTAAGCTCCTTCTGCTGCAGAGTCAAATGCAACCCCCTGTGCCCACCCCTCTGCTCCTCATGCCCAATCACACAAATCTTGTTGTATTATGTGAACTCACACACAAAATACAAAGGCTTATGTGTAGGGTCGCCACGTTTTCTTCAAGCCAAACCCAAACACTTTAGCGGTGAACGGTAATTTTTATTTTCTACGGGGAAACGCTTTGGACTCTGGTGCAATGTGGAACTCTGATCTAAGGGGATTCCTGCTCACCAAAGCCCTCACTCACACCAGAGTTCCCAGTATCCCCCTTTAAATCATGGTTCCCAAAGCCCCCCTTACATCGGAGTCTGCAGAGAACCCTTTATATGTGAGTCCCCCTTACCTTGGTGTACTCACTCACTCGGAGGCAGGAGAGAGAAGGGAGGCAGGGAGGAAACTTCACTCACCCGAGGATGGAGGCTCGGGCATCGCCACCTTTCATCCACAATGTATCTTCCGGCTGCTGGGCTTCAGATTTCACACCCACACATCCCTTTTCTGAGGCACAGCATGCCGGGGATTGGAGTATTGGCGGACAGACACAGAGGGGTAAGGGCAGGAGGAGGAGGAACAAATCAAGCCCTCTCTCCTCTCCCGTTTGTGCGGGGAACTGTTCTGGCACTGGGCGGTGTGAGAGAGCGTCCGAGACACTCAACTTAGACAACTGCAGCCAGCCCTATGGATGGTTGGCAACCCTGGTGCTCAGGCACATCCAGCCCATGTGCACGCCTATGAACTCAGCAGCTGAGGTACTCTGTTACTTGGGGAGCCACAGTCCAGTCCGTCTGAATAATGTTCAAAACCTGGACTGTCCGGGTAAATCCCGCATGGGTGGCAATCCTGCTTCTGTGAATGGACAGCTGGGGTGGGGGGGGGAGGGTTGAGAGCAGAGATGTTTGCTGTGTGTGTAAGCAGGCAGCATTTTTCCTCCCAGAGAGCTAGGTGTGTAGTGATTAGCTATACTACAATGTAAGCAGGTGCAGTTAACTATCCTGCCACTAGGTGGCTCTGTTCCAAAATAGTGTCTGGTTACAGAAAGCAGTGTCATCAGGTGCTAGGCCCCTTTTAGTTAGAACTTAGAACCCACAGTGTAGTGATGTCATGGGCGAGCCAGGGCCCAGTTATAAGCCAGGTCGGGAGGAACCCTAATGCAGCTTGGGGATATGGAAAGAACTGTTTCTACGTTCACTATAAAATGTGACTACCAGACTTCTTTATTGAAGAATATTCCTCTTTTGGCCAAAGGCTTGGGCCAATACCGGCTCCCTTCTGCTAGACAGGAATTAAAGCTAAACTCCAGGAATTCAGCCCCCTTTTGTAAAAATGTGCAGACATAGTTTGAAGCAAGTCTAACAAGGTGCAGGCCTCCTACTGGACTTATCTCTTTAATTTCCATCTCACAGTTGTACGGAGCTCCCATTGTAAGAGGGGTTTGGGAAATCGGCACCAAAAGCACAAGTCCCTGCCCCGCTCCTCTCCTGTTAGCACAGCGACCTTCAGGCTTAGGCTTTAACCCTTCGCCATCTTGTACCTGACTCCATGCCAAAGGCCTCCTCCTGACATTCCTGCCTGTTGACCTTCATATCCCCAAAAGAAGGAATGTTCACACACAAATAGAGCTGCTACACTTTATTGGTGGTACTTAAGAAGTAGGCACAAACAGTCACATACTATCCGGAGTCACTTGACAGCACGTTGTCAATCACATTCAACGGATGGTCTGCAGAAGTCATATGAGAAAGCATCATACAGCCCTTTCAGTAAGCCATCTTCTCTTAAACAGTCTCTCTTCACCTGTGGTCATTAATACTTACTGGGATGGGACCTCTGCAGCCACCTCCTCCATTGGTACACCTCTTCTGGGACCCTCCAGGGGGAAAGCCTCATTCCAGGGAACTCTTAGCCTGGCCTATAAGACCCTTTGCAACCCACTCAAGCCCCCACCTCGATAAGGGTCAGGAAGCCTACAGCCAGCTCTTCTGGGTGCAGATCTACCTCTCCCCGGCCTCCAGCCCTGTCCAGGGCCTCCACTTGCTGGCTCTGATGGTTGGGTTTCTGGCAACCATACCCCAACTGCACTAGGGCTCCTACCAACCCGACTGATAACTGGGCCCTAAATCAATGACAACACAGCAGGTGGACTCTAAACTAAAAGGGGCCTAGCACCTGATGACACTGTTTTCTGTAGCCAGACACCATTCTGGCAGAGAGACACCCAGTGGCAGACTAGCTAACTGCACCTGCTTACACCATAGTACAGCTACCACTACACTCCTAGGGCTCTGAGAGGAGAGGCGCTGCCTTCTTACACACAACATCTCCGCCCCTCCCTCCTCCGCTGTCCATTCACAGAAGCTTTTGTATTTTGTGAATGAGTTCACGTTCTACAAAGTGATTTGTGATTGGGCATGAGGAGGAGAGGGACGGACACAACAGCTGCATTTGATTCTGTAGCTGAAGGAGCTGAGACCAGACGGTCCGGGGTCGGAGTGCCGGAAGCACAGGGATGGCTATGCTCCCGGAGCTCCATAAAACCATCAGAAATATGTCCAGGAGGTGGCATGCACCTTCTTGGAGTTAACTCGTACTATACCCCTGCACATTTTACCAGGTAAATAAATAAAGACCCACTGCTGCTCAACCCGCACTGTCCTTGGCTTTCAGTGCAGATGAGGTGTATGCTGCGGCAACTGTTGCCCCTCAAATAGTATGAAAAATACTTCAAGCAGCGCTCATCCTCAGGATAAAAAGGTAGTAAAAGCAGTGAGTGTACTTTACAGCTGTAATTAGTCGGGAAGGTCAATTTCTGGGTTATTATTATCTGAACCAAACAATCCCTGACCAGCTACCTTCAGAAGTTTGGCTTGGGGAGATGTGAACGTTTGAAGGCACCATTTGTGCTAGAAGACGTGATATGGTAAAACTGGGAGGTGGAATTGTGCTAAGAGGGGATTTTTTTTTTGGGGGGGGGGGGGGATTTGTGTTAGTAGGGATGATCGGGGGGTGGATTTGTTCTATGGGGGGGGGTTTGTCCTAGTAAGGATGATTGGGTGGGATTTGTGCTAGGAGGGGGGATTTGTGCTGGGGGGGTTGTGTTAGTAGGGATGATTGGGGGGGATTTGTGCTAGGAGGGGGATTTGTGCTAGGAGGAGGGCTTTGTGCTAGTAGGGATGATTGGGCGGGATTTGTGCTAGGAGGGGGGATTTGTTCTAGTAGGGATGATTGGGCAGGATTTGTGCTAGGAGGGGTGATTTGTACTAGTAGGGATGATTGGGCGGGATTTGTGCTAGGAGGGGGATTTGTGCTAGTAGGGATGATTGAGCGGGATTTGTGCTAGGAGGGGGGATTTGTACTAGTAGGGATGATTGGGCAGGATTTGTGCTAGGAGGGGGGGAGTTTGTGCTAGGAGGGGGGATTTGTGCTAGTAGGGATGATTGGGCGGGATTTGTGCTAGGAGGGGGGATTTGTACTAGTAGGGATGATTGGGCGGGATTTGTGCTAGGAGGGGGGATTTGTTCTAGTAGGGATGATTGGGCGGGATTTGTGCTAGGAGGGGGGATTTGTTCTAGTAGGGATGATTGGGCGAGATTTGTGCTAGGAGGGGGGATTTGTTCTAGTAGGGATGATTGGGCGGGATTTGTGCTAGGAGGAGGGCTTTGTGCTAGTAGGAATGATTGGGCGAGATTTGTGCTAGGAGGGGGGATTTGTGCTAGTAGGGATGATTGGGCGGGATTTGTGCTAGGAGGGGGGATTTGTTCTAGTAGGGATGATTGGGGGGGATTTGTGCTAGGAGGGGGGATTTGTTCTAGTAGGAATGATTGGGGGGGATTTGTGCTAGGAGGGGGGATTTGTTCTAGTAGGGATGATTGGGCGAGATTTGTGCTAGGAGGGGGGATTTGTTCTAGTAGGGATGATTGGGCGGGATTTGTGCTAGGAGGGGGGATTTGTTCTAGTAGGGATGATTGGGCAGGATTTGTGCTAGGAGGGGGGATTTGTTCTAGTAGGGATGATTGGGCAGGATTTGTGCTAGGAGGGGGGATTTGTTCTAGTAGGGATGATTGGGCGGGATTTGTGCTAGGAGGGGGGATTTGTTCTAGTAGGGATGATTGGGGGGGATTTGTGCTAGGAGGGGGGATTTGTTCTAGTAGGGATGATTGGGCGGGATTTGTGCTAGGAGGGGGGATTTGTTCTAGTAGGGATGATTGGGGGGGATTTGTGCTAGGAGGGGGGATTTGTTCTAGTAGGGATGATTGGGCGAGATTTGTGCTAGGAGGGGGGATTTGTTCTAGTAGGGATGATTGGACGGGATTTGTGCTAGAAGGGGGGATTTGTTCTAGTAGGGATGATTGGGCGGGATTTGTGCTAGGAGGGGGGATTTGTTCTAGTAGGAATGATTGGGCGGGATTTGTGCTAGGAGGGGGGATTTGTTCTAGTAGGGATGATTGGGGGGGATTTGTGCTAGGAGGGGGGATTTGTACTAGTAGGGATGATTGGGCGGGATTTGTGCTAGGAGGGGGGATTTGTTCTAGTAGGGATGATTGGGCGGGATTTGTGCTAGGAGGGGGGATTTGTTCTAGTAGGGATGATTGGGCAGGATTTGTGCTAGGAGGGGGGATTTGTTCTAGTAGGGATGATTGGGCGGGATTTGTGCTAGGAGGGGGGATTTGTACTAGTAGGGATGATTGGGCAGGATTTGTGCTAGGAGGGGGGATTTGTTCTAGTAGGGATGATTGGGCAGGATTTGTGCTAGGAGGGGTGATTTGTACTAGTAGGAATGATTGGGCGGGATTTGTGCTAGGAGGGGGGATTTGTGCTAGTAGGGATGATTGGGTGGGATTTGTGCTAGGAGGGGGGATTTGTTCTAGTAGGGATGATTGGGCAGGATTTGTGCTAGGAGGGGTGATTTGTGCTAGTAGGGATGATTGGGCGGGATTTGTGCTAGGAGGGGGGATTTGTGCTAGTAGGGATGATTGGGCGGGATTTGTGCTAGGAGGGGGGATTTGTTCTAGTAGGGATGATTGGGCAGGATTTGTGCTAGGAGGGGTGATTTGTACTAGTAGGGATGATTGGGCGGGATTTGTGCTAGGAGGGGGATTTGTGCTAGTAGGGATGATTGAGCGGGATTTGTGCTAGGAGGGGGGATTTGTACTAGTAGGGATGATTGGGCAGGATTTGTGCTAGGAGGGGGGGAGTTTGTGCTAGGAGGGGGGATTTGTGCTAGTAGGGATGATTGGGCGGGATTTGTGCTAGGAGGGGGGATTTGTTCTAGTAGGGATGATTGGGCGGGATTTGTGCTAGGGGGGGGGGATTTGTGCTAGTAGGGATGATTGGGCAGGATTTGTGCTAGGAGGGGGGGAGTTTGTGCTAGGAGGGGGGATTTGTGCTAGTAGGGATGATTGGGCGGGATTTGTGCTAGGAGGGGGGATTTGTACTAGTAGGGATGATTGGGCGGGATTTGTGCTAGGAGGGGGGGATTTGTTCTAGTAGGGATGATTGGGCGAGATTTGTGCTAGGAGGGGGGATTTGTGCTAGTAGGGATGATTGGGCGGGATTTGTGCTAGGAGGGGGGATTTGTTCTAGTAGGGATGATTGGGCGGGATTTGTGCTAGGAGGGGGGATTTGTTCTAGTAGGGATGATTGGGGGGGATTTGTGCTAGGAGGGGGGATTTGTTCTAGTAGGGATGATTGGGCGGGATTTGTGCTAGGAGGGGGGATTTGTTCTAGTAGGGATGATTGGGCAGGATTTGTGCTAGGAGGGGGGATTTGTTCTAGTAGGGATGATTGGGGGGGATTTGTGCTAGGAGGGGGGATTTGTTCTAGTAGGGATGATTGGGGGGGATTTGTGCTAGGAGGGGGGATTTGTTCTAGTAGGAATGATTGGGCGGGATTTGTGCTAGGAGGGGGGATTTGTTCTAGTAGGGATGATTGGGGGGGATTTGTGCTAGGAGGGGGGATTTGTTCTAGTAGGGATGATTGGGCGGGATTTGTGCTAGGAGGGGGGGAGTTTGTGCTAGGCGGGGGGGATTTGTGCTAGGAGGGGGGATTTGTGCTAGTAGGGGTGATTGGGCAGGATTTGTGCTAGGAGGGGGGATTTGTTCTAGTAGGGATGATTGGGCGGGATTTGTGCTAGGAGGGGGGATTTGTTCTAGTAGGGATGATTGGGCGGGATTTGTGCTAGGAGGGGGGATTTGTTCTAGTAGGGATGATTGGGCGGGATTTGTGCTAGGAGGGGGGATTTGTTCTAGTAGGGATGATTGGGGGGATTTGTGCTAGTAGGGATGATTGGGCGGGATTTGTGCTAGGAGGGGGGATTTGTTCTAGTAGGGATGATTGGGGGGGATTTGTGCTAGGAGGGGGGATTTGTTCTAGTAGGGATGATTGGGCGGGATTTGTGCTAGGAGGGGGGGAGTTTGTGCTAGGCGGGGGGGATTTGTGCTAGGAGGGGGGATTTGTGCTAGTAGGGGTGATTGGGCAGGATTTGTGCTAGGAGGGGGGATTTGTTCTAGTAGGGATGATTGGGCGGGATTTGTGCTAGGAGGGGGGATTTGTTCTAGTAGGGATGATTGGGCGGGATTTGTGCTAGGAGGGGGGATTTGTGCTAGGCGGGGGGGGATTTGTGCTAGGAGGGGGGATTTGTACTAGTAGGGATGATTGGGGGGGATTTGTGCTAGGAGGGGGGATTTGTTCTAGTAGGGATGATTGGGCGGGATTTGTGCTAGGAGGGGGGATTTGTGCTAGTAGGGATGATTGGGCAAGATTTGTGCTAGGAGGGGGGGAGTTTGTGCTAGGCGGGGGGGATTTGTGCTAGGAGGGGGATTTGTGCTAGTAGGGGTGATTGGGGGGGGATTTGGAGTTAGGGGGAGAGGAGAGGAAATTTGGGGGGCAGATGATTTTTGCTAGAAGTTGGGGGGGGGGCTGGATATGTTCTGGGGGGGGGGTGCTTGAGGAGAGGAGTGGACTTGTGTTAGAAAGTGAGCAGGATATATGCTGGAGGATGCTTTGAGAGGGGGGAGGACTTGTGCCACAGTGATTTTTTTATTTGGGGAGGGGGCAGCATTTGTGCTGGGGGGATTCGGCGGATGAGGGAGGGCAAAGATTTGTTCTGGGAGGGGGGATATCAGCAGGGGGGCGGATTTGTACTGCGGGGAATTATTATGTTTTATAAAGCCAAAACAAAATTAAACTATAATAAATAATAAAAATTATTATATTTTAATATAATAATATAGTATTACATATATGGTATTAAAATGTATTAATTTATTATACATACTTTAGCATTATATATAAATATATATTTGCAATTTTGACTGTAATCATTATTTTCACCTTTTCTTGTCTTTTTTCTGTATGAATAAAGTTGTTACCGACCGTAAACAGTTTTTAAACTTCCGAAATAATGCAATACTCTATATGGCCAGGAGGTGGAGACAAAGGACTGCCCTTCTCACACTGCCATCATCTATCAATGTACAGAAGAAGGTCGGTCGCTTTTCTCCCTGTCCGGCTGGATAGAATTTTTGGAAATCAGCCGTACAGAACCAGAGACATCAAGAGAAACAAAGTAGCCGGAGAGCGAACATAGAAGGATTTATATATAGATATTTAAGCTTCTTTCATCTTCGGCATATTTCCAAGGTGAATGGTACGAGGTGTGACAATCCAATTCCCGGAATTGTTTTTTGAAGTTGTAAATTTTTTGTCATCATTTTTTTTTTGAAAAAAAAATATATTGTTCACAATTTTTTTTTTTTTTTATATACTGTCACCAGTGCTGTACAGCGCCATCATATGACGGGTGTGGCGGTGATCAGGGACATTGACTGGTGACAGTATGTAAAAAAAATAATAAAAATAATAATAAATATTTTTTTTCCATTTTTTAAAATTATTTTTATTGCAGGTTTAACAGTACATAACAGAGCCTATTGGGCGTACCCAGGTTCTTTTTGTTCATTTTTTTTTTTTTTTTACTTTTTTTAATGTCATCAGAGTAGTTCAGTGTCACCATAGTGATCACTCCGAGGGGTAATCATGGATTTCATTTTTTTGTTTTTTTTTACATTTTGTTTGTTGTTACAATGTAGATTGAAGAACATTGTAACAGCAAAGTTTTCAGCTGTCATGAATGGGTTAACCATTCATGACAGCTGATTACTAGTGATTGGCTGCAGCTAATCACTTGGTACAGGGTGCTGCGATTGGCCCTGGTATCATGTGATAGCTGTGGGCTAATCACAGCATAGGCAACAACGCTGTTATGAATGAACTCATTCATAACAGCTCTGTTGACGTTGTGATCATGTACCGGGATCTAAAATCACGGGGTTTGGAGGGCAGCTAAACCTGGTGCAGGTATGTTGCATACATGTACATGATTGTACATGCACATGCCACCCTGGCTCAGTATATGTACTAGTCGGCAAGTGGTTCACAAATATAATTTTTGTATTGCAGCTTACCAAATCTTCGATGTGATGGATGCATTTGTTTTCTTATCTAGGCTTTCTTTCTTCTATTTTGTCCCCCCCTGGTGATCCTTCCGGTAAGTCTATTGTTTTTTCAACAGAACAAGCTCTCCCGCAGCATGTAGCAGTTACAGAGATGAGATAAACCATTTACCACTGACAAGGGTGTTTACAATGATCAGCTTTTATTTATTTATGGAATATCTTTATCCCGAAAGGAGAAAAAAAAAAAACTGCTGTGACTAGGACTTTCTTTCTCAGAGAACAGCGGCAAAAAAGAGGGAGGATGTTTTTTTTTGGGGGGGACTTTAGATGAGGCAATGAATGGATAGACTCATCTGCCTCCACCCCTATTGTATACAAAAAAAAAATATCAAAAAGAAAAGTTGGGACTTTAAATGAAGCACAGCTAAGAGCATATAGAAAAAATAAAAGCACACGATCATGGATTCCAAAAGCATGAACATTGAATCACAAGAATAACATGATGAAATTTAGTAAAAATTAAAAAAATTAATAAAATTTTTTTTTTTTACGCAGCGTGGCGTTGGCGGCATACCGTGGCTAACCTTGGCCTTAGGACTGCATGCTGATGGAGCACACATCTCACCTCTTTTTTTTTTAGTCTTTCACGCACTGGTCCCCATGATCTCCCTTTTGAGATGCAGGGTAAACACTTTTTTACACTTTTTTGCTAGTGAGGTTTTTTCACCAAGTTTTGTGTCCACTATTCAGCACAGCCTCTCACTTGGCTTGAAACAGTGCGAGAAAGACTGAAAAAAGAGGTGAGATGTGTGCTCCATCAGCATGCAGTCCTAAGGCCAAGGTTAGCCACGGTACGCCGCCAACGCCACGCTGCGTTATAAAAATTTTTTATTCATTTTTTTTTAATTTTTACTAAATTTCATCATGTTATTCTTGTGATTCAATGTTCATGCTTTTGGAATCCATGATCATCTGATTTTATTTTTTCTATATGCTCTTAGCTGTGCTTCATTTAAAGTCCCAACTTTTCTTTTTGATATATTTTTCTCAGAGAATAGATACAGGAACACCCCACTTCTGAGTCACCCCTTGTCTCCGCACCCTACCCACCTCTGAGCACCTTCTCTTGGTTCCACCCCTCTACCCACCTCTGAGCACCTTCTCTTTGTTCCACCCCCTACCCACCTCTGAGCACCATCTCTTGGTTCCACCCCCTCTACCCACCTCTGAGCACCATCTCTTGGTTCCACCCCCTCTACCCACCTCTGAGCACCATCTCTTGGTTCCACCCTCTACCCACCTCTGAGCACCTTCTCTTTGTTCCACCCCCTACCCATCTCTGAGCACCATCTCTTGGTTCCACCCCCTACCCACCTCTGGGCACTGTCTCTTGGTTCCACCCTTCTACCCACCTCTGAGCACCATCTCTTGGTTCAACCCCTCTACCCACCTCTGAGTACCTTCTCTTGGTTCCACCCCTCTACCCACCTCTGAGCACCATCTCTTTGTTCCACCCCCTACCCACCTCTGAGCACCATCTCTTGGTTCCACCCTTCTACCCACCTCTGAGCACCATCTCTTGGTTCAACCCCTCTACCCACCTCTGAGCACCATCTCTTGGTTCCACCCCTCTACCCACCTCTGAGCACCGTCTCTTGGTTCCACCCCTCTACCCACCTCTGAGCACCATCTCTTGGTTCCACCCCTCTACCCACCTCTGAGCACCGTCTCTTGGTTCCACCCCCTACCCACCTCTGGGCACTGTCTCTTGGTTCCACCCCTCTACCCACCTCTGAGCACCATCTCTTGGCTTCACCCCTCTACCCACCTCTGAGCACCATCTCTTGGTTCCACCCCCTACCCACCTCTGGGCACTGTCTCTTGGTTCCACCCCTCTACCCACCTCTGAGCACCATCTCTTGGCTTCACCCCTCTACCCACCTCTGAGCACCGTCTCTTGGTTCCACCCCCTACCCACCTCTGAGCACCATCTCTTGGTCCCCCCCCTACCAACCTCTGAGCATCGTCTCTTGGTTCCACCCCTCTACGAACCTCTGAGCACTGTCTCTTGGTTCCACCCCTCTACCCACCTCTGAGCACCGTCTCTTGGTTCCACCCCCTACCCACCTCTGAGCACCGTCTCTTGGTTCCACCCCTCTACCCACCTCTGAGCACCGTCTCTTGGTTCCACCCCCTACCCACCTCTGAGCACCGTCTCTTGGTTCCACCCCTCTACCCACCTCTGAGCACCGTCACTTGGTTCCACCCCTCTACGAACCTCTGAGCACTGTCTCTTGGTTCCACCCCTCTACCCACCTCTGAGCACCGTCTCTTGGTTCCACCCCCTACCCACCTCTGAGCACCGTCTCTTGGTTCCACCCCCTACCCACCTCTGAGCACCGTCTCTTGGTTCCACCCCCTACCCACCTCTGAGCACCATCTCTTGGTTCCACCCCCTACCCACCTTTGAGAACCGTCTCTTGGTTCCACCCCCTACCCACCTCTGAGCACCGTCTCTTGGTTCCACCCCCTACCCACCTCTGAGCACCGTCTCTTGGTTCCACCCCCTACCCACCTCTGAGCACCATCTCTTGGTTCCACCCCCTACCCACCTTTGAGCACCGTCTTTTGGTTCCACCCCCTACCCACCTTTGAGCACCGTCTCTTGGTTCCACCCCCTACCCATACCTCCCAACATTTTGAGATGGGAATAAGGGACACCTACTAGTAAATGTATGTAGGCATAGGACACGCCCCATGCCACACACCCTTAAAGGAGAATTAACCCCCAGAAAAAGTTAATTAAATCCACAAGTGCTTTTTTTTACCATTACTATTCCTTTATATCGGCTTTTAAAATTTGCAAAAGCAGCAATTTAGAAATTGGATGAAAGGTTTAGCGCTGGGAAACACTTTTTGAAAGATAAAAAGTGCATTTTATATACATCTATATGGATCAGACCAACATGAGGGACAAATGAGGAGGAAAGAGGGACAGAGGGACATTGTTCCAAATCAGGGACAGTCCCTCCAAATCGGAGTCAGTTGGGAGGTATGCCCCTTTGAGCACCGTCTCTTGGTTCCACCCCCTACCCACCTCTGAGCACCATCTCTTGGTTCCACCCCCTACCCACCTCTGAGCACCATCTCTTGGTTCAACCCCTCTACCCACCTCTGAGTACCTTCTCTTGGTTCCACCCCTCTACCCACCTCTGAGCACCATCTCTTTGTTCCACCCCCTACCCACCTCTGAGCACCATCTCTTTGTTCCACCCCCTACCCACCTCTGAGCACCATCTCTTTGTTCCACCCCCTACCCACCTCTGAGCACCATCTCTTTGTTCCACCCCCTACCCACCTCTGAGCACCATCTCTTGGTTCAACCCCTCTACCCACCTCTGAGCACCATCTCTTGGTTCCACCCCTCTACCCACCTCTGAGCACCGTCTCTTGGTTCCACCCTCTACCCACCTCTGAGCACCGTCTCTTGGTTCCACCCCTTTACCCACCTCCCAGTACCGCCCCTTTCAGAAAATACAGAACCAATTAGAATTTTGTGGCGCTAAATAGGTTGTATGGAATTTGTTAACCACTTGACGACCGCCTCACGCCGATGTACGTCGGCAAAGTGGCACGGACAGGCAAAATCACGTACAGGGTACGTGATTTGCCTTCCGCGGGTGGGGGGTCCGATCGGACCCCCCCCCGGTGCCCGAGGCGGTCGTCCTATGTCCAGCGGCGATCGGTGATGAGGGGGAGACCATCCGTTCGTGGCCCCCCCCTCGCGATCGCCGCCGGCCAATGAAAACACTCCTTTGCTGCTGTATGCTAAACAGCAGCAAAGGAAGTGATGTCATCTCCCCTCGGGTCGGTATTTTCCGTTCCGGCCCGAGGAGAGACGACAAGTATGTGAGTGCACAAACACTACACACACAGTAGAACATGCCAGGCACACAAATCACCCCGATCCCCCCCCCGATCGCCCCCCGATCCCCCCCCAATCACCCCCCCCCCCCTGTCACAAACTGACACCAGCAGTTTTTTTTTTTTTTTTCTGATTACTGCATAGTGTCAGTTTGTGACAGTGACAGTGTTGGGACAGTGTATATTACCCCCCTTTAGGTCTAGGGTACCCCCCTAACCCCCCCTAATAAAGTTTTAACCCCTTGATCACCCCCTGTCACCAGTGTCGCTAAGCGATCATTTTTCTGATCGCTGTATTAGTGTCACTGGTGACGCTAGTTAGTGAGGTAAATATTTAGGTTCGCCGTCAGCGTTTTATAGCGTCAGGGACCCCCATATACTATCTAATAAATGTTTTAACCCCTTGATTGCCCCCTAGTTAACCCTTTCACCACTGATCACCGTATAACCGATACGGGTGACGCTGGTTAGTTTGTTTATTTTTTATAGTGTCAGGGCACCCGCCGTTTATTACCGAATAAAGGTTTAACCCCCCGATCGCCCGGCGGTGATATGCGTCGCCCCAGGCAGCGTCAGATTAGCGCCAGTACCGCTAACACCCACGCACGCAGCATACACCTCCCTTAGTGGTATAGTATCTGAACGGATCAATATCTGATCCGATCAGATCTATACTAGCGTCCCCAGCAGTTTAGGGTTCCCAAAAACGCAGTGTTAGCGGGATCAGCCCAGATACCTGCTAGCACCTGCGTTTTGTGCCTCCGCCCAGCCCAGCCCAGCCCACCCAAGTGCAGTATCGATCGATCACTGTCACTTACAAGGCACTAAACGCATAACTGCAGCGTTCGCAGAGTCAGGCCTGATCCCTGCGATCGCTAACAGTTTTTTTGGTAGCATTTTGGTGAACTGGCAAGCACCAGCCCCAGGCAGCGTCAGGTTAGCGCCAGTACCGCTAACACCCACGCACGCACCGTACACCTCCCTTAGTGGTATAGTATCTGATCGCATCAATATCTGATCCGATCAGATCTATACTAGCGTCCCCAGCAGTTTAGGGTTCCCAAAAACGCAGTGTTAGCGGAATCAGCCCAGATACCTGCTAGCACCTGCGTTTTGCCCCTCCGCCCGGCCCAGCCCAGCCCACCCAAGTGCAGTATCGATCGATCACTGTCACTTACAAAACACTAAACGCATAACTGCAGCGTTCGCAGAGTCAGGCCTGATCCCTGCGATCGCTAACAGTTTTTTTTGTAGCGTTTTGGTGAACTGGCAAGCACCAGCCCCAGGCAGCGTCAGATTAGCGCCAGTACCGCTAACACCCACGCACGCACTGTACACCTCCCTTAGTGGTATAGTATCTGATCGCATCAATATCTGATCCGATCAGATCTATACTGGCGTCACCAGCAGTTTAGGGTTCCCAAAAACGCAGTGTTAGCGGGATCAGCCCAGATACCTGCTAGCACCTGCGTTTTGCCCCTCCGCCCGGCCCAGCCCAGCCCACCCAAGTGCGGTATCGATCGATCACTGTCACTTACAAAACACTAAACGCATAACTGCAGCGTTCGCAGAGTCAGGCCTGATCCCTGCGATCGCTAACAGTTTTTTGGTAGTGTTTTGGTGAACTGGCAAGCGCCAGCGGCCTAGTACACCCCGGTCGTAGTCAAACCAGCACTGCAGTAACACTTGGTGACGTGGCGAGTCCCATAAGTGCAGTTCAAGCTGGTGAGGTGGCAAGCACAAGTAGTGTCCCGCTGCCACCAAGAAGACAAACACAGGCCCGTCGTGCCCATAGTGCCCTTCCTGCTGCATTCGCCAATCCTAATTGGGAACCCACTGCTTCTGCAGCGCCCGTACTTCCCCCATTCACATCCCCAACCAAATGCAGTCGGCTGCATGAGAGGCATTTTTATGTCCTCCCGAGTACCCCTACCCAGCGAACCCCCCAAAAAAGATGTCGTGTCTGCAGCAAGCGCGGATATAGGCGTGACACCCGCTATTATTGTCCCTCCTGTCCTGACAATCCTGGTCTTTGCATTGGTGAATGTTTTGAACGCTACCATTCACTAGTTGCGTATTAGCGTAGGGTACAGCATTGCACAGACTAGGCACACTTTCACAGGGTCTCCCAAGATGCCATCGCATTTTGAGAGACCCGAACCTGGAACCGGTTACAGTTATAAAAGTTAGTTACAAAAAAAAGTGTAAAAAAAAAAAAAAAATATGAAATAAAAAAAAATAGTTGTTGTTTTATTGTTCTCTCTCTCTCTATTCTCTCTCTCTATTGTTCTGCTCTTTTTTACTGTATTCTATTCTGCAATGTTTTATTGTTATTGTTATTGTTATTGTTATTGATTGTTATTGTTATTGTTATTGTTATTGTTATTGATTGTTATTGTTATTGTTATTGTTATTATGTTTTATCATGTTTGTTTTTCAGGTGTGTAATTATTTACACTTTACTGTGCTTTATTGTTAACCATTGTTAACCATTTTTTTGTCTTCAGGTACGCCATTCACGACTTTGAGTGGTTATACCAGAATGATGCCTGCAGGTTTAGGTATCATCTTGGTATCATTCTTTTCAGCCAGCGGTCGGCTTTCATGTAAAAGCAATCCTAGCGGCTAATTAGCCTCTAGACTGCTTTTACAAGCCGTGGGAGGGAATGCCCCCCCCCCCCCACCGTCTTCCGTGTTTTTCTCTGGCTCTCCTGTCTCAACAGGGAACCTGAGAATGCAGCCGGTGATTCAGCCAGCTGACCATAGAGCTGATCAGAGACCAGAGTGGCTCCAAACATCTCTATGGCCTAAGAAACCGGAAGCTACGAGTATTTCATGACTTAGATTTCGCCGGATGTAAATAGCGCCATTGGGAAATTGGGGAAGCATTTTATCACACCGATCTTGGTGTGGTCATTTGCTTTGAGGGCAGAGGAGAGATCTAGGGTCTAATAGACCACAATTTTTTCAAAAAAGAGTACCTGTCACTACCTATTGCTATCATAGGGGATATTTACATTCCCCGAGATAACAATAAAAATGATTAAAAAAAAAAATATGAAAGGAACAGTTTAAAAGTAAGATTAAAAAAGCAAAAAAATAATAAAGAAAAAAAAAAAAAAAAAAAAAAACACCCCTGTCGCCCCCTGCTCTCGCGCTAAGGCGAACGCAAGCGGCGGTCTGTCGTCAAACGTAAACAGCAATTGCACCATGCATGTGAGGTATCACCGCGAAGGCCAGATCGAGTGCAGTAATTTTTCCAGTAGACCTCCTCTGTAAATCTAAAGTGGTAACCTGTAAAGGCTTTTGAAGGCTTTTAAACATGTATTTATTTTGTTGCCACTGCACGTTTGTGCGCAATTTTAAAGCATGTCATGTTTGGTATCCATGTACTCGGCCTGAGATCATCTTTTTTATTTCATCAAACATTTGGGCAATATAGCGTGTTTTAGTGCATTAAAATTAAAAAAAGTGTGTTTTTTCCCCAAAAAATGCGTTTGAAAAATCGCTGCGCAATTACTGTGTGAAAAAAAAAAATGAAACACCCACCATTTTAATCTGTAGGGCATTTGCTTTAAAAAAATATATAATGTTTGGGGGTTCAAAGTAATTTTTTTGCAAAAAAAAAAAACTTTTTCATGTAAACAATAAGTGTCAGAAAGGGCTTTGTCTTCAAGTGGTTAGAAGAGTGGGTGATGTGTGACATAAGCTTCTAAATGTTGTGCATAAAATGCCAGGACAGTTCAAAACCCCCCCAAATGACCCCATTTTGGAAAGTAGACACCCCAAGCTATTTGCTGAGAGGCATGTCGAGTCCATGGAATATTTTATATTGCGACACAAGTTGCGGGAAAGAGACAAATTTTTTTTTTTTTTTTTTTTTTTTTTTGCACAAAGTTGTCACTAAATGATATATTGCTCAAACATGCCATGGAAATATATGAAATTACACCCCAAAATACATTCTGCTGCTTCTCCTGAGTACGGGGATACCACATGTGTGAGACTTTTTGGGAGCCTAGCCGCGTACGGGACCCCGAAAACCAAGCACCGCCTTCAGGCTTTCTAAGGGCGTGAATTTTTGATTTCACTCTTCACTGCCTATCACAGTTTCGGAGGCCATGGAATGCCCAGGTGGCACAAAACCCCCCCAAATGACCCCATTTTGGAAAGTAGACACCCCAAGCTATTTGCTGAGAGGTATAGTGAGTATTTTGCAGACCTCACTTTTTGTCACAAAGTTTTGAAAATTGAAAAAAGAAAAAAAAAAATGTTTTTTCTTGTATTTCTTCATTTTCAAAAACAAATGAGAGCTGCAAAATACTCACCATGCCTCTCAGCAAATAGCTTGGGGTGTCTACTTTCCAAAATGGGGTCATTTGGGGGGGTTTTGTGCCACCTGGGCATTCCATGGCCTCCGAAACTGTGATAGGCAGTAAAGAGTGAAATCAAAAATTTTCACCCTTAGAAATCCTGAAGGCGGTGATTGGTTTTTGTGTAAAACCAATAGTTCCGCGCTTAGGTAAAAAAAGGGAACTGCAGCCCCCCAGCGCAGAATCGCACCAATGTGCAATTCCAAAAAGATTAGAGTCAGAAAACAAGGGTGATTGGCGCTGTTCCACTAAAATCAAACAGACTAGTGTGGTATATCAAGTGAACTGTGACACAAACCACGCATAAATAACAGTGTGTAAGATGAAGGCAAATTAAACATGTGCAACACCTGCCCTCATGAAAAAGTGCAGCGTGTATTCACTCCTTAGTGAACCAAAAATAAGTCAAGATCTGAGTGAATCAAAAAAATAAAATAAATAAATAAATTGTTATTGTGAATGGAAAAGGATTCCCAAGCAAACTATCAGAAAATCCTTAAATCATAGGTTCATCGTAATAAACATCAATGTGCATTTAAAAATATAATCTATAATCACAAATGTAAATGAGAAAATTAAATTAAAAAAATGAAAATAAAAAATAGCGTCCACAAAAAAAGTGTCCCACAAACTATAAGTAAATTGTAAAATGAAAAGGGGCCTTTGGTGCAAAATTCTTCATACGGTGCAAATCGTGAATCTTTTAAATCCTAGCAATGATCTTAATGCCGTGAAGTCCTCCTGTCATCCAAAACGCCCCCCAATGTGCCCTCACTCACCGAAGGAGGACACCCCTGCAGGGGTATCAGGCCTGTCAGCTGTATCTCGCAGCTATGGTCCTTGGTAGGGGCTCCTATTCGGATCTCCACTCTCGGTGTCCGGGCTGGCTCCAATCAATCTCCACAAGCACATCCATATGAAATGAAAATGAATCCCATCGCGTAATTCCGTAAAAATATTAAGGCTTTATTGAATATCTAAAATCGGATTAACAATGTCCCGCTGTTTGGTGCACAGTCAGACTAAATGGGAGAAGACAGTGCCTGATTGGTTTTTGGGGTCCAGTACGCGGCTAGGCTCCCAAAAAGTCCCACACATGTGGTATCCCCATACTCAGGAGAAGCAGCTAAATGTATTTTGGGGTGCAATTCCACATATGCCCATGGCCTGTGTGAGCAATATATCATTTAGTGACAACTTTATGAAAAAAAAAAAAAAAAAAAAGTGTCACTTTCCCGCAACTTGTGTCAAAATATAAAATATTCCATGGACTCAATATGCCTCTCAGCAAATAGCTTGGGGTGTCTACTTTCCAAAATGGGGTCATTTTGGGGGGTTTTGTGCCACCTGGGCATTCCATGGCCTCCGAAACTGTGATAGGCAGTGAAGAGTGAAAGCAAAAATTTACACCCTTAGAAATCCTGAAGGCGGTGATTGGTTTTCGGGGCCCCGTACGCGGCTAGGCTCCCAAAAAGTCCCACACATGTGGTATCCCCATACTCAGGAGAAGCAGCTAAATGTATTTTGGGGTGAAATTCCACATAGGCCCATGGCCTGTGTGAGCAATATATCATTTAGTGACGACTTTTTGTAAATATTTTTTTTTTTTTTTTTTGTCATTTTTCAATCACTTGGGACAAAAAAAATAAATATTCAATGGGTTCAACATGCCTCCCAGCAATTTCCTTGGGGTGTCTACTTTCCAAAATGGGGTCATTTGGGGGGGTTTTGTACTGCCCTGCCATTTTAGCACCTCAAGAAACGACATAGGCAGTCATAAACTAAAAGCTGTGTAAATTCCAGAAAATGTACCCTAGTTTGTAGACGCTATAACTTTTGCGCAAACCAATAAATATACGCTTATTGACATTTTTTTTACCAAAGACATGTGGCCGAATACATTTTGGCCTAAATGTATGACTAAAATTTAGTTTATTGGATTTTTTTTATAACAAAAAGTAGAAAATATCATTTTTTTTCAAAATTTTCGGTCTTTTTCCGTTTATAGCGCAAAAAATAAAAACCGCAGAGGTGATCAAATACCATCAAAAGAAAGCTCTATTTGTGGGAAGAAAAGGACGCAAATTTCGTTTGGGTACAGCATTGCATGACCGCGCAATTAGCAGTTAAAGCGACGCAGTGCCAAATTGGAAAAAGACCTCTGGTCCTTAGGCAGCATAATGGTCCGGGGCTCAAGTGGTTAATGATGAGAATAAAAGCAGTAAAATAGATCCCCTGCAGCAACAATAGACCACCTGCAACAACAAAAACACCCCAGCAACATTGGACCCCCCAGCAGCAACAACAGATCTCTCAGCAGCCAGCATCAATAGACCCCTCCCTCAACAATAGATCCCTACCAGCAACATAAGACCCCCCCCCAGCAACAACAGACCCTCACACAAAAACAGATACCCACCAGTGACAATAGATCCCCCAGCAGCCAGCATTAATAGACCCTCCAGCACACCCTACAGCCCTTGCCATTACATAAATTCAGTGCTGGAGGTGCCAGAACTGCATTTCCCCCTGAAAAAAAAAGCCCTGGCTGTAACTGATTATAAAGTGTGAGCTGGAGTTCCATATGTTAGTGTATCTAAATCTGCTAGTCCATCTAACACCCCCCCGACTGAAAATGCTGCTGTCCAAAGGTGCCCCCTGTGCTCCTTCCTCCAGAGCAGGAGGCACTCTAATACAAGAGGTCAGTGTCAGCGAAGCAGCTTGTAGGCAGGTGCAGTTAGCTGGTCTGCCACTAGATGGCTCTGTTCCCACTCTAGTCTGGTAAAGGAAAAGTTGTAATGAGTTGTGACCTCCCCCCCCCATAGAGATGTAATGGGTGCAATTCACCCCAATATACACTCATCGGCCACTTTATTAGGTACACCTGTTCAGTTGCTCGGTAACACAAATTGCTAATCAGCAAATCACATGGCAGCAACTCAATGCATTTAGACATCTAGACGTGGCGAAGACGACTTGCTGAAGTTCAAACCGAGCATCAGAATGGTGATTAAAGGGGATTGATGTGGCTTTGAACGTGGCATGGTTGTTGGTGGCAGACGGGCTGGTCTGAGTATTTCTGGGATTTTCACACACAACCATCTCTCGGGATTACAGAGAATGGTGGTGGGTTAATCATTCATGACAGCTGTGATTGCTGGTGATCTGTGATTGGCTACAGCTAATCACATGGTACAGGGATAGACCAACACAAAGTGGCACATAATTGTGAAGTGGAAGGAAAATGATAAAGGGTTTTCAAAATGTTTTACAAATAAATATGTGAAAAGTGTGTGGGGGGGCATTTGTATTCAGCCCCCTTTACTCTGATACCCCCTAACTAAAATCTAGTGGAACCAATTGCCTTTAGTAATTATAGTAAATTTAGTAAATATGCTACTTTAGTAAATTAGTAAATAGAGTCCACCTGTGTGTAATTTATTCTCAGTATAAATACAGCTGCTCTGTGAAGCCCTCAGAGGTTTGTTGGAGAACCTTAGAGAACAAACAGCATCACGAAGGCCAAGGAACACACCAGACAGGTCAGAGATAAAGTTGTGGAGAAGTATAAAGCAGGGTTAGGTTATAAAAAAAATCTCCCAAGCTTTGAACATCTCACGGAGCTCTGTTCAATCCATCATCCGAAAATGGAAAGAGTATGGCACAACTGCAAACCTACCAAGACATGGCCGTCCACCTAAACTGACCGGCCGGGCAAGGAGAACATTCATCAGAGAAGAGCCAAGAGGCCCATGGTAACTCTGGAGGAGCTGCAGAGATCCACAGCTCAGGTGGGAGAATCTGTCCACAGGACAACTATTAGTCGTGTTCTCCACAAATCTGACCTTTATGGAAGAGTGACAAGAAGAAAGACATTGGTGAAAGAAAGTCATAAGAAGTCCTGTTTGTAGTTTCTGAGAAGCCATGTGGGGAACACAGCAAACATGTAGAAGAAGGTGCTCTGGTCAGATGAGACCAAAATTGAACCTTTTTGGCCTAAAAGCAAAACTCTATGTGTGGGGGAAAACTAACACTGCACATCACCCTGAACACACCATCCCCACTGTGAAACATGGTGGTGGCAGCATCATGTGGTGGGGATGCTTTTCTTCAGCAGGGACAGGGAAGCTGGTCAGAGTTGATGGGAAGATGGATGGATGAAGATGGATGGAGCCAAATACAGGGCAATCTTAGAAGAAAACCTGTTATGCCCTGTACACACGGTCGGACATTGATCGGACCTTCCGACAACAAAATCCTAGGATTTTTTCCGACAGATGTTGGCTCAAACTTGTCTTGCATACACACGGTCGCACAAAGTTGTCGGAAAATCCGATCATTCTGAGCGCGGTGACGTAAAACACGTACGTCAGGACTATAAACGGGGCAGTAGCCAATAGCTTTCGTCTCTTAATTTATTCTGAGCATGCGTGGCACTTTGTGCGTCGGATTTGTCTACACACGATCAGAATTTAAAGGATCAGATTTTGTTGTCAGAAAATTTTATAGCCTGCTCTCAAACTTAGTGTGTCGGGAATTCCGATGGAGAAAGTCCGATGGAGCCCACACACGGTCGGAATTTCCGACAACAAGCTCCGATCGCACGTATTCCGTCGGAAAGTCCGACTGTGTGTACAGGGCATTATAGTCTGCAAAAGACTTGAGACTGGGGCGGAGGTTCACCTTCCAGCAGGACAACGACCCTAAACAAACAGCCAGAGCTACAATGGAATGGTTTAGATCAAAGCATATTCATGTGTTAGAATGGCCCAGTCACAGTACAGACCTAAATCACATTGAGAATCTGTGGCAAGACTTGAAAATTGCTGTTCACAGACGCTCTCCATCCGATCTGACAGAGCTTGAGATATTCTACAAAGAAGAATGGGCAAAAATGTCCTCTCTAGATGTGCAAAGCTGGTAGAGACATCCCCAAAAAGACTTGTAGAGAAAGGGGGTTCTACAAAGTATTGACTCCGGGGGGCGCCATACAAATGCCCCCCCCCACACTTTTCACATATTTATTTGTAAAAAACTTAGAAAACCATTTATCATTTTCCTTCCACTTCACAATTATGTGACACTTTGTGTTGGTCTATCACATAAATTCCCAATAAAATACATTTATGTTTTTGGTGGTAACATGACACAATGTAGAAAATGTCAAGGGGTTTGAATACTTTTTCAAGTCACTGTATGTGTGCAAATTATTGCAACAAGATGTAAAATTTTCAAAAAAAAATGTCACCTGTGTTCAATAAGCTTACATCCCCCCCTCCTCCACCTTTCCCACCGTCCACATCTCCACAACATAGGAACTAATCGTTTTGTGGTCCCAAGATGAGAACTGAGAGAGGTAGTTGGACCTCTTGAGATAACGCAGGAAGTGTGGGGAGGACATGGGACAGCTCTGGATTTCTGGTGGGATCAGCATCAGTTTTTTTTATTTTGCACTTATAGAACAGATAATAGAAAACGCTTCCAGTGGGATGTTTAATGGAGCAAAAAGAAAGCAGATAAGAGGCGTTCATTGTCGGGGGGTTACAGAGACTCTCGGAAACGATGCCTGAAGATGTTCTGAAGGCTACACGGGTTCCTCCTGGTTGTCCGCTCTGCTCTGTCACTTTAAATTCTGTCTGGGGGGGGGGTTCCAGTCCGATAACGGATCCAGCAGAGTGTGGTGTATAATCGGGGGGAGATCCCGGTCCCGTGATCAGGAAATTGCTAAACTCGGCTCGGAGAACAGAACTTCTCTTTTTCATTATTTATTGTTATCAACAGAAATCAGCAAAATATAAAAATAATCATCCGAGTTTCATCACAACATCCTCTTCTGTGGTTTCATCTTTTGATGAAAAGGAAGTACAAAGAGGATGTAGAGTTTGGCTGAATATGTCTCCAAAATGAAGCAGATCTCCACTGTAGATAAAATAGAGTATAAAATATAATATTTAATAACATAACATAATATAATATAACACAATATAATATAATACAATACAATGTGATACAAGGTCATATAACACAACATAACATAATATTAGGGATGCACCGAAATTTCGGCCACCGAAACATATCGGCCGAAAATGGCCTTTTCGGCAAAATGCCGAAAAGGAAATCACGCCGATGACGGCGCTGAAAATGGGGGCGGGGGCCCCGTCCCTGGTGCCGCCCATTACGGGGGTGTCCTTCTGGCGTGGCGCGGCGTGCTGTGCCACAGTCCTCTCCTCTTTTCTCCTCCTCCCGTCCCCACCCTCCCTCCTCGCCGCGATCTCTGTGTGTCACGGAGCTTAACTACATAGACCGCAGTAACAATGTCCTGCCTCCTGTGACAGACGGCACACTGATCCAATGGTGGGACATTGAATCAGTATGACCTGATTACAGGAGGTGGGACATCGTTACTGCGACTTCAAATGCAGCTCCGTGACACACAGAGATCGCCGCTCTGATTCGGGAACTGGCAGGCTGCATGACGGGCACTGGCAAGCTTGTACCATGTCCGCAGTCTCTGACCACCTTCTGTACCATGTCCGCAGTCTCTGACCATCTCCTGTACCATGTCCACAGTCTCTGACCATCTCCTGTACCATGTCTGCAGTCTCTGACCATTTCCTGTACCATGTCCCCAGTCTCTATCTCCTGTACCATGTCCCGAGTCTCTGACCATCTCCTCTACCATGTCCCCAGTCTCTGAACATCTCCTGTACCATGTCGGCAGTCTCTGACCATCTCCTGTACCATGTCTGCAGTCTCTGACCATCTCCTCTACCATGTCCGGAATCTCTGACCATCTCCTGTACCATGTCCGCAGTCTCTGACCATCTCCTGTACCATGTCTACAGTCTCTGACCATCTCCTGTACCATGTCCCCAGTCTCTGACTATCTCCTGTACCATGTCCCCAGTCTCTGACTATCTCCTGTACCATGTCCGCAGTCTCTGACTATCTCCTGTACCATGTCGGCAGTCTTTGAACATCTCCTGTACCATGTCGGCAGTCTCTGAACATCTCCTGTACCATGTCGGCAGTCTCTGACCATCTCCTGTACCATGTCCCCAGTCTCTGACCATCTCCTGTACCATGTCTGCAGTCTCTGACCATCTCCTGTACCATGTCTGCAGTCTCTGACCATCTCCTGTACCATGTCTGCAGTCTCTGACCATCTCCTGTACCATATCTGCAGTCTCTGACCATCTCCTGTACCATGTCTGCAGTCTCTGAACATCTCCTGTACCATGTCTGCAGTCTCTGACCATCTCCTGTACCATGTCTGCAGTCTCTGAACATCTCCTGTACCATGTCCGCAATCTCTGACCATCTCCTCTACCATGTCGGCAGAATCTGACCATCTCCTATATCATGTTCGCAGTCTCTGACCATCTCCTCTATCATGTCTGGAGTCTCTGACCATCTCCTGTACCATGTCCCCAGTCTCTGACTATCTCCTGTACCATGTCCCCAGTCTCTGACCATCTCCTGTACCATGTCCGCAGTCTCTGACTATCTCCTCTACCATGTCCGCAGTCTTTGAACATCTCCTGTACCATGTCCGCAATCTCTGACCACCTCCTGTACCATGTCTGCAGTCTCTGATCATCTCCTCTACCATGTCCGCAGTCTCTAACCATCTCCTGTACCATGTCCCCAGTCTCTGACCATCTCCTGTACCATGTCTGCAGTCTCTGACCATCTCCTGTACCATGTCCCCAGTCTCTGACCATCTCCTGTACCATGTCCGCAGTCTCTGACCATCTCCTGTATCATGTCCGCAGTCTCTGACCATCTCCTGTATCATGTCCCCTGTCTCTGACCATCTCCTGTATCATGTCCCTAGTCTCTGACCATTTCCTGTACCATGTCCCCAGTCTCTGACCATCTCCTGTACCATGTCTGCAGTCTCTGACCATCTCCTGCATCATATCTGCTAGAGGTGCACCACATGGAAATTTTGCTAATACTATTAGCAATGTGTTATATAAAAATAATAAGAAAAACGTGAGCAGTGCTACAAAAACAAAAGTGAGAAAAATATATCTTGAAAATAAGTAAATAAATAAAGTCAAAGGATCCGTGATGGACGTCAGCGCGTCAACCATCCGACGTACGTTTCGTCTCGTCTAGACGATGTCTTTCTGAGACGAAACGTACGTCGGATGGTTGACGCGCTGACGTCATCGCAGAGTACCTTGTCCCAAAAGGGTGTCTGTAAGCCGCTGCTGCTGTTTTTTATCCATGCTTTTATCTGCATCTTCTACGTAAGTGCAACCTTTAATCTTCAATAAACTTGGGTCTTATTGATTTACACTATGGAGAGCCGTTTCTTTATCTCTTTGGGTCCCCCCTACTGACTGTCGTACCGGATGGAGCCACCCTGTTTGTCTTTGGCCCTATACTGGAAAGTCGTGGTGTGACGCTACCAGTGATTGAACGTCAGGTTGCCATACAGGCTTACTTAAGCTTACCTTTTGGTAAGCGTGTAATTCATACGGTGGTGAATCTCCTCACATGTTGGTGTCTGTGTGATCGATTAACTTTATTTTTCACTTTCTGTGAATACCTTTGGATGTTTCATTCACGGACTTTTTATTATTACACCCACATTTCTCATTGTTGGGACTATTTTGTACCACTTTTTTTATGTTATTTGGCACTAATATTGCTTGTTTTGTAACACTTCTTTGGGTCCATCACGGATCCTTTGACTTTATTTATTTATTTACTTATTTTCAAGATATATTTTTCTCACTTTTGTTTTTGTAGCGCTGCTCACGTTTTCTTATTATCTATTGTATTTGTGTATATCTCACAATTTTTGAACTGCAGCTTTCCTATAATAATTTGATTCAGGTAGCGCAGTAAAGATTTTTTCTGTTTTACATATTGTTATATAAAAATATTTTTTTTAAAACAGTAATTTTCGGTATCAGTCATTTTCAGTATCGGTTTCGGTTTTCAGCCTAGTGAATTTTTCATTTTCGGTATCGGTTTTCGACCTAGTGTATATTTCATTTTCGGTATCGGTTTCGGCACCAAAAAACCCATTCAATGCACCCCTACATAATATAATATAATATAATACAATGCAATCGAATATGATGTAATATAATATAATAAAATACAATGTGATACAATGCAATATAATATAATATAGCATAATATAAAATAATGCAATGTAATATAGTACAATACAATGTGATACAATGTAATAAATTATAACACAACATAACATAACATAATATAATACAATGCAATCTAATATAACATAATACAATATAACATAACAAAATATAATATAATGCAATATAATATAATAAAATATAACATAATATAATATGATGCTGTTGTGGAAATTTTTATTAATGTATGTTGTCAGATGTCCCCCAGTGTCAGTTTTGCTGTAATACGCTCATGTGAACGCATTCGCACATACAGACGTTGGTGGAAGACCATTGGCTCCGGAAACCTTCCCGTGGACACGGCAGATCTGTTTGCTCTTTTAAGGATGTTTATTTATGCCTGACCAAGGGACTGGCCACTCCATGGCTCCTAAGTAAGCAGATCTGCGTACTTGGGAACCATAGCATAAATACAAAATCGTGGCCCACTGAGCCATGATAGAGTACGGCTCGCGTCATTGGTAGCAGTGGGAATGTGCACACGATCGTGTTCAGAGCCATGTAAGTAGTATTCAAATTGTGAGCCCTTTGTTCCAGAAAACGCTTGCCGCATGGCTCTGCACACGACCGTCTGCACACATCACTACTGGAAGTCTATTTGAATATATACTGTACATGTGTGTGGGATTGGTTCTTTTGAAAGAATACAAGTGTCTGATTGGCTGATTCTGAAGCCACCACCTTCCTTTGTTATTCATGTTTAGTATAAATAAAAGGAGTTGGCTATTCTCTGGAGGACTCTGCTAAGCTCAACGTGATACCAGCATCTGTGTTTATGTTACTTGGAGACATACAAGCGCGCTTTCCCGGCTTTATATAAGAGCTGTTTTTGTGCTTTTAAGCGCAAAGAAATTATTTGCTTATAGGGAGAAGCTTAAAATTTCCCTGACATGCAATATAATACATTACAATGTAATATAATATAATACAATATAAAATAATGCAATATTTTATACAGTAAGTGCCGGTTCACACTTGGGCGGCTTCAAAGTCGTCTGACTCTGAAGCCGCCCCGCACATTGCGACCTCAGCACGGCTTGCAAATGAATTATTTAATAAAAGTCAATGCAAGCTGCTCCGAAGTCGCCCCCCCAAGTAGCACAGGAACCCTTTTTCTAAGTCGGAGCGACTTGAGTCGCTCCCTCTAGAATGGTTCCATTGCACTGCATGAACTTGTCAGGCGGCTAAGTCACCTGACAGGTTGCCCCGGTGTGAACCAACACTTATACAATACAATGTGATACAATGTAATATAATTTAATACAGTAGAACACAATGCAATGTAAGGTAACATAATATAATACAATACAATGTGATACAATGTAATATATTTTTAAGAGGACTTGCTACATCTAAAGACCATTTCTTACAACTTTACAACCAGGGACATTTAAGGGTGATAGCGGCTTGCGGTGTGCTCGGCACGCTATGTCAATAAGTGGATGTGGGTAAATCATGGCGGCCAGGAGGGGACAATCTTCCTCAATGTCAGGGATGTTGCTCGGATTGCAAAAAAACGGAAGCACATTTTGGCCACTCCAGGGAGAACAGTCATGTGGCGCGCGTGCTCATCGTGCAGTGGTGAGCAGAGGGTGTGGCTAAACTGTTAAAAGTGGGAGGGGCTTAAGGGACATAGTTAAACAAAATCTGGGCTTCATTTTGCAAAAAATGCTTGCTTGTGCTTTGATTGGTGTGCCACAATCAAGAGTCTCACAGACACACATAAACTTCAGTACACTTTCATTGCATATAAATTTTGCGCACACTAAAAGTAGATAGAAAGCTAATTCTTTGGGGCTGATGTACGACAACCGGAGCAATCAGAACTGGGTGCAGCTGTGCATGGGAGCCAATCAGCTTCTAACTTCAGCTTCTTCAATTAAGCCTTGACAATAAAACCTGGAAGCTGATTGGCCACCATGCACAGCTGCACCAGATTTAGCACTCTCCTAAATCAACCTCTTTGGCCTACTCCAGGGATAAGCAATTAGCGGACCTCCAGCTGTTGCAAAACTACAAGTCCCATCATGCTCTGCTTCTGGGTGTCATGCTTGTGGCTTTCAGAGTCTTGCTATGCCTCATGGGACTTGTAGTTCTGCAACAGCTGGAGGTCCGCTAAATGCATATCCCTGGCCTACTCTATAGAAGAACTTCATTAAAATAGTCAGTGCACATTCGCCCCCCTCCATATCCCCCCCCCCCAAAAAAAAACAAATCTTCTTTGCCCTCTCAGCACAAATCCTTTTCCACAACCTACACCCCCCTCCCTCCTGGCACAGCCCCCCCCCCCCATTTCAGCACTATTCCCCTCCCCCATTCCTACCAGCACAAATCCCTCTCAACCCAAACGCTCTCCCCCTCTTAGCACAAATGCTCTTCCACCCCCCCATCCCCTCCTCCCAGCACAACCCCCATTCCATCCCAAATCTTCTACCCCCCAGCATGAATTCTCTCACCCCCTTTAACACGAATCCCTTCCCAAATTCTCCTTCTAGCACAAATTCCCCCCAAAACCCTCCTCACCCGCATCCCAGCCCAGTACAATTCCTCTCCCTCCCCCTCCCATTCCTACCCCTCCAAATCCCCACCAGCACAAATCCTCCTTTCCCCTTATCTACGCTTCCGACACAACTCCTCCCAACCCCCCCCCCCCCCCCCACCTGCAAAAGTAAATTCTCCCTCCTTCTACATGTTGTAGCACAAATTCTCTTTCACCCCCTCCTGGTACAAATCTCCTCCCCCACCGAGCATAATTCCCCCCCACCCCTACAAACCCACACCAGCACAAATCCTCTCCCCCACCTCAAGCACAGCCACTCCATCCCAAAACACAAATCCTCTCCACCCCCCCTCAATTCTCCCTCCCAGCACAAATCCTCTCCACCCCCCTAAATTCTCCCTTCCAGCACAAATCCTCTCCACCCACCTCAATTCTCCCTTCCAGCACAAATGCTCTCCACCCACCCTCATTTCTCCCTTCCAGCACAAATCCTCTCCACCCCCCCTCAATTCTCCCTTGCAGTGGGGACCCCTGCAGAACCCAGAAGGCACCCCTGAAGAACCCAGAAGGGACCCCCGAATAACCCAGAAGGGAACCCTAAACAACCCAGAAGGCACCCCCAAAGAACCCAGAGGGCACCCCTGAGAAAACCAAAAGCCCCCCCCCAAAAAAAAATTCTGAAGGCATCCCCGAAAAACCCAGAAGACACCCCTAAAGAACTCAGGAGGCATCCCCGAAGAACCCAGAAGGCATCCCCAAAAAACCCAGAAGGCATCCCTCAAGAAAACAGAAAGCACCCACGAAGAGCCAAGAAGGCATCCCCGAAAAACCAAGAAGGCACTCCTAAAGAACACAGAAGGCACTCCCGAAGAAACCAGAAGGCACCTACGAAGAACCCAGAATGCATCTCTAAAGAACCCAGAAGGCACCCCCAAAGAACCCAGAAGGCATCCCTGAAGAACGCAGAAGGCACCCCTAAAGAACCCAGAAGGCACCCCTAAAGAACCCAGAAGGCACCCCCAAAAGAACCCAAAAGGCATCCCCGAAAAACCCAGAAGGCAACCCTAAAGAACACATAAGACACCCCCGAAGAAGACAGAAAACACAGAAGGCACCCCCGAAGAACCAAAAGGCACCTCTGAAGAACCCAAAAGGCATCTCCGAAGAACCCAAAAGGCACCTCTAAAGAACCCAGAAGGCACCCATGAAGAACACAGAAGGCACCCCTGAAAAACCCAGAAGAGACCCCTGAATAACCCAGAAGTCACCCCTGAAGAACCCAGAAGGGAACCCTAAACAACTCAGAAGGCACCCCCAAAGAACCCAGAGGGCACCCCTGAGAAAACCAAAAGCCCCCCCCCGAAAAATTCTGAAGGCATCCCCGAAAAACCCAGAAGACACCCCTAAAGAACCCAGAAGGCACCCCCAAAAAACCCAGAAGGCACCCCTGAAGAAACCAAAAGACACCCCTGAAGAACTCAGGAGGCATCCCCGAAGAACCCAGAAGGCATCCCCAAAAAAGCCAGAAGGCATCCCTCAAGAAAACAGAAAGCACCCACGAAGAGCCAAGAAGGCATCCCCGAAAAACCAAGAAGGCACTCCTAAAGAACACAGAAGGCACTCCCGAAGAAACCAGAAGGCACCTACGAAGAACACAGAATGCATCTCCGAAAAACCAAGAAGGCACTCCTGAAGAACGCAGAAGGCACCCCTAAAGAACCCAGAAGGCACCCCCAAAAGAACCCAAAAGGCATCCCCGAAAAACCCAGAAGGCAACCCTAAAGAACACACAAGACACCCCCGAAGAAGACAGAAAACACAGAAGGCACCCCCGAAGAACCAAAGGCACCTCTGAAGAACCCAAAAGGCATCTCCAAAGAACCCAAAAGGCACCTCTAAAGAACCCAGAAGGCACCCATGAAGAACACAGAAGGCACCCCTGAAAAACCCAGAAGAGACCCCTGAATAACCCAGAAGTCACCCCTGAAGAACCCAGAAGGCACCCCTGAAGAACCCAGAAGGCACCCCCGAACAACCCAGAGAGCATCCCAAAAAAATCCAAAAGGCACCCCTGAAGAACACAGAAGGTATCCCCAAAGAACCCAGAGGGCACCCCCGAAGAACCCAGAGGGCATCCCTGAAGAACCCAGAGGGCACCCCTGAAGAACCCAGAAGGGACCCCTGAATAACCCAGAAGGCACCCCCGAAGAACCCAGAGGGCACCCCTGAAGAATCCAAAAGGCATCCCCGTAAAAACCCAGAAGGCACCCCAGAAAAACCCAGAATGGACCCTTGAATAACCCAGAAGGCACCCCTGAAAAACCCAGAAGGCAGCCCCATAAAAACCCAGAAGACATCCCCTAAAAAACCTTGAAGGCACCCCTGAAGAACCCAGAAGGGACCCCTGAATAACCCGGAAGGCACCCCCGAAGAACCCAGAGGGCATCCCTGAAGAACCCAGAGAGCACCCCTGAAGAACCCAGAAGGGACCCCTGAAGAACTCAAAAGGCACCCCTGAAGAATCCAAAAGGCATCCCCGTAAAAACCCAGAAGGCACCCCAGAAAAACACAGAATGGACCCTTGAATAACCCAGAAGGCACCCCTGAAAAACCCAAAAGGCAGCCCCATAAAAACCCAGAAGACATCTCCTAAAAAACTTTGAAGGCACCCCTAAAGAACCCAGAAGGCATCCCTGAAGAACCCTGAAGGCATCCCCTGAAAAATCCTGAAGGAACCCCGGAAGGACCCAGAAAGCACCTCTAAAGAACCCAGGAGGCATCCATGAAGAACCCAGAAGGCATCCCCTGAAAAACCCAGAAGGCACCCCCGAAGAACCAAGAAGGCACCCCCAAAAAACCCAGAAGGCACCCCCCTAAAAAAAAACCAAAGGCACCCCTAAAGAACACAGAAGACATTCCCGAAGAACCCAGAAGTCCCCCTGAAGAACCCAGAAGGCACCCCTAAAAACCCCGGAAGGCACCTCCGAAAAATCTACTGACTAGTATTCCAGCATTTCTTCTTCTTCACTTTCTCTCCCCCCCCCATGCAGCTTATGTGCTCACAGAGGGACAGATGGCAAACATTTTGACAGGGCGCCCCTGAGGAACCCAGAAGGCCCCCCCAAATAACCCACAAGGCACCCCCCGAAACAAAAGGCACTCCAGAAGAACCCAGAAGGCACCCCTAAAGAACTCAGAGGGCACCCGAAGAACCCAAAAGGCACCCCTGAAGAACCCAGAAGGCATCCCCAAAAAACCCAGAAGGCACCTCCAAAAAACCCAGAAGGCCCCCCTGAAGAACTCAGAAGGCACCCCCGAAGAACCCAGAAGGCACCCTCGAAAAAAACCCAAAGGGCACCCCTGAGGAACAAAGAACGCATCCCAGAAGAACCCAGAAGGCACCCCTGAAAAACCCAGAAGGCACCCCTGAAGTACCCAGAAGGCACCCTTGAAGAACCCAGAAGGCACCCCCGTAGAATCCAGAAGGCAACCCTGAAGAACCCAGAAGGCACCCCTGAAAAACCTAGAAGGCACTCCCGAAGAACCTAAAAGGCACCCCTGAAGAATCCAGAAGGCATCCGAAGAATCCAGAAGGCACCCCTAAAGAATCCAAAATGCACCCCTAAAGAACCCTGAAGGCCCCCTGAAGAACTCAGAAGGCACCCCTAAAGATTCCAAAAGGCACCCTTGAAGAACCCAGAAGGCACCCCTAAATAACCCAGAAGGCATCCCCAAAGAATCCAAAAAGCAGCCTTGAAGAACCCAAAAGGCACCCTTGAAAAGCCCAGAAGGCACCCTCAGAGAATGCAGAAGCCAACATTAAAGAACCCAAAAGGCAACCCCGAGGAACATAGAAGGCTCCCTAAAGAACCCAGAAGGGACCCCTAAATAACCCAAAAGGCACCCCCGAAGAACCCAGAGGGAACCCCTGAAGAACCCAAAAGGAACCCCAGAAGAATCCAGAAGGCACCCTTAAAGAAGTCGGAAGGCATCCCTAAAAAACCCAGAAGGCACCCATAAAGGACACAGAAGGCACCCCTGAAGAACCCAGAATGCATCCCTGAAGAACCCAGAAGGCCACCCCCAAGAAACCTAGAAGGCACCCCTAAAGAACCCAGAAGGCACCCCGAAGAATCAAGAAGGTACCCATGAAGAACCCAGAAGGAACCATTGAATAACCCAGAGGGCACCCCCAAAGAACCCAGAGGGCACCCCTGAAGAACCCAGAGGGCACCCCTGAAGAACCCAAAAGGAACCTCAGAAGAATCCAGAAGGCACCCCTGAAGAACTCAGAAGGCACCCCCAAAGAACCCAGAAGGCACCCCTGAAGAACACAGAAGGTATGCCTAAAGAACCCAGAAGACACCCCCGAAGAACCCAGAAGGCACCCCCTAAGAACCCAAAAGGCACCCCTAAGTAACCCAGAAGGCACCCCGAAGAACCCAGAAGGCACCAATAAAGAACCCAAAAGGCACCCCTGAAGAACACAGAAGGCACCCTTGAAGAACCCAGAAGGGACCCGTAAAAACCCAGAAGGCATCCCCGAAAAACCCGGAAGGCACCAATAAAGAACCCAAAAGGCACCCCTGAAGAACCCAGAAGGCACCCCTGAAGAACCCAGAAGGCATCCCTGAAGAACCCAGAAGGCATCCCCCGAGAAACCTAGAAGGCACCCCTAAAGAACCCAGAAGGCACCCCGGAGAACCAAGAAGGCACCCAGGAAGAACCCAGAAGGGACCCTTGAATAACCCAGAAGGCACCCCCCAAGAACCCAAAAGGCACCCCTAAGTAACCCAGAAGGCATCCCGAAGAATCCAGAAGTCACCTTTAAAGAACCCACAAGGCACCCTGAAGAACCCACAAGGCACCCCTGAAAAACACAGAAGGCACCCCTGAAGAACCCAGAAGGGACCCGTAAAAACCCAGAAGGCATCCCCGAAAAAACCCGGAAGGCACCAATAAAGAACCCAAAAGGCACCCCTGAAGAACCCAGAAGGCATCCCTGAAGAACCCAGAAGGCATCCCTGAAGAACCCAGAAGGCATCCCCCGAGAAACCTAGAAGGCACCCCTAAAGAACCCAGAAGGCACCCCGAAGAACCAAGAAGGCACCCATGAAGAACCCAGAAGGGACCCTTGAATAACCCAGAAGGCACCCCTGAAGAACCCAGAGGGCACCCCGAAGAACCCAGAGGGCACCCTAAAGAACCCAAAAGGAACCCCAGAAGAATCCAGAAGGCACCCCTGAAGAACCCAGAAGGCACCCCTAAAGAACACAGAACTTATCCCTGAAGAACCCAGAAGGCATCCCCTGAAAAGTCCTAGAATGCACCCCCAAAGAACCCAAAAGGCACCCCTAAAGAACCCAGAAGGCACAGCCCGAACAACCCAGAGGGCACCCCAAAAAACCCTAAAGGCACTCCTGAAGAATCCAGAAGGCATCCCAGAAAAATCCAGAAGGTATCCCTAAAGAACCCAGAAGGCACCCCGAAGAACCCAGAAGACACCCCCGAAGAACCCAAAAGGCACCCCTGAGAAACCCAGAAGGCATCCCTGAAGAATCCAGAAGGCGCCTCTAAAGAACCCAGAAGGCACCCCTGAAGAACCCAGAAGGGACCTCTGAAAAATCCAGAAGACACCCTCGAAGAACCCAAAAGGCACCCCTGAAGGACCCAGAAGACACCCTCGAAGAACCCAGAAGGCACCCCTGAAGAACCCAAAAGGAACCCCAGAAGAATCCAGAAGGCACCCTTAAAGAACTCGGAAGGCATCCCTAAAAAACCCAGAAGGCACCCATAAAGGACACAGAAGGCACCCCTGAAGAACCCAGAAGGCACCCCTGAAGAACCAAGAAGGCACCCCTGAAGAACCAAGAAGGCCACCCCGAAAAACCCAGAAGGCACCCCCAAAGAACCCAAAAGGCACCTCTGAGGAACGCAGAAGGTATCCCTAAAGAACCCAGAAGGCACCCCCAAAGAACCCAGAAGGCACCCCCAAAGAACCCAAAAGGCACCCCTGAGGAACCCAGAAGGCATCCCGAAGAATCCAGAAGTCACCTTTAAAAAACCCAGAAGGCACCCCGAAGAACCCAGAAGGCACCCCTGAAAAACCCGGAAGGCACCCCTAAAGAACCCAAAAGGCACCCCTGAAGAACCCAGAAGGCATCCCTGAAGAACCCAGAAGGCATCCCCCAAGAAACCTAGAAGGCACCCCTAAAGAACCCAGAAGGAACCCCGAAGAACCAAGAAGGCACCCATGAAGAACCCAGAAGGGACCCCCGAAGAACCCAGAGGGCACCCCTGAAGAACCCAGAGGGCACCCCTGAAGAACCCAAAAGGAACCCCAGAGGAATCCAGAAGGCACCCCTGAAGAACTCAGAAGGCACCCCCGAAAAACCCAGAAGGCACCCCCAAAGAACCCAGAAGGCACCCCTGAAGAACACAGAAGGTATCCCTAAAGAACCCAGAAGGCACCCCCGAAGAACCCAGAAGGCACCCCCCAAGAACCCAAAAGGCACCCCCCAAGAACCCAAAAGGCACCCCTAAGTAACCCAGAAGGAATCCTGAAGAATCCAGAAGTCACCTTTAAAGAACCCACAAGGCACCCTGAAGAACCCAGAAGGCACCCCTGAAAAACACAGAAGGCACCCCTGAAGAACCCAGAAGGGACCCGTAAAAACCCAGAAGGCATCCCCGAAAAACCCGGAAGGCACCAATAAAGAACCCAAAAGGCACCCCTGAAGAACCCAGAAGGCATCCCTGAAGAACCCAGAAGGCATCCCCCGAGAAACCTAGAAGGTACCCCTAAAGAACCCAGAAGGCACCCCGAAGAACCAAGAAGGCACCCATGAAGAACCCAGAAGGGACCCTTGAATAACCCAGAAGGCACCCCTGAAGAACCCAGAGGGCACCCCTGAAGAACCCAGAGGGCACCCCAAAGAACCCAGAGGGCACCCCTGAAGAACCCAAAAGGAACCCCAGAAGAATCCAGAAGGCACCCCTGAAGAACCCAGAAGGCACCCCTAAAGAACACAGAACTTTTTCCTGAAGAACCCAGAAGGCATCCCCTGAAAAATCCTAGAATGCACCCCCAAAGAACCCAAAAGGCACCCCTAAAGAACCCAGAAGGCACAACCCGAACAACCCAGAGGGCACCCCAAAAAACCCTAAAGGCACTCCTGAAGAATCCAGAAGGCATCCCAGAAAAATCCAGAAGGTATCCCTAAAGAACCCAGAAGGCACCCCGAAGAACTCAGAAGACACCCCCGAAGAACTCAAAAGGCACCCCTGAGAAACCCAGAAGGCATCTCTGAAGAATCCAGAAGGCGCCTCTAAAGAAATCAGAAGGCACCCCTGAAGAACCCAGAAGGCACCCCCCAAGAACCCAAAAGGCACCCCTAAGTAACCCAGAAGGCATCCCGAAGAATCCAGAAGTCACCTTTAAAGAACCCAGAAGGCACCCCGAAGAACCCAGAAGGCACCCCTGAAAAACACAGAAGGCACCCTTGAAGAACCCAGAAGGGACCCGTAAAAACCCAGAAGGCATCCCCGAAAAACCCGGAAGGCACCAATAAAGAACCCAAAAGGCACCCCTGAAGAACCCAGAAGGCACCCCTGAAGAACCCAGAAGGCATCCCTGAAGAACCCAGAAGGCATCCCCCGAGAAACCTAGAAGCCACCCCTAAAGAACCCAGAAGGCACCCCGGAGAACCAAGAAGGCACCCATGAAGAACCCAGAAGGGACCCTTGAATAACCCAGAAGGCACCCCCCAAGAACCCAAAAGGCACCCCTAAGTAACCCAGAAGGCATCCCGAAGAATCTAGAAGTCACCTTTAAAGAACCCACAAGGCACCCTGAAGAACCCACAAGGCACCCCTGAAAAACACAGAAGGCACCCCTGAAGAACCCAGAAGGGACCCGTAAAAACCCAGAAGGCATCCCCGAAAAAACCCGGAAGGCACCAATAAAGAACCCAAAAGGCACCCCTGAAGAACCCAGAAGGCATCCCTGAAGAACCCAGAAGGTATCCCTGAAGAACCCAGAAGGCATCCCCCGAGAAACCTAGAAGGCACCCCTAAAGAACCCAGAAGGCACCCCGAAGAACCAAGAAGGCACCCATGAAGAACCCAGAAGGGACCCTTGAATAACCCAGAAGGCACCCCTGAAGAACCCAGAGGGCACCCCGAAGAACCCAGAGGGCACCCTAAAAAACCCAAAAGGAACCCCAGAAGAATCCAGAAGGCACCCCTGAAGAACCCAGAAGGCACCCCTAAAGAACACAGAACTTATCCCTGAAGAACCCAGAAGGCATCCCCTGAAAAGTCCTAGAATGCACCCCCAAAGAACCCAAAAGGCACCCCTAAAGAACCCAGAAGGCACAGCCCGAACAACCCAGAGGGCACCCCAAAAAACCCTAAAGGCACTCCTGAAGAATCCAGAAGGCATCCCAGAAAAATCCAGAAGGTATCCCTAAAGAACCCAGAAGGCACCCCGAAGAACCCAGAAGACACCCCTGAGAAACCCAGAAGGCATCCCTGAAGAATCCAGAAGGCGCCTCTAAAGAACCCAGAAGGCACCCCGAAGAACCCAAAAGGCACCCCTGAGAAACCCAGAAGGCATCCCTGAAGAATCCAGAAGGCGCCTCTAAAGAACCCAGAAGGCACCCCTGAAGAACCCAGAAGGGACCTCTGAAAAATCCAGAAGACACCCTCGAAGAACCCAAAAGGCACCCCTGAAGGACCCAGAAGACACCCTCGAAGAACCCAGAAGGCACCCCTGAAGAACCCAAAAGGAACCCCAGAAGAATCCAGAAGGCACCCTTAAAGAACTCGGAAGGCATCCCTAAAAAACCCAGAAGGCACCCATAAAGGACACAGAAGGCACCCCTGAAGAACCCAGAAGGCACCCCTGAAGAACCAAGAAGGCACCCCTGAAGAACCAAGAAGGCCACCCCGAAAAACCCAGAAGGCACCCCCAAAGAACCCAAAAGGCACCTCTGAGGAACGCAGAAGGTATCCCTAAAGAACCCAGAAGGCACCCCCAAAGAACCCAGAAGGCACCCCCAAAGAACCCAAAAGGCACCCCCAAAGAACCCAAAAGGCACCTCTGAGGAACGCAGAAGGTATCCCTAAAGAACCCAGAAGGCACCCCCAAAGAACCCAGAAGGCACCCCCAAAGAACCCAAAAGGCACCCCTGAGGAACCCAGAAGGCATCCCGAAGAATCCAGAAGTCACCTTTAAAAAACCCAGAAGGCACCCCGAAGAACCCAGAAGGCACCCCTGAAAAACCCGGAAGGCACCCCTAAAGAACCCAAAAGGCACCCCTGAAGAACCCAGAAGGCATCCCTGAAGAACCCAGAAGGCATCCCCCAAGAAACCTAGAAGGCACCCCTAAAGAACCCAGAAGGAACCCCGAAGAACCAAGAAGGCACCCATGAAGAACCCAGAAGGGACCCCCGAAGAACCCAGAGGGCACCCCTGAAGAACCCAGAGGGCACCCCTGAAGAACCCAAAAGGAACCCCAGAGGAATCCAGAAGGCACCCCTGAAGAACTCAGAAGGCACCCCCGAAAAACCCAGAAGGCACCCCCAAAGAACCCAGAAGGCACCCCTGAAGAACACAGAAGGTATCCCTAAAGAACCCAGAAGGCACCCCCGAAGAACCCAGAAGGCACCCCCCAAGAACCCAAAAGGCACCCCCCAAGAACCCAAAAGGCACCCCTAAGTAACCCAGAAGGCATCCCGAAGAATCCAGAAGTCACCTTTAAAGAACCCACAAGGCACCCTGAAGAACCCAGAAGGCACCCCTGAAAAACACAGAAGGCACCCCTGAAGAACCCAGAAGGGACCCATAAAAACCCAGAAGGCATCCCCGAAAAACCCGGAAGGCACCAATAAAGAACCCAAAAGGCACCCCTGAAGAACCCAGAAGGCATCCCTGAAGAACCCAGAAGGCATCCCCCTAGAAACCTAGAAGGTACCCCTAAAGAACCCAGAAGGCACCCCGAAGAACCAAGAAGGCACCCATGAAGAACCCAGAAGGGACCCTTGAATAACCCAGAAGGCACCCCTGAAGAACCCAGAGGGCACCCCTGAAGAACCCAGAGGGCACCCCAAAGAACCCAGAGGGCACCCCTCAAGAACCCAAAAGGAACCCCAGAAGAATCCAGAAGGCACCCCTGAAGAACCCAGAAGGCACCCCTAAAGAACACAGAACTTATCCCTGAAGAACCCAGAAGGCATCCCCTGAAAAATCCTAGAATGCACCCCCAAAGAACCCAAAAGGCACCCCTAAAGAACCCAGAAGGCACAACCCGAACAACCCAGAGGGCACCCCAAAAAACCCTAAAGGCACTCCTGAAGAATCCAGAAGCCATCCCAGAAAAATCCAGAAGGTATCCCTAAAGAACCCAGAAGGCACCCCGAAGAACTCAGAAGACACCCCCAAAGAACTCAAAAGGCACCCCTGAGAAACCCAGAAGGCATCTCTGAAGAATCCAGAAGGCGCCTCTAAAGAAATCAGAAGGCACCCCTGAAGAACCCAGAAGGCACCCCCCAAGAACCCAAAAGGCACCCCTAAGTAACCCAGAAGGCATCCCGAAGAATCCAGAAGTCACCTTTAAAGAACCCAGAAGGCACCCCTGAAGAACCCAGAAGGCACCCTTGAAGAACCCAGAAGACAACCTGAAGAACCGAGAAGGCCCCCCTGAAAAACCCAGAAGGCACGTCTGAAGAACCCAGAAGCAACCCCTGAAGAACCCAGAAGGGACCTCTGAAGTATCCAGAAGACACCCTCGAAGAACCCAAAAGGCACCCCTGAAGAACCCAGAAGACAACCTGAAGAACCCAGAAGGCCCCCCTGAAGATCCCAGAAGGCACGCCTGAAGAAGCCAGAAGGCACCCCCGAAAGAAATGAAAAGGGACCCCTGAAGAACCCATGAGGGAACCCACGAAGAACACAGAAGGCACCCCTGCCACTGAAAAACCCAGAATGATCCTCTGAAGAACACAGAAAGTACCTCTGAAGGCAACACGAAGAACACAGAAGAAACCCCCCGAAGTACCCAGAAGGCACCCCTGAAGAACCCAGAAGGGACCCCTGAAGAACCCAGAAGGCACACCTGAAAAACCCAGAAGGGACCTCTGAAGTATCTAGAAGACACCCTCGAAAAACTCAAAAGGCACCCCTGAAGAATCCAGAAGGCACCCCTGAAGAATCCAGAAGGCACCCCTGAAGAACCCAGAAGGCATCCCCGAAAAACTCAGAAGGCTCCCCCGAAGAACCCAGAAGGCACCCCTGCCCCTGAAAAACCCAGAAGGCACCCCCGAAGAACACAGAAGGCACCTCTGAAGGTCCCAGAAGGCAACCCGAAGAACACAAAAGGCACCCCTGAAGAACCGAGAAGGGACACCTGAAGAACCCAGAAGGCACCCTTGAAGAACCCAGAAGGCTCCCCCGAAGAACCCAGAAGGCACCCCTGCCCCTGAAAAACCCAGAAGGCACCCCCGAAGAACACAGAAGGCCCCCCTGAAGAACCCAGAAGACCCCCCTGAAGAACCCAGAAGGCACGCCTGAAGAACCCAGAAGGCACCCCTGAAAGAATTGAAAAGGGACCCCTGAAGAACCCATGAGGGAACCCACGAAGAACGCAGAAGGCACCCCTGCCGCTGAAAAACCCAGAATGATCCTCCGAACAACACAGAAAGCATCACTGAAGGCAACACGAAGAACACAGAAGGAACCCCCGAAGAATACAGAAGGCACCCCTGAAGAACCCAGAAGGGACCTCTGAAGTATCCAGAAGACACCCTCGAAGAACCCAAAAGGCACCCCTGAAGAATCCAGAATGCACCCTTGAAGAACCCAGAAGGCATCCCCGAAAAACCCAGAAGGCTCCCCCAAAGAACCCAGAAGGCACCACTGCTACTGAAAAACCCAGAAGGCACCCCCTGAAGAACACAGAAGGCACCTCTGAAGGACCCAGAAGGCAACCCGAAGGACACAAAAGGCACCCCTGAAGATCCAAGAAGGGACACCTGAAGAACCCTGAAGGCACCCTTGAAGAACCCAGAAGGCCCCCCGAACAATCCAGAAGGCACTCCCGAAGAACCGAGAAGGGACTGTCGAAAAAAACTGATGAAAAACCCAGAAAGCACCCCCCAAGAACCCAGAAGGCACCCCTGCCCTTGAAAAACCCAGAAGACACCCCCGAAGAACACAGAAGGCACCCCTGAAGAACCCAGAAGGCACCCTTGAAGAACCCAGAAGACAACCTGAAGAACCCAGAAGGCCCCCCTGAAGAACCCAGAAGGCACGCCCGAAAAACCCAGAATGCACCCCCGAAAGAAATGAAAAGGGACCCCTGAAGAACCCATGAGGGAACCCACGAAGAACACAGAAGGCACCCCTGCCGCTGAAAAACCCAGAATGATCCTCCGAAGAACACAGAAAGCACCTTTGAAGGCAACACGAATAACACAGTGGCAACCCCCGAAGAACCCAGAAGTCACCCCTGAAGAATCCAGAAGGGACCTCTGAAATATCAAGAAGACACCCTTGAAGAACCCAAAAGGCACCCCTAAAGATTCCAGAAGGCATCCCCGAAAAACCCAGAAGGCTCCCCCGAAGAACCCAGAAGGCACCCCTCCCCCTGAAAAAGCCAGAAGGCACCCCTGAAGAACACAGAAGGCACTTCTGAAGGTCCCAGAAGGCAACCCGAAGAACACAAAAGGAACCCCTGAAGAACCGAGAAGGGACACCTGAAGAACCCAGAAGGCACCCCTGAAGAACCCAGAAGGCACCCCCAAAGAACACTGAAAGCACCCCGAACAACCCAGAAGGCACTTACGAAGAACTGTTGAAAAAAACTGCCGAAAAACCCAGAAGGCACCCCCCAAGAACCCAGAAGGCACCCCTGCCCTTGGAAAACCCAGAAGACACCCCCAAAGAAAACAGAAGGCACCCCTGAAAAACCCAAAAGGCACCCTTAACCACCTCAATACAGGGCACTTACACCCCCTTCCTGCCCAAGCCATTTTTCAGTTTTCAGCGCTGTCGCACTTTGAATGACAATTGCGCGGTCATGTTACACTGCACCTTAATTAAATTTTTTGCATTTTTTTCCCCACAAATAGAGCTTTCTTTTGGTATTTTATCACCTCTGCGGTTTTTATTTATTGCGCTATAAACAAAAGAAGAGGGACAATTTTGAAAAAACACAATATTTTTTACTTTTTGCTATAATAAATATCCATTTTTTTTTTTTTTTAAACAAATTTTTTCCTCAGTTTAGGCCGATACGTATTCTTCTACATATTTTTGGTAAAAAAAAATCACGATAAGCGTATATTGATTGGTTTGCGCAAAAGTTATAGCGTCTACAAAATACGGGATAGATTTATAGCATTTTTATTATTTATTTATTTTTTACTAGTAATGGCGGCGATCTGCAATTTTTATTGTGACTACGATATTGCGGCGGACACATCGGACACTTTTGACACATTTTTGGGACCATTCACATTTATACAGCGATCAATGCTATAAAATTGCATTGATTACTGTGTAAATGTGACTGGCAGGGAAGGGGTTAACACTAGGGGGCGCTCGAGGGGTTAATGTATGACCTAAGGAGGTGATTCTAACTGTGGGGGGAGGGGACTGACTGGGGGAGGTGACCGATCGGTGTCCCTATGTACAAGGGACACACCATCGGTCTCCTCTCCTCTCTGACAGGACGTGGATCTGTGTTTACATTCACAGATCCACGCTCCTGCTCTGTTACCCGGCAATCGCGGGTGCCCGGCGGACATCGCGGCCGCCGGGCACGCGCACCGGGTCCCGAGTGACGCAGCGGGCGCGCGCGCCCCCTAGTGGCTCGGGAGGGCGAGGACGTCATATGACGTCCACTCAGAACAATAGGCTTACCGTCCGGCCGTCATATGACGGTGGGCGGCAGGCTAGTGGTTAAAGAACCCAGAAGGCACCCCTGAAAAACCCAATGATGATAAAAATAATAATAATAATGAAAATATAATAATGATAATGATGATGATAATAATAATAATAATAATAATAATAATGGAAATATAATAATAATAATAATAATAATAATAATGGAAATATAATAATGATAATGATGATAATAATAATAAATATAATAATAAAAATAGTAATAATGAATGAAATAATAAGAATAAAAATATTAATAAAAATATAATAATAATGATGTATAAATATAATATTAATAATGATGATAATAGTAATAATAATGACAATGATAACCATGATAAAATAATAATAATAATATTAGTAAGAACAATAATGATGATGAAGATAATAATAATAAAGTATAATAACAATAATGATATTAACAATAAATATAATAAAAACAACAATGATAAATATAGTAATAATAATAATAATAATTAATAATAAAAATATAATAAAGATAATGATGATAATAATAATAATAGCAATAATGATGATAATAATGACAATGATAATAATAATGATGATAAAAATAATAATATAAATAAAAATAATGATGAAAATAATCAAATTAAAAAATATTAATAAAATTCATTAATAATATTAATAAGAACAATAATGTTGATGAAGATAATAATAAAAAATAATAATAATAATGATATTAATAAAATATAAAATAACAACAGCAATAATGATAAGTATAGTGATAATAATAATGAAAATATAATAATAATAATAATAATAATAATAATAATAATAATAATAATAATAATAATAATAGTAATAATGATAAAAATAATAATATAAATAAAAAATGATTCTTAAAATAATAAGATTAAAAAAAAAAATATATATATATATAATGATGATAACAATAATGATAATAATATAAATAACAATGATGATGTAAATAATAAGATTAAAAATAATAAAAATATAATAATGATAATAATGATAACAGTATAATAATAATAAAAAAGACAGCTTTAATAAGTCTGATAATAATAATAATAATAATGATGATGAGGATAATAATAATAATAATTATAATCTCATTGCCTATATAATAAATGAGTGTTGTACGGACAATGCACAATTATAAAGTAGATGACACGGAACGCCCACACATCACTGTCCGTACAACGTACAGAGCACTTTCCTCCAATGAGAACGCCGATCCTCCGTCACATGACCCGCACTGGGAATCCTCCGTACAGTGGAGAGGAAAGAAAGGGCGGTGTTATAGGAGGCGGGAAGGGAGAGGCGTGGCCTTCATACGTTATTGTGTACGGGAAGGGCGTGGTTTGGTGTCAGTGATGTGTGTATGATTTATTCTTGCAGCGTGAGGGGACGGAGTAGGGGAGGAGTCTCTCGCTCCGTATTCCGCACATGCGCAGTGTGGCTGTGTCGGTGGATAGGCGTGGGTAGAACTCTCCTCCTCCTGTCCCTCCCCAGACTCCTCCCCACAGTCTCGGCCTCGGTCGGGGTGTCGGAGGCCGGAGCTGTCAGTGCTGAGAGATCGGAGAAGATCGGACAGTCCGTGTACAGGGAGGAGGAGAAGGAGATCGGCTCTCGGTGGAGGAGGTCCTCTCAGTGTCTCCACAGGTGGAGGAATTGGGGTACAGATTCAGCCTTTGGTCAGTATAGTGGCCCCTGGGGGTCCATTTTGGGCGCAGAACACAGTCGGGTACCCCATTGGGTTTTAGGAGTTCTCAGGGGGTCAGTATAGGATTTTGGGGGTCCCCGGAGGTCCATATTTGGTGCAGGGTCCAATTGGGGTCAGGTTTAAGTATTGGAAGGTCTATATTGGGTGTTACAGGTCCTCGGAAGGTCAGTTTTAGGTGTTAGGGGCCCTTAGGAGGTCCACATTGGCTGTCGGGGTCCCTTGGAGGTCAGTGGTGGGTGTTAGAAGCTCTCGGATGTTTTACATTGGGCGTTGGAGGCCTTTGCATGGTCAGTTTTAGGTGTCGGGGGCCCTTGGAAGGTCCATATCAAGTGTTTGGAGTGCTTGGAAAGTCCATATTGGGTGTAGGGGGTCAGTCAGGCTCCTTGTTGGGTGTAGGGGGTCAGTATTGGCTGTTGGGGGTCAGTCGGGCTCCTTGTTGGGTGTAGGGGGTCAGTATTGGCTGTTGGGGGTCAGTCGGGCTCCTTGTTGGGTGTAGGGGGTCAGTATTGGCTGTTGGGGGTCAGTCGGGCTCCTTGTTGGGTGTAGGGGGTCAGTATTGGCTGTTGGGGGTCAGTCGGGCTCCTTGTTGGGTGTAGGGGGTCAGTATTTGCTGTTGGGGGCCAGTCGGGCTCCTTGTTGGGTGTAGGGGGTCAGTATTGGCTGTTGGGGGTCAGTCGGGCTCCTTGTTGGGTGTAGGGGGTCAGTATTGGCTGTTGGGGGTCAGTCGGGCTCCTTGTTGGGTGTAGGGGGTCAGTATTGGCTGTTGGGGGTCAGTCGGGCTCCTTGTTGGGTGTAGGGGGTCAGTATTGGCTGTTGGGGGTCAGTCGGGCTCCTTGTTGGGTGTAGGGGGTCAGTATTGGCTGTTGGGGGTCAGTCGGGCTTCGTATCGGACTTACACAGGACAGACTGTGAAGTGCTAGGGGGCCCCCATGTCTGGCGGGGCCCGGTCCCTCAGCCCCCCCTTTGTACATGCGGAGCAGATGTGGTGCAGTCCCTGGACGGATCCCTCCCCCGAGGAACGTTGTGGACTGGCTCCTCCCCCCAATGTGAGGACCATGTGACCGGCCCACCCCTCTCTCCTTCCTCCCCGGGGAATGTCCGCACGTCTCTGATATGGAATTGGATGGAGATCCGGAGTCCGGGGCCCCCCATGGATGTAATCTGACCAGTCAAGGCTCCTTCCGCCTGCGGCCCTCCTCCTACCGGGCCCTCCGCAGCGCCGTCTCCAACTTGGCCCGCATCGACGACTTCTACTGTGAGAGGATCGGGACCGGCTTCTTCTCCGAGGTCTACAAGGTAGGACAATGATTGCGCCTTGCTGTGTGCAGTACTGATAGATAGCCAGGGGCCCCTGGAACCTACCACAATATATCGAGGGGGCCCCCAGGGACTCCTACAATGCATTGGGGCCTCCGAGAACCTCTCACACTACATGTGGGACCCCCAGATCCTCCCACAAAGCACTGGTGCCCCTAGAGCCTCTAAAAGTGTAGTGGGGCCATGTACAATGCCCTGAGACCCCCTAGAGCCTCCTGCAGTGCAATAGGGTCCACCAGGGCTTTGTACAATGTCCTAGGGCCCCCCAGAGCCTCTTGCAAAGCATTTGAGAACCTCAATACTCCTGACATGTACTGAGGACCCCAGAGTCTCACCCAATGTCCTAGGGCCACCAGCGCTATCTGCAATGCATTGCCCCCCCCCCCCCCAGAGTCTTACATAATACTCGGGACCCCAAAGTCTCCTGCAGTGTACCTTGCCCCCCAGAGCCTTGCACAATGTCATTTGGCCCCCAGAGCCATTTGGAGCCCAGGGGACCCAAAAGACTCCTGCAATGTACCTGGGCCCCTAGAGAGCCTTGCACAATGTGATGGGGGGCCCCCAGAGTCTTGCCTAGTGCCCTGCTGCCTACACAGTGTCCTGCAATGTACTTGGGCCCCTAGAGAGCCTTGCACAATGTGATGGGGGGGCCCCCATAGTTTCCTGCAATGCTCTGGCCCATTGACTTGTATGGGGTGGTGGTGGGCAGGGTCTTGAGGGTTGCATTGATACATTTCCCATACATTGTATCTGATGGATCCTCTGTGTGTCTCTATGGGGGGGAGATGGAAGACCCATTCGTTTTTGTGGTTTACCCCTGCCAGTGGGCGGGGTCACACACAGACCGCCGCTATGGAACGCTCAGATTTCATACACAAAACGCTTGCTGGACTCCGGAGAAGCCAAAAGTTAGAGAGGACAGCTTTATAGGGGGGGTGGGGACAGTGTGAGGTTTGATAGGACGGCTTTATAGGGGGGGTGGGGACAGTGTGAGGTTTGATAGGACGGCTTTATGGGGGGGGCAGACTTTATGATGGTGATCCGAACTCCTCGTCCTTGTCCTGTAATGAGATGTGATCACTCAGCCAACTACAACTCTCATCATCAATAATTCACATCTCCCATACCCACACATCACCCGCCGGCCATTTATCATACCCGCCCGAATCGCGGGGGGTCACCGATATTACTGGGGTCACTACTTGGGAGGGGGTCTCCTGTACTCCTGGGGTCATCTCCTCAGAGAGGTTAACTGTACTATGGGGTACTCTCCTGAGGGGGGGGGTCACTTGTACTATGGGGGTAGAGAATCACCAATATTATAGGGGTCACCGCTTGGGAGGGGGGATCACCTGTACTACTGGGGTCACCGCCTGGGACGGGGATCACCTGTACTACTGGGGTCACCGCCTGGGACGGGGATCACCTGTACTACTGGGGTCACCGCCTGGGACGGGGATCACCTGTACTACTGGGGTCACCGCCTGGGACGGGGATCACCTGTACTACTGGGGTCACCGCCTGGGACGGGGATCACCTGTACTACTGGGGTCACCGCCTGGGACGGGGATCACCTGTACTACTGGGGTCACCGCCTGGGACGGGGATCACCTGTACTACTGGGGTCACCGCCTGGGACGGGGATCACCTGTACTACTGGGGTCGCCACCTGGGACGGGGATCACCTGTACTACTGGGGTCACGGCCTGGGAGGGGGGGATCACCTGTACTACTGGGGTCACGGCCTGGGAGGGGGGGATCACCTGTACTACTGGGGTCACCACCTGGGACGGGGATCACCTGTACTACTGGGGTCACGGCCTGGGAGGGGGGATCACCTGTACTACTGGGGTCACGGCCTGGGAGGGGGGGATCACCTGTACTACTGGGGTCACGGCCTGGGAGGGGGGGATCACCTGTACTACTGGGGTCATGGCCTGGGAGGGGTGGATCACCTGTACTACTGGGGTCACGGCCTGGGAGGGGGGGATCACCTGTACTACTGGGGTCACGGCCTGGGAGGGGGGGATCACCTGTACTACTGGGGTCACCGCCTGGGAGGGGGGGATCACCTGTACTACTGGGGTCACCGCCTGGGAGGGGGGGATCACCTGTACTACTGGGGTCACCGCCTGGGAGGGGGGGATCACCTGTACTACTGGGGTCACCGCCTGGGAGGGGGGGATCACCTGTACTACTGGGGTCACCGCCTGGGAGGGGGGGATCACCTGTACTACTGGGGTCACCGCCTGGGAGGGGGGATCACCTGTACTACTGGGGTCACCGCCTTGGAGGGGGGGATCACCTGTACTACTGGGGTCACCGCCTGGGAGGGGATCATCTGTTCTGTGGAGGGTCACCTGTACTATGGGGTTACAGCCTGGTATAAGGTCATGTGTACTATGGAGGTCCCTGTCTGGGAGGGGGTCAACTGCACTGAAGAGGCCACTGTCTGGCAGGAGGTTACCTGTACTATGGGGGGGGGGGTCACTCTCTGGCAGGTGGTCACTTGTATTATGGTGGTCAGTGTCTGGGAGACGGTCACCTGTACTATTTGGTCACTATAGGAGGTCATCTGTACTATGGGGGTCAGTGTCTGGTATGAGGTCATCTGTACTATGGGGGTCAGTGTCTGGTATGAGGTCATCTGTACTATGGGGGTCAGTGTCTGGTATGAGGTCATCTGTACTATGGGGGTCAGTGTCTGGTATGAGGTCACCTGTACTATGGGGGTCAGTGTCTGGTATGAGGTCACCTGTACCATTGTGTTTACAGCCTGAAAAGAAGTCGCCTGTATGAAAGGGGTCACCACCTGGGAGGTGTCACCACATACTGTCCTATAAAGCCGGACTGTAAACTGTCATCTCATTTTACTAGACTCTTCGGCATCTGGCACACACCCAACAATCGCCTCTTATGATTCCTCTTCTCATTTACATTTATGGCCGGGATGTCACCCAACAAAACCTTTTTATTACTATGGAATGAGGTCATCCAAACTCTACAGCTCCATATACATTACATTACACTGTTCACAACTTCCCTCTGTATCTCTGATCCCTCCATAGCTCTGATCCCTCCATATCCCTCCTTCTAAACCCCATTTGTATCTGATCTGATTGTACGGACATGGATGAGAAGATCCCTCCATACATCGGTCTGGGTCTGCACCTCTCATTACACTGAAGGGTGATGTTCCATCTCCTCCTCGTGTTTTCATTGACTTGCCTGGTGACAGGTTCTCTTCACCTCCATTGAGGAGGACAGCGCCTGTCTGGTGGTATGATACCCATGGTGGGGGGGCGGTGAGAGTCATGTGATGTGGAGTGTGTGCTCTGCGGATCAGGAAATAACGGTTATTCTAATCTGATAATCTTATTAAAGCTTCTGAGCGAGTCTCGTGATGGCTGCAGAGCTTCCTGTAAATGACGGGAGGGGGGAGGGGGAGTCTGGTGATATTCATCTTTTATTAACAAATGTTTGTAGAGTTTACCCCCACAGACCTGGACCTCCTCCCTCCTCCTCCTCCTCCATTACTGTAATGTGTGCCGACACACAAACTTGGACCTGCACCCTAGTGTGCAGGACTTTAGGCGCTGACAGACCTGCAGCCACTAGAGGGGCGATACTGGCACTAGGATGGTCAGAAGGTAATGGTGGCACTCAGATGGTCAGAGGACATTAGCAACACTATAACAATCGAAGGGTGACATCGGCACTTGGAGGGTCAGACAGTGACACTCAGGAGATGGGAGGACAAAGGTGTCACTGATGGCTGGAGGGTGTCAGTAGGCAATAGTGACACTTGGAGGGTCAGATGACAACGGTGACAGAGGGCATCAGATGGTTGGAGGATAATGGGGAAGCTCAAATGATTGGAGGGCGATGGGGACGCTCAGATGGTGGTTAGGGCGACAAGGGGATGCTCAGATGGTTGTTAGGGTTATTGGGGGGGGCGGACGCTCTGATGGTTGCTAGGGCAACAGGAAATGCTCTGATGGTTGCTAGGGCTGCGGGGGATGCTGTTAGCCTGACAGTCAGAAGAGCTGGTTGAGGCTGACGTTCTGAAAGGGTTATGTACGGTGCTCATGGAGGCCCATCATTTACCAGTTGATGTAAAAATAGAAAATAGGAGCTCTAGGAACCTTTTCTGTTGGTAGATTTTTAAAGGACTTCACATTTAGTACAGTTGTAACTTTAAACCTCTTTAACCCCCCCCCCCTCCTCACAGTGTAGCCCACACAATAAAATACCCACCTTCAGCGCCACTGATGAGATCTTGACCATGCTGGCACTGAACAGTCTTTGTAAGAAGAAGGTCTTTCCCAAGTCGTGGCCTCATTCATTCCTATGGGTGCTCCATATTCGTGGGGACTCCGAGCCATTCATAGGAGTACAGACAGTCCATAGGAATGGTGTATGCTCATGTTGGCCCCCCCAGAGCCAACCAGAGGAGTATGGACTATCTATAGGAAGGGTGCAAACTCATGCAGTCCCATCAGCCACCCAGAGAAGTACAGACCTTCCATAGGAATATTGTGATTTAGACACGGGACTGTCCATAGAAATGGTACAGGCTGATGGCAGCCACCCATAGGAGTACAAGACATCCATAGGAGTGGTGCACACTAGGCACAAGGCTGTCAAAAGGAATAGTGCATACTCGTGGTGGCCCCCAGCCATCCAGAGGAGCATGGACCATTCATAAGAATGAGACTTACTCATGGCAGCCAACATGGCAGCTGTGTATAGACTCTCTGTAAGAATGGTGCATACTCATGGTGGCCCCCAGCCATCCAGTAAAAGTACAGACCATCCATAGGAATATTGCAATTTAGACAACCAGAGGAATATGAAGCCTGCACAGGAATGGTGCATGCTCATGGTGGCCCCAGCCAACCAGAGGAGTATGGACTCTCCATAGGAATGGTGCATTCTTAAGGTGGCCTTCTAGCTGTGTATAGACTCTCTGTAAGAATGGTGCTTACTCATGGTGGCCCCCAGCCATCGGGTAAAAGTACAGACCATCCATAGGAATGTTGCAATTTAGACATGGGGCCATCAATAGGAATTGTGCAGGCTGATAACAGCCACCCAGAGGAGGACAGGACATCCGTAGGAGTGGAGCACACTAGGCACAGGGCTGTCCATAGGAATGGTGGAGACTCATGGTGGCCCCCAGCCATTGAGAGAAACGTGAACTGTGTAAGAATATTGCATGCTAATGGTGGCCTTAAGCCAACCAGAGGAGTACTGACCATCCATAGGCATGGTGTATACCCATGGCAGCCCACAGCCAAGCAAGAGGAGTACAGACCATTTCATGGCAGCCCCCAGCCAACCAGAGGAGTTTGGACCTTCCATGGGAATGGTGTATACTCATGGCAGCCCCCAGCCAACAAGACGAGTATGGGACTATCCATAGGAATGGTGCATTTTCAAGGTGTCCTTCAGCCATCCAAAGGAGTAGGTACCATCAATGGGAATGGTGCCTATTCATAGTTGGGCTCTCAGTCTCTCAGTCATTTAGTGGAGTCTGGATTGTTCAATGGTGCACATGGATGGCAGCCACCCAAAGGAGTACAGGATCATTCATAGGAATGGTGCATACTCATGCCGGCCCCCAGCCATCCATAGGGGTACAGACCATCCATGGGAATGGTGCATACTCATGGTGGCCCCCAGTCAATCAGAGGAGTCTGGACTGTTTGTAGAAATGGTGCACACTGATGGCAGCCACAAGCCACCCAGAGGAGTAAAGACCATCTATAGGAATGTGCACACTAAGTCCAGGACTGTCTATAGGAATGGAGGTCCCCATTCATCCAGTAGAGTAGAGACCATTCATAGGAATGGTGCACATTAGGCGAGGGCCCCCCCCGGTTAGGGTGTTCACCTTGTAAGGCGGTGCGTCATCTGCCATGGACACACCGCGATGAAGGAGCGTGTTTATCTAGATGGCTCCCATTCAGAGACGGTGGGGTTTATTGGACAATCTCACTAAAAGTGGAGTTGTCCTTTTTTTTAAGTGCCTTTTTTCAGCACCTTTTAGGCAGTTCCAGCCGGCAGATGTTGGCAGGTCAGTGATCAGCACTGCAGGGTATGCCTTGTACACTAAGACTAAAAAGGAACGCTCGTGTACCAGGCGTTTCCGGTGATGGCCAATGTTGGAGGACGGTGCACGCACACACACACACCTGCCCAGTCTCTGCCGTCTGTGGGGCTCTGGGAATAAGACATCTTTGTTTAGTCCGGTCAGTGAGATCCCGCTGTGCGTCCTGTAATCCGGCCTCTCTGACTCAGTGTGACAGCTGCCGCGCACAATCACCCCCTACCTAGGACTGGAGCCAGACCGAGCTCCTTCAGTACAGCCCTCTGGTATAGGTTCCACATTGCCGGTGACAGGTGAACTCACATTTGTCGGTTGTAATCTCCCGTCAGTGCAGCTCTAATCATTTATACATCACTACATTAATTCTATAAATACAAGTCCCTGAACATGATCTGGTATCAGTCTCTATACAGCAGAGCCTGGGCTGGGAAAGGGAGGAGCCAGTCACGTTTACCTTGAAAAAGTATTCATACCCCCATTGAAATTCTCCACATTTTCTCATGTTACAACCAAAAACGTAAATGTGTATTTTATTGGGATTTTATGTGATAGACCAACACAAAGTGGTTCATAATTGTGAAGTGGAAGGAAAATGATAAATGGTTTTTTAACAATGTACAAATACCTGAAAAGAGTGGGGGGGTTATTTGTATGGCTCCCCCGGAGTCAATTCTTTGTAGAACCCCCTTTCTCTACAATTACAGCTGCAAGTCTTTTGGGGATGTCTCTACCAGCTTTGCACATCTAGAGAGGGACATTTTTGCCCATTCTTTGCAAAATATCTCAAGCTCTGTCAGATTGGACGGAGAGCGTCTGTGAACAGCAATTTTCAAGTCTTGCCACAGATTCTCAATTGGATTTAGGTCTGGACTTTGACTGGTCCATTCTAACACATGAATATGCTTTGATCTAAACCATTCCATTGTAGCTCTGGCTGGATGTTTAGGGTCATTGTCCTGCTGGAAGGTGAACCTTCCAGCAGGACAACGTTAGTTTTCCCACCACACATAGCATTTTGCTTTTAGGCCAAAAGGTTCAATTTTGGTCTCGTCTGATCAGAGGACCTTCTTCCACGTTTGCTGTGTCCTCCACATGGCTTCTCGCAAACAGGACTTCTTATGACTTTCTTTCTCCAATGTCTTTCTTCTTGCCACTCTTCCATAAAGGGCAGATTAGTGGAGAACACGACTAATAGTTGTCCTGTGGACAGATTCTCCCACCTGAGCTGTGGATCTCTGCAGCTCCTCCAGAGTTACCATGGACCTCTTGGCTCTTCTCTGATGAATGCTCTCCTTGCCCGGCCAGTCAGTTTAGGTGGACGGCCATGTCTTGGTAGGTTTGCAGTTGTGCCATACTCTTTCCATTTTCCGATGATGGATTGAACAGAGCTCCGTGAGATGTTCAAAGCTTGGGAGATTCTTATAACCTAACCCTGCTTTATACTTCTCCACAACTTTATCCCTGACCTGTCTGGTGTGTTCTTGGCCTTCATGATGCTGTTTGTTCACTAAGGTTCTCTAACAAACCTCTGAGGGCTTCACAGAACAGCTGTGTTTATACTGAGTATAAATGACACACAGGTGGACTATTTACTAATTAGGTACTTCTGAAGGCAATTGGTTCCACTAGATTTTAGTTAGGGGTATCTGAGTAAAGGGGGCTGAATACAAATGCCCCCCACACTTTTCACATAGTTTTCAACATGTTTTACAAATAAATATTTATCATTTTCCTTCCACTTCACAATTATGTGCCACTTTGTGTTGGTCTATCACATAAAATACATTTACGTTTTTGGTTGTAACATGACAATGTGGAAAATTTCAAGGGGTATGAATACTTTTTCAAGGCACTGTATCTGCTGACAAGAAGCTTGCTAATAGGAGGAGAGAGCAAAGTCACAATTAGATGAGCGAATCGCTGTCTAGTCACTGACTGGGTGACCTGGGCTCAGAAGAAGCGGGTTGAATAATGCTAGCCGTCATCCTGAGGACATCTAGTGGCAGAAAAGAAGCAGACTGAAGATTAATATTAAAGCTCAAACTGGTTTTTATTATTTTACCCTTTTTATGTTGATATTGTGGATTCAGTTCTGTTTTATTCTGAAATGCTGAGAATGGAACTCCAGCCAGATATATTTTTCCGTTCCATTTTGGATGGAGTAGAGAAGAATTGGGATCTCCTGTCAGATTTTTATCAATGCCCGTGTCCCCGGTGGGGAGAGTGTCCTTCACTTCCTGTCCTGGTGACACAATTTCCCCTTTCTAACTGGAAAGGGCTCCTTGGTATCGCCAGGACATGAAGAGAGTAAATCTCCCCAATGGGGACACAGACAGACAGATAAAATCCTAGAAGAATTTCCAGCCCTTCCTATTTAAAATTAGAGGCCACCTGATCTTCACACTTCAGATGATGGGTTTGATGGCTGTTCGTTCATAAAGAAAATTCTGCCCTCTACAGGCCACATATACACTTTGTGAGGATTGTATTGAACACCCCTTCACGCCGTTCCCTGTTCCCCTTCTGTTGATGCGAGTGCAGGTAGGCCGGGTACTTCCTGAGCACTCAGCGGGGGGGGGAGTCGCGGGGTCTGTGCAAATCATTGGGAGGTGACATTGAGCCCCATAAACCTGGTGCCAAGTGGATTGGCACAGTGTGCGTCATGTCACCAAGCTTTTCAGGAGGGGCTCATGGTTGGGTCAGAAAGCTCGATTTTAAATATGGACATGTGTGGCGGGTGGATTGGTACACCATCTTACCTTGCTTTTGGAGGGGCCAATAGTTGGGTGAAGAAGTTCAAAAAACATGGACATGTGTTCTCAGTGAATTGGTACAATGTACACCATCTCACCAGCTGTTGGGGCCAGTGGTTGGGCGGGGAAGCCTAAAAAGAACATGTATGTGTACTGGTACAATGTATACCTTCCTGTTAAGGAAGCCATTGGTTGGGTGAGGAAGCTCAGTAAATATGGACTGGTGCCGGGTGAATTGGTACAATGTATACCATCTCACCTAGCTGTTGGTGGGGCCCATGGTTGGATGTGGAAGCCTAAAAAACATAGATGGGGCTTGGTACAAAGTACACCATCTTGCCCTTCTCCTGTTCAGGGGGCCAGTGGTTGGGTGAGAGAGATCAATAAACATGGACGTGTGCAGTAGGCGAATCAGTACAATGTACGCCATCTTGCCTTGCTGTTGGGGAAGACCCATGGCTGGGCCAGAAAGCTCTACAAATATTGACATGTGTAACAGACAGGTTGGTACATTGTATACCATCTAGCCAGCTGTTGGAGGGGCCCATAGTTGGGTCAGAAAGCTGGAAACACATTGACATGTGTGCCGTGCGCATTGATAAAATGTGCAACGTTTAATCTAGCTGTTGGGTGACCAGTGGGGGCGTACCAGGTGGCCTTCTCGCCTTGGTGTTGGAGAGGTCAATGGTTGGGTGAAGAAGCTCAAACAGACATGTACTGGGCGCATTGATAAAATGTACACAATCTCACCAGCTGTTAGAGGGGCCAATGGTTGGGTGAGGAAGCTCAAACAGACATGTACTGGGCGCATTGATAAAATGTACACAATCTCACCAGCTGTTAGAGGGGCCAATGGTTGGGTGAGGAAGCTCAATAAACATGGAGATATGTGCTGGGCTCTTTGGTACACTGTTACACCATCTTACCTTGCTGTTGAAGGAGCAAGTGGTTAGGTGAGGAAGCTAGATAAATATGGACAGCCTGTCTGGTACACATGTATACCGTCTTACTAGCTGTTGGTGGGGCTCATGGTTGGATCAGAAAGCTTGAAACACATTGACTTGTGTGCCGGGCGCGTTGGTACAATGCAATACAATGTGCGCCATCTTACTTTGCTCTTGGAGAGGTCAATGGTTGGGTGAAGAAGCCCAATAAACATGGACATGTGTACTTGGCGAATCAGTACATCTTGCCTTGCTGTTGGGACAGAAATCTCTATAAATATAGACATTTTGGTACAATGTGGTGAGGCAGCTCAACAAATATGGGCATGTGTACCAGATAGGTTGTTACAATTTATACCATCTCACCAGCTGATGATGGGGCTGTTAGCTTGAAACACACTGACATGTGTGCCAGGCGCATTGGTGCAGCGTACAACATCTTATCCAGCTGTTGTGGGACCTGTGGATTGGTACAATGTTCACCATCTTATCTTGCTGTTGGAGAGGCCAGTGGTTGGATGAGGAAGCTTAGTAAACATGGATATGTGTGCTAGGTGGATTGGTACAATGTATAACATCTTACCGGGCTTTTGGTGGGGCCCATGGTTGGGTCAAGAATTTTGATCAACCTGGACATGTGTGCCAGGCACATTGGCAATTTATACCATCTCACCTAGCCATTGGAGGGACCAGTGCTTGGGTGAGGAATCTCAGTAAACATGTGTACTGGGTGAATTGGTACAATGTATACCATCTCATCAGCTGTCAGTGGGGCCTGTGGTTGGGTCAGAATGCTTGATACACATAAACATGTGTGCTGGGCGCATTGGTACAACATGTGACGTCTTATCTAGCTGTTGGTGGGACCCATGGTTGGGTCAAAAAGCTCAAAAAAAATTAATGTGAGTGCCGGTCAGTTCGGTACAACGCATGTCATCTTGCCTAACTGTTGGTGGGACCCGTGGTTGGGTCAGAAAGCTTGATGAACATGTGTGGCAGGTGGATTGCTACAATGTGCACTGTTCCACTAGCTGTTGGTGGGACCCATGGTTGGGTCAGAAAGCTTGATGAACATGTGTGGCAGGTGGATTGGTACAATGTGCACTGTTCCACTAGCTGTTGGGTCAGACATGCCCGTTAGATGCCCCCTTTTTGAAGGCTGGGTTGACCGGTACTAAATAACCTCAAGCCTCGGTTCACACTAACCAGTCATTGTGCTGCTTGTAGTCATCTGACCGGCCAGTCATTGCGCTGCTTGTAGTCATTGGAATGTTTATGACTAGAGTGCGGTTTCGTTTATAGACCCGGTCAGTACTTTTTAAAATAATTCTGTGACAATGGGGTTTCCATTTACAATAATTAAGACAAAACAGACCTGTGACAGTACTGTAGGGAAAACTTAGAAATTGTGTCTGAGAATAGCGAGCAGTACTGTAGATGTGTCAGTACGTGTGTGTTTGTGTGTATGTGTGTGGTCACCGTTCCCATCCCCGCAGTGATCTCTCTGGTTTTCGTCTCCCTTCAGCCGACAGTTAGAGGAACTGAAAGTTTTTAATGCAGCAGCTGACAGCCGCAGATGACTTTCAGGTCCTGGAGGGGGAGGAGTCGGACGTATCCGTGGAGGGTGAAGAATAAACCTGGCCTCCGCATCTTTGTCATGTTGGAAAGTCCAAGTGCGTCACATGCACAGCTTTCGGGCTGATGAATAGAAATTTCTCCCAATATTTCCTGATGATGAGCTGAATTAATCTTTTCAATAAAATGTTGACAAAATTTCCTGTGTCGGTGTAGTTTGCAAACCCATCAGCAGCAAAGACCCACCTCCTAATCTTCCTGGTATGGATGATGTACCTCTCTTCATAGGCTTTACTGACTCCTCTCCAAACCTAGCATTTTATGGGTGATCGGTTTCCAGTTTTTTGGTCTCATCACTACAAATGTTTTTCTTTCAGTTTTGAGGCTTCTCCAGGCCCTGTAGGCTCTTTTTGGTTGTCTTGTAGGACGTCTGTATTTTGAAATCTCCCCAAAGAGGCTCAATGATGTTGCGGTCAGGAGATTATTATGGCTACTCCAGAACCCTGGCCACGAAGAGTTGACTTGACCTTATGGTTCAGATTGTTGTCATGTTGGAAAGTCACAAGTGTGACCCACCATGAATTCCATGTTTGGGGTCTGCCCATTGTGGCTCAATGATGTTGAGGTCAGGAGAATTCTGATGGCCTCTCCAGAACCCTAGCCACTGAAGAGTTGACTTAAAGGATCACTAAAGTAAATTTTTTATTCTTTTAATAACAAACATGTTATACTTACCTCCACTGTGCATATCGTTTTGCACAGAGTGGCCCTGAACCTGGTCTTCTGGGGTCCCTCGGCAGCTGCCTCGGCTCCCCCCCGCAAGGGCGCAACACTTTCATGCGAGCTCCCTCGCATGGTGTTGAGTGCTTGCGGGCGCGCTCCCGTGATACAGCAGGCGGCCATAGCCGCTCACTGTACCACTCGGCCCCTGCTCAATCATTGTATGTGATTGACAGCAGCGCGAGCCAATGGCTGCGCTGCTTTCGATCCATCCACTGTAACCAATCAATGGCCCGGCTGAACGGCGAAGAGGAAGTCGGGAGTGAGCGTGGGACTTTCGAGGGGTCAGGTAAGTAAAACGGGGGGGGGCGGTATTGTCAGATGTTTTTTCACCTTAATGCATAGAATGCATTAAGGTGAAAAAACTTTTACCTTTACAACCCCTTTAACCTCATATTCGCAGATCATTGTCATGTTGGAAAGTCCAAGTGTGCCCTATGTGCAGCTTCCGTGCTGAACGCCAATGTTTTTGCTATATGCACCTCGCCCAGTATTTTGACCAAATGCCCATCTGTCATTGTAGCTTGCACACCTCCAAGGGCAGCGATCTCCACTTCATTCTTCACTGTAGGAATAGTCTGCTTCTCTTCACCTTGGTGTCTCCCCTCCACACATAGTGCTAGGATTTTGACCATAAAGTTCAGTTTTGGTCTCATTACTTCAAATTATTTTTGTTTCAGAAGTTTTGGAGCCTCTCCAGAACTTTTTGTTTTTCTAGTACGAACTCCTTGTTTGGGGTCCCCCCAAAGTGGCTCAATGATAATGTGGTCAGGAGATTTTCATGGTCACTGCAGAATCTTGGCCACCAAAGAGTTGACTTGACCTTTTAGGCTGCATTCACACCTGAGCATTTTCAAGCTCGAACAACGCCTGAAAAACGCCCAACCAGCGAAATCCCATTAATTTCAATGACACCTGGTCACATCCTGAGGGTTTTGTCACCTGAAGCAAAATGCCTTAAAAACGCCCTAAGCTCACAAAAGAACATGAGCTTCTTTGGGGCAGATTACAGGCGTCTTTCTGCCTTTTTACATTGGTGACCTGAACAAAATCGCGCAACTTTGAAACGCTCAGGTGTGAATGCAGCCTTATGGTTCAGATCGTTGTCTTGTTGGAAAGGTTGAAGTGTGCCCCCACCATGAACTTCATGTTTGGGAACTCCCCATAGTTTCTCAATGTTGTTGAGGTCAGTATAATGTGATGATTACTTAAGAACCTTCACTTTTTTCTGCTGCAGTCACTGAAGAATTAACTTTGCTTTCTGTTTCAAATCCTAGTCAGTGATGTTGGAAAGTCCGGCTTCTGGGCTGACAGATGCAAATATTCCCTCCAATATTTGCTGATAATATGCTACGTTCATCTTGCCATCAATTTTTTACTAAGTTCCCTATTGCCGTTGTAGCTCACACACCCCAGAACAGTGGAGATCCACCTCCATGTTTCACAGTAAGGGATGGTGTGCTTCTCATGGGCCCTGGGACTCTTCTACAAACACAACATTTTTCGGTTGTGACCATAAAGAACAATTTTTTGTTCCTTTACGTTTTTGTGGCTTCTTTAAGTGCTGTTCAGTGTATTGTAAGCTGGTGCTTTTGTGACATTAGTTCAGCAAGAATGGATCACGTTGTATAAATTCTGCCTGAGGTATGTAAACTTATGACCGAAAATGTATTCCATGTGATTTGGAGGTGGGTCACCAAGAAGTGCCAATCCTGCAACTCCATTCTTTAGATTGGTGACCACCTGCACAACTCTCCCGATCTCTGGAGAGCCTCCTCCATGCTTCACCTGTAGATGATATAGTACTTTCCTTCATAGGCCTCATTGACGCCTCTCCAAACATCGTGTTTATCATTGTGACTATAACATTGTACCAACTCTGCCCAAAGTACTGTATGGAATACATTGGCAGCTATAGGTTTACATCTGACTGGAGGTGTGAAAAGTGCCTCAGATTGGTGCCACCTGCACAACTCCATGCTCACCTCCAGAGGTGTATTTCCCTTCATAGTCCTTTCCAAACACTGTGCTTCATTTTTGTGACCATAAAGTTCTACTTTTGATCTCTCCAAATGATTTTGGTTCCTGATGTTTTCCGGCCTCTCACGGTAGCTGTTTTGTGGTGTTGCTGCAGCACACATAGCTAACATTGTACAAACACTGCTTGGGGTGTGTAAACTTATGACCAAAAATGTATTTCATGTGATTGGAGGCATCAAGAAGTGCCAAACACCTGCATCCGTTCCTCAGATTAGTGACCATCTGCACAGCACCATACTGACCTCCCAGAGATCCACCACCATGCTTCACGGTAGGGGTGGTGTACGTCATTTCCTAGGCTTTGTTGACTGCTATTCAAACATCATTTTTATACTGTTGTGACCATAAAGTTTAGCTTTGGGACTTCTCAATCAGCATGAGGTGGTTCCAGATGTTCTCGGGCTTCTCTAGGAGGCGGTTTTGGTGGTGTTGGTGTTGGTGTAGCACAAGTGGCTCGCATTGCACCAATCCGAGGTGTTTCAACTTCCCAGCACAACTGTGTATTCCTGACTGGTGGGGAGTTCAGAGGGACCTCGTCCAGGTTTTGTGTTGGACCAGTGAGGTGCTCTGGTTGGCTTAGGAGAGCCCATGGGAGTTCCTCCTTACATATAGGAGAGCCCATAGGAGGCCTGGACAATACTACCAAAAATCTCAGCAAGCCTGTATTAGGAGTGAGATGGTTGGGTCTGATCTAATATTCCAATACATGGTACAATCTGATTGTGACCTCTCCCAGTTGATGGACCTTCATTGTGGGTTGATGGTCCTTCCTGATCTAACGGAGTAGCCATTATTTGGGTAAGATGGGTATGTTCTCAGATTGTAGGGTGTGTGGGGTGTCTTTTATAATATATCGGGGTTGGTAATCCTATGTATTCTATAACCATTGTCTTCAGTGATGTGAGGCCGGCCTGGTGTGTCCCCGGCGGGGGGCTCGGTGTCAGTCTGGTGTTATGTAAATGTCTGTGAATGTGATCTGACTGCTGGTACAATCCCCCCAGGTCTGTGTTGACGGCGGTGGGGTGTTCCCGGGCGTCACATGTCTCTCGCTGACAGGCTGAGGTCATCTGTGAATAATGTTCGGGATTCCGGGCTCTCCGCCAGACTGACACACAGGGAACCCCCCCATCCCCCCTCTCTCATCCCCCCCTCCCCCCACTGAAAGGACAACGTGTTCTGTCACCAGATTTCAGTCCCTGCCAATCCCAGTATATACAGAGAGAGATGGAGATATACCGCGCACTGCTACTGTGTGTATATAGAAAGATATAGATATACAGCACACTGTGTGTGTGTGTGTGTGTGTGTGTGTGTGTGTGTGTGTGTGTGTGTGTGTGTGTGTGTGTGTGTGTGTGTGTGTGTGTGTGTGTGATTTTTTTTTTTTTTTTTTTTTTTTTTTTTTTACAGCATCTCACAAAAGTGAGTACACCCCTCACATTTTTGTAAATATTTTCTTCTATCTTTTCATGTGACAACACTGAAGAAATGACACTTTGCTACAATGTAAAGTAGTGAGTGTACAGCTTGTATAACAGTGTAAATTTGCTGTCCCCTCGAAATAACTCAACACACAGCCATTAATGTCTAAATCGCTGGCAACAAAAGTGAAGATGTCCAAATTGGGCCCAAATTGTCAATATTTTGTGTGGCCACCATTATTTTCCAGCACTGCCTTAACCCTCTTGGGCATGGAGGTCACCAGAGCTTCACAGGTTGTCACTGGAGTCCTCTTCCCCTCCTCCATGACGACATCACAGAGCTGGTGGATGTTAGAGACCTTGCGCTCCTCCACCTTCCATTTGAGGATGCCCCACAGATGCTCAATAGGGTTTAGGTCTGGAGAAATTCTTGGCCAGTCCATCACCTTTACCCTCAGCTTCTTTAGCAAGGCAGTGGTGGTCTTGGAGGTGTGTTTGGGGTCGTTATCATGTTGGAATACTGCCCTGCGGCCCAGTCTCTGAAGGGAGGGGATCATGCTCTGCTTCAGTATGTCACAGTACATGTTGGCATTCATGGTACCCTCAATGATCTGTAGATCCCCAGTGCCGGTGTCCTGTCAAATACAGTCCCCTATCATATAGTGTCCTCCCTGTACTGCGCAGGCGCAGTACGGAGGACAAACGAGACGCCGAAAGTCTCCGAAGTTTAACAGCTGATCATCAGCTGTACACGGCGCCTGCGCATTTTATTCTCACCCTATGTCCAGGTTCATTCCCTACTATCCAAGTGGACATAGAGTGAGAATATATAGTTGCCGAGTGCAGCGAGGCCGTGCCCGAAGCGTGGCGAGCGAAGCGAGCCCGCGAGGGGCCCTCTTACACAGCCATCGCTAAGAACTGCCGAAGCGCCGTGTACAGCTGATGGTCAGCTGATCAACTTCGGACATTTTCGGCATCTCCTTCTGCTCCGTACTGCGCAAGTGCTGCGCCTGCGCAGTACGGAGAGGACACTATATGGCAGAACACCGGAAGCACTCATGCAGCCCCAGACCATGACACTCCCATCACCATGCTTGACTGTAGGCAAGACACACTTGTCTTTGTCCTCCTCACCTGGTTGCCCCCACACACGCTCATCTAGGGCTGCAACTAACGATTATTTTCATAATCGATTAGTTGGCCGATTTTTATTGTTTTGATTAATCGGTTAATAACCTTAAAAAAAAAAAAAAAAGCGTGGTGTATAATTTAGTTAATATGTAATTTATTCTTAAATAATCGATTAATCGATTATGAAAATAGTAATCAATTAATTTCATAATCAATTAGGTGTTTCAGCCCTAGTCTCATCAGACCACAGGACATGGTTCCAGTAATCCATGTCCTTTGTCTACTTTTCTTCAGCAAACTGTTAGCGGGCTTTCTTGTGCATCATCTTTAGAAGAGGCTTCCTTCTGGGATGACAGCCATGCAGACTAATTTGATGCAGTGTGCGGCGTATGGTCTGAGCACTGACAGGCTGACCCCCCCCCACCCCTTCAACCTCTGCAGCAATGCTGGCAGCACTCATACGTCTATTTCCCAAAGACAACCTCTGGATATGACGATAAACACGTGACCTCAACTTCTTTGGTGGACCATGGCGAGGCCTGTTCTGAGTGGAGCCTGTCCTGTTATACCGCTGTATGGTCTTGGCCACCGTGCTGCAGCTCAGTTTCAGGGTCTTGGCAATCTTCTTATAGCCTAGGACATCTTTATGTAGAGCAACAATTCTTTTTTTCAGATCCTCAGAGAGTTCTTTGCCATGAGGTGCCATGTTGAACTTCCAGTGACCAGTATGAGAGAGTGAGAGCGATAACACCAAATTTAACACACCTGCTCCTCATTCCCACCTGAGACCTTGTAATACTAACGAGTCACATGACACCGGTGAGGGAAAATGGCTAATTGGGCCCAATTTGGAGATTTTCACTTAGGGGTGTACTGACTTTTGTTGCCAGCGGTTTAGACATTAATGGCTGTGTGTTGAGTTATTTTGAGGGGACAGCAAATTTACACTGTTATACAAGCTGTACACTCACTACCTTACATTGTAGCAAAGTGTCATTTCTTCAGAGTTGTCACATGAAAAGATAGAAGAAAATGTTTACACAAATGTGAGGGGCGTACTGTATATGTATGTGCAGTGTATATATAGTGTGGGGGAGGTGTATTGTAGTGCAGTGTGTGAATGAGGTGCACTTGTAGTGCTGTGTAGATACAGTGTTTGGGAGGTGTATTGTAGTGCTGTGTGTATACATAGTGTGTGGGAGGTGACTTGATGTGGTGATTGGGTGCACTGTGTACATTAGGTGTGATGTCATCTGTTGGAGGTGTTATCCTTGTAGGACATTGGGGGGGGGGGGGGGGTGTGCGGCGCTGGCAGTGGCGGGGTTAATCTCGGGCTGACAGTTACCATTGTTCATGCGTCTTAATGCCGTAATAAGGGGATGATGTCATCTCCCAGGACTGAGATCTACCGCTCCCCTCCCATCATCACCGGGTGTTACCACAGAGCGCACCGGAGAGGGCGAGCAAAGTATCACTGGACAAATATTCTCATCACCGGAAATGATGGAGCCGCAACCAGAGGAGCTTACACTCGAATGTCCTCCCCACAGTCTATTATTATTATTATTATTATTATTATTATTATATAGCTCTGACATATACCACAGTGCTGTACAGAGAACACTGAGCCAGTCACATCAGTCTCTGTACCAGAGGAGGCACTGGTTGGGGTAGTGGTGGTATAAGGATGATGTGGGTCTTGCTTGAGATGGGAGTTTAGGAGATGATGTGGGCCCTGGTCAGGTTAGAGGAGGTATAGGAGGTGATGTGGGCCCTGGTCAGGGTAGTGGGGGGAATAGAGGGTTTTCTGGGGTAGAAGAGATATAGGAGTGGTGTGGGCATTGGTTGGAGAAGAGTGGGTAGAAGAGGTAGGGGGGGAGTTGGTCTCAGTTGAGTTAGAGGGAGTATAGGGGGACATGCGGGCACTGGTCAGGGTATAGGAGGTGATGTGGGCACTGGTTAGGTTAGGTGAGGTATAGAAGGTGATGTGGGCACTCGTCGGGTTAGATGAGGTATAGAAGGTAATTTGGGCACTGGTTAGGTGAGGTATAGAAGGCTATGTGGGCACTGGTCGGGTGAGGTATAGAAGGTGATGTGGGCACTGGTCAGGTTTGGTGAGGTATAGAAGGTGATGTGGGCACTGGTCAGGTTAGGTGAGGTATAGAAGGTGATGTGGGCACTGGTCAGGTTAGGTGAGGTATAGGAGGTGATGTAGGCACAGGTTAGGTGATGTATAGGAGGTGATGTGGGCACAGGTTAGGTGATGTATAGGAGGTGATGTGGGCACTGGTCGGGTGAGGTATAGAAGGTGATGTGGGCACTGGTCAGGGTAGAGGAGGTATAGGATGTGATGTGGGCACAGGTTAGGTGATGTATAGGAGGTGATGTGGGCACTGGTCTTGTTAGGTGAGGTATAGAAGGTGATGTGGGCACTGGTCAGGGTAGAGGAGGTATAGGATGTGATGTGGGCACAGGTTAGGTGATGTATAGGAGGTGATGCTGGTCTGGTTAGAGGAGGTACACTGGTTAAGTTATGTGTACACGGGTCAGGGTAGAGTGGGTATAGGGCAGGAGTCTCAAACTGGCGGCCCTCGAGCTGTTGCAAAACTACAAGTCCCATCATGCCTCTGCCTGTGGGAGTCATGCTTGTAACTGTCAGCCTTGTAAAGCCTTATGAGACTTATAGTTTTGCAACAGTTGGAGGGCTGCCAGTTTAAGACCCCTGTTGTTATAGGGCGGTGTTGTGGGCACTGGTCAGGGTATAGGGGGATGATGTGGGCACTGGTCAGGGTAAAGGCGGTATAGGAGGTGATAGCAGTTATGTATTGTTGTTATTATTGTTGTTGGTGTTTTTTTTTTTGTTTTTTTTTTTTTGTTTTTTTTTTTAATATATTAAGGCTGCCTGTCCAAAACCTCTCTGAGTGGGGGAGGGGAGGAAATATACTCTGTGTGCTCTGTATATACTGTCTGGGGGAGTTCCTCGCATGTCAGGTCTCGTTGTTGCTTCCACCTTGTATGGGGGAGTGAAGTTGTGGAGATGCCTCCAGGCTATATTCGGTTATATTTACAGATCTGTCCCTTGGTGTATCTGGTTACAAATTTCAAAGATGATTTAGTGTAGAGCGGAATTTAATAATAAAGTGTCTGCTTTGTTTTTGTGTCGTAGTCTTTTTTTTTTTTTATTTCAGCAGTGGACCCCTCTTGTGACCCCAGACGGGTCCTCCAGCTTCTGCTTTTCCTTTCAGGAACCCTCCTTGTCATATTTGTTTATGTTCGTACATTTCCGCCCCTCGCTTTCTCGCTGTGTTATTTCAGCTCTGGCTCTCTTCCACACTCCAAGGTTACTACAGGCCACATCATCCTCCCTTCTCCACATATGATAGGCTGAGCATCATCCTAAGACCGAGCTGCTGCTGCTGTGGTGAATGACCGATCTTCATAACACACCATGAAGTCTCCGGGAGCTCTATATTGCCCTTTTTGTCTATAATACTTTAACTGTAAAGGCCATCTCCTCCAATTCAACCTTGCTAAGTGGCATTATCATGTCTGCAAGCCCCTGACCACCTCCCCACCACCACCACCCAGGTCCCTGAGAACCAAGGGGGGTTTATCATAGATCCCTCTCCCAGCATAAAGGGCATGGCCACGTGACCTCACGGTCCAACATTACTCAGATCCCAACACTTCTCCAGGTACCTGGACATTTGGGCCCACACCCAGACTGTGCTCAATGGCCTATGGGATGTTGTCACATGTCTGCAGACCCCTGACCACCTTGGGCCACCACCACCCAGATTTCATACTCTATAAAGAACATTAAGGGGCACCACCAGGTCTTCAGACTCCCGACCACCTGGGCCACCACCACTCAAATACCATGCTTCATAAATAAAATTAAGCGGCAGATTCCTGACCACCTGGGCTGTCATCACCAAGATCCCAGGCTACTTTCAGAGCATTAAAGGGCACCATCATTTCTGCAGACCCCTAACCACCTGGGTATTCCACCACCCAGATATCTTGCTTCATATTGAGCATTAAGGGGCACCATCATGTCTGCTAACTCCCAACCTCCTAGGCACGCATCCCCCAGATCTCAGGCGATGCACAGCATTAAGTGACTCGATCATGTCTGTGGACCCCTGACAACCTGGGCCATCTCCATTCATATTTCATACTGCATACAGAGTGTTTGGAGACACCATCATATCACCACCCAGTCTTTTTACCCCATACAGAACCCATGTCTGTAGACTTGCAACCACCACCAGGATTTCTTACTCTGTAAAGAACATAAAGGGGCACCATCATGTCTGCAGACCCCTGGCCAACTGAGCCACCACCCAGATTTCATACTCCATCCAGGGTATTAAAAGGCACCATCATATCTTCAGACCCCTGTTCACTTGGGCCACCACCCAGATTTTATACTCAATACAGAATATTAAGGGGCACCATCATATCTGCAGACCCCTGGCCAACTAAGCCACCACACAGATTTCATACTCCATCCAGGCTATTGGGGGCACCATCACGTCAGCAAACACCTGACCACTTGGGCCACAACCACCCAGATTTCATACTCCCGGCAAAGCATTAAGGGCCACTGTTACATCTGCAGACTCCTGATGATTGACCACCTGGGCCCACTATGACCCAGATTTTTAATTTTATACAGAGCATTACAGACCTCATCAGGTCTGCAAACCTCTGACAACTTGGGCTCACATCACCTAGATTTCACAGTATATACAAAACATTAAGGGGGACTTTCATCTCTGCAGACCCCTGACCACTTGGACCACCACTACCCAGATTTCAGTCCTCCATGCGGATAATTAAAGGGCATCATCACATCTGCAGACTTCTGAACACCTAGACCACCTTCACCAGGATTTCATCCTATATACGAGGGGAAAAAAGTAATTGATCGGCTGCTAATTTTGTACGTTTGCCAACTTCGTAAAACACAACTTAGTTTTGCTTGGTGGCAAACCCTTGTTGGCAATCAGAGTTCAGACATTTCTTGTAGTTGGCCACCAGGTTTGCACACATCTCAGGAGGGATTTTGTCCTCTTTGCAGATCCTCTCCAAATCATTAAGGTTTTCAGGCTGACGTTTGGTAACTCGAACCTTCAGCTCGCCCCACATATTTTCTATGGGATTTAGGTCTGGCGACTGGTTAGGCCGTACCAGGACCTTTTTAATGTGCTTCTTCTTGAGCCACTCCTTTGTTGCCTTGGCTGTGTGCTGTGGGTCATTGTCGTGCTGGATTACCCATCCACCCATTTTAAATGCCCTGGGTGAGGGAAGGAGGTTCTCAAGCAAGATTTGACGGTACATGGCCCCGTCCATCGTCCCTTTTAATGCGGTGAAGTTGTCCTGTCCTTTTTAGCAGAAAAACGCCCCCATAGCATTATGTTTCTTCCTCCATGTTTGACGGTGGGGGATGGTGTTCTTAGGTTCATAGGCAGCATTCCTCCTTTACCAAACACGGCGAGTTGATGCCAAAGAGCTCGATTTTGGTCTCATCTGACCACAACACTTTCACCCAGTTCTCCTCTGAATCATTCAGGTCTTCATTAGCAAACTTGAGACAGGCCTGTACATGTGCTTTCTTGAGCAGGGGGACCTTGCAGGCGCTGCAGGATTTCATTTTTTCACGGCGTAGTGTGTTACCAATTGTTTTCTTTGTGAATATGGTCCCAGCTGCCTTGAGATCATTGACAAGATTCTCTTGTGTAGTTTTGGGCAGATTCCTCACCGTTCTCATGATCATTGAAACTCCACGAGGTGAGATCTTGCATGGAGCCCCAGACCGAGGGAGATTGACAGTTATTTTGTGTTTCTTCCATTTGCGAATAATTGCACCAACTGTTGTCACCCTCTTACCAAGCTACTTGGCGATGGTCTTGTAGCCCATTCCAGCCTTTGTGTAGGTCTACAATCTTGTCCCTGACATCCTTGGACAGCTCTTTGCCACGATGGAGGATGGAGAGACTGGAATCTGATTGCTTCTGTGGACAGGTGTCTCTTATACAGGCAACAAGCTGAGATTATGAGCACTCCTTTTTAAGAGTGCTCCTAATCTCAGCTTGTTACCTGGTATATAAGACACCTAGGAGCCAGAATTCTTGCTTATTGATAGAGGATCAAATACTTATTTCACTCATTAAAATGCAAATCCAATTTATAACTTTTTTGAAATGCGGTTTTCTGGATATTTTTGTTGTTCTGTCTCTCACTGTTATAATAAACCGACCATTAAAATTATAAACTGATCATTTCTTTGTCAGTGGGCAAACGTACAAAATCAGGGACTCAAATACTTTTTTCCCTTCACTGTACAGAACACTAAGGGGCATCACCACCCCTGCAGACTCCTGTCCACCTGGGCCACCACCCAGATTTCATTCTCCATGCAGAGCATTAAGGGCCACTGTCATGTCTTCAGACTCACGGTGGCCACCTTGACTCATATTTTATACCGAGCATTACGAGCACCAATCAGGTCTGCAGACCCCTGACCTCTTAGGCCCACATCACCTACTGTATATTTCATCCTCCATACAGAGCATTAGGGGCACTTTCATATCTACAGACTCCTGACCACCTGGGCCACCACCCAGATTTCATTCTCCATGCAGAGCATTAAGGGGCACTTTCATATCTACAGACTCCTGACCACCTGGGCCACCACCCAGATTTCATACCCCATGCAGGGTATTAAAGGGCACCATCAGGTCTGCAAACCCCTGTCCACTTGGGCCACCACCACCCAGCTTTCATACTCCCTGCAGAGCATTAATGGCCATTGTCACATCTGCAGACTCCTGATGACCACCTAGGCCCACCGTGCCCCAGATTTCATATTTCATACAGAATATTACAGGGCACCATCAGGTCTGCAGACCCCTGACCTTTTAGGCCCACATCTCCTAGATTTCACACTACATACAGAACATTAAGGGATACTTTCATGTCTATCAACCCCTGGCCACCTGGACCACCACCCTTATTTCATTCTCCATACAGAGCATTAAGGGGCATCATCATGGCAGCAGAACCTTCACCACCTGGACCACCACCACCCATATTTCATCTTCCATACAGAGCATTAAGGGGCACCATTGCAACTACAGACCCCAGACCACATTGACAACCACCACCCAAATGTCATACTTGATACATAACATTATGGCCCACATTTGCGTATGCAGAGCCCGGACCACCTAGACTTCATACGCCATAATATGGCCCACCATCACATCTGTGGACCCCTGACCACCTGGATCCTCTGTTGCCCAGATCCTAGACTGCAGACCAGCACTGAGGGATTTTATGCCTGCAGGCTCCTGTCCACCCTGGGCCCCCACCCTGCCCATGTATCTGCTGCGGCGGTCACCTCACCCTCTATTCACACAGGGGCCACACTGGGCTTTTATCAGCTCTGGCATTGTAGCTGCGCCCTCAGGCCGGCTCCACCTTTGCTTTCTACAGATAGCATTGATCTCCGGCCACCTTGACGCTCTTTATTAAAGAGCCAGCACACATAAAGGATACATGGGGTAGTAGGACGCAAACGAGGGGAGATCCTAGTATAGTGCCTCACACTGGTAGTAATAGGCACCCCCAAGCTCCACATATAGTGGACAGGGGAACGTCTTCGGTGGTGGAATTTATTTGTGTTGAGGTGATTACAGGTAACCTCTCCGGGGAGGCACCACTTCGAGGGCAGAGTGCGGTGAATGCAGGTTACTAAGCCACAAAAAGCGTCATAATAACAACCTAGGAAATAACTTTTCTTCTCGGGTTTTTCTATCCTGGGAGGACACAGAGCAGCCTGCTATTAATGCTGAACCAACGCCAAGTGCCAGGCATGGAGGGGGAGGGGCACTCTCAAATCTGAGCTCCAGGCTCTCTTGTACTCAGGTAACTTACTGATTTCACCGCACACTGTGAGCTTCTCACGTTTTATTAGAAGCTGCTGCAAGTCTGAGCCCCCTCATATCCTAGCTGTTTATTGGGCAGGTAGTTGGCATTCCATGACCACACAAACCTGCACAATCCAGATCTAAAAGAGATTGTACAATCTGATTGTTTAGTGTATGACCAGCTTTGCATGATGCAAGTCTAAGCAGGAACTACAGCCTGCATATGTAATGTGACCCATGGTGGATTTGGTTCCTGGACTTGTGCCATGTGACCCATGATGGATTTTGTTCCTTGACCCTGTGACCCTTGGTCAAGTTGGTTCCTGAAACCTGTGACATGTGACCCTTGGTCAAGTTGGTTCCTGAAACCTGTGACATGTGACCCTTGGTCGAGTTGGTTCCTGGACCCTGTGACATGTGACCCATGATGGATTTAGTTCCTTGACCCTGTGACATGTGACCCTTGTTCGAGTTGGTTCCTGGACCCTGTGACATGTAACCCTTGGTCGAGTTGGTTCCTGGACCCTGAGACATGTGACCCTTGTTCGAGTTGGTTCCTGGACCCTGTGACATGTGACCTATTGTGGATTTGGTTCCTGGACCTGTTCCATGTGACCCATGATGGATTTAGTTCCTTGACCCTGTGACGTGACCCATGATGGATTTAGTTCCTTGACCCTGTGACATGTGACCCTTGGTCGACTTGGTTCCTGGACCCTGTGACATGTGACCCATGGTGGAGTTGGTTCCTGGACCCTGTGACATGTGACCCATGGTGGAGTTGGTTCCTGGACCATGTGAAATGTGACCCATGGTGGAGTTGGTTCCTGGACCATGTGACATGTGACCCATGGTGGAGTTGGTTCCTGGACCATGTGACATGTGACCCATGGTGGAGTTGGTTCCTGGACCATGTGACATGTGACCCATGGTGGAGTTGGTTCCTGGACCATGTGAAATGTGACCCATGGTGGCAGGGCTTGACAAATTTGCTTGGAATCTAGGAGCCAGCTAAAAAAGTTAGGAGCCAGGTTTTTTTTTTTTTTTTTTAAACGACCGACAAAGCTTTATTTTCAATATAAAAATTAACCAATCTTAAATTTACACAGAGACGACTAGAACTAATGTGACTGCTTTTATTTCCTGCCATGCAGGGACACAAGACCTCCATATCCCCGCTAAGGGTCCAATCAGGTCCGCCTGAAAAACTGACAGGCGAACCTGATCAGACAGATTTCCTTCCCGCAGGACGACTATATACGTCCTGTCTTTGAAGAGAAATACCGTAGTTATGGTAGCAGCTAGCTACCATAACCCCGGTATCTTCTTCAAGAGCCGGCGGTTCTCTTTCAGATAAAAGTGGTCTCTGCAGCAGATTAGCAGCGAGATCACTTTTATCGGCGGCAGGAGAGGGCCCCCCTATCGCCACGATCGTTAGAGCGAGAGCAATAATTCTAGTCCTGGACCTCCTCTGTAACTCAAAACATGTAACCTGTAGAATTTTTTAAATGACACCTATGGAGATTTTAAAGGGTAAAAGTTTGTCGCCATTCCACGAGCGGATGAAATTTTGAAGCGTGACATGTTGGGAATCAATTTACTCTGCGTAACATTATCTTTCACAATATAAAAAAAATTGGGCTAACTTTACTGTTTTCTTATTTTTTAATTAAAAAAAGTATTTTTTCCCAAAAAAGTGCGCTTGTAAGTCCGCTGCGCAAATACGGTGTGACAGAAAGTATTGCAATGACCGCCATTTTATTCTCTAGGGTGTTAGAATAAAAAATATATATAATGTTTTGGGGGTTCTAAGTAAAGGGAAGGAGATGAGCAGGCAGTGAAAACAGGTAGGGAAAGCTCCATTAGCATTGGTGGATGTCTTGTCATACCAACGGCCACCACCAGAGGGCGCCCGATTGCAGAAAGAATCAGGAACCATAGGACTGCAGTAGGCCGCAAAGCCGGGGCCTCAATTACCGGCGCGGCACAGCGCGATCGCGGCGGGAGGGGGGGGGTGTCGAACGGACACACAGCTGTGCCGCCCCAGGCGCCAGGTCGCTAATTCTAGTCGCAAATGCGACCTGGCGCCCGGGTTTTGTCGAGCCCTGCATGGTGGAGTTGGTTCCTGGACCATGTGACATGTGACCCATGGTGGAGTTGGTTCCTGGACCATGTGACATGTGACCCATGGTGGAGTTGGTTCCTGGACCATGTGACATGTGACCCATGGTGGAGTTGGTTCCTGGACCATGTGACCCATGGTGGAGTTGGTTCCTGGACCATGTGACATGTGACCCTTGGTCGACTTGGTTCCTGGACCCTGTGACATGTGACCCATGGTGGAGTTGGTTCCTGGACCCTGTGACATGTGACCCATGGTGGAGTTGGTTCCTTGACCCTGTGACATGTGACCCTTGGTCGACTTGGTTCCTGGACCCTGTGACATGTGACCCATGGTGGAGTTGGTTCCTGGACCATGTAACATGTGACCCATGGTGGAGTTGGTTCCTGGACCATGTGACATGTGACCCATGGTGGAGTTGGTTCCTGGACCATGTGACATGTGACCCTTGGTCGAGTTGGTTCCTGGACCATGTGACATGTGACCCATGGTGGAGTTGGTTCCTGGACCATGTGACATGTGACCCATGGTGGAGTTGGTTCCTGGACCATGTGACATGTGACCCATGGTGGAGTTGGTTCCTGGACCATGTGACATGTGACCCATGGTGGAGTTGGTTCCTGGACCATGTGACATGTGACCCATGGTGGAGTTGGTTCCTGGACTCTGTGCCATGTGACCCGTGGTGGATGAGTTTCCTTATTTAACTTCAGGCTCATGACAAATGATGCTGTGCACCTATCCCCGGTATCTGGGAGTCAGTGAGGAGTGTAGTTTAGAATAGCTGCATGTTCATTCGGCTCCGCTATCGATGTTCCCATAGTATCCGTTTCTGTATTTTTTGTGTTTTGGTGGACGTGCAGTGCAGCAAAGTACTTTGACAAAGCGCATGCGTGCGAAACATGTAAGTCACAGCAACAGAACAGTGGATGCTTACACAACTGACTTCAGGACACCTTTCCCCTTCATCTCAGGCACAGCAGTGACGTCACAGAAGGCGCGCTGAGAATATCGACATTGCTCGGCTTGGTTGTTCCCTCTGGGGCCGTTTACATCACACAGGTTGCCTTTCCATCCATCCTGCTGACCACCATCCAGCCGTGGCATCCACCTGGAGCTGGCAGGTTTTGCCAGCAGCCAGTACGCTCCCCGTCTGGGAACTGATTGTTCTCCCCTCCATTTCCTTGGATGGTGATTGATGTTCAAACCATCTCCAGGCAAAGCCTTCCGGGTGATTGTTTCCCTCTTGTCCACTCTGAGGTCACTCACTGGTAACGTTCACTACCATTTTATTCAAAACTTTGACTGTTCAACCATTTTTTACCTTTATGGAATAAATGGCATTGTTTATGCATACAGTACTACGTTGGAATTTATTTGATCGTTCTTTCAGAGCGCTGCATTTGTTTTTGTTTTTTTCCTTTTGCAGTGCAACAAAGGGCATGATGAAAAACCAAAGCCAGACCAGCCATTCCTGTGTGCATGTCAAGGATTATTGGCGGGCGCGCGCAGTTGGCGGGCCCCAGCAGTTGGCGGGCCCCAGCGGTTGGCGGGCCCCCTCCGGCGGGCCCCAGCAGTTGGCGGGCCCCCTCCGGCGCGCTCAGTTGGCCTGCTTTTATGAGGGGGTTTTAAGTCCTATAGACTGATATGTGAATGCAAAACCTGCTTGAAGTGAATAAAAGCCCATTGACACAGGCCCTTACCATATGTTCTTCAGACCAAGATTATTGAATCAGCCCTAATTAGGGACGCCTTTTGGGGTGAAGTCTCTGTGGAGTCATCTCAGAGCTATAAATATGTCTGCCTGAGTCACCCAGGAGGCAAATGTCAACGTAAACCATTCCTAGAGACGGGAGGAACTGTATGTATAGTAATTATCCAGAATAGGCCCGGGGACATGGAAACCTGGATACCGACTACTCCTCTCCGCCTCCAATGGCTGGCAATACTTGGAGTGATATTGCATTTCCCTGCTCTGTCACTTGGTCTCTCTGTATACAGCATAGTGTAATGTGTAGGGGTGGGAAGATACAAGGGGGACCTTTTTATGGAGGATGGTCATTACTGGTACACAAACTTTCTAGGTGGACATGATCAGAGCCAGGAACCGTTGTGTGGGAGGTCTCGCTGTTGGGAGTATACAAGACTTAGGCCTCTTTCACACGGATGATCCGTTCAGGTCCGCCTGTCAGTTTTTTTTTTTTTAGGCAGACCTGAATGGATGCTCCATAGACCACGGCTGGACCACCTCATCTGGAGGCTTCCAATGATTTCCCCCTTTTTGCATTTTTTTGTGATCATTGTCAATGAGGCCTCCTATTTTGTTCATGTGGTAAAGCTGCCTGTTCTTCTCGGTAAGGAAACTTTCCAAATCCTGCTAATTCTTTGGTTGCCTAGCATGAGCTGCGTGTTTGAGGTCTCCCCAAGGTGGTGAGGACGTCAGGAGATTGTGAAGGCCACTTTAGAACTTTCGCTGTTTCTTCTGCAGCCTCTGAAGGGTTGACTCGGCCTTCTGTTTTGAGATCGTTGTCACGTTTGTGGAAAATCTAAGTGTGCCCCATGCTCAGCTTCTGGACTTATGGATGCAAATTTCCCTCCAGGACCCTTCCTGATTACATGCTGCATCCATCTTGCCATCAATTTCCACGTAATTTTCTGTACCGTTGTAGATCACATAACTCCAAAATGACAGAGATCCTCCACCACTCGCCAAAGTGTTTGTAAAGCTTCAAATACCAAAAAAAGTAAAAATAATAACAAACTTGTTATACTTGCCTGCTCTGTAATGGTTTTTCACGGTTCTCTTCCCAGCCAATGAGGAGGCAGAGAGCCGGGAGAGCTTCTGCTCTCGTGTACATCGCTGGATCGAGATTGGGCTCAGGAAAGTATTGGGGGGAGGGGGGGGAGCTGCACACTGAAGGGTTTTTACCTTCATGCATAGAATTTGTGAAGGCAAAAAGCTTCAGCCTTTAGAGATATGTATGAGAGAAGGAGAGACTCACCGGCCACTTTATCAGGTCCCCCTTACTAGTAGCGGGTCGGACTCCTTTTGCCTTCATTCTTGGTGGCATAAATGCAACAAGGTGTTGGAAACGTTCCTCAGAGATTTTGCTCCATAGTGACATGATGGCATCACGCAGTTGCTGCAGATTTGTCAGCTGCGCATCCATGATGCCAATCTCCCGTTCCACCACATACCATAGGTGCTCTATTGGATGAGATGTGGTGAGTGTGGAGGCCATTGGAGTACAGTGGCCTCATTGTCCAGTGGTAAGATGATTGGAGCTTTGTGACATGGTGACATTATCCTGCTGGAAGGAGCCATCAGAAGATGGGGACACTGTAGTCATAGAGGGATGGACATGGTCGGCAACAATACTCACTCAGGTAGGTCGTAGCGTTTAAACCATGCTCAATTGGTACTAAGGGGTCCAAAGTGTGCCAAGAAAATACCCCCCCACACCATTACATCCCCACCACCAGCCTGAACCGGTGATACAAGGCAGGATGGATCCATGCGCCCCATTCTGACCCCACCATCTGAATGTCGCAGCTGAAATCCAGACTCATTAGAACAGGCTACGTTTTTCCAATTTTCTGTTGGAGGGTGTGCGAATTGTAGCCTTAATTTCCTGTTCTTCGCTGACAGGAGTGGCATCTGGTGTGGTCTTCTGCTGCTGTAGCCCATCTGCTTCATGATTGGATGTGTTGTGTGTTCAGAGATGGTATTCTGTATACCTTAGGTGTATTGAGTGGTTATTTGAGTTACTGTTGCCTTTCTATCATCTGGAACCAGTCTCCCCATTCTCCTCTGACCTTTGACCTCAACAAGGCATTTTTCTCCACACAACTGCCACTCACTGAATATTTTCTCTCTTTCAGACCATTTTCTGTAAACCCGAAAGATGGTTTTGTGTGAAATACCCAGAAATACTCAGACCAGCCTGTCTGGCACCAAAAACCATGCCACGTTCAAAGTCACTTCAATCCCCTTTCTGATGCTTGGTTTGAACTTCAGCAAGTTGACTTCTCCACCACGTCTAGATGCCTAAATGCATTGAATTGCTGCCGTGTGATTGGCTGATTAGCAATTTCTTACCAAGCAATTGAATAGGTGTACCTAATAAAGTGGCCAGTGAGTGTATATAGATCTATAGATGGATGGTCAGATGATATACTGTACTAGTGTGGTGTATATTAGGCAGTGATGTGTAGCACTGGAACAGTGATGGGTTTGGAGGAAGTAGACTGTAATATAGCCGGTCAGTGGTGATATACACCGATAAGGAAACTAGCGTTCTGTATACTAGGTGGTGGTGTGTAGATGGGGACTATTGTAAAATGGAGGAAGATAACGGCTAATATGCTGACCGGTGACCAGTATATTCAGGAGATAAAGGTATTGATGTGGTGGTGTCTAGATTGGAGATAATGGTGTATGTGAAGGAAGGAGACGGTAATAAGCTGGCTGGTAAAGTTCTATTCAGAAGATGACTGGATTATTGTAGTGTATTTTAGGTGGTGGTGTGTAGATGGGGACGATGGTGGATCTGGAGGAAGGAGAGGATAATAATAGCTGGTCGGTGATGATATACGTAGGAGATGGACTAGTATGGTGTATATTGGGTGGTGGTGTGTAGATGGGAACGATGGTGGATTTGGAGGAAGGAGACGGTAATAATAGCTGATCGGTGATGCTATACGTAGGAGATGGGACTAGTATGGGGTATATTAGGTGGTGGTGTCTAGATGGAGATAATGGTGAACATGGGGGAAGGAGACGTAATATGCTGGCCGGTGAATGTATATTCGGGAGATGGCGGGTCTAGTATGGTGTATATTGGGTGGTGGTGTGTAGATGGGGATGATGGTGGATTTGGAGGAAGGAGACGGTAATAATAGCTGGTTGGTGATGATATACGTAGGATATGATGGGTCTAGTATGGTGTATATTGGGTGGTGGTGTGTAGATGGGAACGATGGTGGATCTGGAAGAAGGAGAGGGTAATAGCTGGTCAGTGATGATATACGTAGGAGATGATGGGACTAGTATGGTGTATATTAGATGGTGGTGTGTAGATGGGGACGATGGTGGATTTGGAGGAAGGAGACCGTAATAATAGCTGGTCGATGATGATATACATAGGAGATGGGACTAGTATGGGGCATATTAGGTGGTGGTGTCTAGATTGAGTTAATGGTGAACATGAGGGGGAAGGAGACAAGGAGGTAATATGCTGGCCGGTGAATGTATATTCAGGAGATGACGGGACTAGTACGGTGTATATTTGGGTGGTGGTGTGTGCATGGGGACAATGGTGGACCTTGAAGAGGGAGAGGGTAATAATAGCTGGTCGGTGATATACGTAGGATATGATGGGACTAGTATGGTGTATATTGGGTGGTGGTGTGTAGATGGGGACGATGGTGGATCTGGAAGAAGGAGAGGGTAATAGCTGGTCAGTGATGATATACGTAGGAGATGATGGGACTAGTATGGTGTATATTGGGTGTTGGTGTGTAGATGAGGACGATGATGGATTTGGAGGAAGGAGACGGTAATAATAGCTGGTCGGTGATGATATACATAGGTGATGGGACTGGTATGGGGTATATTAGGTGGTGGTGTCTAGATTGACTTAATGGTGAACGTGAGGGGGAAGGAGACAAGGAGGTAATATGCTGGCCGGTGAATGTATATTCAGGAGATGACGGGACTAGTATGGTGTATATTTGGGTGGTGGTGTGTGCATGGGGACAATGGTGGACCTGGAAGAGGGAGGGGGTAATAATAGCTGGTCGGTGATGATATACGTAGGATATGATGGTGTGTAGATGGGGACGATGGTGGATCTGGAAGAAGGACAGGGTAATAGCTGGTCGGTGATGAAATACGTAGGAGATGATGGGACTAGTATGGTGTATATTGGGTGGTGGTGTGTAGATGGGGACGATGGTGGATCTGGAAGAAGGACAGGGTAATAGCTGGTCGGTGATGATATACGTAGGAGATGATGGAACTAGTATGGTGTATATTGGGTGGTGGTGTGTAGATGGGGACGATGGTGGATCTGGAAGAAGGAGAGGGTAATAGCTGGTCGGTGATGATATACGTAGGAGATGATGGGACTAGTATGGTGTATATTGGGTGGTGGTGTGTAGATGGGGACGATGGTAGATTTGGAGGAAGGAGACGGTAATAATAGCTGGTCGGTGATGATATACGTAGGAGATGATGGGACTAGTATGGTGTATATTGGGTGGTGGTGTGTAGATGGGGACAATGGTAGATTTGGAGGAAGGAGACGGTAATAATAGCTGGTCGGTGATGATATACGTAGGATATGATGGGACTAGTATGGTGTATATTGGGTGGTGGTGTGTAGATGGGGACGATGGTGGATTTGGAGGAAGGAGACGGTAATAGCTGGTCGGTGATGATATACGTAGGAGATGATGGGACTAGTATGGTGTATATTGGGTGGTGGTGTGTAGATGGGGACGATGGTGGATTTGGAGGAAGGAGACGGTAATAGCTGGTCGGTGATGATATACGTAGGAGATGATGGGACTAGTATGGTGTATATTGGGTGGTGGTGTGTAAATGGGGACGATGGTGGATTTGGAGGAAGGAGACGGTAATAGCTGGTCGGTGATGATATATGTAGGAGTTCATGGGACTAGTATGGTGTATATTGGGTGGTGGTGTATACGGGTGGGAATGGTGGTGGAAACAAATGAAAGAGATGGAAATACAACTCCGATTCCAAAAACAGGACACTGTGTAAAATCTACATAAAAACAGAATGCAATGATTTGCAAATCTATACACCCATATTTTATCAAATGTTTAAACTGAGAAAATCGACCCATTTTAAGAGGGGGGGAAAAGGCAATTTTATAATTGATGGAAATAACACATCTCAAAATAATTGGAACAGGGCAACAAAAAGCTGGCAAAGTACAGCCCCAATTCCAAAGAAGTTGGGCCAGGGTCATATTTTGGCACGGTGTAGCATGGCCTTCTATCTTCTTTTACCAACACTCTGTAAATGTCTGAGAACTTAGGAGACCAGTTCCTGGAGTTTGGGGGAGAGGAATGTTGTCCCGTTCTTGACTGATATAGGATTCAAAATTCCTGGGTCTTCTCTCTAATCTTTCATATTTTCAGTTGGTAAAAGGTCTGGACTGCAGGCAGGTCAGTTCAGCCTCCGGATTCTCCTACTAGGAAGCCATGCTGTTGTCATAGTTACAGTATGCAGTTTAACTTTGTCCTGCTGAAATATGTAAGGCCTTCCCTGAAAAAGACATCATCTGGATGGGAGCATATGTTGCTCTAAAATCTGGATATATCTTTCAGCATTGGTGGAGCCTTTCCATATATGCAAGCTGCCCTTTCTATACGTACTAATGCACCCCCATACTAGGGATGCACCGATTACTTTTTTATTAATTTTTTTACGAGTACCGATTTACTTCTTCTTTTTTTTTAATTTAATTTTTTTCCCGCCTTTTCAATGTGTAATTTACTCTAAACAGATTTGAATGTTTCTTTTTATTTTAGTGTTTCAGCAGCTGAGCAATGTTGTGCTTCAGCCCCGGAAGATTTTACCCCCTTCCTGAGCAGAGCACTTTTTACGATACGGTACTGCGTCGCTTTAACTAACAATTGCGCGGTCGTGCGACGCTGCACCCAAACAAAATTTACATCCTTTTTTCCTCACAAATAGAGCTTTCTTTTGGTGGTATTTGATCACCTCTGCGGTTTTTTATTTTTTGAGCTATAAACAAAATAGGAGCGACAATTTTTTGAAAAAAAAAGCAATATTTTTTTACTTTTTGCTATAATAAATATCCCCCAAAAATATATAACAAAACAAATTTCTTCCTCCGTTTAGGCCAATATGTATTCTTCTTCTACATATTTTTGGTAAAAAAAAAAAATCGCAATAAGCGCATATTGATTGGTTTGCACAAAAGTTAGTGTCTAGAAAATAGGGGACAGTTTTATGGCATTTTTATCATTATTTTTTTTACTAGTAATGACGGCGATCTTAGATTTTTATCGTGACTGCGACATTATGGCGGACACATCGGACACCTTTGACACCATTTTGGGATCATTGTCATTTATACAGCGATCGGTGCTATAAAAATGCACTGATTACTGTGTAAATGTCACTGGCAGGGAAGGGGCTAGGTGTGTCCTAGGGAGTGATTCTAACTGTGGGGGGGAGGGGCTTCAACTCACATGGCAGCGATCACTGCACCCGATGGCAGGGAGCAGTAGATCTCTGTCATGTCACAAGGCAGAACGGGGAAATGCCTTGTTTGCATAGGCACTTCCCGATTCTGCAGGTCTGTGACACGATCGCCGGGAGAACGGCGGACATCGAGTCCGCCGGTCCCACGGGCACGGTCACGCTAGCCCCATTAATTGCCGGCTGCTTTTTTTTTTTTTTTTTTTTTCACGGCTCCAATTACCGGACTTCTTTAACACTTCAGCTGTCAACAGGGGAGACCCACTGACAGCTCAAAGATCCGAGCCTGAAAGTATCGGTTTCAGGTATCGGTGCATTTTCACGAGTACCAATACTCGTGAAAATACTCGGTATCGGTACTGATACTAGTATCGGTGCAATCGTACCCCCTACCATTAGAGATGCCATCTTTTGAACTGAGCACTGATGTGAAGCTGGAAGGTACCTCTCCTCTTTAGTCCAGAGGACGCGGTGCCCATGGTTGCCAAAAAAGTCAGATTTGGATTCGTCTGACCACAGAGCAGTTTTTCACTTTGCAACAGACCATTTATAATGCGCTTTGGCCCAGAGAAAACAGTGGCGTTTCTGGATCATGTTCAGATATGGCTTGTTTCTTCACCTTGTATTTTTTGGATGCCACGGTGAGCTGTGTTCACAGAGATTGGTTTCTGGAAGTATTCCTGAGGCCATGCAATGACGTCCATCACAGAATCATATCTGCTTTTTATTTCAGTGCCGTCTGAGGGCCCAGAGATCACCACCATCCAATAAAACGCGTCAGCCTTGTCACCTTCCACACAGATTTCTCCAGATTCTTTGGATTAAATGACTGATTTTTGATTTGATTAGTTACTGTACTAGATATTAGATTTAAAGTCTTTACAATTTTACATTGAGGAACATTATTCTGAAATTGTTGGACAATTTTTTTTAAGAGGCAGCTTTTTTACAGATTGGTGAAACTCCGCCCATCTTTACTTCTCAGGCACTGACTCTCTAAGATGCTCTTTTTATACCCAATCATGTTACTGGCCTGTAGCCAATCAACCTAGTTCTTCCAGCTCTTCTTCCTTTTGTCAGCTTTTTGTTGCCCTGTCCCAACTTTTGTGAGATGTGTTGCTGCCATCAATTTCAAAATTACAGTTTTTTTTTTTTCCTTAAAATTGTCCATTTTTATCATTTTAAACTTTTTGATATGTTTTCTATTGTGAATAAAATCCGTGTTTTGAAATTTGCAAATCGTTGCATTCTGTGTTTTTTGTGTAGATTTTACACCGCGCCCCAACTTTTATGGGATTGGGGTTGTATTGTAGCTAGTTGAGGATCTACTCAGACGATAAGGGACTAGTATGGGGTGGGGATGGTGGGGGACACAGATGAATGAGACGGAAATTATATCACAGCTGGTTGGTGATGATGTACACGGGAGATGGTGGGAGTAGTGGTATGGTGTGTAGTATTGGCGTAGCATAGGGGGTTGCAGGGGTCACAATCGCAACCCCGCCCCTGGCTCCAGGGGGCCCAATGCAGCCTCCCTGTCATATTATATCCTCCACAAACTCCAGCCCCGATCTGCCCTAGGGCCCCACAGCCACGCTCCAATACTGGGCTTCCACTTTGCCTTCCACAGTCCACACCCCTCTGTTCTCATTGGCTGGGGAGAAGCTGTGAGCCATTTCCTGAATGGAGAGGAGCATGGGGTGAGAACAGCCCAGGATGGGGAAGTGTCTGTGCTGTGTGCTGGCAACATGGAATGGTAACCGAGCTCAGCGAGGCAAGAGGAGGAGAGTGCCGTCCTGTAGCCACGATGGGACGAATGTTACTGGTGAGGTATGACACTGCTCAGTGTCTCCTAGTCACCAGCTGGGATTCTTTGTACCATCCCACCCGGGGATGTCCGCTTACCCCACTTCCCTGACAACTGGGGAAAAGACACACACCTCCGGGAGGTGACCTCCCCCAACACTGACAAAGAAACCTTCAGAAATTGTTAAAACCTTCTGAGGGGCTGCAGGCTCCAGATTGTGTCACATGGCTTTGCCACCCCCCCCCCCCATCTAAGTTGTGCGCCCCCCCCTCCCCCAAAGCCCCCTGACCACCCGCTCCGCCCTGCATGCTATGCCCGGCTGCTAAGCTCCTTTCCCATTACAGCACTCTATACTGTTCCTCCTCCACAGGGCTGAAATCACATTCCTTTACAACACAGCCACGATCTGCACAGGATGTATCTGCCTACTGGAACTACACTGCCGTTCTGACCTGAGAATTTCACAGGTCAGAAGGACAACATAAAAGCCAGATACACCCTGAGAAGGCTGACAGACTGTGTGTAAAGGAATGTGATTTCAGCCCTGTGTAGTGTGTGTGTGTGTGTGTGTGTGTGTGTGTTGGGGGGGGGACTGTATACATTGCTGGGATCGGAAAGGAGCTCTGCCAAATGACCTGCCAGCGGTGATCCCTGTCCTCTGATTCTCCAGTGGTGATCCCTGTCCTCTGATTCTCCAGTGGTGATCCCTGTCCTCTGATTCTCCAGTGGTGATCCCTGTCCTCTGATGTAAGGAGGAACTCTGGGAACGCAAAACTCTTAAGCCACTTTGATTATCTTGGAGTGCGGTGGATGCATCTGCACGCACGGTGGAAGTGGTGGGGGGGGCATGTCAACTTTTGCATCGGGGGCCCACAAGCTACGCCTCTGGTGTGTAGGGTGGAGATGGTGGTGGATACAGATGAATGAGATGGAAATGATATCACAGCTGGTTGGTGATGATATAGTCAGGAGATGATGGGAGTAGTAGTATGGTGGTGGATACAGATTGAAATGATATCACAGCTGGTTGGTGATGATATACTCAGGAGATGATGGGAGAAGTAGTAGGGTGGGAATGGTGGTGGATACAGATGGAAATGATATCACAGCTGGTTGGTGATATACTCGGGAGAGGATGGGAGTAGTAGTATGGTGTGTAGGGTGGGAATGGTGGTGGATACAGATGAATGAGAGGGAAATGATATCACAGCTGGTTGGTGAATATATATACTCAGGAGATGATGGGAGTAGTAGTATGGTGGTGAATACAGATGGAAATGATATCACAGCTGGTTGGTGATATACTCGAGAGATGATGGGAGTAGTAGTAGGGTGGGGATGGTGGTGGATACAGATTGAAATGATATCACAGCTGGTTGGTGATATACTCGGGAGATGATGGGAGTAGTAGTATGGTGTGTAGGGTGGGGATGGTGGTAGATACAGATGAATGAGAGGGAAATTATATCACAGCTGGTTCATGATGATATACTCAGGAGATGATGGGAGTAGTAGTAGGGTGGGGAAGGTGGTGGATACAGATGGAAATTATATCACAGCTGGTTGGTGATGATATACTCGGGAGATGATGGGAGTAGTAGTAGGGTGGGAATGGTGGTGGATACAGATGGAAATTATATCACAGCTGGTTGGTGATATATTTGGGAGATGTTGGGAGTAGTAGTAGGGTGGGGATGGTGGTGGATACAGATGGAAATGATATCACAGCTGGTTGGTGATATACTCAGGAGATGATGGGAGTAATAGTATGGTGTGTAGGGTGGGGATGGTGGTGGATACAGATGAATGATGATATACTCGGGAGATGATGGGAGTAATAGTATATTGTGTAGGGTGGGGATGGTGGTGGATACAGATGAATGATGATATACTCTGGAGATGATGGGAGTAATAGTATATTGTGTAGGGTGGGGATGGTGGTGGATACAGATGAATGATGATATACTCGGGAGATGATGGGAGTAATAGTATATTGTGTAGGGTGTGGATGGTGGTGGATACAGATGAATGATGATGTACTCTGGAGATGATGAGAGCAATAGTATATTGTGTAGGGTGGGGATGGTGGTGGATACAGATGAATGATGATATACTCTGGAGATGATGGGAGTAATAGTATGGTGTGTAGGGTGTGGATGGTGGTGGATACAGATGAATGATGATATACTCTGGAGACGAGCGGACTTGCGTAGTGTACAGCGCTGACGTCTGCTCAGCTGTCGGGTTTCGCACACACAGCTATGAATTGTGAGTCACACACAGACCCCGCTGTGGACTAATAAGGAAAGAGCTGAGCCTGTGATCATCATTGAAGGCTGTGAGCTTAGGGACCCTTCCATACCCCCGAGGCAAACACTGAGCGTCAGTGCTGGGTCCCAGATCCCATTAGAGTGTAAGCTCCTCTGGTACAGAGACTGATGTGACTGGCTCAGTGTTCTCTGTACAGCACTGCGGTATATGTCAGAGCTATATAAATGGAGGAACTTGGTGTTGAAGGGTAGTAGTGGATCAGGGCTGGGCTGGGGTTGTACACATGTTGGTGTTTCGCACATTGGAATGGCGGAGAGCTGCACCCCTGACATTCCTGTCTTATCAGCAGTGCCACCACCCGCCTGTCACCTGGAGGCAAAGTGCAGCTGCATTCCTCACACAGGGACTTCTGACATCGGCACTGTATATGGGATACGGACATTCCACCATGCAGAGATTAGAAGAATGCTCGCTATGCCTTTGATTGCAGTTCACATTATATTACTGCCATATTTCTGATATTTCATGTTGTAAATGGAGAAAATTGCAGCAAACATATTGGGAGCAATCATTAACATAACCCCCCCTCCCTCCCATTGAGAGGGCTTTTACATGACCCCCCCCCCCCCTATATGGAGGGGTCTCTCCTATGTCACCACTCCCCCTTCCATGGAGAGGTCTTTTAGGTCAAGCCCCCCCCATGGAGAGGGCTTTTACATGACCCCCCCCCCCCCATATGGAGGGGTCTCTCCTATGTCACCACCCCCCCTTCCATGGAGAGGTCTTTTAGGTCAACCCCCCCCCCCCCCCAATGGAGAGGGCTTTTACATGACCCCCCTGCCCCATATGGAGGGGTCTCTCCTATGTGACCACTCCCCCTTCCATGGAGAGGTCTTTTAGGTCAACCCCCCCCCCATGGAGAGGGCTTTTACATGACCCCCCCCCAATGGGGAGGTCTTTTACATGACCCCCCCCCCCCAATGGGGAGGTCTTCTACTTCACCCCTCCCCCTTTCCCCCTCATGCAGAGGTCTCTTGCATCACCCCCCCGTTTCCTTCACATGCAGAGGTCTCTAACTTCACCCCCCTTCTCCCCCCCCCCCCCCCCCCGTGGAAAGGTCTCTTGCATGATCCCCCCCCCCCCCATGGAGAGGTCCTTTACGTTTCCCCCACCCCCAATGCAGAGGTCTCTTGCGTTCCCCCCCCCTTCCCTCACATGCAGAGGTCTCTTGCGTTCCCCCCCCCTTCCCTCACATGCAGAGGTCTCTTACGTGAATCCCTCCCACGCCCCAACCCCCCCCAATGGAGAGGTCCTTTACCGTACCTTCACCCTCCAATGGAGAGGTCTCTTACATCACCCCCCTTCACTCACATGCAGCGGTCTCTTACGCCCCCCCCCCACATGCAGAGGTTTTTTACGTGAATCCCTCCCCCACCCCCCCATGAAGAGGTCTCTTACGTCACCCCCCCTTCCCTCACATGCAGAGGTCTCTTACGTCACCCTCCCCTTCCCTCACATGCAGAGGTCTCTTACGTCACCCCCCCCTTCCCTCACATGCAGGGGTCTCTTACGTCACCCTGTCACCCCCCCCCTTCCCTCACATGCAGAGGTCTCTTACGTCACCCCCCCCTTCCCTCACATGCAGGGGTCTCTTACGTGAATCCCCTCCCCCCCCCGATGGAGAGGTCTCTTATATGTGACCCTGACCCCCCCCCCCCATGGAGAGGTCCTTTACGCTACCTCCCCCATGATGGAGAGGTCTATTATGTGACCCCAACCCCCCCCCTTTACCCCGCGATGGAGAGGCCTCTTATATGACCCCCCTATTTCCCAGCATAGAGAAGCCTCTTACTTGGGTGTGTTTAGGACTACAAGATCTATATATTATATGGAGAGGGGGATGTGTTCTGTAGGGTGACAACGCTGCTGCTCCATAGATGCAGTATAATGAGCGTTGTCATCGTAGGACAGGAAGTGTATTGCTGGCAGGATCACTATGTAAAAATAAAGGGGAAGAGAAGTCTGAAAAGAGAAAAGGAATGCAGCCACTTTACCCAAGCTGCAATAAAGGACATCTTTGTTCTTAGGCTTGGATAATACTTTAAGCTGCCAAATGCTCCCCTGCAAATCGGTCGTGGAATGTGAAACTCTGGCTGATCTTCTTATATCCGTCAGTCATGGTTCTAATTATTAAAGGAGAAGGTGGGGAGATTTCATTCAGGAATTGATCTCGGCACCCAGCGCTGCACAGGATGGCCGGGGATTTGTCTTGTTGCTTTTGGCACCTCTGTCTGATAAGTCTGTCAGTCCCGGCAGCCGTGTGCAGGAATTCTCTCCCTGATCTCCCCGATCTCCTCTGTCATCAATCTGGGTGGTCTCCAGCTAGATATGTCACATAAGGGCCCTGTCCGCACCCCTTGCCGTTCCACCTCTGCGACATTTCTTTCACTAAATTCTTCCCTTATTTTGGTCTTTGTTGCAGATTTATATTTTTGAAGTAAAAAAATTATTTTATTCCTTTTTTAAAAACATTATATGTACATATTAATAGATGAAAGTGAGACTGTATGGGAGGACTGAGCTGCTTAGTGAGGGGACTGGACGGGAGGACTAAGCTGCTGGGTGAGGGGACTGGACGGGAGGACTAAGCTGCTGGGTGAGGGGACTGGACGGGAGGACTGAGCCGCTGGGAGAGGGGACTGGACGGGAGGACTGAGCTGCTGGGTGAGGGGACTGGACGGGAGGACTGAGCCGCTGGGAGAGGGGACTGGACGGGAGGACTGAGCTGCTGGGTGAGGGGACTGGACGGGAGGGCTGAGCTGCTTAGTGAGGGGACTGGACGGGAGGACTGAGCTGCTGGGTGAGGGGACTGGATGGGAGGACTGAGCTGCTTAGTGAGGGGACTGGATGGGAGGACTGAGCTGCTGGGTGAGGGGACTGGATGGGAGGGCTGAGCTGCTGGGTGAGGGGACTGGACGGGAGGGCTGAGCTGCTGGGTGAGGGGACTGGACGGGAGGACTGAGCTGCTGGGTAAGGGGACTGAGCTGCTGGTTGAGGGGACTGGACGGGAGGACTGAGCTGCTGGGTGAGGGGACTGGATGGGAGGGCTAAGCTGCTGGGTGAGGGGACTGGACGGGAGGGCTGAGCTGCTGGGTGAGGGGACTGAGCTGCTGGTTGAGGGGACTGGACGGGAGGACTGAGCTGCTGGGTGAGGGGACTGGATGGGAGGGCTAAGCTGCTGGGTGAGGGGACTGGACGGGAGGGCTGAGCTGCTGGGTGAGGGGACTGAGCTGCTGGTTGAGGGGACTGGACGGGAGGACTGAGCTGCTGGGTGAGGGGACTGGACGGGAGGGCTGAGCTGCTGGGTGAGGGGATTGGATGGGAGGACTGAGCTGCTGGGTGAGGGGACTGGACGGGAGGGCTGAGCTGCTGGGTGAGGGGACTGGACGGGAGGACTGAGCTGCTGGGTGAGGGGACTGGACGGGAGGGCTGAGCTTCTGGGTGAGGGGACTGGGACGGGAGGGCTAAGTTGCTGAATCTGTTACCTCCATAGTAACCTTTACACCAGTCAGTGACGTCATCAGGTATAGCTAATTGAAGGACACTTGATTGGTTGAAGGATGGAGTTGGAGTTGAGGGCGTTGTGCTGATTTTGTCGCTCTTCTTGCAGGTGCGCCATCGCCAGTCCGGACAGATCATGGTGCTGAAGATGAACAAGATGATGAGCAACCGTGCCAATATGCTGCGGGAGGTTCAGCTAATGAACCGACTCTGTCACCCCAATATCCTCGGGTAGGTGCTCCACCCATATACTGTCACACCCACGTCCTAAATTAGGTTTACCTCTACAGTATATCCACTCACCTCAGCACATTAGGATTGGTGTACCCCCATATTCTGTGACTCCTACATCGTAAGTCAGCCATACCCCTATGTTTTTAAAACCTTGAGGTAGGTCAGCTCCAATCTTCTGTTTCTACCGATGTAGGTGTACCCCCATATCCTCTCCCCCTTGAGATAGGTTTAGCCCCCCATATCCTGTCCCTCTTGATAGGTGTACCCCCATATCCTCTCCCCCTTGATATAGGCAGACCCCCTTGAGTTAGGTGTATCCCCATATCCTGTCCGTCTTGAGATAGGTGTACCCCTTATCCTCTCCTCCCTTGAGATGGGTTTAACCCCCCATATCAGGACCCCCTTGAGTTAGGTGTTCCCCCATATCCTCTCCCCCTGGAGTTAGGTGTGCCCCCATAGCCTGTCCCCCTTGAGGTAGGTTTATCCCCATGTCTAGTATAAGATGTACCTCCATTTCCTCTCTGACTCTCAGTCTCTCTGTCTATTTTTCAGGTTCATGGGGGTGTGTGTGCATCAGGGTCAGCTTCATGCCCTGACAGAGGTGAGTACTCCACCCTCAATACTGATCATTGCTGGAGACATTTCTACCCGTGTGAGGTCACATTGCATGGAGATCTGTAGCTGTGTGTGGTCACATTGTATGGCGATCTGTCCTGACTGATGATGTGTGTTTGCAGTACATCAATGGCGGGAACCTGGAGCAGTTACTGCAGAGTTCGGAGCCCCTCTCCTGGTCTGTACGGGTGAAGCTGAGCCTGGACATTGCTCGGGGTCTGCGCTATCTGCACTCTAAAGGGGTCTTTCATCGTGATCTCACCACCAAGGTAATCCCCAGGCTGTGTGTTTTGTGGAAGTTCCATCGTTCTTTGTCTGAAGGAATGTGGCTCTTCCAACCGTACAATCTGCATCTTCCTGGTCGCCCAATCGCAGCTCTGGATGACATCTTATTTATTTTCTATTCATTTGGGTCTTCTGGGGGCCCCAAACCTCAAGATCTCTGTGTAGTCCAACCAGTCCAGTCCAATTGTATCATGTGTGGTCCAATCAGTGGCACTCTGGGTAGATGCTGGGCTGAATTATCTAATGTATGCCTTGCTCAATGGTACCCCGGGTGAATGTTGGGCTTGATTTATGTAATGTGTGGCCTCCTCAGTGGTACCCTGGGTAGATGTTGGACTTGCTTATAAAATGTGTGGCCCACTCAATGGTAACCTAGGTGGATGGCGGGCTTAATTATATAATGGGTTGCCAACACAGTGGTATGCTGATTAGATTCTGAGCTTATGTGTGGCCTGCTTAGTGGTACAATGGGTAGATGCTGGGCTTGATTGTATACTATGTAATACACTGGGTAGATGCTGGGCTTAATTATATAATGTATGGTACACTGGGTAGATGCTGGGCTTGATTACATAATGCGTGGTACACTGAGCAGATGCTGGGCTTGATTATATAATGTATGGTACACTGGGTAGATGCTGGGCTTGATTATATAATGTGTGGTACACCTGGCTAGATGCCGGGCTTGATTACATAATGTGTGGTACCCTGGGTAGATGCTGGGCTTGATTATATAATGTGTGGTACACTGGGTAGATGCTGGGCTTGATTATATAATGTATTGTACACTGGGTAGATGCTGGGCTTGATTATATAATGTATTGTACCCTGGGTAGATGCTGGGCTTGATTATATAATGTGTGGTACCCTGGGTAGATGCCGGGAGTGATTACATAATGTGTGGTACCCTGGGTAGATGCTGGGCTTGATTATATAATGTATTGTACACTGGGTAGATGCTGGGCTTGATTATATAATGTATTGTACACTGGGTAGATGCTGGGCTTGATTATATAATGTGTGGTACCCTTGGTAGATGCTGGGCTTGATTATATAATGTATTGTACCCTGGGTAGATGCTGGGCTTGATTATATAATGTGTGGTACCCTTGGTAGATGCTGGGCTTGATTATATAATGTGTGGTACCCTTGGTAGATGCTGGGCTTGATTTATATAATGTGTGGTACCCTTGGTAGATGCTGGGCTTTATTATATAATGTGCGGTACACTGGGCAGATGCTGGGCTTGATTATATAATGTGTGTCCTGCTTAGTGGTGCGCTGTATATAATGTGGGGCCCACTCACTGATAACCTAGGTGGATGCTGGGCTTGATTATATAATGTGTGGCCTGCACCGTTGTACCCTGGGTAGATACAGGGCTTGATTATATAATGTGTGGTACCCTTGGTAGATGCTGGGCTTGATTTATATAAATCCTTTGACATTTGTCCCGAGACCCCATGACCCTGGGCCACACACCCATTCGACATTAGACATATTGGACCAACCTGCTGTGTGTTCGGTACATGAGACGTAATATTCACATGTATGGTGACAACCTCCCTGTCTTTCCTAGAACTGCCTGGTGAGATACGATGACAGCGGATACACCGCCGTGGTGGGAGATTTTGGATTGGCTGAGAAGATACCTGACCGCAGGTGAGACCCCGGGGTCATGTGACCATAAGCTGCTTATCCTGGGGAGCCGTTTATCTTCTAGGAATCTGAAGCGGCGGCCTCCGTTTTCTCTATGTGCACATGTTGTGCGGAGTTCCCCATGTGCCCATGTGCTCCTCACTTGGCAGATATTGGCAATATTGGAACATTAAAATTCAGAATTTTTCAATTTAATTACATTATTTTATTTGTATTACTTATTATGTACTGCTGCTTATATTTTGATTACAGTTTATTTTTATTTGATTATTATTATTTGTGTTTTCTATTATATATTTTATGTATTTAATTTTATTTTTTTTATTGCAATTTATTTCACTTTTAATGATGATGAAGATTATCATCATCATTTTTAATTTGACTTTTTTTTATATGTATTTTATTGCATTCATTACAATTTAATCGTAACATATTCTTTTTAATTATGTTTATAATTTTTTTTATTTTGTCTTATTTTGCATATTTATTTTGAGTTCAATACAATTTAAGTACATTTTATATCCTTTTGATTTTTTTTAATTATTATTGTTGTTTTGGACGTTGTATCTGTAGTTATATATTTTCTGTAGTTTTGTTTTTTATTATTTAGTTACATGATTTTATTTTCATTATTTATTTATTTATTGTTTTTGCAAATACATTTTTGTATTCAATATATATATTTTTTTTAATTTTATATATATATATTTTTTTTAATTTAATTTTGCATTGTATTTCATCTATGTTCTATTTTGTTTAAATAGTTAATTACAAGTGCTGGCATGGATCATAAAAGACTGGCACCACCCCCGGGCCATGGCAGCGCAGATGGTCCCCCATAGACATGTTAAACGTTTCAGTAACAGAAGTGAGAAATATTTTTGCCGACCCAGCACCTTTTTACGTCCTGCAGTTTGTTCTTTGTCCCCGTGTAGCGTGTCACCTTTTTTTTTTTCTTTTTTTTTTTTATTCAGTCTCCAGTGCACTTCAGATTCCCATTGCAGATTTTTCTTTCGGATTTTAAAAACCTTGTTGTCCTCCTACTGCAGGGAACACATTACATGTATTTTTTTTTTTTTTTATAAATTATATTATAAATTATTTTATATATAAAAAAAAAAAAAAATTACATGTAATAAAGTATTAATATATACAAAGCTGCATTAATCTGTGTTGATTTATCTGCCCGGAGTTCCCCTTTAAATCCTGATCTGAGGGGCATCGCCGGGATCTGGTGTCACCCTCCGGTCTGCGGATCACATATCTGACTGATTAATAATTACTGAGTTTAACACGAGTCCCTGACCTCTGCACCGCCGTCACACACTGCGTCCCCGGGGAGATCCGAGGTAACATTAGAAGGGTGGATTGTACGGGGAGTAGTAGACGCACGGAGACAACCACAGGGGAACCCTCCCTTTCCATAACAATGTATACACGAGACACATTCCTTCTGTTATTTCATTTTATGTTTTTATTACCTCCTTATTATCTCAGCTCCATAATATCAGCTGTGCTGATCATATGAAAACGTCTATGGTGAAATTTATAGTTTATGGCTCTGCCCCTCCCACAATACTGAGATTTCCTGCAGTAGTTTGTGTCTCTGCCCCTCCCACGATGGTTAGAATTCCCTTCAGTAGTTTGTGTCTCTGCCCCTCCCACAATACTGAGATTTCCTCCCAGTAGTCTCTGCCCCTCCCACAATACTGAGATTTCCTCCCAGTAGTTGTCTCTGCCCCTCCCACGAAGGTGAGAATTCCCTTCAGTAGTTTGTGTCTCTGCCCCTCCCACGAAGGTGAGAATTCCCTTCAGTAGTTTGTGTCTCTGCCCCTCCCACGATGGTTAGAATTTCCTTCAGCAGTTTGTGTCTCTGCCCCTCCCACGATGGTTAGAATTTCCTTCAGCAGTTTGTGTCTCTGCCCCTCCCACGATGGTTAGAATTTCCTTCAGCAGTTTGTGTCTCTGCCCCTCCCACAATGGTGAGAATTCCCTTCAGTAGTTTGTGTCTCTGCCCCTCCCACAATACTGAGATTTCCTGCAGTAGTTTGTGGCTCTGCCCCTCCCGCAATGGTTAGAATTCCCATCAGCAGTTTGTGTCTCTGCCCCTCCCACAATACTACGATTTCCTCCCAGTAGTTGTCTCTGCCCCTCCCACAATGGTGAGAATTCCCTTCAGTAGTTTGTGTCTCTGCCCCTCCCACAATACTGAGATTTCCTCCCAGTAGTTGTCTCTGCCCCTCCCACAATGGTTAGAATTCCCTTCAGCAGTTTGTGTCTCTGCCCCTCCCACAATGGTGAGATTTCCTCCCAGTAGTTGTCTCTGCCCCTCCCACAATGGTGAGATTTCCTCCCAGTAGTTGTCTCTGCCCCTCCCACAATGGTTAGAATTCCCTTCAGCAGTTTGTGTCTCTGCCCCTCCCACAATGGTGAGATTTCCTCCCAGTAGTTGTCTCTGCCCCTCCCACGATGGTGAGAATTCCCTTCAGTAGTTTGTATTGCTGGGGAAAAAATTGTTTTGAATCGAGTTGAGAGGTCAAATCGATTCAAAATTTCAGCAAATCCTTTATTCTATATGATATAGAAATACGTGTATCAAAGTATTCTATGTATCTTATTTTCCTTTTATTTTTTTATTTTTATTTTTATTTTTTTTGTTCGCTTTGTTATGTAACCTGTTAAAAACCTGAAAATCAATAAAAATTATTGAATTAAGAAAAAAAAAAATTTCAACAAATCGTTCTTTTTTTTTTTTTTGTTCACCGCGCCGGTCCTGAGGAGATTCGGCTTCGGCCTAGTCCGCGATGTTGGACGTCGCGGACTAGGCCGAAGCTGCGGCCTCGTCTAAAAACTGCTGCCCGCAGCTCCTCAGGACCGGCGCAGCGTTTTTTGAGAAAATCGCCCAGCTCTAGTAGTTTGTGTCTCCCCCCCCCACAATGGTGAGAATTCCTTCCAGTGGTTTTTGTCTCTCCCCCTCCCACGATGGCGAGAATTCGCTTCAGTAGTTTGTGTCTCTGCCCCTCCCACAATGGGGCGATTATCCTGCAGTAATTTGTGTCTCTGCCCCTCCCACAGTGGTGAGGGCCTCATTGGCACCTAGACTGGTAATTGATCTGTTTATTCAATGTTGAGGAGAATCCCTCCAGATGAGTGCCACCACCATTTGGTGGAACTGGAAATGTTGGTGGGTGAATCCGTTCATGGGAGTCCCAGAAATATACAAGATGGCAGCAATGGGGTCCATCTGCCAGCCATCAGACACACCCGAAGTCTTGGTTTCGGGGGGGGGGGGGGGTGTTTCCCTTTTTATGAACCATGTAAGCCTTTGTGTGGTGTGAAGGTGCTGTGATTGTGTACGGCCTCCCCTCATCTTCCCGGCCTCTCTCTTCCAGTCAGACTGAGCCGCTCACAGTGGTTGGGTCCCCGTATTGGATGGCCCCCGAGGTGCTGCGAGGTGACCTGTACAACGAGAAGGTAATCTTTCTGTATTTATAACATCAGTAGACCAGAAGCCGAGTATGACCTCCACTCACCTGCTCTCCCTCTCCTCCTCCAGGCCGATGTCTTCTCTTTTGGGATCGTATTGTGTGAGATAATCGCCCGGATTCCAGCCGATCCCGACTATCTTCCCCGAACAGAGGTGAGTCACGCACAAGGTGTCTCCACCGGGGCGGGTCTCTGTAGATACCTATCCATACTCATCACCAGGCTCCTGTCCTACCGACTATACCTAGATCACCGGGCTCCTGTCCTCTTGTCCATGCCTAGATCACCGGGCTCCTGTCCTCCGATCCATAGCTAGATCGCCAGGCTCCTGTCCTCCGGTCCATAGCTGGATCGCCAGGCTCCTGTCCTCCGGTCCATAGCTGGATCGCCAGGCTCCTGTCCTCCGGTCCATAGCTGGATCGCCAGGCTCCTGTCCTCCGGTCCATAGCTGGATCGCCAGGCTCCTGTCCTCCGGTCCATAGCTGGATCGCCAGGCTCCTGTCCTCCGGTCCATAGCTGGATCGCCAGGCTCCTGTCCTCCGGTCCATAGCTGGATCGCCAGGCTCCTGTCCTCCGGTCCATAGCTGGATCGCCAGGCTCCTGTCCTCCGGTCCATAGCTGGATCGCCAGGCTCCTGTCCTCCGGTCCATAGCTGGATCGCCAGGCTCCTGTCCTCCGGTCCATAGCTGGATCGCCAGGCTCCTGTCCTCCGGTCCATAGCTGGATCGCCAGGCTCCTGTCCTCCGGTCCATAGCTGGATCGCCAGGCTCCTGTCCTCCGGTCCATAGCTGGATCGCCAGGCTCCTGTCCTCCGGTCCATAGCAAGATTGCCAGGCTCCTGTCCTCCGGTCCATAGCAAGATTGCCAGGCTCCTGTCCTCCGGTCCATAGCAAGATCGCCAGGCTCCTGTCCTCCGGTCCATAGCTAGATCGCCAGGCTCCTGTCCTCCGGTCCATAGCTAGATCGCCAGGCTCCTGTCCTCCGGTCCATAGCTAGATCGCCAGGCTCCTGTCCTCCGGTCCATAGCTAGATCGCCAGGCTCCTGTCCTCCGGTCCATAGCTAGATCGCCAGGCTCCTGTCCTCCGGTCCATAGCTAGATCGCCAGGCTCCTGTCCTCCGGTCCATAGCTAGATCGCCAGGCTCCTGTCCTCCGGTCCATAGCTAGATCGCCAGGCTCCTGTCCTCCGGTCCATAGCTAGATCGCCAGGCTCCTGTCCTCCGGTCCATAGCTAGATCGCCAGGCTCCTGTCCTCCGGTCCATAGCTAGATCGCCAGGCTCCTGTCCTCCGGTCCATAGCTAGATCGCCAGGCTCCTGTCCTCCGGTCCATAGCTAGATCGCCAGGCTCCTGTCCTCCGGTCCATAGCTAGATCGCCAGGCTCCGGTCCTCCGGTCCATAGCTAGATCGCCAGGCTCCTGTCCTCCGGTCCATAGCTAGATCGCCAGGCTCCTGTCCTCCGGTCCATAGCTAGATCGCCAGGCTCCTGTCCTCCGGTCCATAGCTAGATCGCCAGGCTCCTGTCCTCCGGTCCATAGCTAGATCGCCAGGCTCCTGTCCTCCGGTCCATAGCTAGATCGCCAGGCTCCTGTCCTCCGGTCCATAGCTAGATCGCCAGGCTCCTGTCCTCCGGTCCATAGCTAGATCGCCAGGCTCCTGTCCTCCGGTCCATAGCTAGATCGCCAGGCTCCTGTCCTCCGGTCCATAGCTAGATCGCCAGGCTCCTGTCCTCCGGTCCGTACCTACAAAGGCAAGCATGGGGCCAAGGACTGGTCATCAGTATTATCTGTGGTCTCCCTGCAACTGATCTTTACCCTATTACTGACTTACCATGCCTTGTGGTGTGTGTCTATTAATGTGTAGATGGGCAGGGCTTTGCTGCTTCATATCAGAGCTGCCCTCCTTTATGGGGAAATATTCAGAAGCAGCCGTAGAGGTGTAGGAAGTACAGGTTTTTGATTGAATGAATCAGAAGCAGGGAAATCCTTGCACTGCAGGTCCTCGGGTACAAATTCCTCTCCAACAAGGAGAACAGTGAGCCAGACAGTATTGACATCACCAATCATTTCATTTTATATATGGTGAGGTTGGTAGTCAGCTGCAACCAGTGAAGCAATCGCCAGGCTCCTGTCCTCCGGTCCATAGCTAGATCGCCAGGCTCCTGTCCTCCGGTCCATAGCTAGATCGCCAGGCTCCTGTCCTCCGGTCCATAGCTAGATCGCCAGGCTCCTGTCCTCCGGTCCATAGCTAGATCGCCAGGCTCCTGTCCTCCGGTCCATAGCTAGATCGCCAGGCTCCTGTCCTCCGGTCCGTACCTACAAAGGCAAGCATGGGGCCAAGGACTGGTCATCAGTATTATCTGTGGTCTCCCTGCAACTGATCTTTACCCTATTACTGACTTACCATGCCTTGTGGTGTGTGTCTATTAATGTGTAGATGGGCAGGGCTTTGCTGCTTCATATCAGAGCTGCCCTCCTTTATGGGGAAATATTCAGAAGCAGCCGTAGAGGTGTAGGAAGTACAGGTTTTTGATTGAATGAATCAGAAGCAGGGAAATCCTTGCACTGCAGGTCCTCGGGTACAAATTCCTCTCCAACAAGGAGAACAGTGAGCCAGACAGTATTGACATCACCAATCATTTCATTTTATATATGGTGAGGTTGGTAGTCAGCTGCAACCAGTGAAGCAATTACACAACCCTTAGGGGATGCTCCTGTTTGGCTTCCTTCCCTCTAAGTGATGGCTTGCTGACACATGGCCCATGTGTTGTGCCGTTTGTTCTTTCATCTCATTGTGTCTCTCTCTGCAGGATTTTGGTCTGGACATCAAGTCGTTTCGGGAACTCGTTGAGCCGGACTGTCCCCCTGCCTTCCTCCAGCTGGCCTTCCAATGTTGTTGGGTAAAAACACCTCCATAACTCTAAAGTGTGATGATATGAGGGGAGCTGTACCTGGATATGTCATTGTAGCACCTTACAGGACATAGAAGGAAACCCGTACTGTAATGGTCTAGTGGCCTTTAAGGGAACCTGTCACCAGACCATTCATTTCAACAATCTTCCCATAAAATCATAAGATTTTATGTATTTTCTGCCTAGTCCTTTACCTGTTCAAACCTCCCTTGTGTAGACATCCAAAAGCCCTGAGTGCCGCCATCTTGGATGTGATGTCAGCAGCCTCAGAGTTGACACTCTAGAGCAGCCTTTCTCAACCTTTCTACCGTAGGGGAACCCCTAAAATGATTTTAAGGTCTTCAGAAAACCAAACAATTGGGGTTAATGGGGAAAAATGCCAGTTACGTTGGTGGTCAGTTGTAAGTTGGCTTTGGCCCCAGAAGTTTGTAGGCCCCATCCAATAAAAGGTCATACTGCCACAGCTTGAGGAGCCCTAGCATGGCTGCTCTATATTATTCCCTTTCACTCCTCTGTGGTGGATCAGTTTCCAGAGGCCAGTTAACAGGTGGCTCGGAGGCAACGTGTTGCCTCCTTACTTTCTGTTTTAACATTGAAAGACCAAACCACTGTGCTGTGACCGCATGCATGGCGGTTGCGGTTCGGCCCCCTTCATTTAAATTGGGTTTAATGCTTGGCATGAGTTGCGTACAGCCCTGAGTAGCTGCATGTTCCTCTTTAGGTGGGTGATTCCTTGTGGTATTGGGCAGTAAGACTGCAGCTCAACCACCTGTTTTGATCGCCCCCTGGTTGCCCGAGTGAACAAGTCGAACAAATCAACAGCAAACATTCTCCATACTGGGATAGCAGGCTTTCCAATCCCCAAGGCCACAAAGCAGCACAATATCATATTGCCCCTCCAACATGCTTTACAGTTGTGATACATTTTTGAATATTTCCCTGCCCCCCACAGTACATTGTCCGAGAAACATTGGGTCCCCTTCCCCACAGAACATTGAGCAGAAATGGGTCCCTTGCCCCAGAGAACATTGTTCCAGAAGAATCGGGTTCTCTCCCCCTCATAATATTGTCCCATAAGAATTGGGCCCCCTTACCCACAAGACGTTGTCCCAAAAGAATTGGATCCCAACCCAATTCTTTTTCATTGAGAGCATTGTTTCAGAAGAATTGGGTCCCCTTCCCCACAGAATGTTGTCCCATAAAAATTGCGTCACCTCCCTCCACAGAACATTGTCCCAGAAGAATTGGGTCCCATTCCCCACAGATTGTTGTCCCATAAGAATTGGGTCCCCTTCCCCGCAGAACGTTGTCCCAGAAGAATTGGATCCCAACCCTCCAGAGATCATTGTTTTAGAAGAATTGGGTCCCCTTCCCTACAGAACGTTGTCCCATAAGAATTGGGTCCCCTTACCCACAGAACATTGTCCCAGAAGAATTGGGTCCTGTCCCTCCACAGATTATTATCTCAGAATTGGGTCATGTCCTTCCACAGATTATTATCTCAGAATTGGGTCATGTCCTTCCACAGATCATTGTCTCAGAATTGGGTCCCCTCCCTCCACAGATCATTGTCTCAGAATTGGGTCCCCTCCCTCCACAGATCATTGTCTCAGAAGAATAGGGTCCCCTATCCTACAGAACATTGTTCCAGAAAAATTGGGTCCCCTGTCCCAGAAAACAATGTCCCAGAAGAATTGGGTCCTGTCCCTCCACAGGTTATTGTTTCAAAATTGGGTCCCGTCCCTCCACAGATCATTGTCTCAGAATTGGGTCCTGTCCATCCACAGATCATTGTCTGGGAAAAATAGGGTTCCCGATGCTACAGAACATTGTCCCATAAGAATTGGGTCCCATTACCCACAGAACGTTGTGCCAGAAGAATTGGATCCCAACCCTCAAGAGATCATTGTTTCAGAAGAATTGGGTCCCCTTCCCCACAGAACGTTGTCCCAGAAAAATTGGGTCCCCTCCCTCCACAGATCCTTGTCTCAGAAGAATTGGGTCCCCTATCCTACAGAACATTGTTCCAGAAAAATGGGGCCCTCTGCCCCAGAAACAATGTCCCAGAGGAATTGGGTCATGTCCCTCCACAGATCATTGTCTCAGAATTGGGTCCCGTCCCTCCACAGATCATTGTCTCAGAATTGGGTCCCGTCCCTCCACAGATCATTGTCTCAGAATTGGGTCCCCTCCCTCCACAGATCCTTGTCTCATAAGAATTGGGTCCCCTATCCTACAGAACATTGTTCCAGAAAAATGGGGTCCCCTGCCCCAGAAAACAATGTCCCAGAAGAATTGGGTCCTGTCCCTCCACAGATCATTGTCTCAGAATTGGGTCCCGTTCCTCCACAGATCATTTTCTCAGAATTGGGTCCTGTCTCAGAAAAATAGGGTCCCCGATGCTACAGAACATTGTCCCAGCAGAAATGGGTCCCCTCACAGCTCCCAGCACACTGACTGAGCTGTCAGATGACATGTCTTGCTCCTGATCATATGACCTCTGTGAGAACCAATCACAGCAGTCGCATGAGATAGAAGCCATGCCACCTTCTGGCATTAAAGCCCACCAGGCAACGTAAAGGGGTTAAATTTGGTCTTGTGTAATCAGTCAGGAGTGGTTCTCTTTATATGTTCTATTGAAGGTGACACTTTTTTTCTGTTCACCCATAGATGGCGCCCGACTCCAGGCCGTCCTTCTGTGAGGTGAGTCAGCGACTTGAAGACATCCTGGAGGGGATGGATGTGACGAAGACTCCACACAGAAGCCAGATGGAGGTGTCGGAGTTGATAACCCCGGGCAGTTGTGAGTATGAAGATATGGGTGGATAACGGCTCCTGACTGGTCTCTCATCAATATGCCGTGTCAGTGAAGGGAACTGGCTTTACATTTTTATATAATACAAGTATAAAAATCAAAGAAGTTTTGTTTCCTCAGATGAACAGCTCTTACAATGAAGAACCCTTTCGATACATATGCAAAAATTGTTTCATTCTCATCCATTGAAGGACACAAATTCAGAAACTGTCGGGTTATACTGCCGCCTACAGGGGAATTTGGAAACTGGCAAACCAAAAAAATCTCTAGCGCATCCCATTATAAGCCCTCCTTCTCCCAGCATACCATTTCTGCTAGTGTCTGGGGAAGTTCTTCTTTTCTTCAGCTCTGCTGGGAAACATGTAACATACCCTTTTTGGCTTTTTTTTTTTCTTCAGTTTCATTTATGATCTCTTCTACTATTGAGTCCTCCATCTTATCACTGCTTGAGCTGCTCTCTACACGGGTATCTAAATCGGTCTTTCCCAAGCCTGGCTTTGGTGTGCCATACCAGAACCCCATTGGACTTGGCGTTTATGGGTCTAGTTCAGAAGTGGCCTTTTGAGTCCTGGGTTTCCAAACTCCCAAGAACTGGTGGAAGTTAGCTGAGGAGCACTTTCCAGGTCCAGAGCTGTGGCATTTTCCTCAGCGCTTGCCCCTAACTCTGAAGGTTGAGCGGTGGAAGCTGCCCCATTAGTTGCATTGCTGGGTGCCTTTTCAAATTCCCCGCTACTGTTCTTTAATCTATGGAAAGATGTGGCGTTTGTAAAATCTTGTAAGCCTAATACTACGACAACCACATAAAAGGTTAGCTATAACAACCTCCACAAATAATGACAGGGCAGATGATAGAGTACAGTATAATAATCAGAAGGTACAAGGAGTATATGAATCAATATCGGGGCTCAAGAGTCCGCCCAGATAGGCACCCATTAGAGATCTACAGGAGTAGGATTCAGGGTGTCAGTGCAGGCTCCCATATAGCCGTGAGATGTCATTACCAATGGAGGGGGGATGGGACCTTTGCTGTGGAGTAGGATATTGAGTTGCGTAAAGCCACCTTTCCTGATTTTAAAGTAAAGATAAGGGGGATCTAGAGGAGAGACAAAAAAGACCAAAAAGGCGAGGAACCGGAAGTACAAGAGGAGGAATGAGTAGAAGAAGGTAGAGCATCAGAAAGAGGGGTCCAACATGCCGTTTCTTAGTTTTATATATTGCCTGCCTAGTTTCTAAAAAAAGGCAAGAATTCAGGAGAATCCACAAAATCAAACCATGAAAACCACAAGTCCCGAAGTCTGGTGAAATTTTTCGTTGGCAATAGCCAGCAGCTCTTCCATTTTCATGAGGCCATTCGATTCAGTAACCCACTCTCAGATAGTCGGCATCGTGGGGGATTTACAGCCCCTTGGGATCAGGGCACGACCCGCCATAAGCAGGAATCTCAACAAACTCTTCTTAATTGTTTTAACCATACCAGGTATCGTGGGAAGGAGGGCCACCTGCCAAATCTCCGGCTACGCCCTGCCTTTTATAAGTTGGCTCCAAACTTTCTATGCAAGGGCCCGTTGACTGTGCTTCAGACTTCAGGAGGGCCTGATTATGGCCAGTGGGAGTAGAAAAGTCCTCAAATTTGGTGGTCAGCAGGGATAAAATAATTACATGCCACCTGTGGGGCAGTAGAGTGTGTTGGTATCAGTGGGAGGAATAGTACCCCCATCATTGGTGTCAGTGGGAGGAATAGTACCCCCTTCATTGGTGTCAGTGGGAGGAATAGTGCCCCCATTGTTGGTATAGGTGGGAGGAGCAGTGCCCCATCATTGGTGTCAGTGGGAGGAATAGTGCCCCATCATTGGTGTCCGTACAAGGAATAGTGCCACATCGTTGGTGTTAGTGGGAGGAATAGTAGCGCCATCATTGGTGTCAGTGGGAAGAATAGTAGCCCCATCATTGGTGTCAGTGGGAGGCATAGTGCCCCATGATTGGTGTCAGTGGGAGGCATAGTGCCCCATGATTGGCATCGGTGGGAGGGATGGTGCCCCATGATTGGCATCGGTGGGAGGGATGGTGCCCCATGATTGGCATCGGTGGGAGGGATGGTGCCCCATGATTGGCATCGGTGGGAGGGATGGTGCCCCATGATTGGCATCGGTGGGAGGGATGGTGCCCCATGATTGGCATCGGTGGGAGGGATGGTGCCCCATGATTGGCATCGGTGGGAGGGATGGTGCCCCATGATTGGCATCGGTGGGAGGGATGGTGCCCCATGATTGGCATCGGTGGGAGGGATGGTGCCCCATGATTGGCATCGGTGGGAGGAATGGTGCCCCATGATTGGTATCAGTGGGAGGAATAGTGCCCCATCATATTGGTGAGTAGGAAGAATGGTGCCCCATTGTTGTTGTCAGTGGTAATATTGCCATGTATCAGTGGGAGGAATAGGGCCCCAAGGGCCAGATAAAGGCGAGCAAAGGGCCACAGTGTGGAGACCACTGGCCTAGACAGAAGATAGTCTTGTAAAATGTTCTTCTATTGGAGCAAGGCCGCCATTTGTGGAGATGTGTACCACCTGGCTTTCCCGCTACTGTTGTCATTACCACACTCTGTACCCCTGAGGACATTGATGTCTGTAATCTGCAATCCAGTGCCCCTATGGTTATACTGATTTACCTCACTAGAGTTTCCCTTAGCTCCATTGGGTCAAGTCAAGTCCACTACTTTTATCGTAAGGGGCCTGTATTGCAGTTACACAAGACTTTGTGGCCAAATGCACTCTTATTCCTCATGAATCCCAACTGCATAAGCTCTAAGCAAGCTTCCTTCCCTTCCTCTGCAGAGTAAATTTCTACTCTTCTTGAGGCCTTAGAGGAGGCTGGGCCACCGGTTGCATTGATTATCTCTGACTCTGAGTCCACACAGTAAGGAGGTTGCTTTGAGGTTACAAGAGGTTGTTTTGACCCTTTATTCATGTAGTATGTACTACCTTGCATTTGGAGGATCCTTCTGCTGTCTCCAGTCTTGGGTCTTTTTTAGAGCTCCTACAGCTGCAAAGACCACTACAACCACTATGCGATATATTCATCTATGCAGACTGGAAGCTCCTTGAAGGGTACTGGGCCCCACTTGAGTGTGTTGGAAGGTTTTTTTCTCTTTAAGAGGGAATTTGTCAAATAGTGACCTTTGCCCATTGATGTTCTACCACAGTCCCACCTTAACCGGAAAGCCACTAAACCTGTAGAGGGCATGCTTTCCTTTATTCTACGGATGAGCAGTTGGAATGCCTCCTTTTTTAATCCCATTTTTTTTTTTCTCTGGCAAGTTCTGCCCTCCATTCTGTGTTTGCTGTGACCATAATCTGTCAAGCTGTGGACAAACAGGTTAGATCCCTCGATAAGGATGTCTCTACCGCTTGGTTAACCATCATTTTTTAGAGCTGGTGGAACAAAAGTCTGGTGCCTTAAACTTCAGTTGTGATGGTTTGTTAGAAGTGCCTAACCTTGTATCTCATATGGGTCTGATGTCCATGGTTTTCGCAGAGCACCATGGGTAAAGGATACTGATGCCATGTCCAAGGAGCGTCTGACTCTCTTGGCCTTCAAGGGATGTCATCTTTTTGGACCTACACTTGATACCATTATTGTTAGAGGTCCAAGGAAATCTCCCACCCTTCTCCTCCTTTATCTTAATCTGGGGTAGGTGCTCCCAGACCCTCAGAGCCTGGCTCAGATTGGCTAGTACCAGGCTAGTAGTCTGGAATCTGCTAACGCCCTCTAAAAAAAACCTCCATGCAAAGATGCACCCCCACTTTAGTGGTGGGCTGCTGTGAATCCTTGCGGGTTCTTCAGTAGTTTGCCCTTCAGCATTCAGGTGCAATAACCTCCCTTTTTTTTTTGGGCTCATAGGCCCATTCCTTTCCTCTTGCTCTCCCTTTAGCTGTTCCTTTTACTTGTTCCCTGTACTAGCGTACAGATTATTACACCATCATTGGAACCCTTGCTTCATTCTTTGTGTCAGCTCAGCCTCTAGCTCTGTACCCCATCAGGGCCAGCACTCTTCCTCAGAAAGAGGAACCATTAATGCATGTAGGGCCCTTGGCGGTACCTCCTAGGGTTTATTTACTGAAGGCAAAAAGGCCGTGCACTCTGCAAGTGCAGTTGCTCCAGAGCTTAGTAAATGTTGTTAAGCTTCACTTTACAAAGAATACCCAAATCATGTGCAAGGAAAAAAAAACAGCATGTTGCTTGCATATGCTTGAACGATGGAAGTCAGCAGAGCTTCCCCTCATTTACTAAGCTCTGGAACGACTGCTCTTGCAGAGTGCAACTGTACTTTGCAATATGCCCAGTCTATTTTGCATTTAATAAATCAACCCCTTTGTGTCTACTAGGTCAGCCGTGACCAGCTTTGACTGTTCCCCACCCAGATGAGGATCTGAATCCCCATTGTCACCCAGTAACCCCTCATACTTCTCAGAGCTTGACTCCTGTGTTGAACCTAGTACCTTTTTCCTGAAATCCCTGTTGATACTTAGATGACCTCTGGTGAAGACAGAAGGTGTCATGCATCATGAGCAGCAGGTTGATTTTCCATGTCCTCCTCCTTCTGGTAATGTCAGAAGGTTCCCATATGTGGTATCATCTGCTATCAGATTCAGATAATGGCAGCTCTTTGGTAGCAGGCAGTCTTGGTTCTGTTGGGCTTGTTGCTGGGTGACCACTGCTTTTGGATGTCCTGATGATATCCTCTGAATTCCTGTGTCCCCAAATGGATGAGAAGGAAAATAGGACTTTACTCTACTGTACTCCTGTTAAATCTGTTTCTTGGAGTGTATTGAAGGGCACAGGGCCCACCTTCCTTTTGTTATGATCATGCTGTTGGTTCTGCTGGCTACAAACTGAGACATGTTGTCCTGTAGGGGGCAATATAACCCAAGGTTATCTGAATTCCTCTGTCCCTTAATTGACTCCCAAGTAAAGGATTTTTTTTTTCTACAACTGATGTTTTCTTCTTGTTCTTTGTATTAAAATTACTACTTAATAAATCCTCCTTCTTTTTTTTTAACAAAGTTTAAAGCAATGTCTCAAATTTTTTATTTTTTATTTTTTTTAGGTGAAAGGAGACCTTCGTTGCTCTCAGATGATCAGGAACGGTCCTGGGATCTTCCAACACCCCCTGACCAGCGCTTGTCCCGCAGCCAGTCTGACATGTTCTCTCCCCAGCCTCCGCTCTTACAGCGCTCTCAGGATCTGTACAATGACCTCATGCACGACACCCCTGCCCGCATTAACCCTTTCTCTCAGAGAGAAGACCTGAAGGGTGGAAGAATTAAGCTTTACGACACCCCAAGCAAATCGGTCATTTCATTGACATTTGACCTTCCACCCCCACTGACCTACCAGACCAGCAGTCCGGTCACCCCGGAGCCCATGGTGGATGCCCAGTGTGACTTCTCGGAGATGATGGGCAGACCAAGACGCTGCCGCTCTCTTCCGTCCTCGCCTGAGATAACGCGGAGAGGAAGTCTGTGCCCCATCACCACCCCGGTACAGAGGGGTCTCCACTTTAAAGGGGAAAGTTGTGACATTGATGTAAGTTCTGTACAAACAGATGGAAGCAGTAGGACAGTCAATGGGTTCTTACAGAATGATTTTCAGAATTCTGTGGTGACTCCCACCAATCTGCTACAAAGTCTAAATTCTCCAATAAATCTGGAATCTGGTGGGGTGACAGAATCTCTTCTTGATAAAGACTGGACATTAAACACGAGCGCTGGTGCGTGTGGCCAGGAAGTGAGACAGTTTGATGGGGCTCTCATAGACTACATGAAGGAGGAGTCCACAGAAAAGAAAGCCCTACATCCAAACGGTGAACAGTTAGCAAAACACACTAGTCCCCCAAGTACTGATGACCCGAGGGAAAAAGACTCTGCAGAGAACTCTATTGGTGTTTCAGATTGGGAGGTCAAAGCTTTATCCCCAGATCTTCACCCTCATGGAAAGAAGAGTCAACCTGGGGGTCCAGAGATCCCAAAGCCTCACGAGAGTTCAAAGGACTGGAATCAACGGTGGAAACCTAATGGGACAATGTCAGGAGACAATGCGGAACTTGTGCGGCCGGAGATTGGAGAGCCCATGGATTGTTCAAGCAGTCCGGAGAGCACAGAAGAGAACACATTTTGTAGGAGGCTGTCGCAGGTGCGGGCCAATGGATCGCTTCCCGCTCGCCTGACTCCTCCTCACTCTTCATCGTCGTCTACACCTTCGTCTTCCCGTTCCCCCTCTCCCCCTGTAAGCACATGGCAGCAGGAGCCACCGGGTGTCCCCAACAGCATAAGTCTTTCGGACAATAACAATGTAGTCCGCAGCAAACCCATCGGATGGGTTGGCTTGCTGCATCCTCACCCTCTGGGTTCAATGGAGGGCAACCTATGGGAGAGTAGCTTGCCAGGCCTGGGGTGTGAAGGAGCCGAGAGCGGAAGCATGGCTCCTCTGAATGCTTCCTCCAGTTCAGTCCTGGACCATGAAGAGACAGTGTCCTGTCCTGTCTGCTGCCTAGGGAGCTTCAGCTTCATATCAGTGTGTCGCCGTTCACCTCCAGACACCTCCCGATATCAAAACCTGAACTGTGAGTCAAGCCGCGGCCTCATCCACACAGCCCCGCGGCTTGGCACTCCCAGGCCGGGTCCAAGCAGGAAGCTGCCAGAAGCGCAGACTTAGCGGTTTTCAAGTTCTGTAGCTTTTCGGAAAGTCTTCTGATGCACGGGACACTTTTGTGGGGGCTTTGTTTACAAACGTGGAGCCGCTGTGATGGTTATGTCCAAGTCCATGCGTCCTTTTTGCTCCGAGTTTGCACTTAGCTTTGGCCGACTACTGGTGCGAGCTACGTAATACTAATTAATGTTTTTGTTGAAAGAAAAAAATTCTTACGCATTGATGCACAAGCATGGCTACAATTTAGGGGCCTGTTATTTATTTATGAATGAGATAGAAGAAGACTCGGTTGATGAGTTTAACTACCAGCAAGGCACAAGCAGCTCTGCTTTCCTTCCTTCTGTATAAGGTGTCACGTCTTTCCAGCCATGGGAGACTCAAAGTTCTGATTGAGGAACCCTTTCAATGGACGTATCCAATGCTGCCCTTCCATGTAATGCTATTGTATGACTCCTGCTTGGTGAGCAGTAAATGATCACTCTTAGAGGTTTTGTGGTCACACCTGAGCCACATCATGTCCCACCTATCCGTGCCACTTCCCATGTCTTGCCAGGACAGAATTTTTCAAATTCAAGGTCCGTCACTCCCTTACACCTGCCATTGCATCCTGGCTATTGATTGACTTTATGGATTATTGAAGTGTTTGCCAAATGGAAATTTTTTGTAGAAAGTTTTGAGTGGGGAAAAAATTAGAATCCCTGTCCCAGTTTGTATTGCTATCCGGGGCTTTATTAGAGGGATTTCCCCTCGGTTCCTGTCCTACCGAAAGCCAGTAAAGGAAAATCTGCAGCGAGGAAAAATTGACAAGTACAAAGCCTGAGATCACCAAACAAAAGGTTTAATAGTCCAAGGTCTTCTAATAATATTTATTTTGGTTTACAAGATAACATGGAGCGCCAACGTTTTTTGGCACTCATAGCTCCCCCCTTCTAAAAAATAAACCTATGTTGGCTTAATTCATAATGGTGTATTGTTTGCATGTGCCAAACGAAAGGTCTAAGAGTCCAAATTCATCTAATATTGATATTGGTTCACAACAAGATAACTAGGAAGGCCAACGTGTTTCGGCACTCCATAGCACCTCCCTTTTATAAAATAGACATATGAATACCTATGTTGGCCTAATTCATATTGGTGTATAGTTTTAGAACACCAGACGGAAGGTCTAAGTGTCCAAAGTCTTCTAATATTAATATTGGTTCAGAACAAGATAACAAATAACACCAACGCGTTTCGGCACTCAAATACCTCCCTCCTTCTATAAAATACTTTAGAATACCTATGTTGGCTTAAATTTTATATTGATGTATATTAGTTCAGTTCTTGGGGTATATCACCCTGAAATATATTAAACCTTGATGGTATATTCTTTTGTCCATTTTATAGCCCCGTAGAATGGGGAGATCTTTGAGACCCTAAAAAGGCATTGGCTGTTTTGTGTTCTCTTGTGAACCAATATCCATATTTTAAGACTTTAGGTATTCATATGTCTATTGTATAGTCCTGAAGAAGGGGCAATCTTTGAGCCACCCTAAAGCATTGGATGTTTTGAGTTCTCTTGTTGGCTCTGTCTCTTTTATAGCCCGGAAGTAGGATATCTCCAAGATCTTGACCTAGATCGATATTAAAAAAACTTTTGACTCTTAGACAAAGCCATTAGACTTCTTTCTATTGTAAATGCCCTCTGTTTTTGTAAAGACCGCATCGCCAGAGATTTTGCACCCTTTATTAATCAGTTTGACGTATTGATAACGTGTGTCCACCACCTCATTTCTACCTGTTCTCGAAATAAAAAGCTGGCAGGGATTCTAGTCTTCTCCTCAACTAAAGAAATGCCTTCTGTCTGTGTTGCTGTTTGAGAGTTCCCCTCGCTTCCTGTCTTATAAAATGTTGTCATTGGGTTAAATTTCTCTAACGGAACCCTGGATAGCAATAAAAAGCAATGGCGGGGGTCTAACCCTTCCCCATTTCATCCAAATAGAAGGTTGAAGGTTTTGGTCAGACATACTTTTTAAGGCAGGGAACTCCAAACTACGGCCCTCCAGATATTTTGGAACTACACGTCCCATGAGACTTTGTAAAACTCTGACCTTCAGACATGACTAGGCATGATGGCAATTGTAGTTCCTGAACAACTGGAGGGCCATAGTTTGGAACCCCCTTGTTTTAATGCCTCATACACATGGGCACTTGTGGCTGTAGAATGTGAAATTCTAGTATATATCCCTGCCCAGGAGCTGCATACAGCCACCCATAGAAATCAGATGCTGTAGGCGGGTATACGCTGGTACTTGCGTAAAAGCGAATGCATATGGACATCCCATCCTAGATGCAGATTGGTGCCTGTGTGTATATGAGGCATGTGCACAGAATCTCCTGTGTGATCAGTTATAGCATCCCAGGCTGCATGTGGGACAGGGTCTGATTTTTCGCTATCAATGCAAAACCTTAGAGAAAACCAAGAAGAAAAACGACCAATAACCAAATTCACGTTGGTGGCCAGAGTGGTGGAAAATCTCTAAGACTGATCATGCAGCTTATTCCCTTCTAATAAAAATGGCGCACACCTTGCGCAGATGTCAGTGTTGAGTTTGTTGGGATGCATTTTGCACATGGGTAGAAATAACAGCACTTATACCAGATGTTGCAGCAATTACTATATACGTTTTCACAAGGATGAATAGATAATGGCTGCAGATGTGCCTATAAGCAGCTGGCCTTTTTCCTAACCTTTTTTTTTTTTTTCAGCCCATAATATGTATTTGAAATACGGGAAGGCAGGGCCATGCTATATCTTGGCTTCCCTTGTATTGTAAGAGCATGTCGCGGGTCGATGAAGTGGAAACAGAGCTTCTGTCCAGTTGCGGGTGCTCCGGGTCGGAAATTTGTGCAGCATTTCTGCAGGCACTGCCTTATGTTGGTGTTTCTGCCTATTTAATTGCCCCAACTTAAGTACAGTTTTCCTTCAGTTGCATAAGAAACGCTGCTCTTTGCAGTCATTGGTGCCATTCCCAGCACTGTGCTGAGGTGGGAGATGTACAGCTTGCTGCAGTTTGTCTGTACTGTGGATTTCCTCTGGACACAGCAGAGACTTTGAATCTAAGCACTCCAATGTGAGCAAAGCCTTAAAGCAAAAATCCACTTCTGATGACCATAAATATCCCCCTCCAGGTCAGGTACATGCATTACAAGGATGCTAGAATTTTTTTTTTGCAGATCCTTACCTGCCTCTGTTCTGTAGATAGTGAACTAGACCATCAAAAGTGCACTTGCTGAAAGAGAGCACTAAGTGGGTGTGACCGCATTGCTATTGCAACTTAATTGGTCCTAGTATAGGGGGGGGAGGGAAGCCACCCAGCATTCTTTAAGACATACTTTACTCCTCAAAGTATCTCACTACAGATAAAAACTTCTAGTGGAGTAAAGACAACTAACCTCTTGCTGGCACTTGCCTTATACAATGTCTTGTGCTGCAAATCAGCTGGTAGATTGATCAGTAGCATGAGATTAAATGACCTGTGTAGTTTAGCCGAACATTTAGAAAATGGGTTGTACAGAAATTATATGGTATCCACTTTTAACGAAACTGGAGTGTTACCCTTTTAAGAGCACAAGGCAATTCCCAGATCTTCCAAAATTTTCCCATCTATAGTGGCTCTCATAAGGAACCCTGACCAGTCTGTGGTGGCTCTTATGAGTAACCGTAGCCCATCTATGGTGGCTCTGGTAAGGAACCCTGACCCGTCTGTGGTGGCTCTTTTTAGGAACCCTGACCTGTCTGTGTTGGCTCTTGTGAGTAACCCTGACCTGTCTATGGTGGCTCTTTTTAGGAACCCTGACCTGTCTGTGTTGGCTCTTTTTAGTAACCCTGACCCGTCTGTGGTGGCTCTTGCGAGTAACCCTGACCTGTCTATGGTGGCTCTGGTAAGGAACCCGGACCCATCCATAGTGGCTCTAGTAAGGAACCCTTATTCATCTATAGTGGTTTTTGTGAGGAACCCTGACCCATCTATGATGGCTCTGGTAAGGAACCCTGACCCATCTATGGTGGCTCTTGTAAGGAACTGTAATGCTTCCAGTAATGTAAGTCACATCTGACCTGTACATGACTCCCTACTCCGATGATGGATTTTGACCTATGGTGAGACCTGAACCGATTCACTGGCGGATGCCATGCGTTCTGAGCAATAATCCATAGTGAATTAATTGGCTGCTTCTTGACTTGGTTCAGTTAACATCATTGCAAGTGTGAGGAAATGGTTTTATACTGCAAAAGTTTATAAAGTTAAACAAAATTTATGAAAAAAATTAAGTTAAAAAATGCACAATTTTTGTAAAGGAAATTTATCACAATGGTGTTAAAACCTCAAAAGGGCACTAGGGCTAAAAGTGTATTACATGCTGTGTGATATTTCATTATTCTTTGAGACTATTTGGTTTTGTTGGTAAAGCAGAAAGGAAATGGTGAACTGTTTGAACTGATATGCGGACAGTTCTTTTGGGGTTTTATAGTCTAACCTTTTGATGCACAGTATTTATTTTTGTTGATTTTAAAGGATAGGTTTTTGGTCATCATTTTGCTCTATATATTGAACCCTTGGAGAATAACATGCACATGTTGGTGTTGTATTATGCCTGTTACATGATGTTTGGCCCATTATTCTTATCATGGCACCATGGGTTTGATCACCTGCTTCTGCGTCTTAAGTTTTTAGATTTGTCTTCCTGAACCCCCCCTCTGATCCATCGCAATCATTCATTGGTGTTCCTGAACCCCCGTTGGATCCATCATAATCATTCATGGTGTTCCCGAACCCCTTTTTGATCTAGTTATTTATTGTGTTCCTGAACCCCCTCTGATCCATCGCAACCGTTCACTGTGGTCCTGAACCCCCTCTGATCCATAACACTTTGTTCCTGAGCCAACTATGTTCCATCACATTTATGGAGTTCCTGAACCCTCTCTGATTCATCACAATAATCAGTGGTGTTCTTGAACCCCTTCTGTACCATAACAGTTATTTATTGTGTTCCTGAACTCCATCTGATCCATCGCAATGATTCATTGTGGTCCTTTACCCCCTCTGATGCATAGCAAAAAATGTATTGTGTTCCTGCACCCTCTCTGATCCATCACAATCCTTTAATGGTGTCCCTGAACCCCCTCTGATCCATAACATTTATTGTGGTCCTGAACCCCCTCTGTTCCATCACATTCATGGAGTTCCTGAACCCCATCTGATCCATAAAATTCATTGAGTTCCTGAACCCCATTTGGTCCATCACATTTGTTAATGAAAGTCCTGAAGCTCCTCTGATCAAACACAATTATTTAATGTTCCTGAACTCTCTCTCACTCTCTTTATCACATTTGTGTTTCGTGAACCCCTCAGATCCATCTCGCATTCATTATATTCTTGAACTTCCAACTGGTCCATTGCCATCATTCCTTGTGTTCTCGAACCCCCTCTGATCCATCACGATTGTGTTCTTGGAACCCCTTCTTCTCCATTGCAATTATTCATTATGTTCCTGAACACCCCGCCTGGTACATCACCATCATTCATTGTGCTTCCGAACCCCCATCTGATCCATCACAAATATTGCTCAAAGCACAGAACAGGTCATCCCTGAGACAGCTGAGAACTTGTACTCTAGCTGGGACCTGAGTCCAGTCTTTGGGGTAATACCTCTGACCCGGGGCACTTGTTTTGTAGACATTACAGTACTGGTGCCAGTGCTTCTGCTTCTTTGAGGGGCAATCCAGAGTTTAGCAGAGTATCAACAGCAGCTGGTTTTTCATAGAGAACACACATTTACACACTATATCCCAGAAGAATTTCTACAGGATCCCAGGAATGTTTTTTTTGAAAAAATATAGAAGATACTGAACAGGTTTTTCGATTTTTCTTGCTGTGTTTTTCTTGTTTATGTGTATATATAATGCTCCACAAGCAATTTTACAGAGATAGTGACAATCTGAACCCTTTTAAAATTGAGACAAGTCCATTCATTGTTGAGAGTACAATTTTCTGTATAAAGAGAATGATTGCCCATTACTCGGCTACCCCCTAGACTAGTGTCTACCCCCAATGTTGACTTCCCTCCTTCTGACAATCTGTGTTCATGCTTCTGTTGGATGCGAGGCGCTTCTTTTGTAAAGTGTCTCCAACAAGCACTTTATCCTGTGCATACGCTTTGACCTGGTTGCGCTGCCCTCCCCCCTTCCCGTGTTTTTTTCCACAAAGCACTTTATGTCCCGTCACTGAAGTTCCCCTGAGATTGCCCTGTGATGATCTGCACTTTGTCTTGACTGTTTAGGCTACTGACACTACATGTGAACTTGAGCACTTAACCTCTTTGTGAGACACCCGGCGTGAGCACTACCCCCTCTCTCACGTCTCCTCTTTTAGCGCTTATTTATGCTGAGCCTTGATATTTTCCGCTCCTCTGACTGCACTCCGGAGATGGAGCCGTCTCTGTACATTGCTCTACACTACCTCAGTGCACATAATGTTAACCGTTATCCTGATCCAAACGAATCCTAATATACTCCTGTACTTTTTGAGAGTCCCGTCCAGCTTACTGTAGATGAAGCTTTGTCTACTACTAGTCGGTGAAATGCAACATTTGCGGAATGCAATGCAGTGACTGTACCGACTTTGTGAATTTTTAACTTTTTTTTTTTTTTTTTTTTTTTCTTCTGGTTGTCTTTTCGTTTGGGAAATCCTTTAATACTGTACAAAAGGACATTACTAATGTTCAGAGAGCAATATATGAATGTGGCACACAGGGAGGTCCCCTTTCTCATCACAACAAACCAATCACCAGGTCTGTTGTGCTGAGATTGTCACAGGCCCCAGCCTTTATACACTTCCTTCTACAAACCATTCACCAGACCTGTTGTGCTAAGATTATCCTAGTCGCAGGCTCCAGCATTTATAGACTTCCTTCTACAGACCAATCCTAAAACCTGTTGTACTGAGATTGCCCTAGTTGCAGGCCCTGGCCTTTATAGACCTTCTTCTACAGACCACTCACCAGGCCTGTTGTTGAGCTGAGATTGTCCTAGTCACACGCTCCAGCATTTATAGACTTCCTTCTACAGACCAATCACCAGGCCTGTTGTTGAGCTGAGATTGTCCTAGTCACACGCTCCAGCATTTATAGACTTCCTTCTACAGGCCAATCACCAGGCCTTTGTTGAGCTGAGATTGTCCTAGTCACACGCTCCAGCATTTATAGACTTCCTTCTACAGGCCAATCACCAGGCCTTTGTTGAGCTGAGATTGTCCTAGTCACACGCTCCAGCATTTATAGGCTTCCTTCTACAGACCCATCACCAGGCCTGTTGTTGAGCTGAGATTGTCCTAGTCACACGCTCCAGCATTTATAGACTTCCTTCTACAGACCAATCACCAAGCCTGTTATTGAGCTGAGATTGTCCTAGTCACACGCTCCAGCATTTATAGACTTCCTTCTACAGACCAATCACCAGGCCTGTTGTTGAGCTGAGATTGTCCTAGTCGTACGCTTCACCAATTATAGACTTCCTTCTACAGACCAATCACCAGGCCTGTTGTTGAGCTGAGATTGTCCTAGTCGTACGCTTCACCAATTATAGACTTCCTTCTACAGACCAATCACCAGGCCTGTTGTGCTGAGATTGTCCTAGTCCCAGGCCCTGGACTTTATAGACTTCCTTCTACTGATGACACATATGATTGTAATACAATCACCGGCCATACATGGACAAATCCACATAGGAGCTAGCTAACGCCAGCCAGGCGCCAGGAGACACTTTTAACGAATCAGAGAATGTCTATTGAAGGCTCAGAAAAGCTGGCCAATAACTAAGTGCTGGAAAGCCACAACTAGCTAGCTTTATGAGGAGCCATTATCAGCGCTCCCACCAGCTGTTCCTTATTCCCGGGAGCTTGGTTCTCCCACAGGGATTATCCCGATTTTATTAGCACACTGTAGCTTAAGGCTCACGCAATGTTCTAAAGCTGTCTGTCTTTATCAGATGATCCTCTGACAGGATCATGTGAGCTGCGGTGCGGACGTTTTTAAAGAGCCCATTCGCACTTCATCACAGTGCACGTCAGCGAGCGCACCACACCGCAGTGTCTCTTTTGAATGGCACCTTAACTCACTAATACATTAGTAGGAAATTCTCCTTAATTTCCAGGGGCCACAATACATGCTGTGCATTTGCCAAAAATGGACACCACCCATTTTTTTTGTTTTCAAGGTAGGTGTTGGCAGCCTTTGAGCACATGTAGCGTAAATTGCCCCCATAAAGTATTTTGGTAATGCCACGCAATATAGGTAGTTTCCTAGCTGAGAAGCGGTTTGAACCATCCCAGAGTTGCTGCAAAGAATGGCATGTTTTATCAGTGTGGTGCAGCCAAGTTTTGGAAGCCCGTAACTTTTTTTTAGGGTCATCATAGCAGGAAGAAGTAAGGAAAGCTGATTACTAGAAGCCTTAGAGCTGATTGATGGTGGTCTTCGAACAGGTTATCACTGGGGTCCCGCATTGTATATGAAAAAATAAAAATGGGCTTTGTGACTGTTTCCCCCCCCCAAAAAATGAAATGAACCTTTTGACAGAAGATTTAGTACTTTTCCTTTGACAAAAGAGTTTGTAGTTGACCAACTTAGTGCTTGACCAAGTGCCCGTAGACCCAGTCTTCATTTTCCTGCAGCTGGAAAATGTAAAATATCCGACGCACAACACAATTCTGGAAGAGTTGAATGCCCGTCTTCCGCTGTGTTTCTACACCAATGACTAATACCTTGCTGTAGGTCTGCTAGGGCACATTAGTGTCACGGGGGTGGTGGAACCATGGTGTGAAGTGGGGGCATCCAGCATCCCCGTAGGTTCGTCAGATACTGAAGATTCTTCAGCTGGCTTAATTCTTCAAGAAAGTAAGACCCTGAGGGCACTGCCCACTGGATTGATAAGTATTATTACTCTGGGTGAGATTTTTAACTTTTTTGTTTTTGGCGAAAGAGTTGCTTTAACTTTCAAATGGTGTCCATCTGATCTGACACACCCACTGACAGGACAGTCTCTTTAGAAACAGGAGCCCATCTGATCTGACTCGCCCACTGATAGGACAATTTCATTAGAAATGGGAGTCCATGTGATCTGACACGCCCACTGATAGGACAATCTCAGAAACGGGCCCACCTGTTCTGACACACCCACTGATGAGAAGCACCCACTGATAGGACAATCTCAAACGGGCCCACCTGTTTTGACACACCCACTGATGGGACACACCCACTGATGGGACACACCCACTGATAGGACAATCTCAGAAACGGGCCCACCTGTTCTGACACACCCACTGATGAGAAGCACCCACTGATAGGACAATCTCAGAAACGGGCCCACCTGTTTTGACACACCCACTGACAGGATAATCTCATTAGAAATAGGGACCCATCTGATTTGACACACCCACTGCTGAGACAATCTCAGGAACGGGCCCATCTGATCAGACATGCCCACTGACAGGATAATACCATTAGAAATGGGGGGCCCATCTGATCCGACACCCACTGATGGGACAATTGCATAAGAGGCTGGGATCGCCTCTAAAACGCCCACTGGGATCTATCCAATGTGATACACCCACTGATAGGGAATTCTTGTAAAAGACTGCAACCTGTCTGATTTCACACACCCCCTAATGGGACATTCTCATTAGAAATGGGGGCCTGGTTGATCAGACACGCCTGCAGACAGCATAATCTCATGAGACTGGGGCCCATCAGATCTGACACACCCCACTAATGGGAGAATTGCTCAAGAGACCGAGACTGTCTGATCTGAAACACCCACTGGGTTCCATCCAATTTGATACATCTACTAATGGAGCAGTCTCAGCCCGTTTGAACAGACGCACCCACTGTTGGGACAATCTCATGAGACTGACCCCTCTGATTCGACACACCCATTTACATGACAATCTCATAAGTTACTGGGACCCATCCAATGTTGAAGACAAAAAAATAAGTAATACTAAGTATTACCAGGGGGGGGCGGACTTTAATGGCTAAGAAACACTGGAGAGAAAGTAACAGTATAAAAATATAAATTTATTGACAGCTACAAATACATAAAAGTAAAAATAAAGATTATAACATAAATGCATCTATGAATAATGTGCAGCGAGCCCTTGTATTACCCCCTGGTAATACTTAGTATTACTTTATTTTTTTGTCTTCATATATTTACGGACGTGGCCTGTCTTTGCACTTTCTTTTTTTTGTCACCCATCCAATGTTGTATACCCACTGATGAAAGAATCCTGGAAAAGGCCGTGGTCCGTCTGATTTCACACGTCCCTTTATGGGACAATCTCAAGAGATTGGGGCTCCTGTGTTGCTTCTATATGAATCAAAAAGTCAGACACCAGTTGCCCTAATTTTTTTTAAATATGTTGGCTCCTCAGCTTCTGGGATCTGTCCAGTTTTGACCCAAATCTGTCCTCTGTTTGGGCTTAGCTTCTCCTATAAGTTTTTTTTTTATATATTGAATGTGTTTCTGATGTCAAGGTGGTCAGCCGTAAGTGTGTTGGCTGTTATGTGAACCCCCACCTCCCCCTTCCCCTCCAACGCCACCACCAGACCTGTAGTTCCAACTCCTGAAGGACTACAAATCCCAGCATGTATTGTTAAACACCAGCTATCCAGTTCTGACAAGGAGGTGGAGCCGGCCCTGTCTTCTGCTGTTCAGTGCTTTGCCTTGGTTATGAAAGGGCTGTTTGGAATTTGTGCATTCCAAACATTTTTTTTGACTAAATAATAACTTTTTTTTTTTTTTGCTTTAAGATAAACTTAACCTTTTGTCTCTAAAATGATAAACCTGTATTTCCACCTGGAGATCCTGCTATCGGATGGCCGCACTCTGCACCCTTTTGCAGTTCTGTAAATAATTTTTGTCTCTGCGGCCCCACGATCTTGTAACGGTGCACTGCCTATTTTGTGTTTTATTTTACTTGATTTTTATTTTATTATTTTGAAAATGGTACCCAAAAAGAATGCTAGTAATATATACAAAGCTTATTTAAAATGTTCAAATAAAATTATATATTACAAAATAAAGATGCGTGTGTGTGTGTCTTCTGTAAATTAAAAGTGAACCTGTATGGGGGCTAAAAAAAACATAAATGATAGAACTGCCATAGAAATATCTTTACCCTTTGACCCGAGCCCCCTAAATATTCTCGTGTATGGGGTACACAGGGTCACGTGCCCCCATGTCCACTATTCAATCCATTCACCAGGCCCCTGTGCTGTGACATGGTCTGTATTGATGGTCTTCCTGAGCCATCTAGAGCCACTTGTTAGGCGTCTCAGGTAGGTAGACCAGTGGTCCATGGACCACTGATGGGTCCACAAGAAAATGGTGGTCCCCAAGGGATCTGCTGCAAAATAACATTGTGGCACATGTATACTGTCAGCGAGCATTGATACCCAATGCCTCCTCTGTAGTTAGGGCTCCTGTGAACTCAGAGGGTGGCTTTGGGAGTAATGCAGGGTTCAGGAAGGCACTTCCCATGGCAGCGCGGATCACAGACTGGGAGGGAGCACAGAGCTCGAGCACATGGCTGGATAAAGAGGTGAGAACCAATGGCGAGTCTGTGTGTGTGTGTGTGGGGGGGTGGTCAGAGAGCCATAACATTGTGTGTATAAGGCAGGAATGTGATCCAGGAGGAGGGGGGCAGAGATCTGGAGCATTGTGATGTGTATAAGGCAGAAGTATGACCTGGGGGTGGTAGAGTGCTGGAGCATTGTGTGATGTGGGGGGGGGGATAGAGAGCTGGAGCATTGTGTGATGTGGGGGGGGGGGGATAGAGAGCTGCAGCATTGTGTGTGTATAAGGCAACAGTGTGTTCCAGGGGGTGGGAGGCAGAGAGCCAGAGCATTGTATGTGTATAGGGTAGCAGTGTGATCTAGGGGGTGGGGGGCAGAGAGCCAGAGCATTGTGTGATGCGGGGGGGGGGGGGGGAAGAGAGCTGGAGCATTGTGTGTATGAGGCAGCAATGTGATCCAGGGGAAGGGGGGCAGAGAGCCGGAACATTGTGTGTATAGCGTAGCAGTGTGGCCCAGGAGTAGGGGGGCAGAAAATGGGAGCATTTTGCGTGTGTGTATAAGGCAGCAGTGTAGTCAAGGGGGTGGGGGGCAAGAGAGCCTTGTGTGTGTATAAGGCAGCAATGTGATCCAGGGGGTGGGGGGGGCAGAGAACCTTGTGTGTATAAGGCAGCAGTGTTATCCAGGGGGAGGGAGGCAGAGAGCCGGAGCATTGTGTGTGTATAAGGCAACAGTGTGATCCAGGGGGTGGGAGGCAGAGAGCCAGAGCATTGTATGTGTATAGGGTAGCAGTGCGATCTAGGGGGTGGGGGGCAGAGAGCCGGAGCATTGTGTGTATGAGGCAGCAGTGTAAATCCAGGGGGTGGGTGCCAGAGGGCCTTGTGTGTGTGTGTGTGTGTGTGTGTGTGTGTGTGTGTGTGTGTGTGTATATATAAGGCAGCAGTGTGATCCAGGTGGTGCAGCGGGCAGAGAACCTTGTGTGTATAAGGCAGCAGTGTGATCCAGGGGGAGGGGGGCAGAGAGCCGGAGCATTGTGTGTATAAGGCAGCAGTGTAATCCAGGGGGTGGGGGGCCAGAGGGCTGTGTGTGTGTATAGGGCAGCAGTGTGATCTAGGGGGTGGGGGGCAGAGAGCCGGAGCATTGTGTGTATGAGGCAGCAGTGTAATCCAGAGGGCCTTGTGTGTGTATAAGGCAGCAGTGTAATCCAGGGGGTGGTGGGGCCAGAGAGCTTTGTGTGTGTGTGTATAGGGCAGCAGTGTGATTTAGGGAGAGGGAGGCAGAGAGCCGGAGCATTGTGTGTGTATAAGGCAACAGTGTGATCCAGGGGGTGGGAGGCAGAGAGCCAGAGCATTGTATGTGTATAGGGTAGCAGTGCGATCTAGGGGGTGGGGGGCAGAGAGCCGGAGCATTGTGTGTATGAGGCAGCAGTGTAAATCCAGGGGGTGGGGGCCAGAGGGCCTTGTGTGTGTGTGTGTGTGTGTGTGTGTGTGTGTATATAAGGCAGCAGTGTGATCCAGGTGGTGCAGCGGGCAGAGAACCTTGTGTGTATAAGGCAGCAGTGTGATCCAGGGGGAGGGGGGCAGAGAGCCGGAGCATTGTGTGTATAAGGCAGCAGTGTAATCCAGGGGGTGGGGGGCCAGAGGGCTGTGTGTGTGTGTGTGTGTATAGGGCAGCAGTGTGATCTAGGGGGTGGGGGGCAGAGAGCCGGAGCATTGTGTGTATGAGGCAGCAGTGTAACCCAGAGGGTGGGGGCCAGAGGGCCTTGTGTGTGTATAAGGCAGCAGTGTAATCCAGGGGGTGGTGGGGCCAGAGAGCTTTGTGTGTGTGTATAGGGCAGCAGTGTGATTTAGGGGGAGAGGGGCAGAGAGAATTGTGTGTGAATAAGGCATGAAAAATTCATTTTAGGGATTTGCAGGATTCAAAATTGTAAGTTTAGTGGTCCGTGAGGTCGACCACTAAGGTGCACTGTCTATCAAGACTATAATCCTCCAACTCCAAGCTTTATGGTCTTGCATGATGATCTGACTGAGCCACCTAGAGATGGTGGAAAAAGAAGCTAGTGCACCATTACCGGGTCCATCTGGAATGACAAAAAGTGAACCAGTCTTCCTTAAATTATCTTTGTCTAAGATACTCATGAAACAAATAAATAAATAATAATGCGCCAACTAAAACAAGAGGAAGCCGCCAACACAACAATCAGACTAATTGTGAAGAGATAATGGGTACATAAGTGTGGCGCTAAATAATCATGTACATTAGTGGACAAGGCCTGACAGAATGGAAATCCGTGAGGAAAATAGTCCAATAAAGTGTATTAATGAAACACCAAAACAACTTGTGTGTGAAACTAGTGAAAAAAATACATATATACGTGGGTTAATCAGAAGGGACCAACCAACATTAAAGGCAGTACTGGTACGAACCCCTGACTATACCCAATGTGAAAAAGGGGATCAAGAGATACTCTCTCACTAATCCTCATTCAAAAAGTGATGAATTTGGAAACCTAAAAGTGATATGGTGACACATATGCAAATAGTGAAATATCATAACAGCCTATGTTGCTGTCATAAAAACGTCCAGTCAATAATTAAATGAGAAAACTTCAGTGACCAACATTCAGAAATAAAGAATCAAAAGTCTGTAGTTGTCAAGATGATTGATAGAAGACCTTCAGTCCAGGGATGGCATCCACAGGACAAGGGGCTCAGCATATATCAAGATGGAATAGGTAAAACATACTCTTACCGGAAATGGTGGACCCCTCGGCCAGCGGCCTGGGGGTCTAACAGGCTTAAGGATAAGGGAGAAGACTTCCACGACAGTTGGAGGGGTTGGAGGGGACCCTCGACACTCACCAACCGACCTCTCAGGTAGTGATGACTCACGGTCTGCAAGGGTTCAATCGGAGGATGTTCACAAAAAAGCCGCTTCCGAAGGCCAGGTATGGGTCCTCAAAATGGGGTTTTAAAAGAAGGAAACCACCCCATAGTGTAAATCCGCTTACTCAGAAGCATTTATTAATAAAGCGAAGGTTAAACAACACGCCTTAACCGAGACACTCAGTCAGGTATAGACAATAAAAAGCGCTATAGGATAAAAGTGGCAAGACAGGCATAACCACCCGACGCGTTTCGTCCTACGGGACTTCAACTGGGGTACATGTACCCCAGTTGAAGTCCCGTAGGACGAAACGCGTCGGGTGGTTATGCCTGTCTTGCCACTTTTATCCTATAGCGCTTTTTATTGTCTATACCTGACTGTGAGTGTCTGGGTTAAGGCGTGTTGTTTAACCTTCGCTTTATTAATAAATGCTTCTGAGTAAGCGGATTTACACTATGGGGTGGTTTCCTTCTTTTAAAACCCCATTTTGAGGACCCATACCTGGCCTTCGGAAGCGGCTTTTTGTGAACATCCTCCGATTGAACCCTTGCAGACTGTGAGTCATCACTACCTGAGAGGTCGGTTGGTGAGTGTCGAGGGTCCCCTCCAACCCCTCCAACTGTCGTGGAAGTCTTCTCCCTTATCCTTAAGCCTGTTAGACCCCCAGGCCGCTGGCCGAGGGGTCCACCATTTCCGGTAAGAGTATGTTTTACCTATTCCATCTTGATATATGCTGAGCCCCTTGTCCTGTGGATGCCATCCCTGGACTGAAGGTCTTCTATCAATCATCTTGACAACTACAGACTTTTGATTCTTTATTTCTGAATGTTGGTCACTGAAGTTTTCTCATTTAATTATTGACTGGACGTTTTTTATGACAGCAACATAGGCTGTTATGATATTTCACTATTTGCATATGTGTCACCACATCACTTTTAAGGTTTCCAAATTCATCACTTTTGAATGAGGATTAGTGAGAGAGTATCTCTTGATCCCCTTTTTCACATTGGGTATAGTCAGGGGTTCGTACCAGTACTGCCTTTAATGTTGGTTGGTCCCTTCTGATTAACCCACGTATATATGTATTTTTTTCACTAGTTTCACACACAAGTTGTTTTGGTGTTTCATTAATACACTTTATTGGACTATTTTCCTCACGGATTTCCATTCTGTCAGGCCTTGTCCACTAATGTACATGATTATTTAGCGCCACACTTATGTACCCATTAAGATACTCATGGGCCCAACCACTTTCTGACTTTAGAGAAAAAAAACATTTTTAGGCAACTGGAGTCGGCCAGAATAACAGAAGAGCAATAATGTCCTGCTTGAGGTGAAAGGCAGAACCAGAAAGGGTTCCTTGCAGGATAAAACCACCAGTTCAGACACTCGCCTTGCAGAGGTGATGGCTACAAGGAATACCACCGATTGGGTAAAATTAGAGAGTAGAGTTCAAATGATGGTTTCTGAAGTGCAGAGAGTACCAAATTGAGGTCACAGAGGATATTCAGAGGATACCTGATTTTAGGTTAGAATCGGACCTCTTTAGGATTAGGATTTGGCACCCTGGTTATACGGTTCTACTATTCAGAGCAGGATTTTTCTGGTGCTTAGATTTGGTGTCCCTGGTAATCTGGTTCTAGAATTCAGGGTGGGACCTCTGGGGGATTTTAATTTGGGTACTCCTGATCATATGGTTTTTAGAATTTTGGGTGGGATTTAAATTTAGACACCCCCGGTAATATGGATCTAGAATTCGGGATGGGACCTCTGTAGGATTTAGTTTGGTCACCCCAATCGCATGGTTCCAGAATTTTGAGTGGGACATCTGCAGCATTTAGATTTGAGCATCCCCGGTAATTATAGATCTAGAACTCAGAGCAGAACCTCTGTGGGGTTTGGATTTGGGCCCTCGGGTAATATGGTTCTAGAATTTTAGGTGGGATATTGATTCAGGCATCTCTGATCATAGTTTTAGAATTCATTGCACTAATTAATCTGCAGCAACAAGGTTATAATTACACGATCTGAAAGCGAGGAATGTCTAATGCAGAACTTATTACAATACATGGTTGCCAGCCATCCATTTTTTGTTTTACAGTTTGTAGGAAGCCCCCCCCCCCATCCAAAAAAGCCTCTTTCCCTCTCCTGCTCGCTATCCCTCTCCGTTCCATCTTCTCTTCCTCTCCCTCTCATCCTTCTCTCCCTTACTTTAATCCCTCTTTCATCATCCCTCTCTCTCTCCCCTTTCCTTCTTCTTCCCCTCCTTACTTTCTCCCCCCTTTCACTACCTTCCTCTCTTCCCTCTTCCCCTGCCTCTTTCTCTCTCTCTCTCTCTCTATCCCCCCTCCCTCCCTCCCTCCCTCTCTCCCTCTCTCCCTCTCTCTCTCTCTCTCTCTCTCTCTCTCTCTCTCTCTCTCTCTCTCTCTCTCTCTCTCTCTCTCTCTCTCTCTCTCTCCTATTGCTCTACCTCTCTCTCTCCTTTTTTTTTTATTTCCTCTTTGCCCTTGTCCACTCATCCCTCTCTCTTTGCCCGTCCTCACCCTCTCTCTCCCCCTTCTCTTTCGCCACTTCCTCTCTCTCCTCGCTCTCCCTCTCCTTTCTCATTTTTCTCCCTCTCTCCCCTCTCTCTTTCTCTCCCCTTTTTTTTCCTCTCCTCTTCTCCCCCCTCTATTGCCCTTCTCTTTTCCTCCTCTCTCCCTTGCCCCTTACATAGCCCTGATCAAAAGTGTCCATTGTCCCAACAGTTGCTGGTTACAGTGAAGTGTGCAGAAGAGCGTAATATATTTGAACGTTTTTAAAAAAACTGATCCTTTGTCCTGAGGTTTATGTGTGTCTGCGACACTGTCAGTTTGTGGCACAATAATTAGTAGTATTTTGGGGTTACAAGGACTGTGTGTGTGTGTATACAGTGACTAGACTCAGGTTTAATCCTCCCTCTTTAAGTCCCTCCCACTCTTAGGCACAACCTGACCATGACCACCACTTGCCTTTCTGCTCGTAGTGCACCACAGGACTTAAAGGGGTTGTAAAGGTTCATGTTTTTCACCTTAATACAGCCTATGCTTTAAGGTGAAAAAACACCTGGCAGTCACCGGCCCCTAGCCCTCCCGTTTTACTTACCTGAACCCCTTCATTCAGTTGGGGGAGGGACGTGCTGTCTCTCCACGGCTCCCGGCTCTTGATTGGATAGATTGTTAACAGCGCAGCCATTGGCTCCCGCTGCTGTCAATCAAATCTAATGATCGGGGGGCGGGCTAAGTCCTGCATTTGGCCTCTATGGACTAGGTTGTCAGCCCTGTCACAAAAATTGGATATAGTGTTTAATAAAGAACTTCATTATAATGGATTTCATTATATAGCAGGCTGAGCAGACTCTGCCATCTACTGTTCAACAAAGGGAAGCTGTAGTCTGAATTCTGTGCAGACAAATCAGTGCTACACTACTGACATCTGGTATTCAGAATAGGGCATAGCAAGAGCTGAATGGCATAGTAGCAAAAGGAGTCTATGAAAACAACTTTAATAATACACCACTGGCCTCTAGTGTTCAAGCAAGGGCACTGCCCAATTATTCAAACAATGCTGATATGAAAGAGAGGAAGTGGCGTCTAAGGCGCCTTTCACACGGACGGCTATTCTGCCGCAGTTAAAAGCATGTTTTTTTTCCTGTGGAGTTCAAGACTCCAGGCACTGCAATCAGCTGCATTTGCACAGTGCGATTAGCTGCGGTTGCGTTTGGGCTGCGGTTTGCCATTTCCATGGCAACCCGACAGGGTGCCGACTTGCACTGCTTGGTATGAATCTTGAGGGGGAACTCCACGCCAAATTTTAAATTAAAAAAATGGCGTAGGTTCCCCCCAGTGGCATACCAGGCCCTTCGGTCTGGTATGGATTTTAAGAGGAACCCCTACTCTGAAAAAACGGCGAGGGGTCACCCCAAAAAAACCATACCAGACCCTTATCCAAGCACGCAGCCCGGTCGGTCAGGAAAGGGGGTGGGGACGGGTGAGCGCCCCCCCCCTCCTGAGCTGTACCAGGCCGCATGCCCTCAACATGGGGGGTGGGTGCTTTGGGGGAGGGGGCGCCCTGCGGTCCCCCCATCCCAAAGCACCTTGTCCCCATATTGATGAGGACAAGGGCGTCTTCCCAACAACCCTGGCCGTTGGTTGTCGGGGTCTGCGGGCGGGGGGCTTATCGGAATCCGGGAGCCCCCTTTAATAACCCCCTTACCATTTCACACAGGGGGGGCGGGATCTGGGGGTCCCCTTGTTAAAGGGGACTTCCATATTCCGATAAGCGCCCCCCGCCCGCAGACCCCCACAACCACCGGCCAGGGTTGTGGGGATGAGGCCCTTGTCCTCATCAACACGGGGACAAGGTGCTTTGGGGGCTACCCCAAAGCACCCTCCCAATGTTGAGGGCATGTGGCCTGGTACAGTTCAGGAGGGGGGGGCGCCCTCGCCCCCCCCCTTTTCCTGTGGCCTGCCAGGTTTCATGCTCGAATAAGGGTCTGGTATGGAATTTAGGGGGACACCCAGGTAATTTTTTTAAAAATTTTGGCCGGGGTTCCCCTTAATATCCATACCAGACCTGAAGGGCCTGGTATGGAATTTAGGGGGACCCCCACGTAATTTTTTTTTTTATTTTGGTTCGGCGTTCCCCTGTGGGGAATTCCCATGCTGTTTTTATCGTTGAAATTTCATGTGTATTGTCGGACCGGCAATGCAATAGCCGCGAGTAGTTTTAAATGACTTTTTTCTTTGAAATGTCATTTTGCTGTCAGACTGTTCTAAACACGGAAACATGCGCCCCTTTACAGGCATACTATAGACACCCCCCAGCTACAAAATTTAAAGGAATATTACACTTTTATTGTTTCACTTTAAGCATTATTAAAATCACTACTCCTGAAAAAACGGCCATTTTTAAAACTTTTTTTTTGCATTGATCCATGTCCCCTGGGGCAAGACCCAGGTCCCCAAACACTTTTTTTGACAATTAGCACTTTTGATTGTTCATGTTCGTGTCCCATAGACTTTAACAGTGTTCGCGTGTTCGAACAAACTTTTTTCCTGTTCGCATGTTCTGGTGCGAACCGAACAGGGGGGTGTTCGGCTCATTCCTAATCACCACCCTTTGGAGTGTTTTACTCAAGCACGGTCCCTATGGTCCAAGCCTGTGGACCTCAGCTTGTAAATTAAGCATTTATGGGAAACTGTATCTAATAATTTTGCAAAGTCAGATACACCACATCCACCGGCCTCCCCCTAGTTAGATAGCTGCTCACTTCCTCATAGAATGTTACCAGATTGGTCTGGCAGGAACGTCCTCTCATAAACCCATGCTGATTACCACTAATGATATTCTTCTCCTCAGTAAATCTTTGGATATAATCCCTAATCATCCCTTCCAATCATTTACCCACTATTGATGTTAGGCTGACTGGCCTGTAATTCCCAGGAATATGTCTTTGCCCTTTTTTGAATATTGGTACCACGTTGGCTTTTCTCCAATCAGCTGGTACCAATCCTGTCCTCAAAGATTAGGAACAATGGCCTGTCTATAACCTGACTGAGTTCTCTGAGGACTGCACATGATTGGATTTTCCACAGACAAAACCTTGGACTTTTGTCCGAAGGCGCGTGCCTGGATTTTGTCTTGCTTACAAACGGCAACGGCCAACAAACACGAACGTAGTGACGTACTACATTTTTGAGCTCTTTAGCGCCACCCTTCAGGCTCCTGCTAATTTTGTGTTAGTAGAAGTTTGGTGAGTGTTGATTTGTGCTTTTCATTTTGTGCTTTTCATTTCACGCTTTTCAGTTCGTTTCTTCAAAACCAGACATTTTGCAGAATCGGAGGAGATAACGTGTTATTTATTGTTGGCCTTGCAGTTATTGCTTTGACCCAAGTCCAGTCCAGGAACAGGAGGAGGAGGATTTCTTGGACCAAAAAATTGGTTGCTTTATTAATCGTGACCAATTATATCATATGCCTTTGCTGCGGGAGCTCCAGGAGAATAATTTGGATGATTTTCGAAATTATCTCCGAACGACGACCCCTGCTTTCACCAACATTGGTGACCCCCTATATTAAGAAGCGGGACACATGCATGAGGCTTTTATTTTATTTTTTGGTTGAATAATAATGATTTGATTTGGTATATTTTCTATATTTTTGGATGCATAGAATGCAATTTATGGTTAAGTTCTATTGGCAGATAGCATGTTTAATTTTGTTTTCTTTTTTTAATGCACAATAAAAAAAATTGTGTAGAACAATACTTGGCTCTGTGTTTTACTTCAAATGACAGTTTGGGAGTCGGCAGTTACATTTAAAAAAAATGCAATGTAAACTTAACAAGGGACACCAACATAGTTGTATCACTGATCTTAAAAACTATGGGATAATGGTGCTGTGGTAACTTGCCCCCCCCAAAAAAGCATAATAATATTATTCTTGATTTCACTAGAAAAAAAGCCTTTGAAAATTAGGTTGCAATAACTCCATCAGTATCACCAGCAAAGCAGCTTCATTATTATCCCATTAAAGAAGAAGAGAATTGGGTGCTGCATTTCCAGATTTCATAATTTGCCGCGTCACGAATGTTAATTCTCCATTACAAGACCAACCACTTCCAGCTCGTCCTTGCTTCCGAGCATACGTGTTTGTACTTGGGACTTTTGTCCGATGGACTTGTGTACACACGCTCTGAAAATCCGACAGCAGACATTTGTGCGTGGAAAATTCTAAAACCTGCCATCCAACATTTGTCCGCGGAAAATCCGACAACAATTGTCCGATGGAGCGTACAAACGGTCGGATTTTCCGCCAACAGCCTGTCATCACACATCCTGTCGGAAAATCTGATCGTGTGTTCGAGGCTTTAGCCATCTGGTCCTGGTGACTTATTTGTGTTAAGTTTTTACTAAGTCTTTCATTGACTCTGGCCTCTGTTAGCCACGTGGGTATGTCACACGTTGTGTCACTAACGGTAGTGTCGCTGTCGGTAAACCCCATTCTCTGTAATACCGAGAGATGGTTGTGTGTGAAAATCCCAGAGATACTCAGACCGGCCCGTCTGGCACCAACAACCTTGCCACGCTCAAAGTCACTTAAATCCACTTTCTTCCCCATTCTGATGCTTGGTTTTAACTACAACAAGTCGTCTTCACCGCGTCTCTAAATGCATTGAGTTGCTGCCATGTAATTGGCTGATTAGCAATTTGTGTTACCAAGCAATTGAACCAGTGTACCTAATAAAGTGGCCGGTGAGTGTATAACAAGGCTGTTGGGAAATAAATAAGACTTTGTTTTATTGAGCAGTGTGCTTGGTTTCATAGCTAACCTTGTATTATTGTGATATCAACAGTAACACTATCAGAGTTTTAATAGACTAGCTAACTATAGGAATAGACAAGTTAATACACAGGTGCAATAGATAGAGGAAATCCGTAACCACCCTCGAATAATATTTATTTGCACCAATTACTTCAGAGGGGAAATAGTGTCTAATACAGAACTTATTACAAAGTTACCAAACTATTGCGGAGCATGGAACAATAATTTTTTTTTGTACAGAGAGCTGAGCAGGCACTGCCATCTAGTGTTCAGAAAAGGGTAGAGCGGGAGCTTTAGTGTGAAGTATGCAAAAGGATTCTGTGAGAACCAATCGGTGCTACACCACTGACCTCTAGTGTTCAAACTAGGATATTGCATGCTCATGCAGACAATGCTGATATAAAAGAGAAAATAGTCTCCAATACAGAACTTATTATAAAGGTACCAAACTATTGTGGCTCATTGAACTCCGGGCTGTTTATAAATGTTTTCACACAACTTCTATCCAGGATTCACACATTTCCAAATGAATGCAATTAGAAAACCGAAAAGTTGTGTGAAAACCTTTATTCCTGGCTCTCGTTTGTTTGCCTTGTTGCACAGCAATGCATGATAAGGAGAATCCCATTCCTGTCTATGGTGTAACTGCACACCTATAGGACACCCATCCGTATGACTTGTTTTGGTGTCTCTTTTGGTGCAACATATCGGAAAATTGTATCAAATACTTCAAGTAATTTTCCTTTCCTGGCACCAATCCATGGGAGCATACATGTGAAATAGCTCTGTACATTGTATCTCACTCTCTCCTTGCAGAGAGAAAACAAAAACTGTGAGTACAAAAAAAAGTAAATAATAAAAGAAAATGTATGTGTGTAATAACATATACATGTATAATATATATATATATGTATAATAAATATATATATATATATATATATATATATATATATATATATATATATATATATATATATATATATATAATATATATATATATATATATATATACCCAGATTAAGGTTTGATCTAGGTCAGTGCCAGGGTTGGTGTTTGGGATGAGGTCAAAGGTCAGGGGCAGGATTTTTTTTAAAGGAAATTAATATTAATATATGTACTATGTGCTTTGAAAAAGTATTCATACCCCTGAGTCAATACTTTGTAGAGCCCCCTTTCACTGCAATTACAGCTGCAAGTCTTTTTTTTATGTGATAGACCAACACAAAGTGGCACATAATTGTGGAGTGGAAGGAAAATGATAAATTATACAAATAAATATGTGAAAAGTGTGTGGGGTACACTTGTATAGCGCCCCCCTGAGTCAATACTTTGTAGAACCCCCTTTCTCTACAATTACAGCTGCAGGTCTTTTTGGGGATGTCTCTACCAGCTTTGCACATCTAGACAGGGACATTTTTGCCCATTCTTCTTTGTAAAATATCTCAAGCTCTGTCAGATTGGATGGAGAGCGTCTGTGAACAGCAATTTTCAAGTCTTGCCACAGATTTTCAATGTGATTTAGGTCTGGACTGTGACTGGGCCATTCTAACACATGAATATGCTTTGATCTAAACCATTCCATTGTAGCTCTGGCTGTATGTTTCGGGTCGTTGTCCTGCTGGAAGGTGAACCTCCGCCCCAGTCTCAAGTCTTTTGTAGAAGCTAACAGGTTTTCTTCTAAGATTGTCCTGTATTTGGCTCCATCCATCTTCACATCAACTCTGACCAGCTTCCCTGTCCCTGCTGAAGAAAAGCATCCCCACCACATGATGCTGCCACCACCATGTTTCACAGTGGGGATGGTGTGTTCAGGGTGATGTGCAGTGTTAGTTTTCCACCACACATAGAGCTTTGCTTTTATACCAAAAGTTAAATTTTGGTCTCATCTGACCAGAGCACCTTCTTCCACATGTTTGCTGTGTCCCCCACATGGATTCTCGCAGTCTGCAAACAGGACTTCTTATGGTTTTCTTTCACCAATGTCTTTCTTCTTGTCACTCTTCCATAAAGGTCAGATTTGTGGAGAACACGACTAATAGTTGTCCTGTGGACAGATTCTCCCACCTGAGCTGTGGATCTCTGCAGCTCCTCCAGAATTACCATGGACCTCTTGGCTGCTTCTCTGATGAAATCTCTCCTTGCCCGGCCGGTCAGTTTAGGTGGACGGCCATGTCTTGGTAGGTTTGTGTCCTACTCTTTCTATTTTCAGATTGCAGTGATATGGACTGTTATCATAAAACCTCGCACCTTCCAGTGTTCTAAACATTGTTTGTCCTCGTGATTATTCATGCAGCCAGTGACCTCATACCTGTGCGCCAACAGAGTGAGTTATGGGGTGGATAGTCCTCTTTGAATCTGCTGCTATGCATCCATGTACCCTAAGACTACAAATCCCAGGGGCCTTTGCAGTGGTCTGAAGGTTGCTGGGAGGGATGATAAAAGGAACTTAGAAGCCCGCGCACGCTCTCTTCCTCCTGGGCCTGACACAAGATGGACCTCTCTGTGTGACTGAGAGAGAGAGGTCGCGGCCTACCACGTGGAACGCTACTTTCACCACAGGGCCTTAGAGGCCTAGTTCTGCTACCCGCTGTCGGACATCCTGTTATTAGCATCATTTACAGCGCCTACTCATCGGTGCGGACGTGCAGAGAAAGACCCTACAGAAAGTCGAGACAGAGGATCTGCTGCCGGAGTGTCGCCATCCATGTTAGTGTACAGAAGACTGCAGATCGAGTTGGGTCGTAGGTGAGAGAGCAAGCTGCTCAATCTTTATCTATTTACTACCACTATTACAGAACACAGTGTGTACACATCCCTACCCAAGAACACTTTACTGCATTGCTGGAACACTTCACTCAGACGCCTTAGGCCTTCACCACTTGGAATCCATTGTTTCATCTGCAACCAAACGGATTACAGTTAACGAGCTCCAACTAGCTAGTGAAGAATATCAGTTCTGCCACGTGGAACTCTACTGCCATTACTCATAGGAATCCTATATATAAGCCTATACAGAAGCCTCTATATATATCTATAGTACTAACAGGATGTCTAAAACCCAGAGTGTCAGGTGATGTGGAAGATTCACTTGGTCATGGCCATGCAGATGAGCAGGTAATTCTCAGCAGTCCCCAAGGGGGCCGTGCTACAGGATGATGGATTGAAGAGAGCTCCGTGAGATGTTCAAAGCTTGGGAGATTTTATTATAACCTAACCCTGCTTTATACTTCTCCACAACTTTATCCCTGACCTGTCTGGTGTGTTCCTTGGCCTTCGTGATGCTGTTCACTAAGGTTCTCTAACAAACCTCTGAGGGCTTCACAGAACAGCTGTATTTATACTGAGATTAAATGACACACAGGTGGACTCTATTTACTAATTAGGTGACTTCTGAAGGCAATTGGATCCACTAGATTATAGTTAGGGGTATCAGAGTAAAGGGGGCTGAATACAAATGCCCCCGCCCCCCCACACTTTTTACATATTTATTTGTCAAAAATGTTGAAAACCATTTATCATTTTCCTTCCACAATTGTGTGCCACTTTGTGTTGGTCTATCACAGGCATATGCAATTGGCGGACCTCCAGCTGTTGCAAAACTACAACTCCCATCATGCCTCTGCCTCTGGGTGTCATGCTTGTGGCTGTCAGAGTCTTGCAATGCCTCATGGGACTTGTAGTTCTGCAACAGCTGGAGGTCCGCTAAATGCATATCCCTGGGACTCTATCACATAAAATCCCAATAAAATACGATTACGTTTTTTTTTTTTGACAAAATGTGGAAAATTGCAAGGGGTATGAATACTTTTTCAAGGCACTGTGTAATAAGGAGAGGAAATGGTTTCTAATACAGGGCTTAAAATAAAAAGAGGAAATGGTGCCTAATACAGAAATTAATCTTAAGAGAGGAAATGGTGTGTAATACAGAACTTATAATAAAGAGAGGAAATGGTGTGTAATACAGAACGTATTACAAAATTGCCCATACCTCCCAACTGTCCCTGATTTTGCGGGACTGTCCCAGATTTGGAGCAATGTCCCTCATTCCTCCTCATTTGTCCCTCATTTCAGTCTGATCCATATAGTTGTATATAAAATGCACTTTTTATCTTTCAAAAAGTGTTTCCCGGTGCTGAACCTTTCATCCAAATTATAAATTGCTACATTTGTACATTTTAAAAGCCAATATAAAGGAAAAGTACTGAAAAAAAGTCCCTTCCGGATTTAATTAACCTTTTTTTTTTTGGTTAATTCTCCTTTTAAAGGGGGTTTGCGGGGGGGGGGGGGGGGGGGGCATAACCCTACATACATTTGCTAGTAGGTGTCCCTTCGTTTCCATCTCTAAATGTTGGGGGGTTATGAATTGCCAAAGATTGGGGATCGTTATACACAGAGGGGAGCAGACGCCTGGCACGTATTCTGCGAAAAACAAACCAAAGGTACAACACTGACCTCTAGTGGTCACGCTCGGGCATTGCACGGTCTTGCAGACATTGCTTCTGTGAAAAAGAGGAATTGGCACCCTCAGGACTTACTACAAAGATACCACGCCGCCGTGACTCATCGATCGCAGGACTATTTATAAATGTTTCTACACAAGATTTACACATCCAGGACTGACACACACATCTTCAGAGAACGTTGAGTAACCCAAATGTCACGAGAAGATGATCTGTGCGGCACTGTCACCTAGCGGGGTCCCCCCCCACCATGTGATGAATAATTCTAGGCCCGTTATTGATGGTTATCACCCTGCGGGGGCCTGGAAGGTTTTACCCCCCCTCTTCATGACCAGAGGGTTTTTCGTTATTCAGCACTGCGCTACTTTAAGTGGCAATTGCGCGGTCATGCAACATTGTATGCAAATCAAGTTTATCTAATTTTTTTTCACACACACACAGAGAGAGCTTTCTTTTGCTGGTTTCTAAATGCTTGACATGTGAATGACGAAAAAAATAAATTGTTTCATTTCGCTTTCAGTTCGTTAATCTCGTTATTTCGTTTAGTTAGATTCGGTTGATTCATTCAATTCGTTTTTGGAATTCGTATCCTGAATTCGCATTTGGAATTTACCGATTTTTTTTTTTTTCAATTCGAATCGATCAAATCGATACATTTTCCAATCGGTCGAAACGAAAATGTTATATTGTTTTCGATTCGAATGCAGCAAAGGGGAACAAACAAAAGAAAAAAATCTTCATCAAATGATTACAATGACTCTTTAACTTCTTCAGATCCGAATGACGGCTGCAGCGCGGACCTACTTTGCCGGGGGGGGGGGGGCGTCAATAGACGTCCTCCCCTGCTCGAGCGGCCTGCGCGCCCCCTGCAGGGCGAGCACGGCGCGCTCTGTGATCAGTGAGTCTATGAGACTCGGCTGATCACAGATCGAAGTAAGGGGTCGTTCCCGACCCCTTACCATGCGATCAGCTGTCAGCCAATGACAGGTGATCATGTGATGTAAACAGATGCCACCCATCAGGGCCATCTTATCAGTGGCCATCAGTGCCCCCTTATCTGTCCCCATCAGTGCCGCCTTATCTGTGCCCATCAGTGCCGCCTTATCTGTGCCCATCAGTGCCACCTTATCTGTGCCCATCAGTACCGTGCTGCCTTATCTGTGCCCATCAGTACCACCTTATCTGTCCCCATCAGTGCCGTCTGATCTGTCCCGATCAGTGCCGCGTTATCTGTGCCCATCAGTACCGCCTTATCAGTCCCCATCAGTGCTGCCTTATCTGTGCCCATCAGTACCACCTCTTCTGTCCCCATCAGTTCCGCCTTATCTGTCCCTTTTAGTGCTGCCTTATCTGTCCCCATCAGTGCTGCCTTATCTGTCCCCATCAGTGCTGCCTTATCTGTCCCCATCAGTGCTGCCTTATCTGGGCCCATCAGTACCGCCTTATCTGTCCCCATCAGTGCTGCCTTATCTGTGCCCATCAGTACCGCCTTATCTGTCCCCATCAGTGCCGTGTTATCTGTGCCCATCAGTACCGCCTTATCTGTCCCCATCAGTGCTGCCTTATCTGTGCCCATCAGTACCGCCTTATCTGTCCCCATCAGTGCCGTGTTATCTGTGCCCATCAGTACCGCCTTATCTGTCCCCATCAGTGCTGCCTTATCTGTGCCCATCAGTACCGCCTTATCTGTACCCATCAGTGCCGCCTTATCTGTGCTCATCAGTGCTGCCCATCAGTACTGTCTTATCTGTGCCCATCAGTACTGTCTTATCTGTCCCCATCAGTACCGCCTTATCTGTGCCTATCAGTACCACCTTATCTGTCCCCATAAGTGCCGCCTTATCTGTCCCCATCAGTGCTGCCTTATCTGTGCCCATCAGTACCATCTTATCTGTGCCCATCAGTACCGCCTTATCTGTCCCCATCAGTACCGCCTTATCTGTGCCCATCAGTGCCGCCTTATCTGTACCCATCAGTACCACCTTATCTGTGCCTCTCAGTGCCGCCTTATCTGTCCCCATCAGTGCTGCCTTATCTGTGCCCATTAGTACCGTCTTATCTGTCCCCATCAGTACCGCCTTATCTGTCCCCATCAGTGCCGCCTTATCTGTGCCTCTCAGTGCCGCCTTATCTGTGCCTCTCAGTGCCGCCTTATCTGTGCCTCTCAGTGCCGCCTTATCTGTGCCTCTCAGTGCCGCCTTATCTGTGCCTCTCAGTGCCCATCAGTGCAGCCTATCAGTGCCCACCAGTGCTGCCACATCAGTGCATATCAATGAAGGAGAAAAATTACCCGTTTGCAAAATTTTATAACAAACTATGAAACATGATTTTTTTTTTTAAAGAGAAGGAGAGAAGTGGGACTTTAAATGAAGCACGCAGCAGCACAAATGGAGGTCAAGTGACCAAAATTCATTTATTATCCCCATCAGTGCCACGTTTTCTGTGCCCATCAGTACCGTCTTATCTGTCCCCATCAGTGCTGCCTTATCTGTGCTCGTCAGTGCTGTCTTATCTGTCCCCATCAGTGCCGCGCTATCTGTCCCCATCAGTTCCGCCTTATCTGTCCCCATCAGTACTGCCTTATCTGTGCCCATGAGTACCGCCTTATCTGTTCCCATCAGTGCCGCCTTATCTGTCCCCATCAGTGCCGCGTTATCTGTGCCCAATCAATATACAATCAATAATAATCAATAACAATCAATATACAAGTGTACATTTGTTACTGTGATTAGACCCAAAAAGAGCCATGAAAATTAGGACAAATAATTAAAATAATAAAAGAGATTTAATGCCATGACAGATACTTATGGAGGTAAGTGGAATCATTGAAATCTTGGTATTCTATGATATGGGAGGATTGGTAATAATCAAAGCTCTACGCATTTCGCGGTATTGGAGCATACATCATGGAATGATTCTAAAAAATATTTTTCAATAAAAAATAAATAAATAAATAAAATAAAATATTTTTAGTAAATAAGCAGGAAATGAAAAAAGGTTTTGTGTATACAAATATTTTACTTGTCTAGAATGAATTAAAGGTTGTGCGCCCAAACTCACGTCTGCATCAGCGATCCAGTGAAACAGCATCCAGAATCGCAAAGAGCTGCAACGCAAAGCCGCCCGAGTGGTCTGTGGGAATGGGAACAACCGCCATAGGCAAAACCATTGCTGGTGGGTGCAATGAGTGTAGGATGTGGACCTCCATGTGGGAAACCTAGATGAAATATATGAAATATATCTTATATATGAAATAAATCGTAGTGATATGTGTTGATGTGTAAGTGTGAGAACATGTCTATTACATGCCACTTTTTTTTTTAATAACTATAAAAATATTTCTTCATAAATTTAGGCCAACATGAATTAGACATGTGCGCCGTCAATAAATTTTCGTTTCGTTCCATTCCGTTTCGTAATTAATTCGTATTTCGTAATTCGTGTCCGAAATTTCATGCGAAATACGAATTTTCTTTAGGTTCGTTAACTTTTTGTAACAATTACAAATGTTCATTAGGAATTTTGGATCTGAAATTCTTAAAACGAAATTTCATATTTCGTACAAAATTCGGGAGCGTAGCAATTCCTATTTCGGATCCTCCCGAATGTACAAATTTACGGAAATTCGTACAAAAATAATCGCACATGTCTAACTGGAATTCTGCTACATTTCTTTAGTAAAATTATTCCAAATCAGTGTATATTATTTACCATAGTCTGTAGGGAATTTATAGTCTATAATCTCAATGGGATATTTACAGTGGGGACGGAAAGTATTCAGACCCCCTTACATTTTTCACTCTTTGTTATATTGCAGCCATTTGCTAAAATCATTTAAGTTCATTTTTTTCCCTCATTATTGTACACACAGCCCCCCATATTGTACACACAACACCCCATATTGACAGAAAAACACAGAATTGTTGACATTTTTCAGATTTATTAAAAAAGAAAAACTGAAATATCACATGGTCCTAAGTATTCAGACCCTTTGCTCAGTATTTAGTAGAAGCCCCTTTTGATCTAATACAGCCATGAGTCTTTTTGGGAAACAAGTTTTTCACACCTGGATTTGGGGATCCTCTGCCATTCCTCCTTGCAGATCCTCTCCAGTTCTGTCAGGTTGGATAGTAAACGTTGTTGGACGGCCATTTTTAGGTCTCTCCAGAGATGCTCAATTGGGTTTAAGTCAGGGCTCTGGCTGGGCCATTCAAGAACAGCCACGGAGTTGTTGTGAAGCCACTCCTTCGTTATTTTAGCTGTGTGCTTAGCGTCATTGTCTTGTTGGAAGGTAAACCTTCAGCCCAGTCTGAGGTCCTGAGCACTCTGGAGAAGGTTTTTGTCCAGGATATCCCTGTACTTGGCCGTATTCATCTTTCCCTCAATTGCAACCAGTCGTCCTGTCCCTGCAGCTGAAAAACACCCCCACAGCATGATGCTGCCACCACCATGCTTCACTGTTGGGACTGTATTGGACAGGTGATGAGCAGTGCCTGGTTTTCTCCACACATACCGCTTAGAATTAAGGCCAAAAAGTTCTATCTTGGTCTCATCAGACCAGAGAATCTTATTTCTCACCATCTTGGAGTCCTTCAGGTGTTTTTTTTAGCAAACTCCATGCGGGCTTTCATGTGTCTTGCACTGAGGAGAGGCTTCCGTCGGGCCACTCTGCCATAAAGCCCTGACTGGTGGAGGGCTGCAGTGATGGTTGACTTTCTACAACTTTCTACCATCTCCCGACTGCATCTCTGGAGCTCAGCCACAGTGATCTTTGGGTTCTTCTTTACCTCTCTCACCAAGGCTCTTCTCCCCCGATAGCTCAGTTTGGCCGGACGGCCAGCTCTAGGAAGGGTTCTGGTCATCCCAAACGTCTTCCATTTAAGGATTATGGAGGCCAGTGTGCTCTTAGGAACCTTAAGTGCAGAAGAAATTTTTTTGTAACCTTGGCCAGATCTGTGCCTTGCCACAATTCTGTCTCTGAGCTCTTCAGGCAGTTCCTTTGACCTCATGATTCTCATTTGCTCTGACATGCACTGTAAGCTGTAAGGTCTTGTGGGGAAGAGGCCCTTGTCCCCATCAACATGGGGACAAGGTGCTTTGCAGGACAGGGCCCCCCCTGTCTCAAAGAAACCCCCCATGTTCAGGGCATGTGACCTGGTATGGTCCAGGAGGGGGGAGGGGGGCACTCACTCACCCCCCTTTTCCTGACCTGCCAGGCTGCATGCTCAGATAAGGGTCTGGTATGGATTTTTAGGGGGACCCCACGCCATTTAAAAGAAAAAAATTGTAGTGGGTGTTCCCCTTAAAATTAAAACCAGACCCAAAGGGCCTGGTATGGATTTGTTTTTTTCTGCATTCTTCATTGCTGGCATTATTTTGTTTACATTTCAGCTGTCAGCGGAGACGCCCGCTGACAGCTGACGAGTCATCGGTTGTTACGAACACAGCGACTGGCTTTCCAGCCCACCCCTTCAAACAACCAGCTATTCTTCACACAGAATTTGTACCGGTTGATCGTTTTTCGACCAATCCGAATTCGAATCATTACGAAAATCTCAAATTCTTTTGAAAATTAATAAATGCAACTAAATGAATTCCGAAACGAAACAAGGAAACAAATTTATTAACATATTGGAAAATGGGGGAAAAAACTGCGCTAAACCAACAATAATATACAGCGACAGCTGCTAACACTCAAACAAACTCCAGGTAAATTGCAACCATTCGTATGACCTATCTCCCAAAGTTGCTATATTATTTTCGGGTCTTACCAGTCCAGGTACCTTCTTATGTTCTACGCATACATCAACGCAAAATTATTCTAAAAAACCCAGGATTAAACAGCAGGTGCTGTACGCCCGAAGATCAATGGTGGCCTCTCGGTTCCCAACGTACACGCTTACTATACTGCAACGGCTATTGCCCCATTACCTCACCTTCATGAGAAACAACAAATGCCGCTATGGGCCACTATTGATCTGAAGGACTTGCACCCGATACCATTAGCCTCCCTCCATTGGCTTCCTCGAGTCCATCTTCCAACCACTATTGGTCCATGTTTGACCCACTCTCTCCGGTTATGGGATTCTCCAGTGTCCATTACTTCCACCTGGTTGCGATAACCCACTGCAATTTACGTGGTGGACCGAAAACGGCTTTATGGATGTCCATTGTATGTTTACCCCTACCAAGATCTTCCCATTTACAGTCTTACGTTCCTCCCATAACATCCTCCTTAGGGAGCACTACAGCTATATACAAATCCGACATTTCCTCCAAACCCTTACAAAACCTCAACCAACCCCCTATACGTTAACCCCCTTCGAAAGCCTTTGTAGACCCCAGTCCTCGGGTTTGATTTCTTTAATAGATACAGCTATAATAAGCTCCAAATGACCACCCCTGAGACCATACCATCTCCAGTGGGAGGCGGAATTGGGGAGGGGATTGGACCCAGAGGATTGGCAGGTCATGACTATCGCATTGTCCAAATGCTCCAAGAATGTATTTTTCTTGGAAAACGCCTATAAAGTGCTTTATAGATGGTATTGCACCCCGGCCAGAATAGCGACTTTTATCCCAACATATTCCCCCCCTATGTTTTCGTGGCTGTTCTCGGGAGGGTATGATGGCACACATTTGGTGGCAGTGCCCCAAGGTTTGTAGACTATGGGTTAGAGTCTATGCATTGCTTAGTAACCTCTTCAACACCAATATAAAGAGGGACCCCTTTGAAGCCATTGAAAACCGATCACAGAATTGCTAAGACCAGAACGCCAATTGGCATCTCATATTTTTACTGCAACTAAATTAACCATAGCAAAGGCTTGGAAAACTCCGGCTCTCAGCTTCGAGGCAGTTAAAAACCGCATAAATGATATCATGGTTAATGAGAAGCTGACGGCCGTGTTATCAGATACGCACGATAAATTCCTTCGGACCTGGCAACCGCGGGTGGCGTATTCCCACCCTTCCCGTTTTTGATTCAGCACTACTCTCTCTCTAGTATGTCTCCACCTCTTCCACCCCGTGGACTCCCCTCTCTCCTCATTTTCCTTTCCCTGTTTATTCCCTCTTTTCTTTATTCTACACATCTATTTCATCCTCTTTCTGGCCCTCTCCCCTCCTATTCCTTTCTCTTACTTCCGCCTTCCTATGTCTCTATAGCCCACAGGCTAGGTCCTGCTGGGCTCGGACACATGATGTGAAACAAATTACGAATACATATTGCCTTTCTTCATTTCCACTTTGATGAGTCATATTCTACATTTACCTTTTTGTTTTCTTTTCTTACCGCAAATGTTATAAAAAGTTCTGCAACTATATTGGCAAAATAGTGGAACTTAGTGTTTCGCCATATTGTTAGTATTTGTTGATCTTATAAGATTCCAAGTGTCATTTTGGGATCTGGTGCATATCCTAGTGTTTTAGATTATTATTTTTGAAATTTTATAATCTACGTAAACATGTACACATAATGTGCCCTTCATTGTCTATATGTATTATTATGTTGATTTATATGTTCAATAAAACCCTTTGTACAAGAAACCATGAAGCACAAAATATTGTGTATATCCAGGAACACCATAGTCCAAAGACATGCCAACAGTGAAGAAGTCCACTTCCAGAGATGATTTTCAAAAGGAATGAAGTAGCTCAGATATATATGGAGAACTTCAAACGCAGTAGTCAAATGGAAAGATGGAATATTCTTACCAGATTTGGTGGACACACATAATACCGTACGGCAGTGGGTCTAGTGCAGAGGTCTTCAAACTGCGGCCCTCCAGGTGTTCAGGAACTACAATTCCCATCATGCCTAGTCATGTCTGTGAATGGCAGAGTTTTACAATGCCTCATGGAAAGTGTAATTTTGCAACAGCTGAAGGGCCGTAGTTTGAGGATCCCTGGTCTAGTGGGCTCTAGGTGCTAACTCCTAGCGCTCTGATGGAATAAAGCTGGAGAGGCCGGAAGAACAACACAATGGATCCTTGGGCTCCAAACCATCTGATCAGGTAACATCAATGGACCAACCGATGAATGAACCCAAAGAGTAGCCGTAGAGATGGATGTTCTCAGCAAGGGCCAAATATACGGGAAAAATGTAAAAAGAGTGGCTCCCAATGGTGCTGGTCAATCAAAAAGATTTATTAAGGATCATACATCACAGAACAGATGCAGAGATGATAAAATGTGATCACAAAAAATGGATAATAAAAGCAATGTGGAAGACAAAGGAAAAGCGAGCCCGAAATTTAGCCTCGAATTTAGTAACCTAGCAAATCAATCCGAAACTAGACCAATTTTTCCTTTCTCCGCATGTCTAGCTAAAGCTGCCGGCCAGCAGTAAAATTACTGTAGGCTGGTCGGCAAGTGGTTAAACGTTGACATGTTGGGTATCTGTTTACTCGGCGTAACCTCATCCTTGATGGTCTACCAAAAAATTGGGATATGTGCCCTAGAATTAACTTTTTTACCGAAATTCTGCATTTCATAAACTGTTACACTAATATCCTGGGACACGTGGAACTAAGACTTTTTTTTTTTTTATTCTCTATGGCACAGTTTCTCAACCAGGGTTCCTCCAAACGTTGCTAGGGGTTTCTTGAGCAATAAGCAATGTCTGCCTCTCAGATAAGTTCCCACTGACACCATTCATATTTTTAGTTATCTGTACAGGGGGGGGGGGGTAATTCTTCCCAAAAACCACAAGTGTAAGGAGCATTCTTCCCACTGACCACCACACTAATGTATCTTGAGCTGTAGATAGTCATTTGTACATGGGGTTCATAGGGGTGGAGAGGTGGTCTTTCGTTTAAGACCACCTCTCAAAATTGGGTGGAACTCCGCTTTAAGAAAGGGTGCTCTTTGGTGTCTGCATTCAGAAAATATATCATGTTTTGGGGGGTTTTAAGTAAACTTCAAGCATACAATTATTTTTTTTAAACATTTGCAAAAAAAAAAAAAGAAAAGAAAAGGGCTTTGGCAGCGAAAGGGTTCATAGAAGAACCTCAAGAAAAAAGGAAGTGGAGTGTAGCCATAGAGTGAATATAAAGGGGTTTAATGTTGATATCTATTTGTGTGTTGATTATTCTCTATATATTCCTGTGATCTCAGGTCTGAAGAGGAAGCAGGCAGGGGATCCCCCCTAGTCTGAGGTGTACAGATCATGGGGGGGCCCATAGGTTGCTATGGCAGTGGTTCCACTTGTTCCCCCGAGCTAAGTCTTTTCATCAGTTGAGAAGGACCATTCTTCATTCTTTATTAACCACTTGACAACTGGGCACTTAAACCCCCCTCGTGACCAGACCAATTTTCAGCTTTCAGCACTCTCACACTTTGCATGACAATTACTCAGTCATGTAATACTGTACCCAAATGAATTTTTTGTCCTTTTTTTCATACAAATAGAGCTTTATTTTGGTGGTATTTGATCACCTCTGGGTTTTTTATTTTTTGCGCTATAAATGAAAAAAGACCGAAAATTTTGAAAAAAAACACATTTTTCTTTGTTTCTGTGATAAAATTTTGCAAATTAGTAATTTTTCTTCATAAATTTTGGCCACAATTTATACTGCTACATATCTTTGGTAAAAAATAACCCAAATTAGTGGATATTATTTGGTCTTTGTGAAAGTTAGAGATTCTACTAGTTATGGTGCAAATCATAAAAAATTGATCACACCTGGTGTACTGGTGGCCTATCTCATTTCTTGCGACCCGAACAAGCCAGGAAAGTAAAAATACCCCCTAAATGACCCCTTTTTGAAAGTAGACATTCCAAGGTATTTAGTAAGATGCATGGTGAGGTTTTTGATGTTGTCATTTTTTCCCAAAATTCTTTGCAAAATGAAGATTTTTTCCCCCCCACAAAATTGTCAATGTAATAGGTTATTTCTCTCACATGATATGTGTATACCACAAATGACACCCCAAAATACATTCTGCTAATCCTCCTAAGTATTACGATACCACATGTGTTGGACTTTTTCACAGCCTGGCCACATAAAGAGGCCCAACATGCAGGGAGCACCATCACGTGTTCTAGGAGCATAAATTACACATCTAATTTGTTGACTACCTATTACACTTTTGAAGGCCCTGGAGCACCAGGACAATGACACGTGACACTGACGTGGCACTGATGACAAATGGCACTGACACGTGGCACTGATGTGGCACTGATGTGGCACTGATGACAGATGGCACTAATACATGGCACTGATGACAGATGGCACTAATATGTGGCACTGATGACAGATGGCACTAATACATGGCACTGACAGATGGCACTAATACGTGGCACTGATGACACGTGACACTGATGACAGATGGCACTAATACGTGGCACTGATGACAGATGGCACTAATACATGGCACTGACAGATGGCACTAATACGTGGCACTGATGACACGTGACACTGATGACAGATGGCACTAATATGTGGCACTGATGACACGTGGTGCTGATGACAAATGGCACTGATGACAGATGGCACTAATATGTGGCACTGATGACACGTGGCACTGATGAAAGGTGGCACTAATACGTGGCACTGATGAAAGATGGCACTAGTACGTGGCACTGATGACAGATGGCACTAATACGTGGCACTGATGACAGATGGCACTGATACGTGGCACTCATGAAACTGATGACAGATGGCACTGATACGTGGCACTGATGACACACGACACTGATGACAGATGGCACTATGTGGCACTGATGACAGATGGCACTTATACGTGGCACTGGGGACAGATGGCAGTGGGGACAGATGGCACTGGGGACAGATGGCAGGGACATGACAGCAGGGACAGATGGCAGGGGCAGATGGCAGGAGCAGATGGCTGGGGCAGATGGCAGGGGCAGATGGCAGGACAGATGGCAGGGGCAGATGGCAGGGGCAGATGGCAGGGACAGATGGCAGGACAGATGGCAGGGGCAGATGGCAGGACAGATGGCAGGGGCAGATGACAGGACAGATGGCAGGGGCAGATGACAGGACAGATGGCAGGGGCAGATGGTAGGACAGTTGGCAGGGGCAGATGGCAGGACAGATGGCTGGGGCAGATGGCAGGACAGATGGCAGGGGCAGATGACAGGACAGATGGCAGGGGCAGATGGCAGGGGCAGATGGCTGGGGCAGATGGCTGGGGCAGATGGCAGGACAGATGGCAGGGGCAAATGACAGGACAGATGGCAGGGGCAGATGGTAGGACAGATGGCAGGGGCAGATGGCAGGACAGATGGCAGGGGCAGATGACAGGACAGAAGGCAGGGGCAGATGACAGGACAGATGGCAGGGGCAGATGACAGGACAGATGGCTGGGGCAGATGGTAGGACAGATGGCAGGGGCAGATGGCAGGACAGATGGCAGGGGCAGATGACAGGACAGATGGCTTGGGCAGATGGCAGGACAGATGGCAGGGGCAGATGGCAGGACAGATGGCAGGGGCAGATGACAGGACAGATGGCAGGGGCAGATGGTAGGACAGATGGCAGGGGCAGATGGTAGGACAGTTGGCAGGGGCAGATGGTAGGACAGATGGCAGGGGCAGATGGTAGGACAGTTGGCAGGGGCAGATGGCAGGACAGATGGCTGGGGCAGATGGCAGGACAGATGGCAGGGGCAGATGGCAGGGGCAGATGGTAGGACAGATGGCAGGGGCAGATGACAGGACAGATGGCAGGGGCAGATGGTAGGACAGATGGCAGGGGCAGATGACAGGACAGATGGCAGGGGCAGATGACAGGACAGATGGCAGGGGCAGATGACAGGACAGATGGCAGGGGCAGATGACAGGACAGATGGCAGGGGCAGATGGTAGGACAGATGGCTGGGGCAGATGGTAGGACAGATGGCAGGGGCAGATGGTAGGACAGATGGCAGGGGCAGATGACAGGACAGATGGCAGGGGCAGATGGTAGGACAGATGGCAGGGGCAGATAACAGGACAGATGGCAGGGGCAGATGGTAGGACAGATGGCAGGGGCAGATGGCAGGACAGATGGCAAGGGCAGATGGTAGGACAGATGGCAGGGGCAGATGACAGGACAGATGGCAAGGGCAGATGGTAGGACAGATGGCAGGGGCAGATGACAGGACAGATGGCAGGGGCAGATGGTAGGACAGATGGCAGGGGCAGATGACAGGACAGATGGCAGGGGCAGATGGTAGGACAGATGGCAGGGGCAGATGGCAGGACAGATGGCAGGGGCAGATGGCAGGACAGATGGCAGGGGCAGATGGTAGGACAGATGGCAAGGGCAGATGGTAGGACAGATGGCAGGGGCAGATGACAGGACAGATGGCAGGGGCAGATGGTAGGACAGATGGCAGGGGCAGATGGCAGGACAGATGGCAGGGGCAGATGGCAGGACAGATGGCAGGGGCAGATGACAGGACAGATGGCAGGGGCAGATGACAGGACAGATGGCAGGGGCAGATGACAGGACAGATGGCAGGGGCAGATGACAGGACAGATGGCAGGGGCAGATGGCAGGACAGATGGCAGGGGCAGATGGCAGGACAGATGGCAGGGGCAGATGACAGGACAGATGGCAGGGGCAGATGACAGGACAGATGGCAGGGGCAGATGACAGGACAGATGGCAGGGGCACATGACAGGACAGATGGCAGGGGCAGATGACAGGACAGATGGCAGGGGCACATGACAGGACAGATGGCAGGGGCAGATGGTAGGACAGATGGCAGGGGCAGATGGCAGGACAGATGGCAGGGACAGATAACTGTGCTGACACTTTTTTTTTCATTTTTTTTTTCTGTTTACTTGCCGCCGCAGCGGTTCCGCTCTCCCTCCTCACACGCTGTCTCTGTGTGAGGAGGGAGAGCCGGCGATGAGAGAGGATCTCATATGTTTACATATGAGATCCTCTCTCATTGGCAGAGCGATCGCACTGTAAACGGCCGCTGTCATTGGCCATTTACGGCGATCTGTCACTGGCTGTGTCCGAGGGACACGGCCAGCACAAAACTTCCCCGATGCGCGCCCGCGGGAGCGTGCAACGCGGAAGTAAAAGGGAGGACGTCCAGGGATGCCCTCCCGGCAATTGGAGTCCGCGCTGTAGCCGTCTTTCGGCTATAGCGCGGACGCCTAGTGGTTAATTGATGATGCCTAGGGTTGCCACCTCATCCCTTTAAACCTGAATACATATGAATGACACGGGTTCTGAGGCTAATTTAATGCAGATAAGGACCCCAAGTGAATTTAATTACCACCTTCATCAGCCACAGTGTAATTATTATGTGTTCAGTTTTCAAGGGATGAGATGGCAACCCTAATGATGCCTCCAAAAGGGGAAATGTTTTCTGTAGTTGGTGTGGTGTGACTCACAGGATCTTTCATGTTTCCTTTTATTGAAATTTTATTGAAATTCTTCTCCCTCCGCACATCCTGTGTGGCCGCGGACTGGTGTCACATGGGGTGCTGTGTTTGGGTGCACAAGGGTGCGTTCTTCTCTCCTGGACAGGTCTACAGACTCATCTCTGAGGGACTACAATGGAGAACCTTCAGATTTTTTCCATTGTGTTGTGTTTATCAGGTGAGTCTCCACTCTGATCACTTCATCGTTTTCGGTTCAGTTAGATCTGTATAAAAAGGTGTATAATCCTACAGCTGCAACACAACATTATCTAAGATTGTAACATTCAGTTCATGCCAACATAGGAAAATCCTCCCAAAATGAGTCCAAAACAAGGAGATCATATCACACTTATCATTCCTTCATCATTCACCATTACATAATGCTTTTGTTCAGATTAAATTCTTAAAATCAGATTGTAGCCCTCAGTGTTATATTGTGTAGATAATAACAGAATGAGACACAACGGCAAAACCATTTTCAGGGGAATGTTATCACCGGGTGGGACTCCACAAGATCAACAAAACAACCAAATTGTTAACCCCTTTACCTGGGATAGGCAAAGCTGGATGGACTTCCCAATCATGTAGTCACTGTGATTGCCCAGAATCATATCTAAAAGCTAGGAGTTGTTTTTTGGTCACTGAGCTGTCTGATCAATGTTTATAAACAATGTTACTTTGTATCTCTCTATCTCCCGTCTGATCAGTGTTTATAAATAATGTTACTTTTTATCTCTCTATCTCCTGTCTGATCAATGTTTTTAAACAATGTTACTTTGTATCTCTCTATCTCCTGTCTGATCAATGTTTATAAATAATGTTACTTTGTATCTCTCTATCTCCTGTCTGATTAATGTTTATAAATAATGTTACTTTGTATCTCTCTATCTCCTGTCTGATCAATGTTTATAAACAATGTTACTTTGTAGCTCTCTATCTCCTGTCTGATCAATATTTATAAACAATTTTATTTGTATCTCTCTATCTCCTGTCTGATCAATGTTTATAAATAATGTTACTTTGTATCTCTATCTCCTGTCTGATCAATGTTTATAGATAATGGTACTTTGTATCTCTCTATCTCTCATCTGATCAATGTTTATAAACAATGTTACTTTGTATCTCTCTTTCTCTTGTCTAATCAATGTTTATAAATAATGTTACTTTTTATCTCTCTATCTCCTGTCTGCTCAATGTTTATAAATATTGGTACTTTGTATGTCTCTATCTCCTATCTGATCAATGTTTATAAACAATTTTATTTGTATCTTTCTATCTCCCGTCTGATCAATGTTTATAAATAATGTTACTTTGTATCGTTCTATCTCCTGTCTGATCAATGTTTATAAACAGTGTTACTTTGTATCTCTCTATCTCTTGTTTGATCAATGTTTAGAAACAATGTTACTTTGTATCTCTATCTCCTGTCTGATTAATGTTTATAGATAATGGTACTTTGTATCTCTCTATCTCCCGTCTGATCAATGTTTATAAACAATGTTACTTTGTATCTCTCTATCTCCCGTCTGATCAATGTTTATAAACAATATTACTTTGTATCTCTCTATCTCCCATCTGATCAATGTTTTTAAACAATAAAATAAGACAAACATGTTACGGCTGGCGTAGCTAACAAATAGATGTTAAACATTTAACTCTCTTGTGACCAGATGTCATTGATCTCTTGGACAAATTTAGCAGTGTTGGGATGTCTTACGCTATTTTAACAACCCCCCTCCCCTCTTTTTTTTTTTTTTCTACTATAGGCTGACAAATTAGCAAAAAAGTGCTACTATTTGTGAAATGAAAAGTTTTTTTTTTTTTTTTTTTAATGTTATTGTATCAGTAATTAAACTATTAAAACCGTTGACACCAGAGATCCCACTACAGCCTGAAGGTGGCAGTGTTTATCTGAAGACTAAAGATATACAGTGCCTTGAAAAAGTATTCATACCCCTTGAAATTTTCCACATTTTGTCATGTTACAACCAAAAACGTAAATGTATTTTATTGGGATTTTATGTGATAGACCAACACAAAGTGGCACATAATTGTGAAGTGGAAAGAAAATGATAAATGATACAAATAAATATGTGAAAAGTGTGGGGGGCATTTGTATGGCGCCCCCCGGAGTCAATACTTTGTAGAACCCCCTTTCTCTGCAATTACAGCTGCAAGTCTTTTTGGGGATGTCTCTACCAGCTTTACACATCTAGAGAGGGACATTTTTGCCCATTGCATTTCTTAACTAGTGGACTTATATATTGCCAACACTTGGTCTATAGTGTTGATAATATATGGTTTGTGTTTGTTTATTATATGGGATTATAATTGCTTGTATATATAGCTGTCAATTCCCTTTGTCACTAACTAGGGATTTATCACCTTATAATATACACTATTTTTTGGTTATTTAAAATTACACTTTTTTATTTATATTTGTGAAGGGATCGTACCACGCACTAGAGCATTCGTTACTTTAGAAATTAGAAATATTTCACACCAATACTTTCTTTTTTAACACAGCGCCATCCCCTATATTTTGATCTTATCCTTTTGGGGTTTCACTGAGGTGTTCCCTACTCACATAGGGGGGCAGCAGTTGTTTAATAGTCTGAAGCGTGGATCTATTGATAGATTATTTATTCCATCAGAATTTTGTTGGCCGAATTCCCACCAGCAAAAGATTGAGAGGCGGTTCTCAATTTTTCGGTTGGAAAAAGTTTTTCGATCGGAAATTCCGATCGTCTGTACCAATTCCGATGCGCAAAATTTCTACGCATGCTCGGAAACAATTTGACGCATGGTCGGAAGCATTGAACTTCATTTTCTCGGCTCGTCTTAGTGTTGTACGTCATCGCGTTCTTGACGGTCGAAAGTTCAGTGAACTTTTGTGTGACCGTGTGTCAATCCAAGCTTGAGTGGAATTATGTCGGAAAAAACCATCCAAGATTTTTCTGACGGAAAATCCGCTCGTGTGTACGCGGCATAATAGTTGTCCTGTGGACAGATTCTCCCACCTGAGCTGTGGATCTCTGCAGCTCCTCCAGAGTTACCATGGACCTCTTGGCTCTTCTCTGATGATTGCTCTTCTTGCCCGGCCTGTCAGTTTAGGTGGACGGCCATGTCTTGGTAGGTTTGCAGTTGTGCCATACTCTTGAACAGAGCTCCGTGAGATGTTCAAAGCTTGGGAGATTTTTTTATAACCTAACCCTGCTTTATACTTCTCCACAACTTTATCCCTGACCTGTCTGGTGTGTTCCTTGGTCTTCGTTAAGCTGTTTGTTCACTAAGGTTCTCCAACAAACCTCTGAGGGCTTCACAAAACAGCTGTATTTATACTGAGATCAAATTATACACCGTTGGACTCTATTTACTAATTAGGGGACTTCTGAAGGCAATTGGTTCTACTAGATTTTAGTTAGGGATATCCGAGTAAAGGGGGCTGAATACAAATGCACGCCATACATTTAACATATTTATATCTAAAAATTTTTTATAACCATTTATCATTTTCCTTCCATTTCACAAATGTGCCACTTTGTGTTGGTCTATCACATAAAATCCCAATAAAATACATTTACATTTTTGGTTGTAACATGACAAAATGTGGAAAAAGTCAAGGGGTATGAATACTTTTTTAAGGCACTGTATATATTCAATAAAGCCTCCAACATGCCTGCACTCCCTTATTATTGTATGGCAAAGTGAGCACATGATTAGGAACTGCCCAAATTTGTTCCTGATCAATAGCGTGGAGTGGAGCTGAAAGAGCTGAGATTGGGAGCCACCAGCTGTACAAAGAGTACAGCTTTTTTTAAAACACTCTGAATTCCAGTCAAAGCTCCTGTCACAAAATAAAGTGGTTACCTTACCCTAATGGTCACACGTTGCGTTTGCTTTGCTTAAAAAATGATACCCCCTTTCTTGGTACTTCAAAGCCCCCAGAGAAGTCTATCACAATGCTCGCTAACAGCATCTGCAGCATTTGAGGGGCATTTATTCAGAATTAAATTTTGCTTTGTTTTGGAGGTATTGCAGGTATGAGATATCCCAGGATGCACTGGGAAACCAACAAGTGAACCAGAAAGACATCATTAGCAGTCACTTCCGGTTCATGTGTATATATTCTGGGAGTGTCTGGTGCAGACGTCACCTGATGTGGAGCAGCAGGAAGGTGAGCAGGGTCTGTACCAAAGTGGAGCAACTAGCAGAAAGCACACGTGGTGTGCAACATGGGAAGACTATAGTGGAAGGTGAGCGGGGACCAGAGAGGGAGGACCTAGTGGCAGAGGATCAGTAGAGTTGGGGGGGACCGAAGCAGGAGAAACTAACAGATGTCACACGTGGTGAGCAACATGGGAAGACTATAGTGGAAGGTGAGCGGGGACCAGAGAGGGAGGACCTAGTGGCAGAGGATCAGTAGAGTTGGGGGGGACCGAAGCAGGAGAAAATAACAGATGTCACACGTGGTGAGTAGCATGGGAGCAATAAAGTGGGAGGTAAGCAAGGACTGGTGAGAGAAGGGACTGAGTGGTAGAGAATCATCAGAACTGGGGGACAAGGGCAGGATAAACTATCAGATGTCACATGTAGGGTGAAGCATGGGAACAATAAAGTAGAAGGTGAGCAGGGACTGGAGAGAGAAAGAATTTTGTGGCAGAGGATCAGTAGAGCTGGGGGACCAGGGAGGGAGAAACTATTAGACGTCACACGTGGGGTGCAGCATGGGAGCAATATAGTGGGAGGGGAGCAGAGACTGGAGATAGAAAATTCTGAGTGGCAGAGAATCAGCAGAGCTGGAGGATTAGGGTGGAAGAAACTAGCAGATGTCACATGTGGGGTGCAGCATGGGAGCAATAAAGTGAGAGATGAGCGAGGACTGAAGAGAGAAAGGGCTGAGTGTCAGAGACTCAGCAGAGCTGGGGGACCAGGGTGGGAGAAGCTAGCAGATGTCACACATGGGGTGCAGCAATAGAGCACTGTACAGTAGCGGGAGGTGAGCAGGGACTGGAGAGAGAGGAGAATCGGCTAATCAGAGGATCAACTGAGGTTGAGGTTACTACTGAATGGAGGATCAGCAGAGTTAGGGGTTACTAATGAGCAGGGGATTAGCAGAGCTGGAGGTTACTACTGAACCAGGGATCTGATAAACAAGGGTGATAATGAGTTGGGGATCTGCTGAGTGGGGGTACTAATGATCTGGGATCTGCTGAGCAGGGGTACTAATGAGCTGGGGGTATTACTAAGCTGGAGGTACTACTGAGCTAGGGTTCTACTGAGCCCCTTTAAAACAAAAAATCAGCAGCACTGTTCATAGACCGTTGCATCCGGAAAAGTGGGCTCGGCATGTGCCCCTGAAAAGCAGAATCTGACGAAACGTGTAGGGCTGAGCTGCGTAGTGATATGATATCACTATGTAATGTGTCAATTGCTTATTATGTTTATTGCTTATTGATTTCACGTATGGTTTGAAAGCAATCTGTTTATTTAATGACTAGCACCTCACATCAGAATGAACACTTGTTCACACCTGTCCACCTGTTTTTAGTGGACAGGATCGGATGTTGGTGGGAGTCAACGGGCACATGTCTGCTGACACCCGCCGCTCCATAGAGGAGACTGGTGGGTCCAATCTGGTCTGCCTGAAAAACTGTTTTTTCAGGTGGACTAGTTCTGCACTGATGATGAGTTTTTAAATCATTCAGGTTGAGCAGTGGGACACCTGAAGGACCCGTCTTCCACTTGGTGCCCTGTAAATATACAGACTGGCTGACAATCTATAGTAATCCTGTATCATGAAAATATTGTAGACCAGAACTTTTTTTTTAGGATGGAGTAGGGAAAGGTAAAAAGCCCTGTTTTGCTTTTATTGCAGGGTTACATTAGAGAGATTTCTCCTCACTTCCTGTCCAGCTAAAAAAAAAAATTACCAGATGGGAAGTGAGGAGAACTCTTTAAAAGGAACACAGACAGAAATACAATTTTTTCTAGTAGAGCGGGTGAAGGTGGTTGTTGCTGTCAGTGTTCATGCTGAGGAAAGGTTGGGAACTCATACTATAACCCATCTGTGCCTGCGTGTGGCTGCTCAAATGAGAACACCTTACACTATCCTCAGATGAAGATGTGATCCTCATGTTGGAAGTGTGCCGTATGGTGACCATACTTGAAGGTATGTGTTAAGAATCTTCCTGCATGATACTTCTCGTGGAGAATGTGTTTTTATCACAATCTTCTTTTCCAGGGCTCTTTGGATTAGGAATGGTAGAGGGCCTCACTGAAGGAGGGAACATCACAGTCACATGTACCAATGAGAGCAATTCTGAGAACCAAATCCAGTTATTGTGCAACTTGGAGATATTCACCTGCTCATCGATGGACGTAAGCCAGGAGAAATTTACCATTGACCAGTCTTCCATCCAACTACCAGGCATTGTGTTCAAGGCAAGAGGGGAAGGAGCCCCAAACTCACTCCTTGCCAGTTACAGCTGTCAGAGCGAAGATTGGGTCAACATGTCCACTGTCTTCTCCACTGTGCAAGGTAGGTCACATCCAGGGAGGGCAGTAGAGGTAGATGCCCCAGGCAGAGCAAAAGCAGGGGGTGCATTACCACACAGGGAAGAACAAAAACTCTTTTTAAAAACTCCATGAATTCTGGGAAATTTATAAGGTAAAAGGAGTAAAAACTCACGAAGGAGTGTAATGTTTAGGATGGGACATTGGGACATGTGTTATAAGTGGCCTTTATTCTTGCTTAAAGGATCTGATAATATGTATAGAAATGTCTGAGCTAGGTGGAGGTTACAAATAACATTGCTGATACCCCAGAGCATCTCAGGTCTAACCAGTCATTGGGCCCATAGGGAGGGTTCTTTCGGAGGAACCACATAGATGTCTCCACCCAAAGGCCTACTGTATGTAAGAGATAACCATTTACATTGGGAAGTGGGAAATTATTGGCCTTTGTTCTTGCTCGGAGGATCAGATATTATGTTTTGAAATGTATAGAAATGTCTGAGCTAGGTGGAGGTTACAAATAATGTTGCTGGTACCCAAGAACATCTCAGGTCTAATCGGTCTAACCGGTTATTGAGCCCATAGAGGGGTTCACCATTACGAACCACATAGATATCTCCACCCAAAGGCCTACATAAGAGATAATTCACATTGGGAAGTGTGAATTTAGTGGCCGTTGTTCTTGCTTGAAGGATCAGATATTATGTATAGAAATGTCTGAAGTAGGTGGAGGTATTTATTACTATTAATTTGTTACGTTCCATTTGTTTAGATGCGGCATTCGTTATTTCGGGTAATTCATAACTTCGCATAAGTTTGTATTCGTTACGATCACTAACAGCCAAATTTGAAAGGAAATTTCAATAGCTATAATTTAATAGTTAGTAATAGTCAAGTTATTATTAGTTAGTTATTATTTCATTTTTTTTTTTAACAATAGTTTTTTTTATTGAATTTCACATTAGATAGTACAGTACAGGTTGCAGTTTGTTCAAAACAAAACAGTAGTTATACAAATTGTCAACACAAGAAATTATATCAAGTTAGTTATTATTTCAGATTTTTCGAATTTTAGGATTTTTGTTCTTTTGAATTTTCAAATTTTCGAATTTCCGAAATTTCAAAAATTTGGAAATTCTAAAATTTGGAAATTCTGATAGCTCTGAATTAACGAATTTGTCAAAATTAGTTAAAAAAACGAATTTGGAACAAAGCTAATTGCACATGTCTACTGACCACCGAGCCCCACAGATTACACCGGGAGAATAGGCTCCAGCTGCACCCCTCTCCCCTCCACTGCAGCTCCTCCTCTATCATAGGTACCTGCAGGGGGCGTGCCCAGGGCTGATGATAAGGCAGTACAGCCAGCCACCTTGTACTGTGCCCGGGCCCCATCAGTTCAAAAAGGGGGGCCCAGACAGCAGATGAAAGGGACACATGTACTAGAACCAATCCCCCTGCAATGCAGCCAGAAAGGGTGAAAGAGGATGAGAAGCTGGCAGTGCTGCATGGGGTGGCAGAAGAGGATTGGTATCTGCAATAAGACAGTACAGCCGGCCCTCCTGTAGGGGGGCCAGTTGTACTGTCTTATTGCAGATACAAATCCTCTTCCGCCCCCCCATGCAGCACTGCCAGCTTCTCCTCCTATTTCCTCCTTCCGACTGCATTGCTGAAGAGCTGGGTCATTTTCTGGCCCCTTCATTTCCCGAATGAACACAGTGAGAGATCGATACCAATCACTCCTGTGTCCATTCATTACTGAAGCATAGAAAACTGTATTTACTCTGCTTCAGTTTGTGAATGAGCAGGAAACCTCAAAATGCCTCTGATTCATCCATCTGTGCAGCTGAGGTTGCAGAGAATGGGACTGAAAAATCTATGTTCTCAGTCACTTTTGGCCGATGAGGGGCAGTCAGGTAGGCTCTGTGGGGCCCTGTGATTTCAAACAGCAGCCCTCGGTGTGCCAGGTGTGCCTGGGCACACCCTAATCACTCTGTGCAGTGCCGATTCCCCCTACTGCCCAGGCTTCCCACTGCAGTGCTGCTGGCTTCCCCTCCTCACCTGTCCCCTCCCCCACCCCCCGGCTTCTGCAGGGGTTGTTTCAGGATGGAGAGTGGGGGAAGGGGCTAATCAATATGTCATTTAACAGCTCATTTGTTTTCTACATGAACACACTCACTGACTGTGTTCATTCACAACTGAAGCATAGTAAACTGTGATTACTATGCTTCCGTTTGTGAATGAACAGGAAGCCGCTCAGCACAGAGCACTTCCCAGTCATTCACTGTCCAGTACAGCTGAGGCTGCAGAGAAAAGCACGGGTGTGTTTGAGTTTTGGGGTGCACACCCCTAATGCGATGGGCTGCGCACACCTATGTCTTCTGCACCTGGGTTGTCCCCATGTACCAAATATTTTATGTCTTCTTCTTCTTCCAGATCCAAATACCACAACCGTGCCCGTCTCTCACCCGGGTACAATTTCCTGGCACAAAAGCAGCAACAAACAACCAACCAAACCCAAAGAAGAGCTAGAAAGTCATTTGCCGAAGGAGAATAAGAAAGATAAAAACCCCAATGGGAGAGGAGGTAAAAAAAACAAAGGCAAATGTGAAGGAGGTGATGGGGAAGGTGGTAAAAGTGAAGACGGTAATAGTCAGGATGAAGCTGAAGAAGGCAATGGGGAAGGTGGTAAAAGTGAAGAAGGTAATAGTCGGGATGAAGCTGAAGAAGGCCATGGAGAAGGTGGTAAAAGTGAAGACGGTAATAGTCGGGATGAAGCTGAAGAAGGCAATCGGGAAGGTGGTAAAAGTGAAGAAGGTAAAAGTCGGAGTGCAGCTGAAGAAGGTGATGGAAAGGACTCCGATAATCGACTCAATGAAGGGTAAGCTGACCGTCACAGTGAAAAGAAAATTCTTTACTCTACAGAGAAATTGAGACCATGGGCAATGTATGGAAATATCTGGGGACCATAGAAATTAGACCTGTGGTGTCCAACAGTGGCGGCTCGCAATGCAGGGTGCAGGGGCGCCACCCCCCCAATCCATGCACCCAGCCCCTAATCTACATGCAGGGCGCCAGACATATGGAGTCCAATGGGTTTTTTCTTTTTTTTCTAAAGCACGTGATTAGAGCCCGAGGCTCTTATTGGCTTAAAAAAAGGGGGGGCTTGGGGCGGAGAGCACTGTGCCCCGAGCCCACCCTTTTTTGAAGCCAATTGGAGCCTTTGGCTCTAATCATGTTCTACTAAAAAAAATAACACTCACCTTCCCCCATTGGAATCCATGCATCTGGCGCCCGCGTGTAGATTTGGGGCCGGGCGCATGGATAGGGGGGGTGGCGCCCCTGCACCCTGCATTACAGGCACCCACTTGTGTGACAATAATGAATGAATGAATATTCGAATAGCGAAAAAAAGAATAAAGAAAGATCCGTAAAGAAATGGATGAGCGATTTTGGGGTGGAGGAACTTGACTGGCCTGCACCTCAACCCAATAGAACACCTTTGGGATGAATAAGAGCGGAGACTGCGAGCCAGGCCTTCTCGTCCAACATCCCAACATCAGTGCTTGACCTCACAAATGCACTTCTGGAAGAATGGTCAAACATTCCCATAGACACCCTCCTAAACCTTGTGGACGACCTTCCCAGAAGAGTTGAAGCTGTTATAGCTGCAAAGGGTGAGCCAACTCAATATTGAACCCTACGGACGAAGACTGGGAGGCCATTAAAGTTCATGTGCGTGTGAAGGCAGGTGTCCCAATACTTTTGGCAATATAGTGTGTGTGTGTGTGTGTGTGTGTGTGTGTGTGTGTGTGTGTGTGTGTGTGTGTGTGTGTGTGTGTGTGTGTGTATATATACATACATACATACATACACACACACACACACATACACGCACACAACACATTTTGTGCTGTATTAGCGCTTATTCATGACTCGTGTGGTTGATTTACTAAAACCAGAGATTGCCGCTGTGCATTGTAGCCAATCAGCTTCTAACTTCAGGTTGTTCAATTAAGCTTTGGCAATAAAACCTGGGAGCTGATTGGTTTCTATACAGAGCTGCACCAGATTTTGCGCTCTCCAGTTTTAGTAAATCAACTCCACGGAGTCCTGATGAGGTGCTAATATAGCGTTAAAACGCGTTGACTTTTTTTCATTCCCCACAGTGTTGGTTGCTGTACCATGTTGCCTTTTACCTTAACTCCTTGGTGCGGACCGCATGCACCTTAAATCCGAGAGGCCGCATATATACCGCGCTCCCGGCACAGAAAGCTCCTGATCACAAACTCCGCCCGCCCCGCCTCCCGGCTTCTAAAAGCCCTCAAAGGGACAAGGATCGGAAGGTGCTGGCGCCAAGGGGTTTAAAATCAAGTGAATCAGCCAAGGATGAGTGGAGCAAGGCACCACATCCCAAATTAATAAAAGAAAATGGAAAATGAAATAAAGGGACTTTAAAGGTGCCTGAAACAATAAAAAAACTATATCACATGTAGTAAAAATAGCTAATTTTTATTGAGTATATTTGTTAAAAAAGATCTAACAATCTTCTATTTAACGTTGTGTGATCAGACCAAAACACTGAAGAATGAAATATAACTACTGTACAAAAAGGTAATTCTCGACATGTTTCGCTAGAATATATAGCTTCTTCAGGAGATTCGGAATTGCCTGTGTACAGAGTATTCACCCAAAACTAATTTCAGGTCAGTAGGTGAACACATCAGGGCCACCAGACCGCCAATTATTGAGGATATTAGTGTGTCATAGGAGAACCAGAATGAACTTCCAAAGGGTCAAATCTCCAAAGACTCCAAACCAGCCAAATCTCTAGGCTGCAGATGTCAGTGTGGGGCTCCTGGGTGAACACATGGCGGATGGTCTTTGCGCAGGAGGCCTTTGGAAGCTCATGCAGTTTTGAAATTGGATTTTGGACTGCTTCTATCTTCTCTGCTGTGAATGGTTATAAGCTTTTCTGTTTGGCTCCCTCCGGTGGTTTAAAGAAATTGCAGCTTCTTAATCTTCCAAACCAGCTTTTTACCTGCTACAGATCGTTATATGGGCATTCTAGTTCTCCTATGACACACTGATATCCTCAATAATTTGGCGGTCTGGTGGCCCTGGCGTGTTCGCCTACTGACCTAAAATTAGTTTTGGGTGAATACGCTGTACCCATAAAACTCTGACCTCCTGAAGAAGATATATGTTCTAGCGAAACATGTCGATAATTACCTTTTTGTACAGTAGTTATATTTCATTCTTCAGTGTTTTGGTCTGATCACGCAATTTTAAATAGAAGATTGTTATATCTTTTTTAACAAATGTATTCAATAAAAATTTGCTATTTTTACTATATATGTTATAGTTTTTCATTGTTTCAGGCACCTGAAAAGTCCCCTTATTCTATTTTCCATTTTCTTGGGGGCAAAGTAAAGATGGGCTTTTTTTGGGGTTCAGTCATCCAAATTTTTGTGCATATACAGAGTATGGTGTGGCGGGCCGGGCTTGCACCCAAAAAGTGAGAGGTATGTATGGGATCGTGGTGGCGAGCCGGCCTTGGAGCAGCGCTATACTGTCTATCCCAATATTTTATTGTGATCAACCCCCCCCCCACACACTGCACTGTGATCCCAATCTGCTCAGCTTTGCATTGACCCCTTAATTACAAGCAGGGCTGGTGCAAGGATTTTTGACACCCTTGGCTCCACCCCTGACTCCACCCCCTTTGCCCTGCCCATGTATACCCCACCTTTTTAATGAAGCGCCCATCAAATGCAGCCTCACCAGTGCCATCAAATGCAGCCTCACCAGCGCCCATCAATGCAGCCTCACCAGCGCCCATCAATGCAGCCTACCAGCACCCATCAATGCAGCCTACCAGCACCCATCAATGCAGCCTATCAGCACCCATCAAAGCAGCCTACCAATGCCCATCAATGCAGCCTACCAGCGCCCATCAATGCAGCCTCATCAGTGCCCATCAAATGGAGCCTCACCAGTGCCCATCAATGCAGCCTCACCAGTGTCCATCAAATGCAGCCTCACCAGCACCCATCAATGCAGCCTACCAGCACCCCTCTGTCCATCATGCTCCTCCAGTCCTCCTCTGTCCTCCATGCTCCTCCAGTTCCCCTCCATGCTCCTCTTGGTCCCTCTCTGTGTTCCTCCAGTCCCCCTCTCTCCTCTGTGCTCCTCCAGTCCCCCTCTATCCACCATGCTCCTCCAGTCCCCCTCTGTCCACCATGCTCCTCCAGTCCCCCTCTGTCCACCATGCTCCTCCAGTCCCCCTCTGTCCACTATGCTCCTCCAGTCCCCCTCTGTCCACCATGCTCCTCCAGTCCCCCTCTGTCCACCATGCTCCTCCAGTCCCCCTCTGTCCACCATGCTCCTCCAGTCCCCCTCTGTCCACCATGCTCCTCCAGTCCCCCTCTGTCCTCCGTGCTCCTCTGGTTCCCCCTCTGTGCTCCTCCAGTCCCCCTCTGTCCTCTGTGCTCCTCCAGTCCACCTCTGTCCTCTGTGCTCCTCCAGTCCCCCTCTGTCCACCATGCTCCTCCAGTCCCCCTTTGTCCTCCATGCTCCTCTGGTTCCCCCTCTGTGCTCCTCCAGTTCCCCTCTGTCCTCTGTGCTCCTCCAGTCCCCCTCTGTTCTCTGTGCTCCTTCAGTCCCCCTCTGTCCTCTGTGCTTCTCCAGTCCCCCTCTGTCCACTATTCTCCTCCAGTCCCCCTCTGTCCACCATGCTCCTCCAGTCCCCCTCTGTCCACCATGCTCCTCCAGTCCCCCTCTGTCCTCGGTGCTCCTCTTGTTCCCCCTCTTTGCTCCTCCAGTCCCCCTTTGTCATCCGTGCTTCTCCAGGTCCCCCTCTGTGCTCCTCCGGTCCCCCCTGTCCCAGATCTGTCAGGACCGAAGAGCAGAGAAAGGAGCCGGTAAATCTGTCCTTTCCTGAATGCCCAGAGTCAGTAATCACTGACTTTGTCCATTCATAACTGAGCAGAGTAAACTGTGCTTACAATGCTTCAGTTTATGAATGGAGAGGAGCCGCTGTCTCCTCTCCATTTATCTTCAGTGCAGCTGAGGCTACAGAGAATGGGACTGGGGAATCTGTGTCCTCAGTCCCTATGCCTCTCTCAAAGTGGAGATGTCATGGGCCTGTTTAGACCCCTGATATCTTACCGAAGCCCCCCCCATCACATACGAGGACCTCAAGGTATTTTTGGATCTCCATAGTGAACTAAGTACTAATGTATCTAGCAGTTCCAATTGGATTCTGTAGAAATATATAATGTACTCATATTGACATACTTTTTTTTTATGTCATGTGACAGTGGCACTAATATGCAGCACTGATGGGCACTGATGACACGTGGACTGTGTCAGTAGTTTTTTATTTTTATTTTTTATTTTTTTACAATTTTACTTTTTACAATTTATTTATTAATTTTTTTGTACAATATATATATATATATATATATATATATATATATATATATATATATATATATATATATATATATATATATATATATATATATATATATATATATATATATATATATATATTTTTTTTTTACAATGCTTTCTTTTGGGGGGGGGGGGGGTGGATGGTGTCAGTGTTTTTTTGTTTTTGTTTTTTTACAATTTCATTTTTTAAATATTTATTAAAAATGTTTTCATTGACTGTGAGAAACACCAGGGTAGGATATTCCATCTAATGGTGGTTTTCTTCCCTTTTTTCCTTGTCCCCCTGATCTACATTGCTATTCATTATTACATTCTTTTTGTTGTTTATATTTTTTTTTATAGAGACGCATGCATCTGCTCCTGAGGAAGTGGAGCTTGATCCACGAAACGCGTTGAGACTGTTGATGCCAATTTATCACATCGCCATGCGTTTCTATACTCCACCGACACTTCCGCTCTCTAGCGGTAACTCCAATAGATTAATTTTAGGTTAACCACTTGACCACCGGAAGATTTACACCCCTCCTTCATGACCAGGCCATTTTTTTTTTGCGATACAGCACTGCGTCGCTTTAACTGAAAATTGCGCGGTCGTACGACGCTGTACACAAATAAAATGTCCTTTTTTCCCCCACAAATAGAGATTTCTTTTGGTGGTATTTGATCACCTCTGTAGTTTTTATTTTCTGTGCTATAAACAAAAAAACCCGACAATTTTGAAAAAAAAAAAAAACCACAATATTTATTACTTTTTGCAATAATAAAATATCCAAAAAAACAAACAATTTTTTCCACAGTTTAGGCCATATATATTTTTCTACACATTTCTGGTAAAAAAAAATCACAATAAGCGTATATTGATTGATTTGCACAAAAGTTATAGCGTCTACAAAATAGGGGATATATTAATGGCATTTTTATTTTTTACTAGTAATGTCGGGTATCAGCGATTTTTAGCGGGACTGCGACATTGCAGCAGACAAATCTGACACAAAGTGACACTTTTTGGGGACCAATGACATTATTATATTGATCAGTGTTAAAAAAATGCACTGTCACTGTACTAATGACACTGGCAGGGAAGGGGTTAACATCAGGGGCAATCAAAGGGTTAAATGTGTTCCCTGGGAGTGCTTTCTAGCTGTGTGGGGGATGGTTTAACTGGAGGGAGACAGATATCCATGTTCCTGCTTAGCAGAAACACAAGCCACTGTCAGATCGCCCTTCTGCCTGACTCGGGAACGATCGCCGGTTGCCGGCTCCCGCTGTGTCCAATCACAGCTGGAGTGGGTCGCCAGCATTGCACGCGTGCGCGCGCCCCAGACTGGCCAGGCTATTGTAATATGACAGCTGGGCGGGAGCCCTATCATCATGGGGGGACATCATATGACATCCTCCAAGGATCGCTGCCCCACGGGCCGCCCTCTGGCCCGTTTTGTCACCCGCCGCACACTGTACCGGTGCCGATACCATGTGATCGCTGTGGCCAATCACAGCAGATCACATGACACAATGAATGGCTTTGATTCATGCCTTTCATTGAGTACTATTGTGTTGAGCTCTGTGATTGGTCACAGTGATTACATGGTACAGACAGGGCCAATCACAGCCCATCTGTACCATGTGATGAGCTGTGGCCAATCACAGCAGATCACCGGACAGTTGTACACAATGAATGGCTTTGATTCATGCCTTTCATTGTGTACTATTGTGATGCGCTCTGTGATTGGTCACAGTAATCACATGGTACAGACAGGATCAATCACAGCTTTTAGCAATAGTAAGCACTGATTGAATAGTTTTCATTCGGAAAAAAGAATGATTGCTTTTAAATGCAAGGCTCCGTTTCCACTAGTGCGACTTGTCATGCGACTTTGGACACATAAAGCCGCATAACAAGTCACATCCCCCATTGATGTCAATGGCACCCCTTTCCCATCTATGTGACTTTGAAAATCAGCGACTTTGAAAAGGTGCCTGCACTACTTTGATGCAACTTTTGATACGACTTTGATCCAGAGAGTGTAAAGTTGGATCAAAGCTGCACACAATGTTGCGTCAAAGTCGCACTCCAAAGTCGCACTTTAAATTGCGTAACTTTGGAGTCGCACTAGTGGAAACGTAGCCTAATATGCACAATTTTAAGCAATCATAGTGTGTAAAAAAAAAAATCCTGATAACCTCCACAGAGTATTACAGTGTTACTCTGGTTATTGTATGTAAAAAAAATAAATAAAAATGTATTAAAAAAAAATATTATTTTATTTTTTAAATTTTTTTACATATATACATTATATGATGACGCTGTACTGCCCTTGCGTAAAATAAATAAATAATTTAAATTGTGGAAAAAAAAAATTTTTTTTTTTAAATGTCTTCATTTTCCAACAAATTGTGACAAAAAAATGACATCTTCAAAAAACCCGCCATGCCTCTTACTAAATACCTTGGACTGTCTATTTTCCAAAAAGGGGTCATTTGGGTTTTTTTTTCAAAATGTATTTAGCAAATAATAAAAAAACCCAGTGATGAATAAATACCATCAAAAGAAAGCTCAATTAGTGTGAAAAAAATTGATAAGAATGTTCTATGAGTACAGTGGTTGCATGACCGCGCAATTGTCATTCAAAGTGTGAGAGCGCTGAAAGCTGAAAATTGGCCTGGGCAGGAAGGGGATGAATGTGTACAATATTGAAGGGGTTAATATTGACCAATGTTTACAATTCAGCTTCAAAGCCCGGAAATCCTATCCTGCGGGTACAATGAGTTCTCCTCGTTTCTCTCTTTCAGCTACAAGCGGTTGTACACCGCCATCACCGCCTTCGCCGTCATCGCCGCCCTCACCGTGATTCTGCTCCTTCTGGCCGCCTTCTGCCTCCATCAATGGAAAAAGAGAATAGAACAAAGTAAGGGAGGAAATGCTGAACGTTCTTCTGGTTTGTTTTATGTTTCCTGATACATCGGAGAGCGAGGATTCGCCTTCCCCACATTCCCGCTAAGCAACACAGTGCAGATCGGTGACAGCGACCATATCAGCCAATCAGAGTTCAATTCATCTAAGAAGACATCAGAGATGGTTTCAGATTGGTTAATGTGAATGGCGGCACACATCATGGTGGCTGTAGAGATGAGAAGGGGGGGAGGGGGGGTATTTTGTAGTCCTGTTCTAGAGGGACAATGCTGCTCCTCCATAGAAACAATACAATGAGTGGGCAGTGTAACCCTAAGGCAGGAAGTGTGTTACTGGCAGGATCACCAGGTGAAAAGGGAAAAAGCTAAAAAAAAAAGAAAGCTATCATTCCCACATCCCTACACCATTCCTGGGTCTGTATACCTGCTGTGCCCATTATGAGGGGTTCCCACCATCCCTGTGCTGAGTTCCCGGGTCTGTACACCCGCTGTGCCCATTATGAGGGGTTTCCACCATTCCTGTGCTGAGATCCCAGGTCTGTACACCTTCTGTGCCCATTATGAGGGGTTCCCACAGTAATAGACTCAGTGTCCATTAAGTAGTTGTCCGTTATTTGCTTGGTCACCCTGTGCCCCTAATAGACACAGGGTAACTTACACATAAGAGGACCTGGGGAGGTGAGACATGGGTTTCCAAACCTCTCGAAGGTAAGCTGGGTTCCACTGGCCCATAGTTAGTGGGTAAGAGGCTTCCTCCCAGTCCTCTCCAAAAGCCCCTGTCCCAGTTAGGTCTGTCACACCCACCATCCCTGCACAATTTCTGGCTCTGTACACCTGCTGTGCCCATTATGAGGGGTTCCCACCCTCCCTGTGCTGAGTTCCCGGGTCTGTACACCTGCTATGCCCATTATGAGGGGTTCCCACCCTCCCTGTGCTGAGTTCCTGGGTCTGTACACCTGCTGTGCCCATTATGAGGGGTTCCCACCATCCCTGTGCTGAGTTCCCGGGTCTGTACACCTGCTATGTCCATTATGAGGGGTTCCCCCCATCCCTGTGCTGAGTTCCTGGGTCTGTACACCCGCTGTGCCCATTATGAGGGGTTCCCACCATCCCTGTGCTGAGTTCCCGGGTCTGTACACCCGCTGTGCCCATTATGAGGGGTTTCCACCATCCCTGTGCTGAGTTCCCGGGTCTGTACACCTGCTATGTCCATTATGAGGGGTTTCCACCATCCCTATGCTGAGTTCCTGGGTCTGTACACCCGCTGTGCCCATTATGAGGGGTTTCCACCATCCCTGTGCTTAGCTCCCAGGTCTATACACCTGGGGCCCTTTACTATGATCCCACAACGGCCCTTTCACATGTTCTGCAGTGAGCTCCATCCCTACTGTATTGGGGTCCCCCAGGGTGGCAGAAAACAAGAGATATATGTCACCAGCATACCAAGAAAATATAAGGGTCCAAAGCAGTGGGAGAACTATCAGGGTTGCAAAGGTTGTCTTGCCTACGGGCCCTGGTGTTCTGCCACTGTGGGGTTCCCCAGCCTCCTCTTGCTGTCCTGCCCCTGCTATTGACAGCGCTGGTCTGGCATCTCTTGGAATTTACAGGCTGGTTCTCTTGTCCTAAGGATGGGAGAAATCAGTCTGTTTTTTCAGTAACTGAGAGTCCTGGTGGAGTCCTTCCTGCAACTCGCTCTTCTCCCTGCCAATGAGGATGCAGGGGAAGGAGCAGATCGGGCGGCTGTGGTTGTGTGAGCGCTCGCATTATGCAGTGTCAGCGAGCAGAGGGAGGGGGGAGGAATCACCTGCAGGAGCTGACTGGGGACACTCTCCCTCTTAGACATTTTTAGACATTGCCTTTTTGTATAAATTTTTTTTTTTCAATTGGGGGGGCACATGGTGGGGCACAGCATAATGTTGGGGGGGTCAGGGCCCCCTCTGCCCCCCCCCCCAAAAACCCAATAGATTTGGGATTTGTTTTGGAGGGGAGATGTACAAACCTTCTGTTTTACCATAGAAAAGCAGCAGCAGTCAGGTCTTGTACTGTGTTGGCCATCAATTAATGCAAAAAGTTTGAAGTTTAGATGACACCTTTATTTGCTGATCCAAATCCTCCGGCCTTACCTTCAGTCTTGCACAGTTGTACCGGCTCCTCTCCTGGACTGAAATGGCTTACTCTGATTTCACTGCACACTGTGAGCTTCTCACAATGAGGGGGCTGGGAGGAACCAGGGAAGGTAAAATAAAAGCACCCTCAACTTCAGATTTAGGCAACTAAAGTTGAAAGATTTTGAGCCTCCTAAGGGTCATTCCTCATGCAATACATATTACAGTTATAATTCTATAAATCTTGAGGTCCGAATAAGCAACCTAAGTCCCAGAGGCTCACATTTTTTGGGTCCATGTTGACAGGCTTTGGGCTTCTGTGGATGGAATCAGTTTGACATCAGTTTGAGATGCCTCCAAGCTCATTTAAAATTACCTGACAGGGGCATTTCACCTGTGATTGACTTCCTTCTGATCTTTATTTGATCTGCAATTGACCTCCTCCTAACCTTTGTTTGACCTCGATCTAACTTTCATTTGACCTCCTTCTAACCTGCAATTGGTCTACCACTGAACTTTGTTTGACCTCCTGTTGACCTCCTCCTGACCTACAATTTACCTCCTTTTGATCTTCGTTTGACCTCCTGCTGAGCTCCTTCTGACCTGAAACTTATCTCTTTCCGACCTTTGTTGAATCTCCTGTTGATCTCCTTAAAACCTCTATTTGACCTGCAGTTGACCTCCCTCTGACCTGCATTTGACCCGCTTTAAGCAGGTTGTTCGTTACCAGAGACTTGAATGGGTGTCTAGTACCTGGTGGAGATCCAGCTGGAGAGGGGGCTTCTCTCGCACCTTTTGTCCAACACCTCTGGTAGTGATGACAGGAGGTGTGAGGATGCAGAATGTAATGGGCAGTGTAACGGTAAGTGTAGCGGTGTAATTGGCAGCGCTAGTTGGTGTTTGTGGGGAGCTGATGACCACCGATCACCAGGCAGGAACCAGGAACTGGAACAAAGTGACACTTGATCGGCAGACAGGAGCGTAGCCAGGACACAAGACAAAAGGTCATCAGCAGCCGGGCAGCAAGGTACAGGAACATCAGGCAGATTCAGAGTCCGGATACAAGCCAGGACCGGTACACAGCCGGGCAGCGAGGTGCAGGAGCACAAGGCAGAAGCAGAGTTAGGGTACAAGCCAAGGCAGGCAGTCACAGCAGGCAGGCAGGAAGAAATCTAGGTACAGGACAGGGGCATGCTGAGTCATACACGGGTAGGCAAGTATAGCAGGTCAAGGTGCAGGTAAGCAGGAACTAGGTGACCACTCAGCAATCTGTTTATGTCATAGCCCAGCCTAAATAGGCCGTTTGGCACCAGTGTCAATACTGGGCATGCCGTTTTGCATGCACGCTAATATGTTTGCGTGTGCATGCCTGTCTTGCAGTGGGTATTTAACTCAGGATTATGAGAATGCACATAAGCATGACCATGTAAAAGCCTTCTGGTTCCGAAATGTACTGAGGTTATCTTACAATAGGGATGTAAAAAACCCTCTTGAAGTGAACAAAAGCCCATCAACATAGGTCCTTAATACTGTAACCTAATTAACTTGTGTTAGCCAATACAGAGGATCACTTAAACTGCAAAATCTTTTGTAAGCACAGTAAAGAGGAAATTGAACCGTGGAAGCAGATTGCTGCTGCAAATTTTCCGTTGTGCCCTTACATCATAGCGGTAATCCATGGCCAACCGTCTTATTTCCGTTATCTGAATTCTGATTTCTTCACTCTGCAATTTCCTCTAATGAATATTTCGGAACACTTGTTGTTGTTTTAGTGTTTTCTCATCCCTTAATCACATATTAACGGCTACATTGTTTGAATCTTTTCCCAGGTACCCTCAAGGCAGGGGGCACCAGTGCTCAGGTAAGGAAAATGTTTCTGCTCCTTCAAAAAATTGTACCCTGAGATGGATTCTGTATCATGGGCGCAACTCTTTATTTGTAATCAGGGCAACCATCAGGCATTTTGGGGGCCCTTACACAACTTGGTGGCCTGGGCCCCCCAGGGCCTGACCACCAACATTCCCCAAGTCCCTCCCACTGGCCGTCCCACCCAATTTGCCCAATGGCCATCCCACCAAGTCCTTCGGTGCACCCACTTTTATTTTAACACTCTTATCCCAATGTATCCCCGCCCAGAATCATCTATCCCTCTCCACAATGTATCCCAATCCCCACCCAGCATCATCCATCCCTCTCCACAATGTATCCCCATCCCCACCCAGCATCATCCATCCCTCTCCACAATGTATCCCAATCCCCACCCAGCATAATCCATCCCTCTCCACAATGTATCCCCATCCCCACCCAGCATCATCCATCCCTCTCCACAATGTATCCCAATCCCCACCCATCATCATCTATCCCTCTCCACAATGTATCCCAATCCCCACCCAGCATCATCCATCCCTCTCCACAATGTATCCCAATCCCCACCCAGCATCATCCATCCCTCTCCACAATGTATCCCAATCCCCACCCAGCATCATCCATCCCTCTCCACAATGTATCCCCATCCCCACCCAGCATCATCCATCCCTCTCCACAATGTATCCCAATCCCCACCCATCATCATCTATCCCTCTCCACAATGTATCCCAATCCCCACCCAGCATCATCCATCCCTCTCCACAATGTATCCCAATCCCCACCCAGCATCATCCATCCCTCTCCACAATGTATCCCAATCCCCACCCAGCATCATCCATCCCTCTCCACAATGTATCCCCATCCCCACCCAGCATCATCCATCCCTCTCCACAATGTATCCCAATCCCCACCCAGCATAATCCATCCCTCTCCACAATGTATCCCAATCCCCACCCAGCATCATCCATCCCTCTCCACAATGTATCCCAATCCCCACCCAGCATCATCCATCCCTCTCCACAATGTATCCCCATCCCCACCCAGCATCACCCATCTCTCTCCACAATGTATCCCCATGATTCTGAGTGGGGATGAGAGTTACATTGTGTAGAGCATCTCCACAATGTAACTCTCATCCCCACCCAAAATCACCCTCATCCTTTTTCACTGGTCCACTCCAATCTACAGCACAGCAGCATGCCACTGCACACTGGTGACCTACCCTCCATGTTGGTCTCTGGCATCTGCATGCACCTGAGAGGGCTTGGTCCACTCCCACCACTAACGAGACTGACCACACCCCCTCCCCGTGTCCCAACCCACTCCAATCACAATACTAGTAACAAGTAAGTAACCTAGCAGCAGCAAGCTCCGCCTCAGCAGGGAAGGAAGCAGAGAGAGTTCTGGATCACCTTCCGGGGGGGGACACAGGGAGGAGGAATCAGGCGGCGACTTGTGTTTTTGTCATTCTCCCTATTGCGGGCACCGTGTGGGCCAGGGGCTGCCTGCTTTGCTAACAGTTTCATTCATTATGCTGCTGTATGGGCGTGCAGGCCCGACCGGGCCCCTTAGGATGTTGGGGCCCCTTACAAGTTTATTGCCTGTACCCCCACTAATGGCAGCCATGTTTGTAATATAAAGATTGCATACAAATAGTAAAAACAAGATATAAAATAAAACATTGTTTCAAAAAATGAGGAATGTTTTGTAAAACTAGACTTAAAATCTAGTCTCCCCCCCCTCTGCCCGTCCCTGATTTCTAATGCCGCTGCCTCCTATTTTACAGAAATTACAGGAGGGAGACGAGAAGGTGGTCACGGGTAATGCTGAAGCCACAAATTCAGGGAACACAGTAATTCCTCCTGTGAACAATCCAACCGGTCACATCTATCAGGAAATAGAAGAAACCCCACAGGTGAGCTATAAGTCTGGGAAAATTGAGTAAAGTGTGATTTCTAGGGATACATTAAATGTAAAAAGATGAAGTTCTTGTGGTACTGATGGTACTGTGGTATTGGTTTATATCTGATAGTGACATCTTCAGTCTAAGCAGTGTGATCTGGTATAATAGCATGTAAAGAGGACCATAAATAGTATTTATGGTCCTTGCTTTGTGCACTGGTGCACAGTCATGTTGGAACAGGAAGGGGCTGTCCCCAAACTGTTCCCACAAAGTTAGGAGCATCAAATTGTCCAAAATGTCTTGGACGCTGACACCTTAAGAGTTCCCTTCACTGGAACTAAGGGGTCAAGCCCAACCTCTGAAAAACAACCCAACACCATAATCTCTCCTCCACCAACTGATTTGGACCAGTGCAGAAAGCAAGGTCCATAAAGACATGGATGAGCAAGTTTGGGGTGGAGGAACTTGACTGTCCTGCACAGAGTCTTGACCTCAAACCCATAGAACATCTTTAGGATGAATTAGAGCAGAGACTGCGAGCCAGGACTTCTCATCCAACATCAGTGCCTGACCTCACAAATGTGCTTTTGGAAGAATGGTTAAACATTCCCATAGACACACTCCCAGAAGAGCTGAAGCTGTTATAGCTGCAAAGGGTGGGCCAGCTCAATATTGAACCCTACAGACTGGGATGCCATTAAAGTTCATGTGCGTGTAAAGGCAGGCGTCCCTATACTTTTGATAATATATTGTATGTATAGTCTAGGTAATGTGATACAGACAAAGAAGTGCGTAGGAAAAGAGATATATTGATGATTATCTGATAGTGACATCTATAATGTATAGAGAAAGACATAAGGTATATTGATGATTATCTGATAAAAATGTCTATAGTCTGGTGATAGTGTGATCTGGGATAATAGATTGTGTATAGAGAAAGAGAAATATCGATAATTATCTGCTAGTGATCTGTATAGTGTATCCGTAGACATTCAGGATAATGAAGTATGAGAGTATAGTCTAGACTCTAGGGCCTAGACTTAAAACATCACTATTAGATAATCATCAATATATCTCTTCCTAGGCAGTGTGTGATGCAGGATAACCGACTATAAAAATGGCATGTACCAAATGACACTGGTTGTCTTTTTTTCCCTTTTAGAATTCGGCTGAGGTCAAGAACAATCCTCTCTACGTACCTTCTCAGGAGCAGCAGTTGGGGTCACAAGGTCAGCCTCCATCCAATAAACAATATAGCCTCCTCCAATTACCAGTCTAGCAGTGATGGCAGTGCGGAGAAGAAAGTGGAAGAGTTTGTTTTATTTAGAATAAAGTACATTTTTTTGGAAACTTTGGGTCTTTTTTTCGTTACCTTTTCTATTTTTAACACAAGTCTATTGAAAATACCGTAAAGTCCTGCTAAATCTGACAAATGCCACATCCACAACAGTGCTGAGAGATGACTTTCAGTGAATTTCTTCGCCTCTGATATACCAGTATTTGATGTTCTACTCAAACACCTTGCTGGACCATCACTTCATGGCGTAGATGGGATCCTGCGGATAAAAAAAAAAAATCACCAATCATATTTAAGGAGTTTCGGAACTCCCAAATGAGCAAATATTGGTAGGTTTGGATTCTGGTAGTCTCCTTCAATTCCTAATTTTATTTATTTAAGCATTAAAAAACAACCAATACCTTTTAGGTGCAGAATGAGATTGTTTCACAGAATTCATAAAGAACTAGTTAGCTCGTATCAGTTCAAATTTGAGGCCATACCCAATGACACAGGTGTGGTAATGCACTGGTGGATGTGATTGATGTGTTTTGGGGGCAGTCTGTTATTTGTGTTTGAAACCCACCTGCGTTTTCGTGCCCCGAGTGCCCCCGAAGTTTGTGTTGTAGGCATTCTAACTTTATTCCAAGCCTAACTGGGAAAAAAAAATGTTCCTTCAACTTTGCAGCCTTTTGTCAAGTGAATTCAGATCTCCGCAAAAACAAAATGATCTATACTGGTAGGGCCTGTCCCAAAAATGTATTGTGATGTGGCAACTTTGGATGCACTCCACTTCATTTCAACTGTCTGACTCTTCTTCAACACAGACATTTGGTATAGTCTATTTAATTTGTACCTGTGAGTCCGTCCCTGTCTTCTTGTACCTGTGGGTCCGTCCCTGTCTTCTTGTACCTGTGGGTCCGTCCCTGTCTTCTTGTACCTGTGGGTCTGTCCCTGTCTTCTTGTACCTGTGGTTTCATCCCTGTCTTCTTGTACCTGTGGGTCCGTCCCTGTCTTCTTGTACCTGTGGGTCCGTCCCTGTCTTCTTGTACCTGTGGGTCCGTCCCTGTCTTCTTGTACCTGTGGGTCCGTCCCTGTCTTCTTGTACCTGTGGGTCCGTCCCTGTCTTCTTGTACCTGTGGGTCCGTCCCTGTCTTCTTGTACCTGTGGGTCCGTCCCTGTCTTCTTGTACCTGTGGGTCCGTCCCTGTCTTCTTGTACCTGTGGGTCCGTCCCTGTCTTCTTGTACGTGTGGGTCCGTCCCTGTCTTCTTGTACCTGTGGGTCCGTCCCTGTCTTCTTGTACCTGTGGGTCCGTCCCTGTCTTCTTGTATCTGTGGGTCCGTCCCTATCTTCTTGTACCTGTGGGTCCGTCCCTATCTTCTTGTACCCGTGGGTCCGTCCCTGTCTTCTTGTACCTGTGGGTCTGTCCCTGTCTTCTTGTACTTGTAGGTCTGTCCCTGTTTCATTTTTCCGTCCCACACTCCTATCTGTGAAAGCCATTTTTTCTCCTCTCCCTCCTGTGACTTTTAGCTTGCTGCATGGAGAACCATTCGGGGCATCGGTTTTTGTAATTACCCCCCCACCACACTGGTCACCCCCTCCTGTCCACTATCTAATTCCCCCTGATGCCTGGGCCCCCCCTGTGTTCCCCCCCATGGCTCTGTCAGCTACCCTCCTCTCCTTTACCGCTGGCTGCTGTGGGGGATCTTCAGGATGAAGAGAAGAGTAGAAGGCTGGTAAATATATTATTTACCGGCCCCTTCCTTTTCTAAATGAACACAGTCAGTGACCAGTACCGATCACTCATTGTGTTCATTACTAACTGAAACATTGTAAACTATGTTTACTATAATTTAGTTTGTGAATAAACAGGAGCATCTGTATAGATCATCTTCAGTGCAGCTGAGGCTGCAGGGAAAGTAATTCAAGAATCGTTGTCCTCGATTTCTTTCTCTCAAAAGTGAGACATCAGGTTTCTGTTTTGATCTCTGATATTTCACCAAAGCCCCCCCCCAAACAAAGCTGCTAAAGAAAACTGTAAATCATAATAAAAAATAAAATTATAAAGACATAAATGTGTAAAAGAATTAAATAATAAAAATAAAAGAACTACTGACACCGTCCACCATGGGTGGAGCTTGAGGGATCGCTGTGACAACCCTGCCCATGCTCCAGGGTCCCGTGTGGCCTGCCTGTCACATTAGGTTTTACATTATGTCGTTGGGGAAAAGCGCGTGCTGCGTCACCCTATGTAAGTCCCGGGCCCCCTGAGTTTCCAGTTTCGCCTACACAGGATGATGGGGCAAGTCCTTTCCCCCAGTGGCACACTCTATGTTCAGCCCCCCCGCCCCCCCCCACCCAGCCCTTACCCACCCTGCTCAGCCAATGCACATTCACACAAGGTGGGGGGGGGGGGGGGCAGGCAGGCCACACTCTGAGCTGCCAGGTGAAAGCAGTGGGCTTGTATGTGATTTTGGAAGTCAGAGGGACCGCTCACCCTGGATGGGGTCCAGGCCGGGCACTCTGAGTTTCCTCTTTTACATATAAGACCACCACTTTCACCCACCAGCTCAGAGTGAAGCAGGTGGTAGTGGGGGGGGGGGGGCAGGTTAACTTTTGCATCAGGGGCCCACAAGCTTCAAGCTACGCCTCTGCGTGCACCCTATGCTGATCAAAGGCCACCCCAATCGATCTTTTATGTCTGAACCAAAGGAAACACTATTTATTAACATAATGTTGTTACATTGTAATTCATCTTGACCCTGCAAACACTGTTCAATTGTGTAAACTGTGTCGATTTACACAGGAGCAGCAGGATGTTCTTCTCTACTATAAAGCAAGTCCCGGCTGTCAAAATTACAGCTGGACTTTGCTCATAAGCATGGCCACGGAGGTGTGGGGAAGGAAAGGGGAAGATCACATGCTCAAAGTATTCAGATGATGTTTTTGCAAAGATGTTAATCTAAACACATTCAATGGATTTAAGTTCCTACAGCAGACAAGCATGTTGTTAACGTTTCTATATTTTATTTAGATTTTTCAAGATTTTTTGGTGTTTTTGGGTGACATCTGAGATATGCATTCAGCTGGTATTACAGTAACAATGACCTACAGTAAAAATGACAGGTCAGCAGCAAATGAAATAACATTTGGGCATTGTTTACAGGACAATTGTTCTCATTTATTCTTATATTGTTTCTCATTTCTCCTCTGTAATAATAATAAATAATTATTGTCTTTGGTTGAAGAAAGGACACAAAAATCAGCATTTTGTTCCCAGAAAAGAAACTCCCAAAAAAATGAAACTACTTTGTTGATGAAATTTTCATCTCTTAATACATGGGTAGCTGTATAGGGGAAGGTCATGTGACAGGACCTCCACCTTTTCAGCAATTGCTTCCCTTGACATTGTAGCACTTGGGTAACAGGGGACATTGAGCCTCCGCTAAGTGGGAGCTTTATAGGTAGTGTCCTGATGTTCCCAGCACTATAAGGCCTTTAACTATAGGGGGTCCTTCTGGATACAAGAAGGACTGCTCAGTGGACATTCTTGGTCCTCAGAATAGATCACACCTGATTTTCTTAGAACTATAGGTCCTCTATTTATATGCGTCTTGTGGATACTAGAAGGACTCAGGGCCAGATTAACATAGGGGTTATTGGAGCTGCAACTCCAGGCCCCTTCCTTAAAATAGGCCCAGCCCAGTGGTGTGAGGGAGCCACTAAAGCTGCCCAGCCCTGCTCTGTGTGCAGTGTACACATGATTGAATTTTAAATTGTGGTTGCGTTGATATGTAAATCGTAGGCGGCATGGATTTGTAAATTGTTAGAGCTTTCATAGGTATTTCCAAACTCCCTGAGCCCTGGTCCACCATCACCTTTACTGAATCCTTCCAACATTGAGGATGTAGAACAAGCCCTGCCTGCCATTGTCACTGAGCTTGCCATCAGCTGGTACTGTAAAGGTGAGGAGATGGATGGGGGTGGGGTGTCCAGAGATAAAGAGAGAAGGAATTGAAGGGCAAACATGACCAAAGAGGGGGTGTGCAGGGGGGCTGGGGTGCAAAGATGAGCAGAGGCTTGTGGCGTTAAGTAGAAATGAGGTGTTTTGGGGTGTAGGGGACCCCCTAATTTCTGCTTAACTCCCTCTCTCTCTCTGACCCCCTCTCTTTCTGACCCCCTCTCTCTCACCCCCTATCTCTTTCTGTCATCTTACGCTCTCTCTTTCACCCCCCATCTCTCTCACCCCCCTCTCTTTCTCTCACCTCCTTTCTCTGTCACCCCCTCTCTCACCCCCTCTCTCTCTCTCACCCACCTTTCTCTCTCTCTCTCTCTCTCTCTCTCTCTCTCTCTCTCTCTCTCTCACACCCCCTCTCTCTCTCACACTCCCCTCTCTCTCATCTCTCTCTTTCACATCCTTCTCTCACTCTCTCCCTCTCTGTCTCTCACCCTTCCTCTCAGTCTCTCACCCCCTCTCTCTCTCACCCTCTCTCACTCTCTCTGTCTCTCACCCTGCCTCTCTGTCTCTCACCCCCTCTCTCTCCCCCCCCTCTCTCTCTTTCTCTCTCTCTCTCTCTCTCTCTCTCTCTCTCTCTCTCTCTCTCTCTCTCTCTCTCTCTCTCTCTCTCTCTCACCATCCTTGCTCTCTAACCCCACCCACCCCCTCTCTCTCACCCCCCTCCCCTCGCTCTCGCCCTCCTCTCTATTTAATTTGTTTAAATATGTAATTTGCTTTAACAAAATGTGTTTTGCATTTTCATTTTATTTATTTCCATAAAAAAGGCCCACCAGAATCTTCAGCACCAGGCCCATGATGCTCCTAATATGGCCCTGGAAGGGCTGCCCATTGGATAGTCTTAGTCCTCAGGATATATCACACCGGGCACTATAGGTCCTCTATGTATATGAGGCTTGTGGATACAAGAGGGACTGCCCATTGGACATTCTTGGTCCTCAGGATAGGTCATACTTACTTGCCCAATACAGAAATGTAGGTCCACACTTGAAGGCAGTTACAATGCTTTACTTCAGCTTGGTGGGACAGGAGAAGGAGGTGGAAAAACCAAAAGCTCTCACAGGGGGTATTTAGCTCCTTAGCTAGTATTAGCTAGGTAGATCTCAGCATCCAGGAGCATCTGACAGCTACTTCTAGAGCACAAAACAGGAAGTTATAATGTTCTCCATTCCGCTCATCAACATTGCCCCAGGTACACAACTTTCTAGGCATGGGCTCCAGCCTTGGTGCCCTTTTCCAGAGACCCAGCCTTCTCTCAGGAACCTCCCAAGCACAGGAAAGACCATTCCAGAATATTGCCCCCCCCCCCGGTTTTGTCAAAGCTAGTTCCCACCCACTGATAACACGCTCACCAGAGATTGGCCAGCTGCCAGAACAGGTGTGACTTTTCATATTGGCCTCTCACACAGGACTCCAAAGCCAACTCAACAGAATGACCATCGGGTAATGGAATATAGATCACCTCTGGGTGCAATGCTCTTCAAGGACAGTAACACCATAGCTCCCAACTGTCCCTGATTTTGAGGGACTGTCCCTGATTTGGAACAAAGTCCCTCTGTCCTTCTTTCCTCCTCATTTGTCCCTCATTTTGGTCGGATCTATAGAGTTGTATATAAAATGCAATATTTATCTTTAAAAAAAGTGTTTCCCAGTGCTAAACCTTTCACCCAATTTCAAAATTGCTGCATTTGTAAATTCCAAAAGTCAGTATAAAGGAATAGTAGTCATAAAAAAACACTTGTAGATTTAACCAATCTTTTTTTGTACAATTCTCCTTTAAGGGGGGCGTGGCAGGGGGCGTGTCCTATGCCTACATACCTTTGCTAGTAGGTGTCCCTCATTCTCATCTCAGAAAGTTGGTAGGTATGGTAACACATCCCTACAAATCTTTCCACCATTGAGGACTCTGACCTGGTAGGTATTTCCTCTCTACTCATACACACCAGGGAAGAATTAGAACCCCTGTCAGATCTATCCTGTTAGTGGGGCTCTATTAGAGACATTTTTACTTCTTGTCCTACTGACAATGTCTTATGAGACAGGAAGTGAGGGGAACTCTACAAATTCAATGCAAACAAACATGTTTGGGCACTTCCTGTCATAAGGTGACAAGGCCCTGTTCATGCCTCCCAACTGTGTTCCTGCATTGTCACCCTGTCACACAGGTTTCCAATAGATACAACAAATGGCCATTTCAACACACATCACACAGACATGGTCCACTGTTGTCACCATCAGGAAACCTGATGAAGAACAGCCATTGCTGGTATGCATGTAAAAATGAAGTGGCAGCAAAGAGATGACAGGAGATCAGCAGCACTGAGATGTAACATAGATGGAACAAAGGTGGCTATTCTATAGACCTCCAGGTCACTCTTCTGGAATTGGCCATTCTGTAGACCTCCTGGTCACTCTCCTGACATTGGCCATTCTATAGACCTCCTGATCACTCTCCTGACATTGGCCATTCTATAGACCTCCTGGTCACTCTCCTGACATTGGTCATTCCATAGAACCCCGGCTCACTCTCCTGTCATTGGTCATTCTGTAGACCTCCAGGTCACTTTCCTGGCATTGGCAATTCTGTAGACTTACAGGTCACTCTCCTGGCATTGGTCATTCTATAGACCGCCAGGTCATTCTCCTGGCATTGGTCATTCTATAGACCTCCAGGTCACTCTCCTGGCATTGGTCATTCTATAGACCTCCAGGTCACTTTCCTGGCATTGGCCATTCTGTATTACAGGTCACTCTCCTGGCATTGGTCATCCTATAGACCTCTAGGTCACTCTCCTGGCATTGGTCATTCTATAGACTTACAGGTCACTTTCCTGGCATTGGCCATTCTGTATTACAGGTCACTCTCCTGGCATTGGTCATTCTATAGACCTCTAGGTCACTCTCCTGGCATTGGTCATTCTATAGAACTCCAGGTCAGGGCCATCTTTATTATTGATTGGACCCTGGGCAAAAATTTTCTCCCCCCCCCCCCCCCCCCCGCATGCAATTTCACTCTCCACCTGCTTTGAGACATACAATAAATAGCAGCTAGACTTAAAATCAGTTTACTGTATCAGATCAGGCAGAAATTGCGATTGGTTGCCAGCAGTTACAGCATATCATTACTGCTTGCTGACTGGTTGCTAGAGTTTACAGCACACATTACGGCTCACTGATTAGTTGCTAGAGGTTACAGCACATCATCTCCTCACTGCAGGGGAGCATAACATACATATGAATGCTGCCTTTATTTACATATCAATGCCACCAGCCACAGCTATTTACTTAGTTATGCCGCCGCTATTTACATATGAATGCCGGTTATTTATATGTAAACACGGGGTCTGCAGGTGAGTCATCTGTACACAACAATAGGGCAGAGCTGGGAAGCATTAGTACCAGCACTTCACACTGAGATGTTGGGACACAGAACAGGACTAAAACTTCAAGGGACAAGAGAATTTAAACTGGGATAGTTGGCAAGTATGAGGCAGCTGCTTTGGGCCCCACAACAATGACAGGGTCCAGGGCAGCTGCCCCTTTTGCCCTGCCTTAAAGACGGCCCTGCTCCAGGTCACTTTCCTGGCATTGGTCATTCTATAGACCTCCAGGTCACTCTCCTGGCATTGGCCATTCTGTAGATCTCCAGGTCACTCTCCTGGCATTGGTCATTCTATAGACCTCCAGGTCACTCTCCTGGCATTGGCAGTACACCGGTGTCCATGTTTATGGAACTTCACCTCCTCTGATGTCCTCTGATGGCTTTTATGACAAATAAAGTGAACATTATCCTGTTCAGTAAAAATGTTTGTGTAACAAAAGCCTGACAGGATGTTGGCACCTCGCCTTGGAATATTAGACAATGTTCCTTCCTGTACCATATACTATGTCCTAGCAGAACGCTCGCTCCTTTCTCAGACACGTATCGGTGTAGACTGAGCTGTGTTCCTCTATCCATTTACTACCAGGTGGACTTCCCGGAGGTCAGACATGATGAACTTCTATTTCTTGGTCCTTGTTGTGGGCATGATGGGTAAGTCTCCAACATTATGAGTTAAAGGGAACCTGATAACACAGAATTATGGGAGATTCCTTCCATTGCTGACTTGTTTCTGAAGCTGCATCAGCCATTTCATTCCAGCTCCACTGTTTGAGGAGCTGCTGACCTGGAACAAGCATGATGATACATAAATAGGGGCTGCTCAGTGAAGAGAGGCTTGGGAATAACTGTCAAGATATAGCCTCGGTTCACACTGCTGCGACCCCGTTGTTGTGCGATTTCCAGTGTGACTTTCCTTGCGATTTTGATGCAGTTGCAATCCACACATGTCCTGGCAGCACAGAAAAGAAGCATTCTTATGTGACTTTGATGCATCAGTGTTTATTCCCTGGTCATCCTTGCTGCCTAAAATCTTCCTCCATAGCACATTCCATTCACACCTGAGCATAGCAGAAACATGTGTTCCAGCTAGCGTTTTTCAAGCGTAAACTATTTTGGGGCGCTTGTTGCGCATAGGCCTCATGTGCAGCGCAGCATGAATGGACGGCCCTATGCACAACAAGCGCCCCAAAATAGTTTGTTTTTGTTCGTGGTGAATCACGTGTTTTTTTTTCAGGGAACGTTTTTTAGCATTTGTAGCGCGTTTTTGTTTTGCGGCAAAACACGCATCTGCTAACCATGCTTGGGGTTTTATAAACAATCAGGCTGCATTGACAGCTGCACGTTTTAAGGCAACTTGCCCAGAAAAAGGAAGCTTTGCTGCACATTTTGAAATGCGGTGCAAGCGCACATCACGCTTGCGTCCCCATAAGGGTAATGCAAGCGAGATGCATATTTCCTAAAAATGTGAAGCAAAGCGCACGTTTTCGGTTGGGGGGGGGCTGCCGTACGATCAAAAACCACACAGACGCGCACGCAGCCTAAATGGCAACGCAAGTACAACATTTCCTGTTTGGGTGGTCACATGCTCGGAAATGCTCAAATGCAAGCCCAGCCTATATGGCAATGCAAGCTTGATGTGCATTTGCCGCGCATTCCCGAAAACGCATGGCAAAGCTTTACATTTTTATGTGCAGGTTGCTGCGTGTTTCGGAAAATCTCGGCAGATTAAAGAAGCAGCCCAAATGGCAACGCAAGTGCGACACGCGTTTTCCTCGCGTCTCCGCGTTTTCTGTGCAGATTGCTGCGTGTTCGGAAAAGCCATGATGCAAAAAGCAGCCTAAGTGGCAACGCAAGTGCAAAACGCATTTTCCCCCCACGTTTCCACATATTCTGTGCGGGTTGACGCAGATGGGAATGCAACCTAAACACAAGCGTGATGCGCGTTTTTGAAATGTATGGCAAATTGCGCGCATTCTGTGTGGGCCACTGAGCAATAGAAAATGCGTTAATGTGAACGCAGAATAAATGGCAACACAGGCACAATGCACATTTCCAAAACGTGGGGCAAAGCGCGCGTATTTTTTTTTTTGCGGGCCACTGCGCGTTCAAAAATGTCTAAATAGCATCTCAAGTGCGATGCACATTTTCAAAATGCGCGGCAACGTGCACATTCTCTGTACATAGTTACATAGTAGGTGAGGTCGAAAAAAGACACAAGTCCATCAAGTCCAACCTATGTGTGTGATTATATGTCAGTATTGCATTGTATATCCCTGTATGTTGTGGTCATTCAGGTGATTATCTAATAGTTTCTTGAAGCTATCGATGCTCCCCGCTGAGACCACCGCCTGTGGAAGGGAATTCCACATCCTTGCCGCTCTTACAGTAAAGAACCCTCTACGTAGTTTAAGGTTAAACCTCTTTTCTTCTAATTTTAATGAGTGGCCTCGAGTCTTGTTAAACTCCCTTCTGCGAAAAAGTTTTCTCCCTATTGTGGGGTCACCAGTCTGGTATTTGTAAATTGAAATCATATCCCCTCTCAAGCGTCTCTTCTCCAGAGAGAATAATTTCAGTGCTCGCAACCTTTCTTCATAACTAGTATCCTCCAGACCCTTTATTAGCTTTGTTGACCTTCTTTGTACTCGCTCCATTTCCAGTACATCCTTCCTGAGGACTGGTGCCCAGAACTGGACAGCATACTCCAGGTGCGGCCGGACCAGAGTCTTGTAGAGTGGGAGAATTATCGTTTTATCTCTGGAGTTGATCCCCCTTTTAATGCCAATATTCTGTTTGCTTTGTTAGCAGCAGCTTGGCATTGCATGCCATTGCTGAGCCTATCATCTACTAGGACCCCCAGGTCATTTTCCATCCTAGATTCCCCCAGAGGTTCTCCCCCCAGTGTATAGATTGTATTCATATTTTTGCCACCCAAATGCATTATTTTACATTTTTCTACATTGAACCTCATTTGCCATGTAGTCGCCCACCCCATTAATTTGTTCAGGTCTTTTTGCAAGATTTCCACATCCTGCGGAGAAGTTATTGCCCTGCTTAGCTTAGTATCGTCTGCAAATACAGAGATTGAACTGTTTATCCCACCCTCCAGGTCGTTTATGAACAAATTAAACAGGATTGGTCCCAGCACAGAACCCTGGGGAACCCCACTACCCACCCCTGACCATTCCGAGTACTCCCCATTTATCACCACCCTCTGAACACGCCCTTGTAGCCAGTTTTCAATCCATGTACTCACCCTATGGTCCATGCCAACGGACCTTATTTTGTACAGTAAACGTTTATGGGGAACTGTGTCAAATGCTTTTGCAAAATCCAGATACACCACGTCTACAGGCCTTCCTTTATCTAGATGGCAACTCACTTCCTCATAGAAGGTTAATAGATTGGTTTGGCAAGAACGATTCTTCATGAATCCATGCTGATTACTGCTAATGATATCATTCTTATTACTAAAATCTTGTATATAGTCCCTTATCATCCCCTCCAAGAGTTTACATACTATTGATGTTAGGCTAACTGGTCTGTAATTCCCAGGAATGTATTTTGGGCCCTTTTTAAATATTGGTGCTACATTGGCTTTTCTCCAATCAGCTGGTACCATTCCAGTCAATAGACTGTCTGTAAAAATTAGGAACAACTGTCTGGCAATCACTTGACTGAGTTCCCTAAGTACCCTCGGATGCAAGCCATCAGGTCCCGGTGATTTATTAATGTTAAGTTTCTCAAGTCTAATTTTAATTCTGTCCTCTGTTAACCATGGAGGTGCTTCCTGTGTTGTGTCATGAGGATAAACACTGCAGTTTTGGTTACTGAAGCCCCTCCAAATGTGCGTCACGGCACATTTAGAATGTGCGGCAAACAAGTATCACGCTTAAGATTTGCCATTTAGGCTGCGTTTGTATCTGCGCCACTTCTAAATGCATGGCAACCTGCACAGAAAAGGCGCTCTTTGGAAACGCATTGCAAAAAAAAAAAGCGCTTCGCCGAGTATTTTGGAAATTGTACGGCAACGTGCGGCAAACGCATTGAGGTATGCACAGATGTGAATGCAGGCTAATTGTTAATGACACCCCAATCGCGGTTAGCAGACGATGTTTTGCTGCATGACAAAATGTGTTACAAGCGTGGCAAAACGCACAACGCTCCATGACCAAAAAAAGGTTCTTGAGCCACTTTGGGGTGTTTCTTGCATGTAGGGCAGCCCATTCAAGTGAAAACTGCGTTAAAAATGCGAGCGAGAAAGTGCATAGTTGCTACAATCAGGTGTCAATGCATTGTGCTAGGGAGGAAGATTTTAGGCAGCAAGGATGAGGGAGGTGATGGTTCAACAAAAAACACTGACGTATCAAAGTTGCATTCCTATCTATTGCTGATGCGACTTCTGTAAGATAACATAAAAGTCTATGGGGCCAAGTTGCACTGGGAGTCACATCAAAGTAGTGCAGGAACTTTTTCCTAAGTCGCCCTATGCTGAGATGCATTGATTTAGGATGGGCACTATTTAAACCAATGTGATTCCCCTTGCCATGCGATTCTTTGTGACTCAAGCCTCATGGGTCTTATAACTAGTGTGAACAGGGGCTTACTCTGCTGGTTTGCCCCCCTTGTGGGAACCCAGTCGGGGTTCCAAGGCGTCTGGATCTACATGGACTTGTGCCAACAGATGCTGGACTCCGTGTGGATTACTGCTTGATGGGCTCTTGCTTTGCTATTGATTACTTTCATGAACTTTGCTGCCAAACTCAGGTATGACTACTCACTTGCCATCCATAATACGTATATATACATTGCGGTTCGCAAGTGGTTTACTGGGGTTATGGGTGAAGCTATTAGCCATAACCTCTGTATTTTTTTTTTTTCCCACCGACGGCTGGCTTTCACATAAGAGCTGTCCGCGTGGCTTCCCAGTGTTTCTCTGGCTTACCGATTTAACCGGCGCACCCATCTGAAGGTTCACGCAGCTGGCCATAGAGGTGAACTGAGACCAGATCATCTCTGATCGCCTCTATGGTCTTGGAGGTCCGGAGCGACATCATGACGTCACAACGTTACTTCCCGCCTAGGGCGGGAAGTAGACATTTTTTTTTTCAGTTAAAGAGAAAATCCAAAAAAATTTTTTAATCTTTTGCTTTTAAAGGTAGAGGAGAGATTAAAGGTCTTCTACTCTCCATAAAGGGGACCTGTCATCCCTTTTTTCTATTACAAATTGTAGTTTAAATTGCTTGTAATAGGAATAAAAGTGCTTAAAAAATCAAATAAAAATAAAGGGACAGTGTAAAAATAAAAAATAAAATAAATAAGACAAAAAATAAAATAAAAATTAAAGCACCCCTATCCCTTCATTCTCACGCGCAGGAGCGAACGCATAACTAAACGGTGTTCACACCACACATGTGAGGTATCACCACAAATGTTAAAGCAAGAGCAATAATTCTAGTGCTAGACCTCTGTAACTCTAAACTTTTTTTAAAGCATCGCCTTGTCCGACTACTTTTTTTTTTTTACAGCTCCAGCTGCCCTGACCTTCTCTGTGTACTCAGCAATGCTGGCTTTGAATAATCAGTGTTGAATTGGTGTGTACGGGGAGATGGAGGTCCTGGCAGCAGGGCAGAAGGACTGGACGTGCTACAAATGCCCTGTGTAGAAGGGTGACCTTTTTTGACAGCTTTAGCTGCACCGACCTTCTCTGTGTACTCAGCAATGCCAGCTTTGATTAATCTGTGTTGAATTGCTGAGTACTGGGAGATGGGGGTCCGGGCAGAAGGACTGGACGTGCTACACATACCCTGTGTAGAAGGATGACCTTTTTCAGCCATGTGTTGAATTGCTGAGTACTGGGAGATGGGGGTCCTGGCAGCAGGGCAGAAGGAGTGGACATGCTACGCATGCCCTGTGTAGAAGGATTACCTTTTTTGACAGATTCGGCTGCCCTGACCATCTCTGTGTACTCAGCAATGCTGGCTTTGATTAATCAGTGTTGAACTGCTGTGTACTTGGAGATGGAGGTCCTGGCAGCAGGGCAGAAGGACTGGACGTGCTACACATGCCCTGTGTAGAAGGGTGACCTTTTTTGACCGCGTCAGCTGCCCCGACCTTCTCTGTGTACTCAGCAATGCCGGCTTTGATTAATCAGAGCTGAATTGCTGTGTACTGGGGGATGGGGGTCCTGGGAGCAGGGCAGAAGGACTGGATGTTCTACACATACCCTGTGTAGAAGGGTGACCTTTTTTGACAGCGTCAGCTGCCCCGACCTTCTCTGTGTACTCAGCAATGCCGGCTTAGATTAATCAGTGTTGAATTGCTGAGTACTGGGAGATGGGGGTCCTGGCAGCAGGGCAGAAGGACTGGACATGCTACACATGCCCTGTGTAGAAGGGTGACCTTTTTTGACAGCTTCAGCTGCACCGACCTTCTCTGTGTACTCAGCAATGCCAGCTTTGATTAATCAGTGTTGAATTGCTGAGTACTGGGGGATGGGGGTCCGGGCAGAAGGACTGGACGTGCTACACATACCCTGTGTAGAAGGATGACCTTTTTTGGCCATGTGTTGAATTGCTGAGTACTGGGAGATGGGGGTCCTGGCAGCAGGGCAGAAGGACTGGACATGCTACGCATGCCCTGTGTAGAAGGATGACCTTTATTGACAGATTCGGCTGCCCTGACCATCTCTGTGTACTCAGCAATGCCGGCTTTGATTAATCAGTGTTGAATTGCTGTGTACTTGGAGATGGGGGTCCTGGCAGCAGGGCAGAAGGACTGGACGTGCTACACATGCCCTGTGTAGAAGGGTGACCTTTTTTGACAGCTTCAGCTGCACCGACCTTCTCTGTGTACTCAGCAATGCCAGCTTTGATTAATCAGAGCTGAATTGCTGTGTACTGGGGGATGGGGGTCCTGGGAGCAGGGCAGAAGGACTGGATGTTCTACACATGCCCTGTGTAGAAGGGTGACCTTTTTTGACAGCGTCAGCTGCCCCGACCTTCTCTGTGTACTCAGCAATGCCGGCTTAGATTAATCAGTGTTGAATTGCTGAGTACTGGGAGATGGGGGTCCTGGCAGCAGGGCAGAAGGACTGGACATGCTACACATGCCCTGTGTAGAAGGGTGACCTTTTTTGACAGCTTCAGCTGCACCGACCTTCTCTGTGTACTCAGCAATGCCAGCTTTGATTAATCAGAGCTGAATTGCTGTGTACTGGGGGATGGGGGTCCTGGGAGCAGGGCAGAAGGACTGGATGTTCTACACATGCCCTGTGTAGAAGGGTGACCTTTTTTGACAGCGTCAGCTGCCCCGACCTTCTCTGTGTACTCAGCAATGCCGGCTTTGATTAATCAGAGCTGAATTGCTGTGTACTGGGGGATGGGGGTCCTGGGAGTAGGGCAGAAGGACTGGATGTTCTACACATGCCCTGTGTAGAAGGGTGACCTTTTTTGACAGCGTCAGCTGCCCCGACCTTCTCTGTGTACTCAGCAATGCTGGCTTAGATTAATCAGTGTTGAATTGCTGAGTACTGGGAGATGGAGGTCCTGGCAGCAGGGCAGAAGGACTGGACGTGCTACACATACCCTGTGTAGAAGGGTGACCTTTTTTGACAGCTTCAGCTACCTTAACCTTCTCTGTGTACTCAGCAATGCTAGCTTTGATTAATCAGTGTTGAATTGCTGAGTACTGGGAGATGGGGGTCCTGGCAGCAGGGCAGAAGGACTGGACATGCTACACATGCCCTGTGTAGAAGGATGACCTTTTTTTGGCCATGTGTAGCACACCCAAGGTCTGCAACTAGTTAAACTGGAATAGGTTGGGGATTCATACATACTTTAAAGTGGTTGTAAAGGCTCAGACCCATTTCACACTAAGGTGCTTTTCATGCAAAAAAAGCGCCTGAAAAGCTCAGGAAAACCTATTTCTATTCAAACCAATGAATGCTTTCACACCGGGGCGGTGTGCGCTGGAAGGGCAATGAAAAAACTCCTGCAAGCAGCATCTTTAGAGAATGTTTGGAGCGCTAAAAAAAGTCTCGAAAATGCCCTTCTCCATTGAAATAATTGTGAAGCGCCTCAAAAGTTCTTTAAAAGCGCCTGAAAAGCCCCACAAAAGCGCTTAGTGTTTTACTTGCAGGTTAGAAGCACCTCAGTGTGAAAGGGGCCTTAAGGTTTTTACCCTAATGCTTTCTATGCATGAAGGTAAAAAACTTTCAGTGTGCAGCAGCCCCCCAGCCCCACCTAATAATTACCTGAGCCCCATCATGATCCAGCGATGTGCATGAGAGTCTCGGCCCTAGGCGGACTCTCCCTCCTCATTGGCTGGGACAGCAGCGGGAGCCAATGTCAATCACAGCCAGTGAGCCAATGAGAAGAGAGAGGGGGCAGGACCAAGCCACAAATCTGTGTCTGAATGGACATGCAGAACAGCGGTTCGGGAGTGAGCCTGCTCAGGTGCCCCCACAGCAAGCTGTTTGCTCTGGGAGCACTCGGTAGGAGGGAGTGGCCAGGAGCGCCGACAGGGGACCCAAGAAGAGGAGGATCCAGGCTGCTCTTTGCAAAACCATTACGCAGAGCCGGTAAGCATGACTTGTTAGACCAGGCCTTTTTCTTACATTTTTTGTTTACCAGCAAAAATCAGTATTCTTTTGCTAGAAAATGACTTAGAACCCCCAAACATTATTTTTTAGCAGGGACCCCTAGAGAATAAAATGGCGGTTGTTGCAATATTTTAGGTCACGCTGTATTTCAAAAGCAATTTTTTTGGGAAAAAAAACACTTGAATGAATTAAAAAAAAATAAAAAATAAAATAAAAGTTAGCCCAATTTTTTTGTATAATGTGAAAGATGATGTTACGCCGAAAAAATAGATACCGAATATGTCACGCTTTAAAATTACGCACGCGCGTGGAATGGCGAAAAACTACGGTGCTTAAAAATCTTCATAGGCAACGCTTTAAAATTGTTTACAGGTTACCAGTTTAGAGGTACAAAGGAGGTCTAGGGCTAGAATTATTGCTCTCGCTCTAACATTTGCGGCGATACCTCACATGTGTGGTTTAAACACGGTTTTCATACGTGGACGCGACTTACATATGCGCACGCTTCTGCGCGCGAGCTCGTAGGGACGGGGACTTTGAACTTTTTTTTCTTATTTATTTTACTTTTTATTTATTTATTTTTTACACTGTCTCTTTAATTGTTTGTTTTTATTTTTTATTGATTTTTTTATGACTCTTTCTCCTATTACAAGCAATATAAACATCCCTTGTAATAGAAATAAGCATGACAGGTCAAAAAGACCCCAGATCTCTCATTTATCTTTAAAAGCAAAAAAAAAAAAAAAAAAAGTAACTTTGAAAAGAAAAAAAAAAAAAGTTGAGGGCCTAGAACCCGAAGTGATGTCAGGGGTCGTACCGGTCCTCCAAGGGCATAGAGCAAGTGAGGGCCATCTTGCCCTCCTTTGACTTGCTGCCCACCTATCTTTTGGACAGATCAGGTAAACCCGGAAACAACCGCTGCCTAGAAAAGTGACAAATCCCCTGCCAGGATTGCTTTTATATGAAAGCTGGTCTCCTAACAAAAAAAAAGTTACCGGGGGGTTTACGGCATCTGGCTGAAGCCATAACCCCGGTATTTAAGGTCAAAATCATGAAGTACATTTACAGTTAGGCGGTTGGCAAGTGGTTAAAACAAAAACCAAAACCAAAATTTGCCTTTAATATCACTTTGGCATGTGTGTGCATGTACAGTATCTCACAAAAGTAAGTACACCCCTCACATTTTTTGTAAATCTTTTCTTCTATCTTTTCATGTGACAACACTGAAGAAATGACACTTTGCTACAATGTAAAGTAGTGAGTGTACAGCTTGTATAACAGTGTAAATTTGCTGTCCCCTCAAAATAACTCAACACACAGCCATTAATGTCTAAACCGCTAGCAACAAAAGTGAGTACACCCCTAAGTGAAAATGTCCAAACTGAGTCCAAAGTGTCAATATTTTGTGTGGCCACCATTATTTTCCAGCACTGCCTTAACCCTCTTGGGCATGGAGGTCACCAGAGCTTCACAGGTTGTCACTGGAGTCCTCTTCCCCTCCTCCAACGCGACATCACAGAGCTGGTGGATGTTAGAGACCTTGCGCTCCTCCACCTTCCATTTGAGGATGACCCACAGATGCTCAATAGGGTTTAGGTCTGGAGACATGCTTGGCCAGTCCATCACCTTTACCCTCAGCTTCTTTAGCAAGGCAGTGGTCGTCTTGGAGGTGTATTTGGGGTTATCATGTTGGAATACTGCCCTGCGGCCCAGTCTCTGAAGGGAGGGGATCATGCTCTGCTTTAGTATGTCACAGTTCATGTTGGCATTCATGGTTCCCTCAATGATCTGTAGCCCCCCCAGTGCCGGCAGCACTCATGCAGCCCCAGACCATGACACTCCCACCACCATGCTTGACTGTAGACAAGACACACTTGTCTTTGCACTCCTCACCTGGTTGCCCCCACACACACTTGTCACCATCTGAACCAAATAAGTTTATCTTGGTCTCATCAGACCACAGGACATGGTTCCAGTAATCCATGTCCTTAGTCTGCATGTCTTCAGCAAACTGTTTGAGGGCTTTCTTGTGCATCATCTTTAGAAGAGGCTTCCTTCTGGGACGACAGCCATGCAGACCAATTTGATGCAGTGTGTGGCGTATGGTCTGAGCACTGACAGGCTGACCCTCCACCCCTTCAACCTCTGCAGCAATGCTGGCAGCACTCATACGTCTATTTCCCAAAGACAACCTCTGGATATGACGCTGAGCACCTGACCTCAACTTCTTTGGTGGACCATGGTGAGGCCTGTTCTGAGTGGAACCTGTCCTGTTAAACCGCTGTATGGTCTTGGCCACCGTGCTGCAGCTCAGTTTAAGGGTCTTGGCAATCTTCTTATATCCTAGGCCATCTTTATGTAGAGCAACAATTCTTTTTTTCCGATCCTCAGAGAGTTCTTTGCCATGAGGTGCCATGTTGAACTTCCAGTGGCCAGTATGAGAGAGTGAGAGCGATAACACCAAATTTAACACACCTGCTCCGCATTCACACCTGAGACCTTGTAACACTAACGAGTCACATGACACCGGGGAGGGAAAATGGCTAATTGGGCACAATTTGGACATTTTCACTTAGGGGTGTACTCACTTTTGTTGCCAGCAGTTTAGGCATTAATGGCTGTGTGTTGAGTTATTTTGAGGGGACAGCAAATTTACACTGTTATACAAGCTGTACACTCACTACTTTACATTGTAGCAAAGTGTCATTTCTTCAGTGTTGTCACATGAAAAGATAGAAGAAAAGATTTACAAAAATGTGAGGGGTGTACTTACTTTTGTGAGATACTGTACATGCACACACATACCAAAGTGATAATAAAGGTAAATTTTGGTTTTGGTTTTTGTTTTAACCACTTGCCAACCGCCGTATTGTGAGATACTGTATATAGAGGAGAGAGTGACCTCAGATTGTCAGCTCCTTGGGGGCGGATACTAACATGGACCACATGTCTAGAATTGGTAAATTGATGGTGCTATATAGACACCTGTGATAAAAATAATCCTTTTTTTTATATGAGGACGTAAAATTTGAAATGTTTTCTCTGTGTGTCAGTCTGAATTTCGACACAGACTATATTTCCAAAAGTATTGGGACACCTGCCTTTACACGCACATGAACTTTAATGGCATCCCAGTCTTAGTCCGTAGGGTTCAACATTGAGTTGGCCCACCCGTTGCAGCTATAACAGCTTCAAATCTTCTGGGAAGGCTGTCCATGAGGTTTAGCAGTGTGTCTAAAGGTGTTCTATGGGGTTGAGGTCAGGACTCTGTCCAGGCCAGTCAAGTTCCTCCACCCCAAACTCGGTCATCCATGTCTTTATGGACCCTGCTTACAAAGCGATCGTAATGGCTGTTGAGGGAAGGAGTAGTGAAGCAGCCGAGGAGGAGGAGACGCAGGAAGGAGCCGAAGTTGCCCGTGACCTAGTTGGGGTAAGTGTGGGGCTGGTGGGGGGGGACAAGCAAGCGACAGGGGTTTTTGACTGAGTGACGGACCAACCGGGGGTGGGGGGTTGTCTTGTTTGTGCACTGGTCCAAATCATTTGGTGGAGGGGGGATTATGGTGTGGGGTTGCTTTTCAGGGGTTGGGCTTGGCCCCTTAGTTCCAGTGAAGGGAACTCTTAAGGCGTCAGCATTCCAAGACATTTTGGACATTTTCATGCTCCCAACTTTGTGGGAACAGTTTGGGGACGGTCCCTTCCTGTTCCAACATGACTGCGCACCAGTGCACAAAGCAAGGTCCATAAAGACATGGATGAGCGAGTTTGGGGTGGTGGAACTTGACTGGCCTGCTCAGAATCCTGACCTCAACCCGATCGAACAGCGTTGGGATGAATCAGAGTGGAGACTGCGAGCCAGGCCTTCTTGTCCTCCAATGCAATACTCCCAACACACACGTTCCTGCACAAACGGCTGTATCCTAAATTGGGTGCTGAAAGGCCTTCTTGTCCAACATCAGTGCCTGACCTCACAAATGCTCTTCTGGAAGAATGGTCAAACATTCCCATAGACACACTCCTAAACCTTGTGGACAGCCTTTCCAGAAGAAGTTGAAGCTGTTATAGCTGCAAAGGGTGGGCCAACTCAATGTTGAACCCTACGGACGAAGACCGGGATACCATTAAAGTGCATGTGCGTGTAAAGGCAGATGTCTCAATACTTTTGGTAATATAGTGTATCAGAAAAGGCTCCCTCATCTTCTTTTTTTGGGGATATTGTGGGGTCATGGTGGGTCATTTCCTCTGATCTCCTTCATTGTCTCTATCTCTGTGTGATGACCGCACTCCAGCAGGGCCAGGAACTGCGTTATATCTAACTTTGATGGGTAATGTATGTCACCCTTATCTCCCTTTCCAGGACGATCCAAAGAAGAAGAAGAATTCACGTTTTGTCAACTAGGGAAATTTGGTATAATATATTTTTCCTTGGAGGACAATGATCCTCAGATCCCTCTGGAAGATTATAGGAAGAACATTTATTTACGGATATGGGAGGAAGTCATTTTCTGCCCGATAATCCCAAATCTGAATATTGCGGACAATTCTATGGAACGCTGTGTCCTCCTGACGTGCATGAGAGAGAAAGACGCCGGGTTCCAGGGATGTGAACAATACAATTTCTATATAGTAAAGCGCACCTACTTGGCAGCCCTCCTTTTCGCTCTTCCATGTAAGATTCTTTATATCTGATGGTAATTCTGCTTATTTCACACCTTCCCTGGTCCCCCCCTCCCCCCCCCACATGATGACCTTATTAAATAAAACCTTTCCTTAATTTACATCATTACTAAGTCTTCGAACACAAATCCTCTACTCCTCAAATTTCCCCTCCGAGCACAAATCTTTCCCCCTTCCACTCCAAATCCCTTTCCCAGCTCAAATTCCCCTCCCCCCAATCCCCTATCCTATCACAAATCCCCTCCCTCCCCAAATATCCCGTTCTAGCACAAATCCTCTACCCCTCAATCTTCCCCTCCGAGCACAAATCACCCCCCCCCAAATTTCCCCTCCTAGCTCAAGTCCTCTTTCCCTCAAATGTTCCCTCTGAGCGCAAATCCTCTCCTCTCACTCCAAATCCCCCTCCCAGCACAAATTCTCCTCCCCCAATCCCCCATCCTAGCATACCCCCCCCCCCAAATTTCCCCTTTTCCCCTCCTAGCATAAATCCTCCACCCCTCAAATTTCCCCTCTGAGCGCAAATCCTCTCCCCCACTCCAAATACCCCTCCCAGCTCGGATTCCCCTCCCCCAATCCCCTATCCTATCACAAATCCCCCCCCGCCTCAAATATCCCCTTCTAGCACAAATCTTCTACCCCTCAAATTTCCCTCCCAGCACAAATCCCCCCCCCACAAGTTTCCCCTCCTAGCTCAAGTCGTCTTTCCCTCAAATTTTCCCTCTGAGCGCAAGTCCTCTCCTCTCATTTCAAATCCCCCTCCCCGCACAAATTCTCCTCCCCCAATCCCCCATCCTAGCATAACCCACCCCCCAAATTTCCCCTCCTAGCATAAATCCTCCACCCCTCAAATTTCCCCTCTGAGCGCAAATCCTCTCCCCCACTCCAAATACCCCTCCCAGCTCGAATTCCCCTCCCCCAATCCCCTATCCTAGCACAAATCCTCCCCGCCCCAAATATCCCCTTCTAGCACAAATCTTCTACCCCTCAAATTTCCCTCCCAGCACAAATCCCCCCCCACAAGTTTCCCCTCCTAGCTCAAGTCCTCTTTCCCTCAAATTTTCCCTCTGAGCGCAAGTCCTCTCCTCTCACTCCAAATCCCCCTCCCAGCACAAATTCTCCTCCCCCAATCCCCCATCCTAGCATAACCCCCCCCAAATTTCCCCTCCTAGCATAAATCCTCCACCCCTCAAATTTCCCCTCTGAGCGCAAATCCTCTCCCCCACTCCAAATCCCCCTCCCAGCACAAATTCTCCTCCCCCAATCCCCCATCCTAGCATAACCCCCCCCAAATTTCCCCTCCTAGCATAAATCCTCCACCCCTCAAATTTCCCCTCTGAGCGCAAATCCTCTCCCCCACTCCAAATCCCCCTCCCAGCACAAATTCCTCTCCCCCAATCCCCTATCCTAGCACAAATCCCCCCCCTCAATTTCCCCTCCTAGCTCAAGTCCTCTACCCCTCAAATTTCCCCTCTGAGCGCAAATCCTCTCCCCCACTCCAAACCTCCACCCCAGCACAAAACTCCCCCAAATTTCCCCACAAATGCTCCCCAATCAAAATTCTTCCCCTCCTAGCACAAATTCCCCCCCCCCACTCCAAATCCCCCTCCCAGCTCAAATTCCCCTCCCCCAATCCCCTATCCTATCACAAATCCCCCCCGCCCCAAATATCCCCTCCCAGCACAAATTCTCCTCCCCCAATCCCCCATCCTAGCATAACCCCCCCCCAAATTTCCCCTCCTAGCACAAATCCTCCACCCCTCAAATTTCCCCTATGAGCGCAAATCCTCTCCCCCACTCCAAATCCCCCTCCCAGCACAAATTCCTCTCCCCCAATCCCCTATCCTAGCACAAATCCCCCCCCTCAATTTCTCCTCCTAGCTCAAGTCCTCTACCCCTCAAATTTCCCCTCTGAGCGCAAATCCTCTTCCCCACTCCATCCCAGCACAAAACTCCCCCCAAATGTCCCCACAAATGCTCCCCAATCAAAATGCTTTCCCCCCTTAGAAACAAATCCCTCCCCCCCAACCATATTAGCTTTTCTAGAAGAACACTCTCCCCCAAAATCCCCCATCCTAGCATAAATGCTCTACTGATACCACAGTGGTCATGGCAGCTACCTTCTCCTGCCCACTAACTGCTTCACAATGTTGGGACTCATAGCAGATGTTGATGTCATCAGCAAGCCACCTGTCCGGGGTTGTCTTCTATAATGTGTTTATTGCAAGTATGTCTAATGTGCCTTCTGAGGGTCTTTCACCCATTGTTTATTGTGCTAATTAACCCCCCCCTCTACCATTTCACCTCTTCTGTCACATACCCCCCAATCCTCCCTCCTAGCACAAATCCTTTCCCCCCTATCCCCCTTCCCAACACAGATCTCCCTAAATCACCACTTCTAGCACACCCCCCAAATGTTACTTCCTAGGACAATTCTTACCCCCTTCCAACACAAATCCCCTCCCCCCAATCTCCTCACGGTGCCCTCCCACCTCACATAATACCCCAGTGCCCAGGGCAACCGTCCCTCCTGCCCACCCCTTAGTCCCGGCCCTGCAAGGGGGCTTTACCTAGGGTGGTCTGTATGACACTGCAGCCTGTAGGGGGAAAGTTAGGTATCACTGCCCACATATTGGGTATTGCCGCAGACACCGGAGTGAGACCAATAACTCCGGGACCCCTACCGACATTTAACTCTAAATCCATAAATTGTAAAAGTCTTTAAGGCGTCCTCTATGGGCAGTTTTGGGTTGTGTCACTTTGCAGATGCACTCAATTTTGGCCTATTTGGTATTTACATCGATCAGCCATAACTTTATTACCACCCACCTAATATTGGGTAGGTCCCCCTTTCCTGACCCATCAAGGTATGGACTCCACTAGACCTCTGAAGGTACGTTGTGGTATCTGGTACCAAGCCAGCAGTAGCAGATCCTTTAATCCCTGTAAGTTGGGAGGTGGGGTCTCCATGGATCAGACTTGTTTTTCCAGCACATCCCACAGGTGCTCGATTGGATTGAGATCTGGAGAATTTGGAGGCCACGTCAACACCCCTAACTTGTTAATGTTTTCCTCAAACCATTCTTGTACCAGTTTTGCAGTGTGGCAAAGTGCATTATCCTGCTGAAAGAGGCCACTGCCATCAGGGAACACCATTTCCATGAAAGGGTGTACTTGGTCACCAACAATGTTTAGGTAGGTGGTATGTGTCAAGTAACATCCACATGAATGGCTGGAGCTAAGGTTTCCCAGCAGAACATTGCTGAAAGCATCACACTGCCTCCACCGGCTTGTCTTCTTCCCATACCGCATCCTGGTGCCATCTCTTCCCCAGGTAAGTGACACACACCCGACCATTCACATGAAAACGTGATTCAGACCAGGCCACCTTCTTCCATTGCTCCATGGTCCGGTTCTAATGCTTCTGATCTTTTAAGTCCTGTAAGTTGGGAGGTGGGGCCGCCATGGATTGAACTTCTTTTTCCAGCACATCCCCCAGATGCTCAATTGGACTGAGGTCTGGAGAATGTGGAGGCAAAGTCAACACCTCAAACTCATCGCTGTGTTTTCCTCAAAACTTTTTTTTTTACATCATCAGACCAGGTCACCTTCTTCCATTGCTTTGTGGTCCAGTTCTGATGCTCATGATCTCTTAAGTCCTGTAAGTAGGGAGGTGGGGCTTCCATGGATCGGACTTGTTTTTCCAGTGTATTCCTCAGATGCTCAATTGGACTGAGGTCTGGAGAATGCGGAGGCCAAGTCAACACCTCAAACTCATTGTTGTCTTCTTCAAACCATTCTTCAATTCATCAGACTGGTCCACCTTCTTCCATTGCTTCATGGTCCAGTTCACTCAATTCCCACAAATAACCCCTTTCTCTTCATGATCCAGTTCTGATGCTCATGATCCTTTAAGTCCTGTAGGTTTAGAGGTGGGGTCTCCATGGATTGGACATATTTTTCCAGCACATCCCACAGATGCTCAATTGGATGGAGATCTGGAGAATTTGGAGGCCAAGTTGCTCCGGAGTCCAGTTCTGATGCTCATGATCCCTTAAGTCCTGTAAGTTGGGAGGTGGGGCTTCCATGGATCAGACTTGTTTTTCCAGCCCATTCCCCAGATGCTCAATTGGACTGAGTTCTGGAGAATGTGGAGGCCAAGTCAACACGTCAAACTCATTGTTGTGTTCTTCAAATCATTCTTCAATTCATCAGACTAATCCAACTTCTTCCATTGCTTCATGGTCCAGTTCACTCAATACCCACAAATAGCCTTTTTCTCTTCATGATCCAGTTCTGATGCTCATGATCCTTTAGGTCCTGTAATTTGGAAGGTGGGGCCGCCATGGATTGGACTTCTTTTTCCAGCACATCCCCCAGATGCTCAATTGGATTGAGGTCTGGAGAAAGTGGAGGCAAAGTCAACACCTCAAACTCATTGCTGTGTTCTTCAAACCATTCTTCACATCATCAGACCAGGTCACCTTCTTCCATGGCTTTGTGGTCCAGTTCCAATGCTCATGATCCCTTAAGTCCTGTAAGTAGGGAGGTGGGGCTTCCATGGATCAGACTTGTTTTTCCAGCACATCCCCCAAATGCTTAATTGGACTGAGGCCTGGAGAATGTGGAGGCAAAGTCAACACCTCAAACTCATTGCTGTGTTCTTCAAACCATTCTTCACATCATCAGACCAGGTCACCTTCTTCCATTGCTTTGTGGTCCAGTTCCGATGCTCATGATCCCTTAAGTCCTGTAAGTTGGGAGGTGGGGCTTCCATGGAGCAGACTTGTTTTCCCAGCACATCCCCCAAATGCTCAATTGGACTGAGGCCTGGAGAATGTGGAGGCCAAGTCAACACCTCAGACTCATTGTTGTGTTGTTGTGTGATGAATTGAATTCTTCAATTCATCAGTCTAGTCCACCTTCTTCCATTGCTTCATGGTCCAGTTCACTCAATTCCCACAAATAGCCCTTTTCTCTTCATGATCCAGTTCTGATGCTCATGATCCTTTAGGTCCTGTAGGTTGGGAGGTGGGGTCTCCATGGATCGGACATGTTTTTCCAGCACATCCCATAGATGCTCGATTGGATGGAGATCTGGTTGAATTTGGAGGCCAAGTTGCTCCGGGGTCCAGTTCTGATGCTCACGTGCCCATTGTAGGCGATTTTCGCTGTGGACATGGGTCAGCGTGGGCACCCTGACCGGTCTGCGGCTACACAGCCCCCATACACAACAGACCGCCATGCCCATTTTTTTTCTGCTTTCAACACATCAACTTCAAGAACAACATGTTCACTGGCTGCCTAATATATCCCTGTGACATTCAGGTGCCATTGTACAGGATAATCAATGTTAATCACCTTACCTGTCCGCGGTCATAAAGCTATGGCTGATCGGTGTATTTACTCAATGCAACCTCATCTTTTATATTTTACAGGAAACAATGGGTATTATGTTGTGTTTGTGTCACTAAAATCAAACTCATTTCATTTGATTTTTTTCATTGTGTCATTTGTTTATACTGAAAATATTGATTGGATTAACAGTTGTTCCAGTTGTTCCAATATTTTATTCTCCAGGGTCTCTGCTTCCAGAAAAAAAAAATCAAATGTCTTGGGGGTTTTAAGTCATCATCAGGCCTAAAATTTTATATTTTTGTAATCTTTGTATTTAAAAAAAAAAAAAAAAAAAGCTTCCTGTAATGCCCTTTACAGCAGATTTTGGGCTCCGGGGAGAGGGGCAGAATGGTGAGCCAATCAGGCAGGACTACACAGCAGAGGGCGGTATTCTAACACTGCGTGTAATGAGCTCATCGAAGTGAAAAGTGAGGCCGCTGACCTCTCTGTGTTGTCTGACAGATAAACTCGGATCACAAGACTGGAAGGACGAAGTAACAGATATTTTTGAAGGTATGGACATTTTATAATGTGTATTTTAAAGCAGATAATAGAAGTACCAGAGCCTGTCTCTGTGTTTGCTTCCTGTGATTTCCAACAGAACAGAACTCACATTGGGGGGAGGGGAGATCCACACTGTGAGCACAGGGCTGCATTCTAATACTGGGAGCTTGCTGGTGGACAGGTAGGTGACCAACATTCCATTTCTACCAAATCACCAAGCTTGGATAGGTGGGAGGGAGGTGACCAAGCTATGTGGCTTTAGTGTGTTCCAATGACCCCCTGAAATTTCAGGACCCCCCCCCAGCCTTTCAATGGTGATTTGTCCCAGCGGTGTAGTGAGGCAGAACCTCAGGGCCAGGTGCCCTGGGTGCAAAATTCTTAGTGGCCACTAAGAAGCTGTCATAGCCAACAGCCAATCACAGGCAGCAGAGGCGTTTCCACCCAGCAACACGCCCCTTGCGTATGTGCCGCTGCAGGGCAGGGGATTTTGTCTCCACTGCCTATGATTGTCTCTCAGCTTTGACAGCGGCCAGGTGGGTAAGCTTGGACAGGTTTGTCTGAACAAGCCTGAGCTCATCCCTATCTGAGAGGGCGCTATGGGCACTGGCAACCCATGCTATGCCACTGATTCGTTCTACAGCTGCACCTGAACACTCAATGATCCACCGACAGGGACTGACAGACAGACTGCCTCCATGTCAATCTTTATTTGTTCTTTTATTGGCTCATTTAGGTTGGGGGTACAGAATAGCCAAAAAGAGCCGCAACCAATTCCCACCGCTCAGTAGTATCTTTAACCTTTGTTAAAGGCTAATATAGATTTGGTAGGCTAGATCAGTGTTCCTCAACTCCAGTCCTCAAGGCACACCAACAGGTCATGTTTTCAGGATTTCCCTCAGATGAAACGGCTGTGGTAATTACTAAGGCAGTGAAAACTGATCAAATCACCTGTGCAAAATAGTGGAGATCCTGAAAACATGACCTGTTGGTGCGCCTTGAGGACTGGAGTTGAGAAACACTGGGCTAGATGGACAGCAAGTATCTTCAGTAGTGCACCCTTGATCTGAGACCAGCAATCGGGACCTTTGAGTTAAGACCAGCAATTGGTAAAGGTTGACCTTTGAGTTAAGATCAGAAATTGTTAGCCATGGACCTTTCAGCTGAGACCAGATATTAGCGGACGTGCACTTTTGAGTTGAGACCAGCAGTTGGTATAAGTAGACCTATGAGCTGAGACCAGCAATTAGTAGTAATGGACCTTTGAGCTGAGCCCAGCAGTTGGTAGTAGTCGACCTTTGAGCTGAGACCAGCATTTAGTAGAAGTGGACTTTTGAGTTAGGACCAGCAATTGGTAAAAGTTAACCTTTGAGTTAAGATCAGAAATTGCTAGCCATGGACCTTTCAGCTGAGACCAGATATTAGCGGACGTGCACTTTTGAGTTGAGACCAGCAGTTGGTATAAGTAGACCTATGAGCTGAGACCAGCAATTAGTAGTAATGGACCTTTGAGCTGAGCCCAGCAGTTGGTAGTAGTCGACCTTTGAGCTGAGACCAGCATTTAGTAGAAGTGGACTTTTGAGTTAGGACCAGCAATTGGTAAAAGTTGACCTTTGAGTTAAGATCAGAAATTGTTAGCCATGGACCTTTCAGCTGAGACCAGATATTAGCGGACGTGCACTTTTGAGTTGAGACCAGCAGTTGGTAGTAGTCGACCTTTGAGCTGAGACCAGCATTTAGTAGAAGTGGACTTTTGAGTCAAGACCAGCAATTGGTAAAAGTTGACCTTTGAGTTAAGATCAGAAATTGTTAGCCATGGACCTTTCAGCTGAGACCAGATATTAGCGGACGTGCACTTTTGAGTTGAGACCAGCAGTTGGTATAAGTAGACCTATGATCTGAGACCAGCAATTAGTAGTAATGGACCTTTGAGCTAAGACCAGCAGTTGGTAGAAGTCGACCTTTGATTTGAGACAAGCAGTTGGCAGAGGTGGACCTTTGAGCTGAGACCAGAAACTGATTAAACAGAATTCTTCTTCTGCTTTAGCTTCCCCTTTAGAGAAGGGGTCTAAGAAGCTTGAAGTGGACTTCCCTGATTTATGTCCTCTCCAGGCAGCAGGTCTGAGAGCTAAGGACCCCTGGACTCACCTCCTCTCCAGATAGCAGGTCTGGGAGGCAAAGGAACTTCCAACACTGTCCTCTCCAGGTGTAGCCTGGGGAAAAAAAAACACCAATCTAGAAGTTTTTCTCAACTATTTATCCTCTTCCCAGCCCAAATCACTGGCATAAACTGCTCAGTGATTGGCCAAGGTGGAATAAATATTCATATATCCCCATAGATTGTATCTTCTCACTCTATTTACTGGAGAACAATCTCCGGAAACAGGCAGAAGCAATCAAAGTCCTTGGTCTTAGGAGAAAACTTACAAACCCAGATAACATAAACAGAGCTCAGGCTGGCTACACTAAATCTAAACTACACTCCGGCTCATGGCAGGGTCCTTACATGTATAATGGAGAAAAGTGATGTCACTAAGTTGTCTATCTTGTCTGGCAGGGGTGCCTGGAGTACAAGAGTGGCTGAACAAAAGTGAGGAATTCTGGGAAGGTACGTATTTTTGTTTTAAAGTGTATATTTTATTACAACTTTTAGTAGTCTCTCAAACTCTCTCTGTATTAGTGTGTTGTGATCCTCTGCTCATTAGAAATCAGGCCGGGGGGGAGGGAGGACCTGAACTGTGGGCTGATCGGTCTCTACTGCATTGCATGTTGTTAAAATAGGGATATTAGGATTGGGACATTTAGGTGACTAACCTGTATTGATTCACAACACTGGAGAAACCTGAGATCTCTGACCTGTATATGTTGTCTGGCAGGACTTCAAAGACCCCGAGACTGGTTTAAAGACGCTAGAAATTTCTTGAAAAGTATGTACAAATTCAAAAATTGTATGAGATAAAGTATCACATATATGTTTTTTTTTTTAGAATAAACAAGGCTTCCTATTAGTGATATTGTCTAGTAAATTTATTTTTTATTTTTTATGCAAACCATAGGCAAAAAAAAAAAAATCAAAACACGTTTCCTAATTTGGTTTGTTAAAAAAAAATTTTTGGTAGTTAAAAAGTATTATTTACATATCATTTGTCCTGTTTAAAATTTCACCAAAATTATGATTCTGATATTATTATTATTATTATACGGTATTTATATAGCGCCAACAGTTTACGTAGCGCTTTACAACTTGAGGGTAGACAGTACAAATACAATACAATTTGATACAGTAGGAATCAGAGGGCCCTGCTCCTTAGAGCTTACAATCTAAGAGGGGAGGTCAAGAGATACAAGAGGTAATAACTGTGGGTGATGTGCTGATTGAGAAGATAAATGTACAGTTGTTAGGTGGGGGCCAGATAGGCTTCTCTGAAGAGATGAGTTTTCAGGGATCGTCTGAAAGTGGATAAAGTAGGAGAAAAACGGATGGATTGGGGTAGAGCATTCCAGAGGATGGGGGAGGCTCTGGAGAAGTCCTGAAGGCGAGCATGGGATGAGGTGACAAGGGAGTTTGAGAGCAGGAGGTCTTGGGAGGAGCGAAGAGAACGATTAGGTTGGTATTTTGTGACTAGGTTAGAGATGTAGCTAGGGGCCAAGTTGTGGATGGCTTTGTAAGTTATAGTTAGTATCTTGAATTTAATTCGGTGACTGAGTGGCAGCCAATGGAGGGATTGGCAGAGGGGTGTAGCAGACGCTGAGCGGTTTGTGTGGTGGATGAGCCTGGCCGCAGCGTTCATGATGGACTGAAGTGGGGATAGCCTATTTAGAGGTAAACCAATGAGGAGGGAGTTGCAGTAGTCAAGGCGGGAGATGACCAGGGAGTGGATTAGAAGCTTTGTGGTGTCAATGGTTAGGAAGGGGCGTATCTTGGAGATGTTGCGAAGACAGAGGCGGCAAGCTTTGGATAGTGATAGAATGTGGGGTCGAAAGGTTAGTTCAGAGTCCAGGATTACACCTAGGACCTTGGCGTGGGGAGATGGGTTGATAGTTGAGCCGTTGATCTTGACAGGGAGATCAGGGGAAGTGGCACCTGAGGGAGGAAATATCATGAGCTCGGTTTTGGATAGGTTGAGTTTGAGAAAGTGATGTGACATCCAGGCTGATATGTCTGCTAATAAGTTGGTAATGCGTGAGGAGACAGATGGAGAGAGCTGGGGGGTGGAGAGATAGATTTGGGTGTCATCAGCGTAGAGATGATATTTAAAGCCGTGGGAGGCAATCAACTGACCCAAGGAGGTGGTGTAGATTGAGAAAAGGAGAGGTCCGAGAACAGAACCTTGGGGGACCCCAACGGAAAAAGGAAGAGGAGAGGAGGAAGTAGAGTTGTAAGTGACACTGAAGGAGCGGTGGGATAGGTAGGATGAGAACCAGCGAAGAGTGCAGTCACGGAGACCAAAGGAGTGGAGTTTTTCGAGGAGGAGTGGGTGGTCCACTGTGTCAAAGGCAGCAGAGAGATCCAGTAGAAGTAGTACAGAATAGTGTCCATTGGCTTTAGCCATTAGTAGGTCATTTGAGAGTTTAAGGAGAGCAGTTTCCGTGGAGTGTTGAGGGCGAAAACCGGACTGAAGGGGATCAAGAAGTTTATTCATGGTCAGATGGTCACTTAATCGGTTGTAGACCAGTCTTTCAAGAAGTTTGGAGGAGAAGGAGAGTAAGGAGATGGGACGTAAGTTGTTGAGATTGGTGGGATCCAGTGAGGGCTTTTTTAGTATGGGGGTGACTAGCGCATGTTTTAGAGAGTTTGGGAAGATGCCACAAGAGAGGGAGAGGTTGAAAATGTGAGTTAGAGAGCGTAGAATCGAGTCAGAGGGTGAGCGTAGCATTTGCGAGGGAACAGGATCCAGGGGGCAAGTGGTTAGATGAGTGCTAGATAAAAGTTTAGCAACCTCAGTAGTAGTAGCAGGGTTGAATGAGGGAAGTAATGATTGTATCTGTGGACATGGGGTGTTGCATGGGGGAGGTTTTTGCGCATTGGCGATCTCCTCATGAATTGTATCAATCTTAGTTTTGAAGTGATTGGCAATCTCCTGGGCGGTGATTGAGTTGGTGGGTGGAGGCAGTGGAGGACAGAGTAGAGTGTTGAAGGTAGAGAAGAGTTGACGTGGACTGGATGAGAAGGTGTTGATGAGTGTGATAAAGTAGGTCTGTTTGGCAGTGTGAAGGCAGGAGTAGTATTTTAGGAGGGCAGATTTATATTGTGTGAAGTCTTCCTGGGTCTTAGTCTTATGCCACAGGCGCTCAAGAGCGCGGCTACGTTTTCTGAGACTTCTGGTGTCATCTGTTTGCCAGGGTTGTAGCAGTCGGGGCCTAATTCTGCGTGTAGTGAGGGGGGCCAGCTTGTCTAGGGAGGAGGACAGTGAGCTGTTGTAAATGAAAGTAGCTAGGTTGGGGCAGGACAGGGGGGAGATTTTGTCATAAAGGTGATCAGTAGCAGAGTAGAGAAGAGAAGGGTTGAGGTGGCGAAGGTTTCTGCGTGTAACTGTTGGGCGGTTGGAGGGAGAAGAGGTGGAAGACAAGGAGAGAGCAAAACTAATAAGGTGGTGATCAGAGAGTGGGAATGGATTGTTGGAAAGGTTGCACGGAGTGCACAGATAGGAGAAGGCAAGGTCAAGGGTGTTGCCGTTGGAGTGGGTAGGAGCCTGTATCCATTGCTTCAGGTCAAGCGATGAGGTTAGACTGAGAAGTTTAGAAGTAATAGTAGTGTTAGTGTTGACAGGGATGTTGAAGTCCCCAAGAATAATTGTGGGGATTTCAGAAGAGAGAAAGTAGGGTAGCCAGGCAGAGAAGTCATCAAGAAAGGCTGATACCGGTCCAGGGGGCCGGTAGATGACAGCAATTCTTAGAGAAATGGGAGAGAAAAGACGAATGCAATGCGCCTCAAAAGAGGAGAGTGTACAAAGTTTTTAAAATTATTTAGAAGAGAAATAGTTTTTTTTTTCTCCTTTTAATCTGCACTTTTTTTATTGTGACAATTGACAAACACAAGACATAAAAAATAGTTTTGAATAGTATTTGTTAAGCCTAGTTAATAACTATAGGTAATAAGCAAAAAACAATGTTACTTTGTATCTCTCTATCTCCCGTCTGATCAATGTTTATAAACAATGTTACTTTGTATCTCTCTATCTCCTGCTTGATAAATGTTTATAAACAATGTTACTTTGTATCTCTCTATCTCCTGCCTGATCAATGTTTATAAACAATGTTACTTTGTATCTCTCTATCTCCTGTCTGATCAATGTTTATATACATCATCACCTTCTCCCATTTCTGTATTTGCACAGCACCTCCTGGCAAGTGAGAGGAGGGAGCTATATACGCTCTGTATACTTCAGTAAAGTTTTTCGTGGTATAAGTAGTACACCCGATGTCCTCCTCTGGTTATCCTCCATTCTGTAGAAGGAAGGTGGACTTTACCGCCGCCTGGCTGCCACACATATGTGGTCACAGTGGAAGAAGGTTGGGTGATGGGAGTGGCGCTCTCAGCACACTGAGTTGTCGCTGACAGTTGTCAGTCAAGGCTTCTGATCAGGGGGTCATGTGGACAGGCCCACAATCATGTGACTGCTGTGAGAGCCAATCACAGTGGTCACATAATACAGAAGTCACACCACCTCCTGCTGGCACTTTAATGGGGTTTAATGCCTGGGAGGCAGTGTGGCGTCTGTATCATGTGATCACTGTGATTGTCATTAAGGGGTTATAAATCTAGCAGTGGTTCCCGGATCTGTCTCTGTATTATCTGACTGTAATCCTCTGCACAGCAAAACCCAGACTGGGAGAGGAAAGGCCGGCACTAGGAGTTATTCTGACCGTTTGCTGGCAGGAAGAGCGAGCAGAGAGAAGAGCTCATTAAGGGACGGGTCTCTGACCAAACTGTATTACTTGTGAATGTGAATTTAGAAAAGTCAGGTCACTAAACAATGTATTCTTTTTGGCAGATGTGTCTAAATCACAGGACTTGGTGGGAAACTTCAAGAAATATTTTACAGGTAAAGCAAACCACACATGTGTAGTTCATCTGTGCTTGCTTCGAGTTCTGCTTTTACAGGGACCCCCGAGGACAGAAATATAAGACCCCCAAGGAGAGCAATATAAGCCCTCCGAGGAGAGAAATATAAGACTCCCGAGGAGAGAAATATAAGACCCCCGAGGAGAGAAATATAAGACCCCCGAGGAGAGAAATATAAGACCCCCGAGGAGAGAAATATAAGACCCCCGAGGAGAGAAATAAAAGATCTCTGAGGAGAGAAATATAAGACCCCAGAGGCAAGAAATATAAGACCCCCGAGGACAGAAAAATAAGACCCCGGAGGACAGAAATATAAGACCCCCGAGGAGAGAAATATAAGACACCCGAGGCAAGAAATATAAGACCCCCAAGGACAGAAAAATAAGACCCTGGAGGACAGAAATATAAGATCCGCGAGGAGAGAAATATAAGACCCCCGGGGACAGAAATATAAGATCAATGAGGAGAGAAATATAAGACCCCCGAGGCGAGAAATATAAGATCCCCGAGGGGAGAAATATAAGACCCCCGAGGACAGAAATATAAGACCCCCGAGGCGAGAAATATAAGACCCCCGAGGACAGAAATATAAGATCTCTGAGGAGAGAAATATAAGACCCCCGAGGCGAGAAATATAAGATCCCGGAGGCGAGAAATATAAGACCCCCGAGGACAGAAATATAAGACCCCGGAGGACAGAAATATAAGACCCCCGAGGAGAGAAATATAAGACACCCGAGGCAAGAAATATAAGACCCCCGAGATCAGAAATATAAGACCCCCAAGGACAGAAAAATAAGACCCTGGAGGACAGAAATATAAGATCCGCGAGGAGAGAAATATAAGACCCCCGGGGACAGAAATATAAGATCTATGAGGAGAGAAATATAAGACCCCCGAGGCGAGAAATATAAGATCCCCGAGGGGAGAAATATAAGACCCCCGAGGACAGAAATATAAGACCCCCGAGGCGAGAAATATAAGACCCCCGAGGACAGAAATATAAGATCTCTGAGGAGAGAAATATAAGACCCCCGAGGCGAGAAATATAAGATCCCGGAGGCGAGAAATATAAGACCCCCGAGGACAGAAATATAAGACCCCCGAGGACAGAAATATAAGACCCCCGAGGACAGAAATATAAGACCAGACTATATATTTAATGTAAGATTTATTTGCGATGAAACCAAAAAGATACAATTGAACCCAAAGCAAATGAGAAAATATCTGACTAGCAACCTAGTTAAGCACGTCCCACCCACATAGTCTTTATACGGCATCAGGGTGGTTTTTCAGTTCTGGGAGGGCATCCAGTTACGTCCTCCCTAACGTGTGCCCCCAGGCGTTCTCAGGGGCACGATCCTGTGACCAGGGTATCATGTGATCGCTATGACCAATCATAGCGGTCACATAATAACATGTAAGCAAAACCGCCATGAACGCTTCCATTTGTGACAGCTTGCTTACTGTTGTGATCGGTCACATAGGCAATTCACAGCGGCCTTGTACCATGTGATAGCTGTAGCCAATCACAGCCTCACAATAGTAGGCAAGCTGTCATGAATGGAAGCCATTCATGACAATTAAAACATTGTTATAACAGTGAGTACCAGTGTTATAAGCAATCACGGTGCAAAAAAATTAAAAAATCCAGTTCCCCTTCCCAGAGTAGTACAGTGTCACCAATGGATATTTATTGTCAGAGGTCTGCCTTCATCTGCTTTTTCCTCTAGAAGGATGGCACCATCTTTATTTATTCATCATCCAGGGTCACCATCTACTTCCTGGACTGGGATTCCGGCTCAGTCATGTTAAATCCTGGTGCCCTTGCTGCAGCGTCTCACTTTGTGGCTTGCTGCAACCTTACAATGATGCAGTCTGATGACTTGGGAGAGACTGAGGAAATGCTCCCTCCTGCCTGCAGTGGGCTTAAGGCATCATCTAAGCCTAAGACAAAAATAATTATACTGAAGCCCAGGGGTGGCTTTTTTAATTAAAAAAAGTGGAGATTTGCTGAAAAAAAATGATACCAATGCGACGAGTGGGGATATCCTTCAATAAAGGAGCCCGGTTATTAGTGGAGAAGGTCCGTCAGATGTAGGGATGAGCTTATCGTACCCGGGTTTGGTTTAAGGAGGGTTCAGGGAACTTTATTGAAGCTCGGGTGCAAAATTTGAAAAAAAAAAGTGGAATATCCCCCCCAAAATCCATGGCAAACCCTTATCTAAGCATGCCAGGAAAGGAAATGGGGCAAGAGCTTGCACCCCCATCTCCCCATACCAGTCTACGTGTCCTTAACATGGGGGGGGGTACGTTACTAGGTGGGCCCCTGCTGGCAAAGCACTTTGTCCTTATATTGATAAGTAGGGATGAGCTTGGAGTTTGAGTCGAACTCATGTTCGACTCGAACATCGGCTGTTCACAAGTTCGCCGAACAGGGGTGTCCGCGGAACACCCTTTAAAAGTCTATGGGAGAAATCAAAAGTGCTAATTTTAAAGGCTTATATCCATGGTATTGTCATAAAAAGTGTTTGGGGACCTGGGTCCTGCCCCAGGGGACATGGATCAATGCAAAAAAAAGTTGGAGTAGTGATTTTAATAATGCTTAAAGTGAAACAATAAAAGTGTAATATCACTTTAAATTTCGTACCTGGGGGGTGTCTATAGTATGCCTGTAAAGGGGCGCATGTTTCCCGTGTTTAGAACAGTCTGACAGCAAAATGACATTTCAAAGGAAAAAAAGTCATTTAAAACTACTCGCGGCTATTAATTCATTGCCGACAATACACATAAAAGTTTATTGATAAAAACGGCATGGGAAGTACCCCCTTACCATTTCACACAGGGGGAAGGGCCGGGATCTGGGGGTCCCCTTGTTAAAGGGGGCTTCCAGATTCCGATAAGGGTTGTGAGGATGAGGCCCTTGTCCTCATCAACATGGGGACAAGGTGTTTTGGGGGGCTACCCCAAAGCACCCTCCCAATGTTGAGGGCATGTGTCCTGGTACGGTTCAGGAGGGGGGCGCTCTCTCGTTCCCCCCTCTTTTCCAGCGGCCTGCCAGGTTGCGTGCTCGGATAAGGGTCTGGATGGATTTTCGGGGGGACCCCACGTCATTTTTTTTTTTTTAATTTTGGCCGGGGTTGCCCTCAATATTCATACCAGACCTGAAGGGCCTGGTATGGAATTTAGGGGGACCCCCACGTCATTTTTAAAAAAAATTTTGGTTCGGGGTTCCCCTGTGGGGAATTCCCATGCCATTTTTATCAATGAACTTTTATGTGTATTGTCGGACTGGCAATTCATTAGGAGTAGTTTTAAATGACTTTTTTTCCTTTGAAATGTCATTTTGCTGTCAGACTGTTCTAAACACGGGAAACATGCGCCCCTTTACAGGCATACTATAGACACCCCCCAGGTACGAAATTTAAAGGGATATTACACTTCTTTTGTTTGACTTTAAGCATTATTAAAATCACTGCTCCCGAAAAAAACGGTCATTTTTAAAACTATTTTTTTGCATTGATCCATGTCCCCTGGGGCAGGACCCGGGTCCCCAAACACTTTTTATGACAATAACTTGCATATAAGACTTTAAAATTAGCACTTTTGATTATTCATGTTCGTGTCCCATAGACTTTAACGGTGTTCACGCGTTCGAACAAATTTTTTTCCTGTTCGCATGTTCTGGTGCGAACCGAACAGGGGGGGGTTCGGCTCATCCCTACTGATAAGGCCAAATGTCTTTACTTCACAGCCCTGGCCTGGTCTGCAGAAGGAGGGGGGCATATGAGAATATGGAGACCATTTTTAAAAATTAGGAGGCCCCCAGTTCCTCCAAAAAAAAAAAAGCCAGCCGATTGACAAACATTTAATTCTGTCACTACACTTGCCCCAAATGACAGCTTTGGTCCTCACCGGTAATATAAACGAAGGGGCGGGGTATATCCAGTGAAGTAATTGACAAAGTATGATCATTTGGCCATATTTGGTCAATGATGTCTTCGCTATCCCTGCCACTTTGTTTACACAAAGCAGGAATTTCTGTCCAGAAAATGAATAGAGCCGGTGATGTCACTGGTTGCCGAGCTCACGGCACATTCTGGCACCCGCTGCTTCCTTAACAACAATTGTCAGCGGGAGAAGGAAGCCGTCATGTTTTGTGGGGGGTAGAAAAAAAAACCCCACTGCTCTAGATGAGGTTCATCTACTGCTGAACGAGCGAAAAGTCCAGCAGAAGTCCTCCGAAACCAGCAAAGAGCTATCAGAGATAGATGTTCTGTCCTATTCTATGTAAAAACATAAGAATTGCGCTGATTTGTAAATGTAAACCATAAATAATAAATGAGACGGAGTTAAGAAATTGATAATCACTGCAATACAAAAATTAGCATATAACCCAAAAACCCCAATCACAAACATGTGAGTGGGAAATCATTATTCCTCTTTTGGTTTTGATTTCCCACCCACATGTTTGTGATTGGGGTTTTTGGATTATATGCTAATTTTTGTATTGCAGTGATTATCAATTTCTTCACTCCATCTCATTTATTATTTATGGTTTACATTTACAAATCAACGCGATTCTTATGTTTTTATATCTAATTACTATATGGGTGTCATATAATAGAATTGCTGCTTTTTCACTTTTTTTTATATTTTTTATATTTGGTTTGGTCAATGTTTCACACACTACACCTTAGTGCAACCCCCCCCCCCCCTTTTTTTTCCTATCCTTTTCTATGATTTGTGGGTTTGAGAAAAAAGAAAGACGGCTTATAAAACGTTAGTAAATCTTGTTATTCTTGTAAAATGACTTTCAGAGGAACTAAAGAGTAGTGTGTGGTGGAGCTGTGTAAACTCTGCTTTGTTCTAACTTTTTAAGGTAACATAACCGATCCTTTCTGTGAAGTGGAGAAGGAAGATAAGGGCGATGATAAGAAAAACGGGAATAAAATTAGGTGAGAAGTGGTGGATATCTCAATCGCATTTTTTTTTTATTACATTAATTTATTATTGATAGGAAAAAATCAAAAAAAGATAAAAAGGTCTGCAAACTGTAATTGGAGGGCCCAGATAGGTGGAGGAAGAATGCTTTCATTGTACCACACCTTTCCCCCCACTTCCGGTGTACCCCATATACTTAGTCTGACCTCTAATTTCAGTGCTCTACCTGCACTGAGCCGCTCTTCTATCTCCAGTGTTCCCCTTCCCTCCAGTGCCTCCCTATAATGACAATCTAAGCTTCTCCTTTAACTCCAGTATCCTCACTATACTGAGCCTCTCCTCTACCTCCAGTATCTCCTCTATACTGAGCCTCTCCTCTACGTCCAGTATCTCCTTTATACTGAGCCTCTCCTCTACCTCCAGTATCTCCTCTATACTGAGCCTCTCCTCTACCTCCAGTATATTCTCTATACTGAGGCTCTCCTCTACCTCCAGTATCTCTTCTATACTGAGCCTCTCCTCTACCTCCAGTATCTCCTCTATACTGAGCCTCTCCTCTACCTCCAGTATCTCCTCTATACTGAGCCTCTCCTCTACCTCCAGTATCTCCTCTATACTGAGCCTCTCCTCTACCTCCATTATCTCTTCTTTACTGAGCCTCTCCTCTACCTCCAGTATCTCCTCTATACTGAGCCTCTCCTCTACCTCCAGTATCTCCTTTATACGGAGCCTCTCCTCTACCTCCAGTATCTCCTCTATACTGAGTTCCTCCTCTACCTCCAGTATCTCCTCTGTACTGAGCCTCTCCTCTACATCCAGTATCTCCTCTATACTGAGTCCCTCCTCTACCTCCAGTATCTCCTCTATACTGATCCTCTCCTCTACATCCAGTATCTCCTCTATACTGATCCTCTCCTCTACCTCCAGTATCTCCTCTATACTGAGCCTCTCCTCTACCTCCAGTATCTTCTCTATACTGAGCCTCTCCTCTACCTCCAGTATCTCCTCTATACTGTGCCTCTCCTCTACCTCCAGTATCTCCTCTATACTGATCCTCTCCTCTACCTCCAGTATCTCCTCTATACTGAGCCTCTCCTCTACCTCCAGTATCTTCTCTATACTGAGCCTCTCCTCTACCTCCAGTATCTCCTCTATACTGAGCCTCTCCTCTACCTCCAGTATCTCCTCTACACTGAGCCTCTCCTCTACCCCCAGTATCTCCTCTATACTGAGCCTCTCCTCTACCTCCAGTATCTCCTCTATACTGAGCCTCTCCTCTACCTCCAGTATCTCCTCTATACTGAGCCTCTCTTCTATCTCCAGTATCTCCTCTATACTGAGCCTCTCCTCTACCACCAGTATCTCCTCTATACTGATCCTCTCCTCTACCTCCAGTATCTTCTCTATACTGAGCCTCTCCTCTATATACACTACATATACTATTGCAACAACAGTCATTTTATTCTCTAGGGTCTCTGCTAAAAAGTAACTTTCTAGCAAAAAATACTGGTTTTAACTTGTAAGCAACGAGTGTCAGAAAAAGGTTTAGTCTTTAAGTGGTTAAATTGAACTCATTTACAGACCGAAGTTCATTCCTTTGATCTAATTGTTACAATGTTTCTCTTTATCTCTCTTTATCTCTTTTTGGTCAGCTGTCAGAAGTGAGCAGAGAATTCTCTGCACTTGTTACATAGAATCGGGGAAAGGCTGTTTAAGGATCGTGAGGAGGGTTGAATCGCGATCTTGATTCTTTAATGATTAATCGCGCAGCTCTACTGTCCTCTGTCACCATTATGTCCTTTATTCCGAGCCTCTCTTCTACCTAGCCTCTTTTCTAATTCTAGTATCTCCTCTAAAAAATGCCCTGCATTGGTGGTGTCTCTGGAAGGAAAAAATGTAGCTGAACTGATAAGGGGCCCTACATAAATATTGAGCAGATATCGGGTCCTGCAAAATACTGAGCAGATAAGGGGTCCTACATACTGTAAATACCAGTGGCGGCTGGTGCTCAAAATTTTTTTTTTAGGGAGCAAACAAACTGAAAAATACTGAACCCCCCCTTCAATTGCAGCTTCACTGTGCCTATCAAATGCAGCCATTGTGCCCCATCATATGCAGCCACTTGTGCCCATCATATGCAGCCACTTGTGGCCATCATATGCAGCCACTTGTGCCCATCATATGCAACCACTTGTGCCAATCAAATGCAGCCACTTGTGCCCATCATATGCAGCCATTTGTGCCTGTCAAAAGCAGCCACTTGTGCCCATCATATGCAGTCACTTGTGCCCAGTATATACAGCCACTTGTGGCCATCAAATGCAGCCAGGCGCGTCCCCCGGCTCGGCTGTCACTTCACTTACCCCCCCCCCCCCCCGCGGCCAGTCTGGCGGCTCTTACAGCGGGTTTTACGGCGGGGCTCTGCTCCACTCCTGGAGTGACGGGGCTCTCCTCCTCGGCGACTCTCTTCCTCGGTGAGAAGCGGCGAGTCTCCTCCTCGGCAGAAAGTGGAGACTCTCCTCCTCAGCGGCTCTCCTCCTTGGCGGGAAGCTCCAGCTCTCCTCGGCAGCTCTCCTCCTTGGCGGCTCTCCTCCTCGGTGTCTCTCCTCCTCGGTGGAAAGCGGCGGCTCTCCTCCTCGGGGGCTCTACTCCTCGGTGGGAAGCGGTGGCTCTCCTCCTCGGCGGGAATCGGCGGCTGCGGCTCCTGTGTCCGCTCGGCTCCTCAGGCTTCCTCTGATGTGTCCCCTCTTCCACCAAAGCAATAGGATCGCCTAATGCTTTGGCCAATCGGGAGACAGGTCTCACTGACCTGCCTGCTGATTGGCAGGGAGGAACGTTAGTGTGAAAATAGCGAAAATTAATTCGCTATGCCACACAGCAGGGTGGGATCGGGACGCAGTGCTCTGCGCCCCGAGCCCACCCTATTTTGAAGCCTATTTGAACCTCTGGCTCTAATCACGTGCTTCAAAAATACACACCCCCGCCATAGTATTTCATGTGTCCGGCTTCCTGAAAGGGGCCGGGCACATGAATAGGCAGGGCGGCGGAGGTGTTGGGGGGGCGGTGCCCATGCACCCACAATGCACGGGCCACCACTGGTAAATGCTGAGCAGATCAGCAGTCTAACATACATACTGAGCAGATAACGGGTCATACATAAATGCTAAGCAGATATGGGGTCCTACATAATACTGGGTAGATATGGGGTCCTACATAATACTGAGTAGATATGGGGTCCTACATAATACTGAGTAGATATGGGGTCCTACATAAATACTGAGCTGATATTGGGTCCTACATAAATACTGATCAGATATGAGGTCCTACATAGATACTAAACTGATAAGGGGTCCTACATAAATACTGACCAGATAAGGGATCCTACATAAATACTGACCAGATAAGGGATCCTATATAAATACTGAGCAGATAAGGGGAGCACATAACTCATCTACAAACTTGTAGAAGAACGATTTCACAATCTTTTGGTCTGTGTGTGAATAGTTCTAAGCCTAAGGAAAGGGTAATACACAGAAGACACATGGGGTGTGTAATGTAATATTAGAGGATAATTGTTGAAGATTCCTTAAATAAATATCTCCCAATTTATGGAGTGAGAATTGATAATTCATTGAGCCGCTTTGACTATCCAGTGCAGCTCTCTTCTATCTGCCATTATTCAGAATAATGAATCAGAATACCAGACTGTAACAATGTATCAAAATGCTTTCTATTGAAGTACAATAAAAATGTAGCCACAGTTTTGGGCGATGCTTTTCCACCTCAAAATCCTCATATAATTTAGTCACTGCTGAGCCTTCATTTTCAGATATGAGGTGATCTGGCTCCAGATCAGGTCCTCAGATAAAAGAAAAAGTTTACAAGGTACATGCTAGGGGGAGAAACTCTGGGGGAATCCAGGATGGAAAAGGATCTGGGGGTTCTAGTAGATCACAGTCTCAGCAAAAGCATGCAATTATTATTATTATTATACGAGATTTATATAGCGCCAACAGTTTACTCAGCGCTTTACAATGTATAAGGGGGACAACACAATTACAGTACAGTTCAATACAAAAGGTACAGGAGGGCCCTGCTCGTAGAGCTTACATTCTAAAGGGAGGGGGCGGTGGTACAAAAGGTAATAGCTGCAAAGAATGATTTGATGGGGGTGGCAATGCAATGCCAAGCTGCAGCAAGTAAGGCCACTAGAATATTAGCATGCATTAGAAAGGGGATTTATTCAAAAGATAATACTATAATTCTACCCCTTTACAAGACTCTGATCCGGCCACATCTTGAGTATGCCCTCCAGTTCTGGGCACCAGTCCTCAGGAGGTATGTGCTGGAACTGGATAGAGTCCAGAGAAGGGCAACAAAGCTAAGAAAGGGGGCTGAAGGACTTCAGTTGTGGGTGATTAAGGATCTCAGTTATGGGGGATTAAGGATCTCAGTTATAGGGGATGGAGGTTCTCAGTTATGGGGGATAGAGGGCCTCAGTTATGGGGGATGGAGTGTCTCAGTCATGGGGGATTTAGGACCTCAGTTATGGAGGATGGAAGACATCATTTATGGGGGATGGAGGACCTCAGCTATGGAGGATGGAGGACCTCAGTTATGGGAGATGGGGGACCTCAGTTATGGGGAATGGAGGATCTCAGTTATGGGGGATGAACATCCAGTTATGGGCACTGTAACAGGAGACCAAAGAAGGATCCAAAGGGCAAGCCAGAGGCAACAACAGCAGGACAGCAAGGTGACAGAATCGAGCTCCAGGACAAGCCATGGTCAGTATTAGCCAGGCAGTAAAATACAGAATCAATAGACAGGGAAAAGTCCAGTAGGAAAGCCAGGGTTCAGGAACAGTTGAGCAGGTAATGAGTAAAGGCAGATGGCATGAAAAGGTGAAGGCCAGAGAATAAGCCTGAACATAAATGGATATGCAGTAACAGAATCGAGTCTCAGGAATAGCAAGAACACGCTGAAGACCATTCAGCAACTTCTAGTGGCACTATATCAGCTTATATAGGCCGCTGGGCACCAAGCTAAGCATGCACGCTACTTCCTAATCCTGCGCCTGTCTGTCACAGTATTTCTGGCATCTCCCTTGTGCTTGGAAGTATGAACAGCATAATGCAATCGCACATAAGCCTACACAGATCAGTTCTTGATTCTGGAAATCCAGTTTTCCTTAAAACCCCTAATTTCCTCTCTGGGTGATGTTCCTGATAAACACTTTATTTCCTGTCTAGGTTATGTTCCTGATGGAAAACAGATTTATTTTTGTCTGTGTGATATTCTTCATGGAAACCTGATTGCCTGTCTGGGTGATGTTCCTGATAGACACCTGATTGCCTGTCTGGGTGATGTTCCTGATAGACACCTGATTTCCTGTCTGGGTGATGTTCCCGATAGACACCTGATTTCCTGTCTGGGTGATGTTTCTGATGAGCACCACATTTTTTCTCTGGGTGATGTTCCCGGTAAACACCTGATTTACTTTCTGGATGATGTTCCTGGTGAACACCTAATTGCATGTTTGGGTTATATTCCTGATAGACACCTGTTTTCCTGTCTGGGTGATGTTCCTGATAGACACCTGATTTTCTGTCTAGGTGATATTCCTGATACAAATACAAAAAAATTAAAAAAAAATTCTCCAGTACAGTTCATAAATTAAAAAGCAGAATCCTAAGACAGGAAAAAAGAAAGAAGATCATGGTGCAATCTCAATGGTTATGGATAAAGTCAATAACAATTCAAGTATCTTTCACACATGTGTGGACAACCACCCCCAAAGGAGATGTTGCGCTTGCCAAAACATGTGGACTCAGATACCGTAGTACTGAGTCAACCACGCTTGTATAAAATAGGAGTATGGTGCTTAGAAGGCAGTTCTGAGGGTCTCTCATCTCAATCTCACTATAGGATCACTTCTCACTTTAACATGTCATGTATTCCATTGGACCATAAAAATACAAAAAGCCTCCACATAGTGAAAAACTGTAGCAGTAAAATTTATTTAAAAAGGTAGAACACTTACATCATATCCAAGATTAAAACGCCTGTCGTAAGATCCAACAGGAGATAGACATCTAGAATGCAATGGCCTGAATAGCACTGAAACTCAACGCGTTTCATCTACTAAGACATCATCTGGGGTATACGTCCATTCTGGTCATTACGTATATATATATATATATATATATATATATATATATATATATATATATATATATATATATATAAAACTTAGTGTAGTAATTAGGCTAATTACTAAGTACTACGGTATCTGAGTCCACATGTGCCGGTAAGCAAAACATCTCCTTTGGTGGTGATTGTCCACATATGGGTGAAAGATACATGAATTGTTATTGCCGTTTTCCATAACCATTGAGATTGCACTGGGATCTTCTTTCTTTTTTTCCTGTTTTTGGATTCTGCTTTTTAATTTATGAACTGGACTCTACACAATTTTTTGAATTTTTTGTATTTTGCACAATGCGCTTTATTGTTTACATTGATATATACACCTGTGGGACGCATTAAGTGTTTACACTTTATTGCTATTTAGCGCTGCACTGTTATAATATATTATTTCGCTTTGGTTTGTCAAGTGTAGTGTGAGCAGCTATATGTTTGTTATATTAATTTAGGGCTGTATTGTTTAATATATATAACTATATGATGTTCCTGATTGACACCTGATTTCCTGTCTGGGTGATGTTCCTGATGGACATCTGATTTCCTGTCTGGGTGATGTTCCCGGTGAACACCTGATTTCCTGTCTGGGTGATGTTCCTGATGGACATCTGATTTCCTGTCTGGGTGATGTTCCCAGGTGAACACCTGATTTCCTGTCTGGGTGATGTTCCTGATGGACAAATGACTTCCTCTCTGGGTGATGATCCTGATGAACAACAGATTTCCTTTCTAGGTGAAGTTCCTGATGGACACCTGATTTCCTGTCTGGGTGATGTTCCTGATGAACATCTGATTTCTTGTCTGGGTGATGTTCCTGATGGACATCTGATTTCCTGTCTGGGTGATGTTCCTGGTGGACACCTGATTTCCTATCTGGGTGATGTTCCTGGAGAACACCTGATTTCCTGTCTGGGTGATGTTCCTGATGGACATCTGATTTTCTGTCTGGGTGATGTTCCTGATGAACACCTGATTTCCTGTCTGGGTGATGTTCCTGGTGAACACCTGATTTCCTGTCTGGGTGATGTTCCTGATGGACATCTGATTTTCTGTCTGGGTGATGTTCCTGATGAACACCTGATTTCCTGTCTGGGTGATGTTCCAGATGGACATCTGATTTTCTGTCTGGGTGATGTTCCTGATGAACACCAGATTTCCTGTCTAGATGAAGTTCCTGATGGACACCTGATTTACTGTCTGGGTGATGTTCCTGGTGAACACCTATTTTCCAGTCTGGGTGATGGTCCTGATGAACACCTGATTTCCTGTCTGGTAGATGTTCCTGGAGAACACCTGTATAAATCCTGTATAATAATAATTTCTTGTCTGGGTGATGTTCCTGATGAACACCTGATTTCCAGTCTGGGTGATGGTCCTGATGAACACCTGATTTCCTGTCTGGTAGATGTTCCTGGAGAACACCTGTATAAATCCTGTATAATAATAATTTCTTGTCTGGGTGATGTTCCTGATGGACATCTGGTTTTCTGTCTGGGTGATGTTCCTGGAGAACACTTGATTTCCTGTCTGAGTGATGTTCCTGATGGACATCTGATTTTCTGTCTGGGTGATGTTCCTGATGAATACCTGATTTCCAGTCTGGGTGATGGTCCTGATGAACACCTGATTTCCTGTCTGGTAGATGTTCCTGGAGAACACCTGTATAAATCCTGTATAATAATAATTTCTTGTCTGGGTGATGTTCCTGATGGACATCTGGTTTTCTGTCTGGGTGATGTTCCTGGAGAACACCTGATTTCCTGTCTGGGTGATGTTCCTGATGGACATCTGATTTTCTGTCTGGGTGATGTTCCTGATGAACACCAGATTTCCTGTCTAGATGAAGTTCCTGATGGACACCTGATTTACTGTCTGGGTGATGTTCCTGGTGAACACCTATTTTCCAGTCTGGGTGATGGTCCTGATGAACACCTGATTTCCTGTCTGGTAGATGTTCCTGGAGAACACCTGTATAAATCCTGTATAATAATAATTTCTTGTCTGGGTGATGTTCCTGATGAACACCTGATTTCCAGTCTGGGTGATGGTCCTGATGAACACCTGATTTCCTGTCTGGTAGATGTTCCTGGAGAACACCTGTATAAATCCTGTATAATAATAATTTCTTGTCTGGGTGATGTTCCTGATGGACATCTGGTTTTCTGTCTGGGTGATGTTCCTGGAGAACACTTGATTTCCTGTCTGAGTGATGTTCCTGATGGACATCTGATTTTCTGTCTGGGTGATGTTCCTGATGAATACCTGATTTCCTGTCTGGGTGATGTTCCTGATGGACATCTGATTTTCTGTCTGGGTGATGTTCCTGATGAACACCAGATTTCCTGTCTAGATGAAGTTCCTGATGGACACCTGATTTACTGTCTGGGTGATGTTCCTGGTGAACACCTATTTTCCAGTCTGGGTGATGGTCCTGATGAACACCTGATTTCCTGTCTGGTAGATGTTCCTGGAGAACACCTGATTTCCTGATTGGGCGATGTTCCTGATAGTAACATTTTGTGTAGGCTTATCCCAGCCACTAGAGGGAGCTGCTTAACCACTCATGCTACACACATAAATACTGTGTATATTTAATTTTTTCAGTGGGTCTTCTAGCCAATCTGATAATGTCACTGGTCATTCCTTTTCGTCTTCAGTGTTTGCAGTCTTTAACGTCATGATCGGTAAGGGCAGTTTTGTGCATTAATACTGTGAGCCCAGGCTGTGTGATAGTGGCTGGGCTCAGGGGAAGGGGACTAAAAGCTGGCCATCAATCAGTGTGGAAGACTGGTGACATCTTGTGGCAGAAAGATTTTACTTTGGAGGACCACTCCAAATTGAAGGTGAGTATAGCAGTATAAGCTGTTTTTTTTTAATTTTCTTATAGTAGGCTATTCATTTTATTGTTTGGATGATTGATTAAGTTATTTTTTTATATATTTATTTTCTTTTTAATCAGAAAATCTTACCGCTCCGGCATTCTGAAGATTGTCCTCATTTGTCTGGCTGTGGTGCTCATTCTGGTGGTCTGCTCTCTTTTTCTAAGGAGGTGGAATAAAAAACGTCAACGTAAGGAGAACATTTTTCTAATCTCTGTTCGGTCATTTTATTCCTAAGTTTAATTTTCCTATAGGAAGTGAGAGATCCCCTTGTCTGTGCACTGGTTAGGGCAAAGACCATTTCATTCCAGCTAAGAGATGATTTCTGATTGGTTAATCAGGTCATTGTACATCATTCGTGAACCCTTACATCGGGGCCCTGCTAAATATTTCCTTCAAATCCCATCTGCTTTACCTTGTTTCTGTAATCAGTATTTATTATATATGTAGATGGGTGCAGCCATAATGGATTATTACATAGTCAGGTTGGACTTCCTACTTAGTAGCGTAGAACTTTATCAATAAATAACCAATGAAACTGATGAACTCTGTATGCAGCTAGTTTAAGCATATGCTGTTTAAGGCTGGATTCACACCTATGGCAGTTTTAGTGCCTTTTGCATTTTGCAGATTTGCACTACAGAACGTGTTCCATAGGAAACCATGTTAAATGGACTGTAGTGCAAATCTGCAAAATGCAAAAAGCACTAAAACTGCATAGGTGTGAATCCAGCCTAACATGGATACCGACTGCACTGTCTGGCGGATCCAATAGGAGAAGCAATTGGCTTGTTATAAAGGTGGAGCTCTGCTTTAATATAGCTACACCAATTAGTTTGGACTCCAACACTGTGCACATGACTCTGATCAGCCATTTAGCATTGATGACTTTGTTTTCCCCTTACTCACAATAACAGCTGCATTGTCTTTTTTTTCCCCCAGGAAACCTCGAGATAGGGGGCGCTAGTGATCGGGTGAGCATCCTATTTGATTTATTGGGTGCAGGAAATTATATGATTGGGGATCATCCACCGAATGTCTGTAACGTCGCTCACACACAGGCAGTCAGTATATTCCTCCATCCTAGCTTGTAGTGTATCATGTAGATTTGGATTTCAGTTTCTGCTCCTCACAATGGGCAGCTCGGGAAAATACTCCTCTTAGCATAAACTCGACAGACTCTTTTGCGCCCTCTCTAGAGACCTCCCTCATTCTGCAATGCCCACACCTCTATGAGCAGTGTGCATGTCCCGAGTACACTCCTTGTAATCACATTTATCACCCCCGCCCCAGGGGTACCTCTGAGCTCGAACTCTCTCGCTTCATTTTACTTCTGTCACCACCCTCCCTATAGCTCTATATACTGGGTACTGCTGTTCACCACCCACCCTATAGCTCCATATACTGAGTACTGCTGTCCACCACCCTCCCTATAGCTCCATATACTGAGTACTGCTGTCCACCACCCTCCCTATAGCTCTATATACTGGGTACTGCTGTCCACCACCCTCCCTATAGCTCCATATACTGAGTACTGCTGTCCACCACCCTCTCTATAGCTCCATATACTGAGTACTGCTGTCCACCACCCTCCCTATAGCTCTATATACTGGGTACTGCTGTCCACCACCCTCCCTATAGCTCCATATACTGAGTACTGCTGTCCACCACCCTCTCTATAGCTCTATATACTGAGTACTGCTGTCCACCACCCTCCCTATAGCTCCATATACTGAGTACTGCTGTCCACCACCCTCTCTATAGCTCCATATACTGAGTAATGCTGTCCACCACCCTCCCTATAGCTCCATATACTGAGTAATGCTGTCCACCACCCTCCCTATAGCTCTATCTACTGGGTACTGCTGTTCCAGGGCACTAGATTATACTCTTTATTTTCTCACCAGTGGTCACATCTTTGCCAGACACCCCCAATCACTGTCCATTTCCCACAATCTGTCTTCCTAAGATATTAAACATCTCTCCCCATTTTCTGCAATCTTTCCACCCCGTGCTCCTGGACTACCTTTATTCTTTTCCCACAGTTCCTGCAGTCTGTCCTCCAAGTTCCTGCAGCCACTCATCAGAGTTCCTGTAGTCCCCCCCCCCCATTTCTTCAGTCTCTCCCACTAGTCCTGGCAGTCTCCCCTCCTCCAGTTCCTGCAGTCTCTCCTTCCCCAGTTCCTGCAGTATCTCCTCAAAGTTCCTGCAGTCTCTCATCAGAGTTCCTGTAGTTTTCCCCCCTATTTCTTCAGTCTCTCCCCCTAGTCCCCGCAGTCTCTCATTATCATCCAGTTTCTGTAGTCTCTCCTCCCCCAGTTCTTACATAGTTACATAGTTACATAGTAGGTGAGGTTGAAAAATGACACAAGTCCATCAAGTCCAACCTATGTGTGTGATTATGTGTCAGTATTACATTACATATCCCTGTATATTGCGGTCATTCAGGTGCTTATCTAATAGTTTCTGGAAGCTATCAATGCTCCCCGCTGAGACCACCGCCTGTGGAAGGGAATTCCACATCCTTGCCGCTCTTACAGTAAAGAACCCTCTACGTAGTTTAAGGTTAAACCTCTTTTCTTCTAATTGTAATGAGTGGCCACGAGTCTTATTAAACTCTCTTCTGCGAAAAAGTTTTATCCCTATTGTGGGGTCACCAGTCCGGTATTTGTAAATTGAAATCATATCCCCTCTCAAGCGTCTCTTCTCCAGAGAGAATAAGTTCAGTGTTCGCAACCTTTCCTCAAACCTAAGATCCTCCAGACCCTTTATTAGCTTTGTTGCCCTTCTTTTTACTCGCTCCATTTCCAGTACGTCCCTCCTGAGGACTGGTGCCTAGAACTGGACCGCATACTCCAGGTGCGGCCGGACCAGAGTCTTGTAGAGCGGGAGAATTATCATTTTATCTCTGGAGTTGATCCCCTTTTTAATGCCAATATTCTGTTTGCTTTGTTAGCAGCAGCTTGGCATTGCATGTCATTGCTGAGCCTATCATCTACTAGGACCCCCAGGTCCTTTTCCATCCTAGATTCCCCCAGAGGTTCTCCCCCCAGTGTATAGATTGCATTCATATTTTTGCCACCCAAATGCATTATTTTACATTTTTCTACATTGAACCTCATTTGCCATGTAGTCGCCCACCCCATTAATTTGTTCAGGTCTTTTTGTAAGGTTTCCACATCCTGCGGAGAAGTTATTGCCCTGCTTAGCTTAGTATCGTCTGCAGTGTCTTGCAGTATCTTCTACCCATTCCTGCAGTCAGACTTCATGGATCCTGCAGTCTCCCCCACACCCCAATTTATGATTTTTTTTCATACAGTTCTTTCAGTCTCTCCCCTAAACCCCTTCAGTGTCTCAAATCAATTCCTGCAATCACTCCTCCTATTTCCTGTAGTATCTCCTTCCAGTTCCTTCAGGCTGTCCATCCATTTTCCACACTCGCTCTCCCCAGTTTCCACAATCTTTCCTTTCATTTCCATCAGTCTTTGTGCCCAGTTCCTCCAGTCTCCCCCCTCCATTCCCACAGTCTCTCCTCCAAGCATTCTCTTCCCCCATTCCTCCAATTACTGCTTTTCACTGACACCAAAATGGAGCTTATTTTATTCTACTGACACCAACAATGGAGCTTATTTTATTCCACTGACACTAATAATGGGGCTTATTTTATTCCACTGTCACCAACAATGGGGCTTATTTTATTCTACTGACACAAAACTGGCTACAAGGGCGAGTTCAGAGGGTGGTGATAAATGGGGAGTACTCAGAATGGTCAGGGGTGGGTAGTGGGGTTCCCCAGGGTTCTGTCCTGGGACCAATCCTATTTAATTTGTTCATAAACGTCCTGGAGGATGGGATAAACAGTTCAATCTCTGTATCTGCAGATGATACTAAGCTAAGCAGGGCAATAACTTCTCCGCAGGATGTGGAAACCTTGCAAACAGATCTGAACAAATTAATGGGGTGGGCAACTACATGGCAAATGAGGTTCAATGTAGAAAAATGTAAAATAATGCATTTGGGTGGCAAAAATATGAAAGCAATCTATACACTGGGGGGAGAACCTCTGGGGGAATCTAGGATGGAAAAGGACCTGGGGGTCCTAGTAGATGATAGGCTCAGCAATGGCATGCAATGCCAAGCTGCTGCTAACAAAGCAAACAGAATATTGGCATTAAAAGGGGGATCAACTCCAGAGATAAAACGATAATTCTCCCGCTCTACAAGGCTCTGGTCCGGCCGCACCTGGAGTATGCTGTCTAGTTCTGGGCACCAGTCCTCAGGAGGGACGTACTGGAAATGGAGCGAGTACAAAGAAGGGCAACAAAGCTAATAAAGGGTCTGGAGGATCTTAGTTATGAGGAAAGGTTGCGAGCACTGACCTTATTCTCTCTGGAGAAGAGACGCTTGAGAGGGGATATGATTTCAATATACAAATACCGTACTGGTGACCCCACAATAGGGAGAAAACTTTTTCGCGGAAGGGAGTTTAATAAGACTCGTAGCCACTGATTAAAATTAGAAGAAAAGAGGTTTAACCTTAAACTACGTAGAGGGTTCTTTACTGTAAGAGCAGCAAGGATGTGGAATTCCCTTCCACAGGCGGTGGTCTCAGCGGGGAGCATTGATAGTTTCAAGAAACTATTAGATAATCACCTGAATGACCACAACATACAGGGATATACAATGTAATACTGACATATAATCACACACATAGGTTGGACTTGATGGACTTGTGTCTTTTTTCAACCTCACCTACTATGTAACTATGTAACAAACAATTGGGCTTATTTTATTCCACTAACACCAACGATAGATATTGGTTTATACTAATGACACCAACGAGGAGGCTTATCTTATTTTACCCACTTCGGCTCTCACATCTGTCCACCCCGTTATGGACCAGAGCAATTTTCACATTTCTGCTATGAGCCTGTTAATTAGGTAATCATTTTTTTAATTACTTATGATAACAACATAATATAGGAGAATTATAGGAGAATTATAATTATAATTAAAAGGAGAAGGAGAATAAGGAGTTAATTAGGGCCGATGAGCTGATTAGAGTAAACTAAGGGTTAATAAGGGGTTACACAGGGGAACATTTAATAAAAAAAAATAATAATTAACCAGTTGAGGCCCGCCCACCGTCATATGACAGCGGCACAGAATGGCCGCTCTCGCGCGCCCGCGGCGATCGTGGCCGCACCATGTTAAGACACGGTGCAACACCGATCTGTGTAAAGAGCCGCGTCCGCGGCTCTTTAACCATGTGATCGGCTGTGTCCAATCACAGCCGGTCACGTGTAAACACGGAGATGCCGGTAATCGGCTCTCCTCGCCTTACACTGACAGAGTGCGAGGAGAGGAGAGCCGATCAGCGGCATCTCCTCACAGGGGGACCTCTGCCGGGTTAGCCCCCCCAATATCAACATTTTTGAAAAAATCTTATGCAGTTTGTTAGATCTTTGTTAGATCAACCATTGTTTGCGTTAGATCTCACACAGAAGAAGCAATATTAACAGTTATTTGCTGGGGGGGGGCTAACCCGTCATCAGCCCCCCCTTATCTAAAAATTGACCAAACAGTTAGCTATTTTGGAAGCAATTTGTTAGATCCGGTAAGATCAAGTGTTTTTAACGTTAGATCTCACATAATTAGAGACTTATTAAGTGATTAATGAGGGGGGGGTTGGCCCCCCCTTATCAAATTTTCGGCCCAAAAATCATTCAGGCTAATAGATATTCATTAGATCCGGCAAGATCAAGTTTTTTTAACGTTAGATCTTACATCATTTCAGAGATATTCCACATCAAAATAGAGATATTAGGTGGTACATATGGACGGGTTAGCCCCCCCCCTTATCAAATTTTCGTCCCAAAAATAATTCAGGCTAATAGATATTCGTTAGATCCGGTAAGATCAAGTGGTTTTAACGTTAGATCTCACATCATTTCAGAGATTTCATATTCTTTGCAATAACAACATCCAAGTTAGTAGATAATTGTTAGATGAAGTTATTGTTGCATTAAACCTAGCATGCACATGGCAGAAATCAGTAATAATCGCAATGTAAGTAGGGATAAAAGCTTGTTGCAGTTTGATCAGTGAGATGTTTTATTTAATCTATGATAAATACATAACAGTTCGTTATTTTATATGAGAAGTTAGGCCCCTGTGGCAGTAGCTTAAAATTAATAAATTTTGGCATCGCTGCTCTAAATTGTGGGCACAACTGGAACAGGCCCAGACTGACATTCTGCTGCCAGGGGCTCTGTGGTGCTATGACCAACCACCGCCTGTGCTGAAGTCACACCCCATAATGGGTACGACACCCCGCATATGCTCCCAGGTCAGCACACAGAACCGGCTTTCTTCCCTGATTCCCCATGGCTCCCTATCATAGAAAAACCGTGGTTCCTCCCTGGTCTGGAACCCCAAATGTTTCGGACCCTAAGCCAAACAGGTAGGGTCCAGGCATCCCACTTCCTAACGGGAGGCCAATGGCCTTCCACAGTAGTGCTAATGAGCCCTTCAAACTTTCCTTGTGGACAGCGCTACAATTACAACACTTTCTCAATACTTTGCCTAATCCGCAGGGATTTAATCGTCCCCTGACGTCCTTTGAAGCATACTGTTCCAAAGAGGGTTCCCTTCCACAGGCTCTCTCCAAAACATACGCCCTCTTGAACTGTCCGGCTGAACAACCACACTTACCGTTCTTGAACAAATGGGAAAGTAAGCTGGGGCGTACATTTACATCTGCTCAGATATAACATGTCCTCAGATTTTCGTTGAAATCATCGGTTTGTACGAAAATTAAAGAGACCAACTATAAACTGTTAACAAGGTGGTACCTCACCCTGCAACTACTGACCAATGTTGGAGATGCCAGGGGGATGGAGGAACACGACTTCACATATTTTGGTCGTGCCCTAAATTGATCCACTTCTGGGAGACAGATAAACCACGCAAACATTTACGGAATACAAGGTTCCTGGTGATCCAGCTTTTTCCTGCTACATGTCTCCTCCATCTGAGCCAAACTCTATAAAAACTCCATTCCAAATGAGATGGAAGGTCTAGTACTCCCTGCACAACACCAACAGGAAAAATTCTCTAAAACTTGGGGACTATGGAACCAGTTTGTCGTTTCCGCAGAGGGTACTGCCCTTCTTGGGCCTTAATGTCACAGATAAGTTGCGGAGCCCGTTCACCATAGTTATCCTGAACCAACGCCATTTCACCCCCCCCCCCAGCCTTACTTACCTCCCCCCCTTCTCTCCTCTTACCTTTTCCATCCTTTTTTCCTTACCTTTTTTGATTATTGAAAATGAGAAAATAGTTTTGGGCCACAGCGGGTCTTGCTCCACAGCCCATTTTCCATCTTTAATAAAAACTGATAGGCCAGGAGGTAAGCAGCCTTTTGAGCAGTGTGACGAAAAATGTTTTCAAAGAAATTGAGCGTGCCGATTTTATAACAAAAAAAGTCAACTTCACAATCTCAATCACGAAAAGGATTTTTTATAAAGTAAATGCTGTAAACTACTTTAGTAGTGAGAAATTAACATCCTGCACTTTCACGCCTCAGATCAACCCCAATTCATACACCTTCACACCTCAGATCACTGTATCACCTGCAAATCTGCCCCACCACTGTACCCCCCTGCTCAACTGCCCCACCACTGTAACCCCCTGCAAATCTGCCCCACCCCCATGGTCTTCTGTCTCACTGCTGAACCATCTTCTCATCTGTCCTAACACTGAACTTATCTGCTCATCTGCCCCACCACTGTAACCCCATGGTCTTCTGTCTCACTGCTGAACCATCTTCTCATCTGTCCTAACACTGAACTTATCTGCTCATCTGCCCCACCACTGTAACCCCATGCTCTTCTGTCTCACTGCTGAACCATCTTCTCATCTGTCCTAACACTGAACTTATCTGCTCATCTGCCCCACCACTGTAACCCCATGCTCTTCTGTCTCACTGCTGAACCATCTTCTCATCTGTCCTAACACTGAACTTATCTGCTCATCTGCCCCACCACTGTAACCCCATGCTCTTCTGTCTCACTGCTGAACCATCTTCTCATCTGTCCTAACACTGAACTTATCTGCTCATCTGCCCCACCACTGTAACCCCATGCTCTTCTGTCTCACTGCTGAACCATCTTCTCATCTGTCCTAACACTGAACTTATCTGCTCATCTGCCCCACCACTGTAACCCCATGCTCTTCTGTCTCACTGCTGAACCATCTTCTCATCTGTCCTAACACTGAACTTATCTGCTCATCTGCCCCACCACTGTAACCCCCTTTCTCTTCTGTCCCACCTCTCTAACCCCCTTTCTCATCTGCCCCACCACTGTAAACATCTTTCTCATCTGCCCCACCACTGTACCTCCCGCACATCTGTCCCACCTCTGTTCCCCCTGCTCATCTTCCCCACCTCTGTAACCCCCTTTCTCATCTGCCCCACCACTGTAACCCCCTTTCTCTTCTGCCCCATCACTGTACCTCCTGCACATCTGTCTCACCTCTGTTCCCCCTGCTCTTCTGCCCCACCGCTGTAACCCCCTGCTCATCTGTACCACTAATGTACCTCCTTTCTCCTCTGCCCCGCCACTGTACCCCCCTGTACATCTGCCCCACCTTTGTTCCCCCTGCTCTTCTGCCCAACCACTGTAACCCCCTGCTCATCTGTCCACCAATGTACCTCCTTTCACATCTGCCCCACCGCTGTACCCCCCTGCTCTTCTGTCCCCCTGCTAAACCCCCTTCTCATCTGCCCCAACACTGAACCCCTCCTGCTCATTTTCCCACCACTGTAACCCCCTTCTCATCTGGCCCAACACTAAGCCCACCCCCCGCTCATCTGCCCCATCACTGTACCCCCCCTGCTTTTCTGTCCCACTGCTGAACCCCCTTCGCATCCCTCCCACCACTGCACCTTCTGCACATCTGCACCACCACTGTACCCCCTTGCTCTTCTGCCCCACCACTGTAACCCCCCTGCTCATCTACCCTATCAATGTACCATTTTTCTCATCTGCCCCACCACTGAACCTCTCTGCACATTTGCTCCACCGCCATATTCCCATGCTCTTCTGTCTACTACTGAATCACCTTCTCATCTGCCCTACCACTGTAACCCGCTTTTTCATCTGCCTTACTAATGTACCTCCTGCACATCTGTTTCACCTCTGTACCCCCTGCTCTTTTGCCCCACCTATGTTCCCCCTGTTCCCCTGCCCCACCACTGTAACCTCCTGCTCATCTGTGCCACCAATACACCTCCTTTCACATTTGCCCCACTGTTCTACCCCCCCCCCTGCTTTTCTGTCCCACCACTGAACCTCCTTCTCATCTACACCAAAACTGAACCCCCCCTGCACATCTGCCCCACGGCTGTACCCTCCTGTTCTTCTGTCCCACATCTAAACCCCTCCTGCTCATTTTTCCCACCAATGTACCCTCTTCTCATCTATAATATGTGTGATATGCAGAGTGGTAAAAGGAAGCAGAGATGAGACACATCTTCTTGTCCTGGCACACTCATCCTGCTGATTCACCTCTCGCATCCAGCCCACGTGCTTGTATGTGATGTATGTGATGTATGTGATGTATGGGATGTATGGGATGTATGGGATGTATGGGGTGTATAGGATGTATGGGATGTATGTGATGTATGGGATGTATGTGATGTATGGGATGTATGTGATGTATGTGATGTATGTGATGTATGGGATGTATGGGATGTATGGGATGTATGGGATGTCACATACAAGCATCTGGAATGGATGTGCAATGATGAGCTCAGGTCAGGGGCATTTTCTGAAAGCAGTGGGCCTGTGTGCAGGATCATAAGTTGGGCCCCCGCAGCTGAGGAAAAGTTTTTGCGCCGCAGCAAAAGTTGGGTGTCATTTTCATTGCGCTGAATATAAGGGGGGGCCAGCCCGTCCATATGTACCACCTAATATCTCTAATTTGATGTGGAATATCTCTGAAATGATGTGAGATCTAACGTTAAAACCACTTGATCTTACCGGATCTAACGAATATCTATTAGCCTGAATGATTTTTGGGCCGAAAATTTGATAAGGAGGGGCTAACCCGTCCATATGTACCACCTAATATCTCTATTTTGATGTGGAATATCTCTGAAATGATGTGAGATCTAACGTTAAAACCACTTGATCTTACCGGATCTAACGAATATCTATTAGCCTGAATGATTTTTGGGCCGAAAATTTGATAAGGGGGGCTAGCCCCCCCTCAACAATCACTTAATAAGTCTCTAATTATGTGAGATCTAACGTTAAAAACACTTGATCTTACCGGATCTAACAAATTGCTTCCAAAATAGCTAACTGTTTGGTCAATTTTTTGATTGGGGGGGGCTGATGACGGGTTAGCCCCCCCAGCAAATAACTGTTAATATCGCTTCTTCTGTGTAAGATCTAACGCAAACAACAGTTGATCTAACCTGATCTAACAAAGATCTAACAAACTGCATAAGATTTTTTCAAAAATTTTGATATGGGGGGGCTAACCCGGCAGAGGTCACAGGGGGACAGTTAGGGAAGTAATCAGGGCACTGATCATCAGTGCCCTGATTACAAGATATAAATAAAGTGCCACAAATAAATAAAATGCCATGCCCACCAATGCCAGCATACAGTGCCCACCAATGCCAGTGATCAGAGCTCACCAGTGGCAGCAATCAGTGCCCACACTGCCCACAAGTGCCACAAATCGGTGCCCATTAGCCATGCTAGTCAGTGCTGGCAATTTGTGCCGCCTATCAGTGCTGCCCATCACTGCTGTCCATCAATGCCCATCAGAGCCACCCATCAATGCCCATCAGTGCCACCCATCAATGCCCATCAGTGCTCATCTGTACCGACTATCCATGCTGCCTATCCGTGCCCACCAGTGCCGCCTCTCAGTGTCTGCCACTGCCACTTATCAGTGCCCTCCAGTGCCGCCTATTAGTGCCCATCAGTGCCACCTAACAGGGCCCATCAGTGCTGCCTATCAGTGCTCATCAATGCCACATATCAGTGCCCATAAGTGTGGCATATTAGTGCCTCCTCATCAGTGCCCATAAGTGCCGCCTCATCAGTGCCCATAAGTGTCACCTCATCAATGCCCACCAGTTCAGCCTATCAGTGCCCATCAGTGCCGCTTCATCAGCGCACATCAGTGAAGGCGAAAAATTACTTAGTTACAACATTTACTGACAGAAAAAAAGTAAAAAAACTATTTTATTTCAAAATTTTTGGTCTTTTTTTTTGTAAAAAATAAAAAACCCAGCAGTGATTACATTCCAGAAAAAGAAAGCTCTATTTGTGTGAAGAAAATGATAAAAATGTGTTTGGGTACAGTGTAGTATGACCGCGCAATTGTCATTCAAAGTGCGACAGTGACAGAAAGTTACAAAATGAAACAATATTTCTTTGTATCTTTCTGTATTGGCGGCTGAGCAATGTTGTTGATAAACTTGCCAGACTGTTTTTTTTTTTTTTTTTACAGCGCCTGCTGCCAGGATCTTCTCTACAATGCATCTGTGATTCATCAGAGCTGAATTGTGGTGTACTGTGACAGGGGGATCCCGGCAGCAGGGCAGAAGGACTGGACATATTAGATACGCCCTGCATACAATGATTACATTTTTTGGGGTGTCTATCAACTGGTTAAATCCCACTGACACCAATGATTTGACTATTTTTTTCTCAATGACACCAACAATAGAATTTATTTTATTCCACTGGCACCGAGGCGCTTATTTTATTCCACTGACGCTAATGACAGAGAAATATATCAGGTGACGCTTTCTGTCAATCTTTACTTTTAGGATACAGCTGAGGTCCTCCAGAATCCTCTGTACACCCCTTCTGGACCCCCTTCTCAGGAGCGGCAGAGCGGGGTCCCAGGATGAGCGTCCAGCAGAAGGATAATAAAGGCCAACCCCCAATCCAACTCAACTCCAACCCCCAACCCAACTCAACTCCAACTCCCAACCCAACTCAACTCCAACCCCCAACCCAACTCCAACCCCCAGACCAGCCGTGATCGCACGATGTGGAGAGGCTCAGAAGATATAATCACTTTTGGGATAAATTTCCATGTTGTATAATTATCAGCTTTAGCGCTAAAGCTTCCACCGAATGTACCAGAATATTATCTCCCAGTTCTGTCATTCTTTTCTTTACCCGAGCTTTTCCTTTTTTTGTATCATATGTTTATTAAATATAAGGGGAAAACCACCGCGCTATATAATCTATATAATAAGCAATCAAGTGAATAAAAAACAGGCAATTGAAAAAAAGCAGCCGCTTATATGTGAGATACACACACTAAACGATAAATACAAAGAGAAGCAGCGCTATGAGTCAGATATGAGTGGAAATAAATATGGGTAGTGATAGGTAAATTCATAAACAATCAAGTGACAAAAAATCAAGTGACAAAAATAAAGTCCAATAGGTGGTGAAAAATCTTCAAAGGTGCAATAGATGAACCGGACCACTGAGTCCCCAAATAGGCAAATAAAGATGAAAACTGGATGGACCTTCACCACACCACAGTGTACGGATAAATTGGGCGCTTACCAAATGGCAAGCTTGAAAAAGCTTGTGACCTTAACCCGGTCGGGGCCTTTCTTGAGATGGAAACACCGTTTGGACACTTCCTCAGACCGTGGATAAATCACTATCCTCCACAGAAAAAACAGGATGCAGAGAAGGCTATACCCCTAGCATGGAATGTTTTCACAAACAATGCCCCAAAAAAGAAGGGAGAGCAACATAGCATAATCCTGATTGAAATTTATTTAAAAAACATTAAAAATACACTTACAGTGTGTTGAATAAAAACAGCATGGAAAGCCGGCCGGCTAGCACGAACACCCGTCCTGCAGACGGTGAATACGGCACGTCAGCACGTCAGCACGCCCGACGTACGTTTCGTCACACTTCTGACGTCGTCTGGGGCACGGACGACGCACTGACGTGTCGCTCATAAATAGCAAACAAATATAACCAAGCCTCGAAATCGAAAAAGGCCGGAAATCACCTTGCGCTCCGCCGAGTGAGGGCGGAAGTTATAGGAACGCCATCTTAACTAAGGGATTCGATATTATTACGGATACCGATAATGTTAATGTGGTAAACGTAACATGATGGGAAATGGAGGGGGAAAAAGAAGAAATAACAAGGAGAAACCAAATAGGTAACCCGTATTACAAATGGAAACGGATCCCAATAAAATTAAATCAAATTAAATATAATAAATTTAGATTCAGGAGGACCCAACTTACCATCGGTGAAGGGCACACCTGAGCACAGTTATGATAACAAGATCGATGAATATATTGATTAATCGAATTAATGTTGGCATAAACAAGGGGCGCTACAAAGGGACGAAATTCTAAATAGCACAGTCGGAGGGAAAGATGATTTCTCAACCTCATATACCAAACAATTTGTAAATAGGGTAATGCTAAACAGTACCTCCATTATTAAATAATAAATAATACATATGAGAAGCAAAAATAAATGTATATAAATAAATAGATGGCGTAGACCCTCATCATATCAAAACGTGGAATTGTGGACAGAGCTTATAATAGGTATATGAAACCCAGAACCAGCCCCATTGGGATGCGAACCAACCCAAAGGGAGCTTATATCAAACCAATAGGGTACAAGGGAAAAAAGGGGTGGAAGCCTAAGGGAAAAAAAAAAAAAAAAAAAGAAAAGTATATAAACACCAGAACCAGCCTTATTGAAACAAAATAGCACCCCAAAAATATCATTTAAGGGAGATATAGGCCAATGGTGGCATAAACAACAGTGGTCATTATCAGTGGTGAAACCAATGGGCTAAACCAAAGGGTTTATTTTATGAGTTGTCAATAAAGGCATTGGTATCAGTATCGACATTGAGTCCATGTGGGACATAGCATTTGATTTTATGTATCCAGAGCATTTCAAGTTTAGAAATGCTCCTAATCAGGGAACTCCCCCTCCAGTGAGGCCGATACCTGTCGATCCCCAGAAACAAAGTTTTAGAGGGGTCTTTGTTATGAGAAACCAAATAGTCTTTTGAAACAGAATGTTTAGGAAAGCCATTAATAATGTTGGTAATATGTTCATTCAAGCGAACAGAAAGGGGTCGTCTAGTCCTACCCACACATTGTAAGCCACAAGGGCACTGTAGTAGGTAGACGACCCCCTCTGTGGTACAAGTGATAGAGGGTTTTATGTCATGCTCCTCTTGTGTGCTAGAGGAGGTGAATTTAAGGGTACGTCTAGATGGTACAGAATTCAGCCTACATACCCGACACCTCCCACATTTATAGTACCCCTTCAGGTTATCAAAAAGGCCTTGGATACCTCTAACGGGGGGATCAAGGGCATTCGGGGCTAATCTATTTCTAAGGGATGGTGCTCCCTTAAAAATCACTTGTGGCTTGTCTGGGATAGCCCCTCTTAGGATGGGGTCATTGCCCAATAGATGCCAGTGTTTATTAAACAGGCTTTTAATGTTATCATGTTGGATAGAATAGGTGGTAATAAAGGGCAAAGTTACGGAATTCTCTCTGGGAGCCACCCTCTCACTCAATAATTGTCTCCTATCTATAGCTTTTACCCCCTCCAACGCTTGAGTCAGAGATTCTCTTGTATATCCCTTTTCCATAAACCTATTGGTCAAAATTCCAGCCTGTTGTAAAAACTGGGAATCGTCAGAACAATTGCGTTTGAGTCGCATGAATTGGCTTTTAGGTATAGACCGAAGCCAGGACCTATGGTGACAACTACTTAGAGGGATATAGGAGTTACGATCCGTTTTCTTAAAAAACGTAGAGGTCATAAACTGGTCGTCCTGTATGGTAATATTGAGGTCTAAAAATTGAACATTAGACTGACTAGCTTCAAAATTGAGTACAATGCCCCTATTGTTATGGTTAAGTTCCTCCATAAAGAGGTCAAGATCACTGCGGCTCCCATCCCAAAGGAGGAGGATGTCGTCAATGTACCTAGCCCACAGCTTAAGCTGGGGCCTCTGGCAAACATGGACGACATCCTCCTCCCACAGGGCCATGAATAGGTTAGTAAGACTGGGGGCGTATTTAGCCCCCATCGCGACTCCACGGTCCTGTCGGTAAAAGCATTGGTTGAACCAAAAATAATTATGGGACGCAGCATATCTTAGAAGTATCATGATGAAATTGATTTGTTCATCATATAAACCTGAGTCCCTTCTTAAATATTCAACTGCATAAAGGCCTAACTCGTGGGGAATAATCGTGTATAGGGACGTTACATCCGCTGTAACTATCCACATGGTAGGGGTGGGAGTATAATTGGTAAGTAAATTGATAATGTATTTGGAATCTCTAACAAAGGAAGGCATCTTTCCCACTAGGGGTTGTAGAAAAAAATCGATATACCTACCCACCCGGGACGTAAGGGAATCGATTCCACTTACAATGGGGCGTCCCGGGGGGCAGGTGGGGTGTTTATGCACTTTCGGTAGATAGTAAATAAGGGGAGTGCGGGGGACCTTAGGTACTAAATAGGTCTTCTCTTTTTTATTCAGAATCCCTTGGCTATAACCATACTCAACCACCTTTTTAAGTTCTTTAAGGTATGGAATTTTAGGATCTGATCCAAGGGGGGTGTATGTTTCTCTATCTCCGAGAATCCTATACATCTCCTGAAAGTAATCTTCTCTATTGAGGACCACAATGCCACCCCCTTTATCTGCAGGTCTAATAACCAAATCCTTGTTATTGCAAAGGGAATCCAGGCCAGTAAGGAGTTCACGATCTACTTTAGCTTTTTTAATGGGCATCTTCTCTAGATCCCTCAACATCACCTCCTTAAAAACTTTAATGGAAGGTGCCAAGGCTCCTGGGGGATTGAAGAGGGAGGCATTAGCCAATCCTGAATGTTGGTAGTCACTGGGAAATGTATTTCTCTCTTGAACTGGGTTGGATAGCATATATCTCTTGATGTTAATTTTTCGAACAAATTTGTGGATATCCATATAGGTCTCAAATTTGTTTAACTTCCTAGGTAAAGCAAACTTTAAACCTTTGTCTAGCACCAGTTTCTCTTCCTGACTAAGAACCACGGTGCTAAGATTAAAAATTCCTGTCCCTGCTAGAGCTTTTTTCTTTTTTGCTCGATTGCGTTTGCCTCCTCTAGTGCCTCTCCCCGCTCTGCCACTCGTTTGGTACCTTGGCCTGGCCTGTGAAAACCCTGGGGGTTAAGGCCCAGGGGACCTGGATAATAGGATGATCCCATCCTGTCACTCATGTAGGCTGATGATGGACCAGGGGTACCACCTTCCCCAGGGTAAGGGGAATCGGGTGGACCCACATCTCCCTCTAATGGACCAGCAAGATCCCGTAGAGGGTAAAAACGATTCTGGGTAGTCCCCCCATAATTATGTTTATTAAACAGTGTACAAAGTTCAGAAGTTCTGTTAAAAATGTATAATGGCCGTGTAACAATGACTCTGAGAGATGACCGGCAATGGATTCCATTTTATTGGTACATTCGGTGACTGATGTTCTATTACTACCGGCCAGACCCTCCAATCAGTGTAGATGGGACCCCGAGACTGACCCACATCTAAAGAGCTCCAAAAATGAAACCACATGGGGCAGATTCTGGTAAGATTGGAGTTTGGATGTCAAAATATCCTTTGAGAATGACTGGATAAAATGATGGTCATTGGGCTAGGATCTCTGATAAGGGTCATATCTTCCAGAGGTCAGTAAATAAAAATAAAATTGAATTTTATAAATATATATATATATATATATATATATGAAGTACTGTGAAAAAAGTTTTAGGCAGGTGTGGAGAAATGCTGCAAAGTAAGAATGCTTTCAATTTATATATTTTAATTGCTTATTTTTATCAATTTATAAGATGCAAAATAAGCGAACAGAAGAAAAATATTTATCAAGTCAATATTATTATTATACAAAGTTTATATAGCACCAACAATGTTTGGTGTGACCACCTTTTGGCTTTACACCAGCATCAATTCTTACACTTGCACACTTTGTACATTCGCACAAAGTCAGGGATTTTGTAGGCTTAGAGTCAGGTGTATGATCAACCAATTATACCAAGCAGGTGCTAATGATCATCAATTTCAAATGTAGGTTGAAACACAGTAATTAAATGAAACGCAAACAGCTGTGTAGGAGGCTTAAAACTGGGCGAGGAACAGCCAAACTCTGCTACTAAGGTGAGGTTGTGGAAGACAGTTTCATGTCACAGGTCATACACCATGGCAAGACTGAGCACAGCAACAAGACACAGGGGAGTTATACTGCATCAGCCAGGTCTCTCCCAGGCAAAGATTTCCCAGCAGACTGGGGGTTCAAGATGTGCTGTTCAAGCTCTTTTGAAGAAGCACAAAGAAACACGCAACGCTGAGGAGCGTTGACGCAGTGGTCTTGTAGCGTTGAGGAGAATAGATGCAGCGGTCGTGTAACATTGGGGAGCATAGACACAGTGTTTAGATAACATTGAGGAGTAAAGATACAGTGGTTGGGTAACACTGAGGAGCATAGACGCAGTGGTGGGTAACGTTAAGGAGTGTAGGTAAAATGGTTCGGGTAACATTGAGGAGCGAAGATGCAGTGGTTGGGTAATGTTGAGGAGTGTAGATGCAGTGGTCTGGTAACATTGAGGAGCATAGAGGCAGTACTTGGGTAACATTGAGTGGTGTAGACGCAGTGGTTGGGTAACATTGAAGAGCATAGACACAGTGGTGGATAACATTGAGGAGTGTAGGCGCAATGGTCAGGTAACGTTGAGGAGCATAGATGCAGTGGTTGGGTAATGTTGAGGAGTGTAGACGCAGTGGTCTGGTAACATTGAGGAGCAGAGACACTGTGATAGGGTAATGTTGAGGAGTGTAGATGCAGTGGTCTGGTAACATTGAGGAGCATAGAGGCAGTATTTGGGTAACATTGAGTAGTGTAGACGCAGTGGTTGGGTAACCTTGAGGAGCATAGACACAGTGGTGGATAACATTGAGGAGTGTAGGCGCAATGGTCAGGTAAGGTTGAGGAGCATAGATGCAGTGGTTGGGTAATGTTGAGGAGTGTAGACGCAGTGGTCTGGTAACATTGAGGAGCATAGACACTGTGATAGGGTAATGTTGAGGAGTGTAGATGCAGTGGTCGGCCAAGAAAACTGAATGCAGCAGATGAAAGACGCATCATGCTTACTTCACCCTTCTACTGTCCGGATAAGTCTGGTGGAAATCAGTGGGACCCAGGTACACCCATTTACTGTCTGGAGAAGTCCGGTGGAAACCAGTGGGACCCTGGTACACCCTTCTACTGTCTGGAGAAGTCTGACCAGAAGTGGTCTTCATGGAAGAATTCTGGCCAAAAATGCTTGTGGAAAAAAAGGCTAAGTAACTCAACTATCCAGGAAAACATAGAAACTGGGGTGCAGAAAAATGGCAGCAGGTGCTCTGAACTAATGAGTCACAATGTGAAATATTTGGCAGGAGGCAGTTTGGAGGCAGTTTGTTGGGTGAAGGGCTGGAGATTGGTACAATACTGAATGTCTGCAGCCAACTGTGAAAGCATGGTGAAGGTCTCTTGCAAGTTTGGGTCTGCATTTCTATAAATGGAGTTGGAGATTTGGTGAGGATCAATGGTGTCCTCAATGCTGATAAATACAGGCAGATACTTCTCTATAATGCCATACCATCAGGGAGGCGTGTGTTTGGCCCCAAATTTATTCTGCAGCAGAACAATAACCCCAAAAATACAGCCAATGTCATTAAGAACTATCTTCAGCGTAAAGAAGAATAAGAAGTTCTGGAAGAGTCTGTCTGGGATGACATGAAGAGACAGTAGGATTGGAGGCAGCCGGCATCCACAGAACATCTGTGCTTAGTTCTCCAAGATGTACATAGAACAACCTACTTGCCGAGTTCCTTCAACAACTTCTTCTTCGTCTAGTCTACCTAGAAGAAGGCAAAGGGGGGTCACCCCAAATATTGACTAAGTTATGATGTCACAGTGCAAAGCCCTGCCCTTAATAACTCCTTCATCGCCTTATCTCCTCATCTCATTTTTTATTTTTCTTATTTAAAAGAAATATATAGTTTTATTCGTTTTTTAAGTTTTTTTTCATTGTCACATATCAAGAAACTTAGCAAAGTTAAACAAAAAAAGAGATCTTTTTACATTTGCAAATAAAATTTCCATGCTTGGTACCAGAAACATAATTTTTCTTATCTTTAAAAAAAAAAAAAAAAAGAATAAAACGTACATGGTTTAATAACAGTAAAACTACTTTTTTTTACACCTTTGTCATAAAGCAGAAAAAAAAAAAATCCTTTTACGCTCTCCTTTTAATCTTAACTACTGACAAAGATATCATCAAAAAAAACAAAAAAAAAAACAAAAACAGAGGCGCATAGTGGAAATGTAGACATTGCTCTGGTCCATAAACGGTGTAAAGATACAAGAGATAAAGTGTTTAAAATCTGTAACTAAAAATATAAAAAAATAAGTAACAAAATTAAAACTGAACATTGAAAAATGAAAATATTGTTTTTACTTGTCAGATTGCTTTTTGTTACACGCTATGCAGATCAAAGGCCATCCCCTTGTGATCTTCTATGCCTGAATCAAAGTAATTACTATGTATCAACGTGCTGTTACATTGTAATTCTTCTTGACCCTGCAAACACTGTTCAATTGTGTCAATTTACTCAGCATCAGCAGGATTTTCTCCTGATCTACAAAACAATCCTGGCCATCAAAATGACAACTGAAAATTGCTGGTAGATCTGGCCAGGGAGGTGCGGTAGAGGGGGGAGGAGAAGTATTTAGATTACGTTTTTTGTAAAACTCTAAATCTAAACCCATTCCATTGATTTCAGGTCCTACAGCTGACAAATGTATTGTTAATGTTCTACATTTTATTGGGGACTGAGAATACTTTCTAAAGATTTTTCATTGGATCCTGGGGTAACTGCCTATGGGGGGGGGGTCATGTGAAACAACCTCACCTTGCAGCAATTAAGTCCCCTGACATTGTAGCACTTTGGTAACAAGGGATGCTAAAGCCTTGTACACACGATCGGATTTTCCGATGGGAAATGTTCGATGACAGGCTGTTGGCGGAAAATCTGACAGTGTGTGCGCTCCATCGGACAATTGTTGTCGGACTTTCTGCCAACAAATGTTGGCTAGCATGTCTTCAAATTTTCCGCCAACGAATGTGTGTTGTCGGATTTTCCGATCGTGTGTACACAAGTCTGTCTGACAAAAGTCCAAAGTACAAACGCGCATGCTCGGAAGCAAGGATGAGCCAGAAGCGGTCGGTCTTGTAAACTAGGGTTCATAATGGAGAATTAACATTCGTGACGCGGCAAATTATGAAATCTGGAAATTCAGCGCACATTTCTCTTCTTCTTTAATGGGATAATAATGAAGCTGATTTGCTGGTGATACTGATGGAGTTTTTCAAACAAACTTTCAAAGGCTTTTTTTTTTTTAGTGATATCAAGAATAATATTATTATGTTTTTGTTTTTTCTTTTTTTAATTTGTGCAAGTTACCACAACACCATTATCCCGCAGTTTATAAGATCAAAGATACAACTATGTTGGTGTCCCTTGTTAATTTTACATTGTATTTTTTAAAATGTAACCTGCGACTCCCAAACTGTCATTTGAAGTAAAACACACAGCCAAGTATTAAGCCCCATACACACTATCAGTTTTTCTGCTGAGTTAGTCCTTCAGATTTACCAAAACCACGTAGTGCAAGGGCCTGCCTGATTGCATACACATTGGAACTCCTAAGGTTTGACCTCATATTATATGGTTTTGGTAAATCTGAAGGACTAACTCAGCAGAAAAACTGATAGTGTGTATGGGGCTTTATTCTACACAATTTTTTTTTTGTGCATTAAAAAATAAAAAAAATAGACATGCTATCTGCCAATAGAACTTAAAGCGGAGGTCCACCCTAAAAATAAAAAAAATACATAAAAATGCTCTTAAAAATCTGAAAAAATAATTGAAAAAAAAAATTTTTTTTTTACTTACCAGAAATGGCTGTTGCTAGGCAGATCGTCCTAATCTGCCACTTCCTACTCCGCGGTGATCTTCATTCTTTTCCTCCTCGCGTTGTCTTCTGGGGAATGGGGAGAGCGCTGTGTTCTGGGAACTGTGTGTGTCCCAGAACACAGCCGGCCATTCACAAAGCGCCACGCGACTCGCGCATGCGCAGCAGGAAACCGGCAGTGAAGTCGCAAGGCTCCACTGCCTGTTTGCCTTATTTCGAATGGCGGCGCCGGGACCCGATCCGATGGACAGATCGGCCTTGGGCGGCTGACATCGCGGGCACCCTGGAAAGGTAAGTGTGCTTATTAAAAGTCAGCAGCTACAAGTGTTTGTAGCTGCTGACTTTTAATTTTTTTTTTTTCAGCCGGACCTTCGCTTTAACCAAAAAGTTCATTCTATGCATCCAAAAATATAGAAAATATACCAAATCAAATCATTATTCAATCCAAAAAATAATGTTAAAGCAATAACTCCAAGGCCAATAATTAAATAACACGTTATCTCCTCCAATTCCGCAACAATGGCCGTTCAGAACTGAAAAGCGCGAAATGAAAAGCGCGAATCAACACTCACCAAACTTCTACTAACACGAAATTAGCAAAAGGAGCCCAAAGGGTGGCGCTAAAGAACTGAAAAACCACGTAGAACGTCACCACGTTCGTAATTGTTGGCCGACAATTGTGTGGCCGTGTGTATGCAAGACAAAGAGAAAATTATCACCGCTCTAGGAAAGCCGATCGAAGGCAAACATCTCCTCCATGCGCGAAGCAACAGGTGCCGGCAATGCTTGTACAACAAAGTAATTAGAGAAAGTCCTGCACAGCCGCACTCAAATTAATATGTTGCCTTTATTGAATAAAAGTCATAAAAGATACATAGCGCAGCAGAAAAATGCAGGAAAACTGACGCGTTTCACACTGTAGTCAGTGCTTAATCATAGCTGTGGCTGCGGCATGCATCTTTTATGACTTTTATTCAATAAAGGCAACATATTAATTTGAGTGCGGCTGTCCAGGGCTTTCTCTGATGACTTTGTTGTATGCAAGACAAGTTTGGGCCAACGCCCTTCAGACAAAATTCCACCGTTTTGTTGTCGGAAAGTCTGATCGTGTGTACGAGGATTAAGCCTCCGCTAAGTATGAGTTTTAGAGGGAGTGTCCTGATTTTCTTAGCGCTATAGCATCTCTAACTATAGGGGTCTTCTGGATGCAAAAAGGACTGCCCGATGGATGTTCTAGGTTCCCCGGATAGATCACATTTGATCTTCTTAGCACTAGAATGCCTCTACCTACGCTGGTCTTGTGGATACAAGAAGGACTGCCCATTGGACATTCTTTTCTCTCTTTTTTTTTTTTTTTTTTCTGATGAAAGCACATCAAAGTACTTTGTGCAGCATCTTTGAATCACTTTCTTGTTAAATGTATTTATTGAGTTTTCACAAGAGAAAATAAAAGAATATAATGCACGAATACATAGAATGCATCCCAAATGATTTACATTGTAATAGTAAATTTAGAACTATCTCACCACAGTGTTTACTTTATATACACTGTAAATTGAAGACTTTAAGAAAAGAGACAATGATCAAACAATCAGACTAAATATCATTATCCGGTTGCAAGATAGGCGACATAAAAAGGAGAGAAAGAAGGATAAAAAATGAATATCGCTATGTTTTTTATTGCATAGAAAAAGAAAGGGATAAATACCTGGTCTATCACATCGTAATACACCAGTCTGATGAGAGAGAAGCTTAAAAAAAAAAAAATCAAAAGAAAATATCAAAAAGGGGAAAGGGTTAAAGATAGAAGGGAGAAATTTCACGAGGTGGTGTTCTGGCTCATGGTAGATATACACATTTAATTGGTAAATATTCTATGTAACCTAGTGTGGTAGCAACAAAGATTGGCCAAAATCAGTGGAGAAGTTGTGCTTAACCCATGGTTGCCAAATCTTGCAAAATGTATTGATCTTATTTTCTTCAATAGCTGTCATCTTAGCGTATATGAGTGCTCTGTTCATTCTGTGTTTAGCTTCAGCGACGATTATGCCGCATACACACGAGCGGACTTTACGGCAGACTTTGCCCGGCGGATGGGATTTCGTCGGACAATTCGATCGCGTGTGGGCTCCAGCGGACTTTGTTTTCTCAAAAGTTGGACGGACTTAGATTTGAAACATGTTTTAAATCAATCCGTCGAAATCGAGTCCGGTCGAAAAGTCCGCTCGTCTGTATGCTAGTTCGACGGACAAAAAGCCACGCTAGGGCAGCTATTGGCTACTGGCTATGAACTTCTTTGTCATCACGTACGAATTCGACGGACTTTGGTGGATTGTGTGTAGGCAAGTCCATTCATTCAGAAAGTCCGTCGTAAAGTCCGTCGAAAAGTCCACCGGGCAAAGTCTGCCGTAAAGTCCAACCGTGTGTACGCGGCCTTAGAGTTTGGGACTCCCATGCCCTGGCAATAGTTTGTTTAGCTGCAGTACTACCCTGTTTCCCCCCAAAATAAGACCTAGCGTGATTGTCGGTGATGGCTGCAATAAAAGCCCTACCCCCCAAATAAGCCCTAGTTAAAGTCCTTGTAGGTCTTATTTTCAGGGTAGGGCTTATTTTCGGGGGAAACAGGGTAGGGCTTATTTGGGGGGTAGGGCTTATATTGCAGCCATCACCAACAATCACGCTAGGTCTTTTTTTCGGGGAAACAGGGTAAGTTGAATAAACAATTGAAATTGGGTGTGGGTGAGTTGTAGCGGGCTTAAGATTTAGATGTACCATGGCATGGATCTGGAGGAATTGCGGTTTCCAGAGCTTTGGATGCCATTAAAAATATGTTCTTGCAGAATTCTTCGACAACTGGACATTGCCACCATGTGTGGAAATGTGTGCCTGTCGTATCACACCCTTTAAAGCAATCGGGTGAATATGTGGGGATGAATTTTGCTATTCTAGCTGGTACAAGGTACCAACGTGCCAGAACCTTATAATTTTTTTTCTACAGCAAAACAGTTTGAAGAGGAAGTTTTGGTGGCTAACCAGATACTAGACCAATCTTTGGCATCAAGCACTCGGTTCATATCCTGTGCCCATTTAGTAGCATACGAGGGTAAGATCTCATTAGAGGTCTCAATGAGTTGCTGACATAAGAATGAAATTAGTCCTCTGATGTGTGGGCCGCTTATACATATCCGCTCGAATTGAGTCATTTGGTTGAGAGTTGAGCCTGTACTAAGGAATGGTTCGTAGAAGTCTTTAATTTGTAAATAGTGGAATATTTCAGTTCTAGGTAACCCAAAGGTTTCACATAGTACAGGAAAGGTATAAATAGTGGTAGCAGAGGTTAGATTGTATAAGCGAGTCAGAGTCGTAGAGGACCATGCAGAGAATGCAGAGAGTGGACCATGCAGAGAACGATCTTGGAAATTTCCAAGCAGGATAAAAGGCTGGATTATTAAAGAAAAAAAGCAGGGGAATATGTGGTGATTAGAGACCATGCGAACTCTTAAATTTGTCCCAAATTGCTAAGGTATGTTTTATTATTGGATTAGAAAGATGTACTCTATCAGCAGGGCTAAGCCCTAACATAGTAGCCGCCGAGATAGGGTCGCCATCTCCCGATTCGATAGCTACCCATAAGGGTCTTTCAATCGTAGCTGTCACGGAATTTAGTAGACCAGACTGTGTGGACTGCGCAGAGGAAACCAGAAACACATGTAAGTGAAAAATAAGGGTGTTTATTAAATAGGTGACAAATAAGTGAAATATAAACAGTGCAAAACCAACCACAGACCCACAAACTACAAATAATATATACAAATAACTGGAGATATACCGGAATCGTAAACAAGCCAGGCCGAGGTCATACACAGGGAGGTCAGCAGATGGGTAAGGATGGGAAACCAACAGGACAGGGAGAGGATGGATGGATAGGCTGCAGGGCCAGGAAATCAGGGCACAGGAGGGACAGGTCCAGGATGGGTTTGGGATAGGGATCGGATCAGATCAGAAACAGGCTCAAGGTCAGGATACAAGCAGCGAGGTCAGGGCACAGGGAGAGAGATACCAAGGCAAGCATGTGAGGGCTTGCTGGGTATTTATAAGGCTGCAGTAATTGACCTCACGTTACACCTGGGTGCTGTCTGCTCCACACTGCCGGAGTACACCCGCTGGTGGACACTGGTACTACGGCTCAAGGATGCAATAGTGCCACCAGCAGGTCAGTCCTCTTATTACAGGTCCTAGGTGTTGGAAGACACCCGCTGGTGGACACTGGTACTGCGATCCAAGACACTGATAGCGCCACCAACAGGTAAACCTTTTCATGACAGTAGCATGATATTTGGGAAGGAGTGCTATTTGTGCTGCGTTGAAATAAGAGGAAAAGTTGGGTAATCCTAAACCACCTCTCAATTTATTGAGGTAAAGCATGGATTTAGGTAAGCAAGGTTTAGTGATACCCCAAATAAAGGACATAACTCTACGTTGAGTAAGTCTTAGAAAATAACATGGTAGTGATATAGGAAGTACTCTAAATAAGTAGAAAACTTTTGGCAGTATTGACATCTTTATAGCATTGATCCTTCCCAGCTATGACAATGGAAGAAAAGCCCATTGCTTCATTAAGCCAGAAGTTTGTTTCAGGAGAGGCAGATAATTGGCCGCAAAGAGATCCTTAAGGGAGATTGTGAGTTGTACTCCTAAGTATGGGAGTTGTTTTAGAACCTAGTTAAAAGGTAAGGAAATTTGTGCTTGTTGAAGTTCTGATTGTGATAAGGAAATATTTAACACATTTGATTTTATTGGGTTAACATGTAGTCCTGAGATATGGACAAAATTATCTAAAGTATTGAGTAGATTAGGGGTGGATATATGAGGATGTGACAAAAATACAAGGATATCATCCGCAAAGAGGCATAATTTATGCTGGTGACCACCTAATTCGATACCTTTAATGTCAGGATTAGTTCTAATTAGTTTCGCTAGGGGTTCTATTAATAAGGCAAAAAGTAACGGGGAAAGGGAACAACCTTGTCTAGTGCCTCTTCTGATATCAAACATTGTTGACTTGTAACCAGCATATTTAATATATACTCTAGGATTATTATATATAGAGGAGACCCAGGTTAGAAAATGGTTTCCAAACCCCCATTTTTGAAGGATATATTCCATATATGGCCAAGTGACAGAATCAAATGCTTTCCTTATATCCAAGGATACAAGGCAAGCTGGGATATGCCTAGTTTTAGCTGCATGGATGAGTAAGAGTGCTCGCCTAATATTATCGCCTGCCTCACGTTTTGGCATAAAACCTGTTTGGTCCTTATGGATTAGATCAGGGTTTCTTAACTCCAGTCCTCAAGGCGCCCCAACAGGTCATGTTTTCAGTCTCTTCATTAGTTTGCACAGGTGATTTGATCAGTTTCACTGCCTTAGTAATTACCACAGCTGTTTTATCTGAAGGAAATCCTGAAAACATGATCTGTTGGGGCGCCTTGAGGACTGGAGTTGAGAAACACTGGATTAGATAGCCAATGGTGTTTTTCAATCTGGTGGCCAGGATTTTAGCTATTCATTTTTATATCTAAGTTAAGGAGGGGATATAGGACGATAGTTAGTCCAGCATGTGGAGTCAGAATGTGGTTTGGGTATCATGGCGATGATAGAGGTAAGTGTCTCCGTTCTAAATGATTGTCCTTTAAGGATCGAATTGAAGGCCTTGGTTAAGACTGGCATTAAGATATGTGCAAACTGTCTATATTATGCTGCCGAAAATCCATCCGGAGCCTGGTCTCTTATGTAGTTTTAAAGATTTTATAGCGTTTAAAATTACAGTACTGCTACTACTACTACTACAGTCTTGTAATAGGGCATTCAAGAAGATCTCGCTGTTTTTGATCGAGATTAGGAAGCGTGATATTGAAAAACAGGGTATCTGCTTTTACCTTATCAAAGTTCGGAGCAGAGGAATATAATTTAGCCAAGTTAGAATGTAAAATCTCTAGAATCTTTACTGGGTTACTAGTGTGCGCTTCTCAGGATACTTTCAATCTGATAAGTGTCTGTGTGTGTTGTTAATTCTTTAAAATTCTAGCCATAGGCATATCAGGTTTATTTGCCTTAAGGTATTGAATACGCTGGCGTTTGCGTATGAGTTTATCTGCTGAATCAGTCAAAAAAAGATCTAGATCAAGACGGGCTTTTTTTAGGTTAGAGTTATTAGTGGCAGTCGGGGCAGTTTGAAAAGTCTGGTGACAGTCATTAAAGGTAGACTCAAGTTTCGCAAACAGGATTTTACGTTCTCTTTTAAGCGCAGTTGCTTGTTGTATCAATCTACCCCTAATGACAGTTCTGTGTGCCTCCCATAACGTAAAGGCAGAGACATCCCCTGTATCATTGGATATAAGATAATCAGAGAGTGCTTTCTCAATCTCAATACGATGAGAAGGATGGGTCAATATAGAGTCATTTATACACCAAGTGGAGTTGTGTGATCTAGGAACTGTGGAAGCAATGGCCAGCTACATTCAGGACCTTACCTTGGATAACCAACTTGAGTGCTTATCTTCTCAAAGAAGGCTGAATGAGTTGCTGGAGGTTAGGACCAGGAATAAACAGTTTTTTCAGAGGAGGCTGATCTGGGCTGTGGGGGAGGCAACTGGCAGGTTGCTAGCCAAGATAGTATGATCCCTGTAACGAAAAGTCCCTACACTCCTCTTGAGTGCTTTCATCATAAACCGCTTCCTCCCAGTCTGAATATAGGTATCAGATATTCCAACCGCTATCAACAACAAAGAAGACGATACTCGTTTGATTGCTGAACATGGACTCTTTTATTAGAACCAAAATACAAGTCTTTATATACAGTTAAAGAGGAGGTTCCTACCTCCTGTTCATATTACTCTAACAATACACATGTAACCACAAACCTAATTAACATGAGCTAGTTTACTAAATCATTTACCCAGACTAGGTGGCTCAGGAATATGACCTTTAGGACAGACTTGCCGTCTTTAAGCTCAGAGGACACAATCAACATTATCATAAATAGAAACACAGAAAACCTTCTCACAATAGCAGAGTAATTAACACAAACAACAATGGGTGAAAGACACTTAGAGCCCACACTAGCCTTATTTACAATAAACACATTATAGCAGACAACAGACAGGTGGCTGGAGTTGATGACATCAGCATCTTCTGTGAGCCCCAACATTATGAATCAGTCACTATTTATAATATGGCATATACAGGGTTCCCAGAGTCTGTGTGTCTTGGGGGGATATGGACCTGAATCCAAAGTAACACCACCTCAAGGGTCCCCAGGCATATTGCTCACAAAGAATACCGTTCCCCCAAATGCCAGGGCCCATGATCAGTAGGCAAGAGGCCAGCATTTAGTCCCTTCCAAAAGCCTCTGTCCTGGCTAGGTCTGTCACAATCCCAATCTAATCCACCCATGTTTCCGTTCTGAAGAATGGAAAGGGAGAGATTAATACTCAGACAAGCTCTATTGTGTCTATTTTTCAGTCTTACTATCAGGATCTATATACCTCTAGGGTTGATTACACTTCAGCTGAGCTGTCTGCCTACCTGGCTATTATTAATCTTCTGCTTCTGCTATCGACGGACCAGGAAATTCTTAACCCACCACTTACCGTACAAGAACAATACACTTACGACACCAGTGCAAATATTTGCAGCTGCTGTTCTAAACCAATAAAGTTTAAGTGATGCTCTTGGTGACCCACACAAATGTTAGCTCCATGTGTGTGAACAGCGCTTGCAAATTGCAAATCTATTACGTGCAAGATAGAATGCTATAGTGGCAATGTACAAAAACCATAATTGCAAAGAATAAAAATTGATATCGGTAAGAATTGTACGGTGCACATATGCCATGCTCAAACCAAAAATTCAATATGAAGTTGTGAAAAATAATAAAAGTGCTCAGTCCCCAAATAATAATATTAGTGATCAATATGACAAGTCCTTTCAGCTGTTTAAAATTGCCTTGTGCTTTCTTCAGCTATGGTATCCACTATAGTGCCACCGGTTCAACACGTGTGTGATAGAGATTCCCACTCATCAGATAGAATAGACCCTCTTGTTATATAACAAAAGGAGTCAGAAGCGCTTAGTGGTCATCCAGAGACCAGGGGTATCCTCCAAACCATTCTCCAGTGTCCTGTGCAGTGGCGTCAGGAGGGGGGGCATGGGGGTGGAGCCCCGAATGGGGCCACAAAAAAGCCTGCGTCTTGGGCATTCATTATTGTACTATTAGGCCCGAGTTCAAGCGGCCAATTAAAAAGACTCAGAGTCAGACTGTCACTGACTGTCTTACTCGGCGCAGCCAGCGGGGATCCTGAACCTGGCAGCGGGTATGATGGACATCGCACTGGTCCAATGCCAGGACCACGGGACATGTGACGTCTATCATAGGCGCCACCAGGTCCAGGAGGCGGGAATGACACTGTGGCTGCACCGAGCACTATCGGGTCTCCACGCTCTGTGTAAATGGGCGGGCCATGGGTGGCTCTCCTACCCTGGCTCTGGCTGCCTGGTGCGTGCAGCCTGCTATCTCTGAGTGGTCATGAATCGGATGGGCGTGGCGCACACTACAGGTAAGGCTGAGCTGCAGCCTGCAGGAGTGTCAAGAGGTCAACTGAGTGTGGAAAAGTCAGGTAGGTCAGTGTATGTGTCAGGTAGCCCACTTCTTAGAAAACCAAACTGGTAACTTCAGGGTTCCCAATTAGACTCACCCCAGCTCCTCTTCAGGTAGGTCAGTGTAGGTGTCAGGGGGGTTAGTATAGGGGTCTGGTAGGTTAGTGCAGTGGTCTGGTAGGTTAGTGTAGCGGGCAGGTAGGTCAGTGTAATGGTCAGGTAGGTCAGTGTAATGGTCAGGTAGATCAGTTTAGTGGTCAGCATTGATGGGCACTGGTGAGCCAAGTAGCAATCAGCAAGTGAGGCTACCCCCCCCGGGCCGAGCCCTCCCCCCCAATGCCGAGCTTGAACTTCGGGCTGAAGCCCCTGGTCTTTTTCCCACCTGGCAACGCCTCTGGTCCTGTGGTGGTATCACCAATGACTCCAATCTCAGAGTTATTTGTGGATGAGAAAGAAAGAGGAAGGGCTTCTCATAGTGTAAAATGTTTCAGATTTATTTAAAATATATCCATTGCCAATGTGCATACATGAAAGTTTAAAAACATGGGCTTCCCATTAGTACATTTTACTAAAAATTTTAGTAAACTATGGGCCATTAGACTCCAGCGTGCGTTCCACCTTCTTGGAAACATACGCACCGTGCGTTCCAACTTGACGCGTTTCGTCACTATGTAGGCCTGAGTCCTGGCCTATTAGGCTAGGAAACATCTGGTTCCTATTGGACTCAATGGAATTTGGATGCAGCAAAAAAAAAAATAATGTATCTTGAACCCGCCTCAAACTGGAATCAGGTATATTCGGCTCATCCCTAGCAACAATAAGTGAGGGGACATCTTCCAAAGGAAGCCTAGGATAGCAGTGAAAACCTTCTGGGGGGAATCTTCTCACCTACTCTATACAAAACTAAAGAAAAAAAAAAAACTGTCGGGAGCAGGATCTGAACCCATGACCCCTGCTGGGTCCAGCAGTTGCTCTTCTTCCTGAGCCATCTGAGATGCTAGTCAGTGTTTTGTTGTATTACTTCCATAAACATCCTATATAAACCTTGTCTCTGCACGTCCTGTTTGCCAGATTATTGTACTCTCTCCAGGTGATATTTTGCTCCTTTGTGTCCCTGCAACTGTCCTTATCTCCAATACCACAAGTTACCAACATTTCGCTCAACTATGCTTCTGTTTGATCATTTCTTGTGACCACTTACCGATCATTCAGCTTGTTTAAAAAATATACTTCTGCTTGGTCCCTACCTGCTATATCTGCAACTGGACCCCAGCTTGCTCACCTCCTGGTGGGGCGATCCTGAAGACAGTGACCTGGTAAAAACATGCAGCAATTGTCTTGTGAAAAAAAAAAATGCAGCAAATCCCACCTCCACCATCAGGAGCTCGCTCTGCCGAATACCGGTTTGTGCTTAGACCTCAGACCTCTGGTGAACTTGCGTCTTCTGCCAGGGTGACCTACCGCTGTACTTATCCTGTTGGTCGATGGGTACTTCTCTACTGCTATAGCTACTAGTGTATGAACCAGCCCCTTGGCTGTGACAAACTTTTGGATTGACATACACTTTAAAGTATGTAAACAGGTGAAACGCATCAGTAGAGAAGGTCCCCTGCTTCTCAGAATGAATGTACATGCAGATTTGCTGGACAAATGGCTATGCTTTTTTCTTTTTTTATATAACTAGACCCTTAAGAATATTACTGCATGTGTGTTTTTAGGTGCATTACATATGTAGATGTGTGTTAACAAAGTTGTTACATGTTTTTGTGCTACTCTGTTCCTCTTTTCTTGTGAGATGCTGGGAGAGTCCTAATTAAGAGAAACATTACACACTCCGGACCCCTGCACTCTGCATTACTTACTTCTGACCCCTGCATTCTGTACATTACGTACTCCTGACCTCTGCATTCTTTACATTACATACTCCTGTCCCCTGTAATCTGTACTCTACATACTCCTGACCTCTGCATTCTGTACAGTACATACTCCTGACCCCTGTAATCTGTACTTTACATACCTCTGAGCTCTGCATTCTGTACATTACATACTCTTGACCTCTGCATTCTGTACAATACATACTTCTGTCTCCTGTACTCTGTACATTATATACCCCTGACCCCTGTACTCTGTACATTATATACTCCTGACCTCTGCATTCTGGACATTACATACTCCTGGCCCCTGTACTCTGTACATTATATACCCCTGACCCCTGTACTCTGTACATTATATACTCCTGACCTCTGCATTCTGGACATTACATACTCCTGGCCCCTGTACTCTGTACATTATATACTCCTGACCCCTGCATTTTGAATCACTTACTCCTGACCCCTGTACTCTGTACTTTACATATTCCTGACCCCTGTACTTTGTACATTACACACTCCTGACTACTCTTTACTTAAAAGTAAAAAATATACACCTATGTTTTTTCTGGAAGTTCTAATAGCTACAGTAATATATATGGTGTATTTTAGCTAGATATCTTTGTATAACATTACGTTGCAAACGTGTGTATAGATATGTGTATTGTGGTTTTTCTTTTCCCTAAATTTTATTTTATTTTTATTTACTGTTTTCTTGAAGATATGGCCCCTATCAGAGATCCCTATTACCACCCAATGCCCATCATTTCATCCAACCCTTCATAGAGGATATTATGTGCTAATAACAAGAAATATTCAAAGTCCGAACTTACCAGAATCTGCCCCATGTGGTGTCATTACTGGAGCTCTTTAGACGTGGGTCAGTCTCAGGATCCCATCTACACTGATTGGAGGGTCTGGCCGGTAGTAATAGAACCACAGCCACCGAATGTACCAGTAAACTGGAATCCATTGCCGGCCATCTCTCAGAGACATTGTTACACAGTGGTTTTAAAAGTTTACCTGAAGTTTATGAACTTTTTAATAAACATATAATACAAAAAAGGAAATGTGAGGGCAAAGAAAATAGCAACAGAACTGGGAGATAATATTCTGGAACGTTCGGTGGAAGCTCTGGCTCTAAAGATGATAATTTTAGAACATTGAAATATGTCCCAAATAATGATTATATCTTCTGAGCCTCTCCACATTGTCTGATCACTGCTGGTCTGGGGGTTGGAGTTGGGTTGGGGGTTGGAGGAGGCTGTATTGTCCTTCTGCCGAATGCTCACCCTGGGACCCAGACTGCTGCTCCAGAGAAGGGTGTCCAGAAGGGATATACAGAGGATTCTGGAGGGCCTCATCCAAATCCTAAAAAGAAAGATTGACAGTGTCACCTGGTATATTTCTTTGTCATTAGTGTCAGTGGAATAAAATACCCCATTGTTGGTGTCAGTGGGGTCAAATAAGACTCATCTTTGGTGTCAGTGGAATACAATAAGTCACATCTTTACTGTCAGTGTATTAAAATATGCCTTAACATTGGTTTCAGTTAAATAAAATAAGTCCCATCATTATTGTCAGTGGGATAAAATAAATCCCCACCATTGGTGTCAGTGGGATATAATGAGCATCATATTTGATGTCATTGAGATAAAATAGGTTCCGTTGTTGGTGTCATTGGGAACAAGGATGACCATTAGTTATCAATTGTTATGTACCTGTAAAGGATACCAAATGCAGGTATCCAGTAGGGATGACCAGATCAGTGGGTTACACCTCAAGTAATCAGGAACTAGATCAAGTATGATGAAATAAAGTTTATTAACATAAATAACACCCTTCATACACTTTCAAACCATGAACAGTGTAGAAGTTAAAAATAAATGTGCAGCAAACCCAGAACGTCAACCTAACGAACAGTCGCCATGTACAAAACGGAGGGAGCTGACATGAACGGGGCAGGATTGGGACTGGGACAGGAAACAAGGGGAGCGGAGCAGGACACTGGATGGGGAGATTTAGGATACTAGATACTGGGTACTGGAAGCAGGTCACAGGATACAAGGCACAGGATCTGGCAGGGACACAGCTCACAGGTAGAACACTGAAGCACTGATCTTGATTGAAGGTGGGATTAAATACCTTCCCAGCAGCCAGTATCGGGTGGGGCCTAATTAGTAGGAGAAGCTGGCTGTTGCCACCGGAACTGCACCCTTCAGCTCCGAGAACAACAGTGTCACCCGCAGGCAACCCAGGTCAGTACGAGTCCTGACATTACCTGAAGCAACCTTGCTGCTCTGTGTACGCTGTTGACCACAACTATACTGGGACTGTCTATAGGGCAGGAAATAATTTCACCTGTAATGCTGGGTACTAGAAAAGAATGTTTTTCATCACCTAGAACCCCTCTGACATTCTGCAAAGTGCGAGATCTCCTGGATCCAGTATTACAGCCTGTGGAACATGGACACTACGGGGGAAAAATTACAGGACTGCTTTGCAGGATCTGGGACATTAAGTAACTGTGCTTCAAGAGAACATGTCATTTTTTGAATGAAGGACATTGCTGGTAGGGACTAAGTGTTCCCATCTATCCTCATTCATCAGTCATATATCAGAGGTACATACTGTTTATCCCTGGAGAGATATGTTTTATTTACTGTTGTGAATCTTTCTTCATTCCATGGCTATGTGATCAGGAGTTGGATCTCACCTCTTGAGTAGCCGGTATCTCCTGGTAGATATGGGAAGGTCTTCTGTATACATGTTCATTGTTTTTCAGATCATTGTCACTGATGGATCCCATCTTCTTCTCAAGCTGCACCTGCTGCTGTTTGACAGCAATTATAAAAACACATATAAGAAAACTGATCCACCAGATCTGAGATTGGGCTGACTTTAAGGTGGCCATACACGGATCACAATTTGGCTGGCTCAGCAGGGACCAGTTCTACTGATTGACTGCTGTACAAGTTTTGCACAGCTATATAGGGGCTCCTCCACTACAGGTATCTTTCTCCTCTCCTCTGCGTTTTTTTTTTTTTCTTTTATCAATTCTATCCTCTCCCCTTTCCCTCCTCGTTTCCCTCACTGCCTTCCTCCCCTGTTCCTCCCCATCATCCCTCACTACCCCCCCCCCCCCCCCACCTTTTTCCCTTTCATTCCTCACAACCTTTCCCTGTCCCCTTGTTCCCTTTTCCTCTCTTTTCTTTTTCCCCTTTTTCTTTTTTCTTTTTCTTTCTTGCTCCCCTTTCCACCCTTCATCTTTTTACCCTCTCTTTTTCCTCCCTTTCTTTCTCTTTTCTCCCTCCTTTCTTCCTTTGTCCTTCCCATCCCTTTTAAACCATTCACATCACACATACCTATTATGTTAAATAATTTTTGATCATAAACTCCAATCACTGTTGTAACCTAGGCCTAATAGCCTAAAAAAACTCTATAAAATTAGGAGTATCATTATTATTTGATTTATATAAGCTCATACAAATAACCCATATACATTCTTTATATACACTGACTGATGCTACTGCTTGATGTCCAGATCACAGGTGCCGCTGACCCACACACGCCCTTTGCCATATGCGGGGCATCCCATATGTGTAATTCACCGTAAGTTGCGCAGTTGCTGCTTGACTCCCCCCTTTCAGGGTGGTGGCTGGCCGGGGGACTCCAGGCTGGGACCGGACGGTGGAGGCTTTTTGAAAGTCTTAGGCTCAGAAGACTTGGCTACACGCACACTTTTGGTAACTATGCTGAAGACTTATACAATTACTACATATAACTGTGCATTATTGTACTGATATTATTTTTATGCATACAACTTTCCAACAGCGCATGCATTTCCTCTGAAGATGACCCGATGGGGTCGAAACGCGTCAGCACTATCCAAGCGCTTGCTTATTGCATTATTTTTGTGTAGCCCTGTACATGCTCCTGTGCCTCTTACAACTTTTGTACACAGTTCATGTTTTTTACTCCACTGTCTTATGTTTTAAACAAAACCATTAACATTGCATACCTTTGTATTAGTTTTTTGCTGCCTTGAAAACCCCTTCGTTTTTGGGGGACAAATACCCTTTTTTGCAATTTCCTTTTGGGGTGTGCAGCTATTTTCCTTTCCCAAGTGTTTCCTCATTTCATTGAACACTGAAGCACTGATCTTGATTGAAGGGGGAGATTTAGGATACTAGATACTGGGTACTGGAAGCAGGTCACAGGATACAAGGCACAGGATCAGGCAGGGACACAGCTCACAGGTAGAACACTGAAGCACTGATCTTGATTGAAGGTGGGATTAAATACCTTCCCAGCAGCCAGTATCGGGTGGGGCCTAATTAGTAGGAGAAGCTGGCTGCTGGGAGACATCCGCTGGTTGCCACTGGAACTGCACCCTTCAGTTCCGAGAACAATAACAGTGTCACCCGCAGGCAACCCAGGTCAGCACGAGTCCTGACATTACCTGAAGCAACCTTGCTGCTCTGTGTCTGCTGTTGACCACAACTATACTGGGACTGTCTATAGGGCAGGAGATAATTTCACCTGTAATGCTGGGTACTAGAAAAGAATGTTTTTCATCACCTAGAACCCCTCTGACATTCTGCAAAGTGCGAGATCTCCTGGATCCAGTATTACAGCCTGTGGAACATGGACACTACGGGGGAAAAATTCCAGGACTGCTTTGCAGGATCTGGGACATTTAGTAACTGTGCTTCAAGAGAACATGTCATTTTTTGAATGAAGGACATTGCTGGTAGGGACTAAGTGTTCCCATCTATCCTCATTCATCAGTCATATATCAGAGGTACATACTGTTTATCCCTGGAGAGATATGTTTTAATAACTGTTGTGAATCTTTCTTCATTCCATGGCTATGTGATCAGGAGTTGGATCTCACCTCTTGAGTAGCCGGTATCTCCTGGTAGATAGGGGAAGGTCTGCTGTATACATGTTCATTGTTTTTCAGATCATTGTCACTGATGGATCCCATCTTCTTTTCAAGCTGCACCTGCTGCTGTTTGACAGCAATTATAAAAACACATATAAGAAAACTGATCCACCAGATCTGAGATTGGGCTGACTTTAAGGTGGCCATACACGGATCACAATTTGGCTGGTTCAGCAGGGACCAGTTCTACTGATTGACTGCTGTACACGTTTTTCTTGATCACCACCATTGGCTATAACCAGCAGCACTGATCAGTGTATTCTGATGGTGGGGGGATCTACCCACTGTCAGAATGCAATGACTCAGTGAGAAGGGTTCCCCCATCCACATCAGGTGTGTGGAAGGGGGAATGGGGGCTATTTTTTTTCTTTCAGCTAGCTGTTTGAATGAAAAGAAAACAAAGAATGTATGGCCTGCCTTAGAATAACAAATATGAACTGGGAAGAGGGACTACAGACACTGGGAAGGCAGATTTCATGTGGAAGAAACTGCAAATAAGGGAAGTTGACTGGAGGGATTGGGGGAAGAAATTGGGGGAACTGGGATGGGAAACTGCAGGAGCGGGGGGTGGGGGGGGAGACTACAGGAACTGGGGAAGGAGACTGCAGGAACTGGGAGGATAGCCTGCAGGAACAGGACAAAGAAACTGCAAGAACTGGGGGAAGAAGAAACTAAAGATACTGGGGTAAAGGGGGAAGAAAGTGTAGGAACTTGGTGGGGAGACAACTGGGAGGAGAGCTTGCAGGAACTGGGAGGAAAAACTGCAAGAACTGAAGAGACAACATATGGGTACCAGGAGGGGAGACTGTGGGAACTGGGAGGAGAGACTGCAAAATGGGAAGAAGAAACTGAGGGAATGAGGGCAGAGAATGTAGAAACTTGGAGGAGAGACTGTGGGAACTGGAGAGAGACTGCAGGAACTGGGAGGAAAAACTGTGAGATCTGGGGAGAGTAAATGTAAGAACTAGGGGGAAAGACTCTAGGAACCAGAAAAAAAGACTGTGGGAACTGGGAGGAAAGACTTCAGGAACTAGGAGGGGAGACTGCAGGCACTGGAAGAAGAGACTCCAGGGCAATGGCGGCCAGTGGTAATTATTTTTGGCGGGGCGACAAACAGTAACACCCCCCCTGGTTTTGGTCAGGTGGGTCTGGTGCACTTACCTCATCTATGGTGGGCAGCGCTTCTCCCGAGCTTCACCGGTGGCTTCCCTTGCTCAGCGGCGATGGCTTTTCCTACCCCTGCTCTCCATGGGCATCGTGGCAGCTTCCGTTTCCTCCCTCTTCCTCAGTGGACAATTGGGACTCTTCTCTTTTCGGCCTCAGGGTCTCAGACCTGCCTCTGAATGGCCGGATTGAGGATCAGTATTTCAAAAGCGAATATTAATTCGCTGTTGTACCACCTGGGTAGGATCAGTGCGCAGTGCTTTACACCTTGAGCCCACCCTGTTTTGAAGCCTATTAGAGCCTCTGGCCTCTGGCTGTCGGGGCCGGACTGGCCTACCGGGATAGCGGGAAATATCCCGGTAGGCTGCCTGCTCCGAGGCCGCTGTCAGCTGGGAGCTTTGTAACTTTTTTTTTTTTTTTAAGAACAGCTGAGAGAGAGAAGCGGCTGTGCTGTGATCAGGAGGCGGGGCTGGCTGAGGAAATATATAGCAGGGAGGGGGGGGAGGAGCAAGGAACCATCATGCAGCAGACAGTGTACCCCCCTCCCTCTCCAGCCCGCCACATTTAAATGTGCCGAGGTGCTGGATCGGGGATGAATGGGGCCGTCGGGAGGGAGATACACACAGTACCTGAAGCCGAGGAGATAGAGAGAAGGTATGACCACAGCCACAGCCAAATGAATCCTGCAGCACACAAGAGCTCTGGCTGAATAGAAACAAGATCATCTGGAGCAATGTCAGATGTAATGCTGGCCGGTGTCATCCAGAAATCTCTGCCTTCGGGCAGTGTGCAGGTTACTATCAGCCTCCCCTCCCTCCTGTCTGGCTCTGTATGCTTTGTTTGTTTTGCTTCCTAACCTGCACACTGATAAGATCTCTGGGAGAAGCTGCAGCCAGCATTCTGTGTCCAGTGAGGGGTCACACATGGTTGGCTGTTAACCATTTCAGCTCAGCTATTTAGCCAGAGCTCTGTGTGTTCTGCACAGTTTGATTTTTTTTTTGGATGATTTACTGCTGATTCAGGCTGGAAGCTTCACAGACTCATTAACTGTTTAAAGTTCTCCACTAATCCTGACCATTTCATTGTAAGACAATTAGAATTTTGGAAATTGGATGTGTTGTTGTTTTCTGGCACTTAGTTGTACTTTAAAAGGAGAATTACTAACTTGATCTTGAAGAGCTGGTTTAGGTAGAGTGGCGCAGCCCTACTATACGCTTTTACACTGAGTTCAGCCATACATGCATTCCCTGCCCATCTCCTGTACTATGTCTGCAGTCTCTGCCCATCCCCTGTATCATGTCTGCAGTAAGGATGAGCTCCGGCGTGTTCGCACAGCCCACGTGCAGAGCCCGCCAGAAAGTCGGCACTGCGCTAATCACAGTGTGCGGCTGCAGAGATCGGGAAATGTCTCACTGCCTGTGATTAGCACAACGCACTGCCGACTTCCTGGCGGGCTCTGCACATGGGCTGTGCGAACACGCCGGAGCTCATCCTTAGTTTGCAGTCTCTGACCATCTCCTCTAATGTGTCCACATTCTCTGACCATCTCCTCTATCATGTCTGCAGTCTCTGACCATCTCTTGTATCATGTCTGCAGTCTCTGACCATCTCCTGTATCATGTCTGCAGTCTCTGACCATCTCTTGTATCATGTCTGCAGTCTCTGACCATCTCTTGTATCATGTCTGCAGTCTCTGACCATCCCCTGTATCATGTCTGCAGTCTCTGACCATCCCCTGTATCATGTCTGCAGTCTCTGACCATCCCCTGTATCATGTCTGCAGTCTCTGACCATCCCCTGTATCATGTCTGCAGTCTCTGACCATCCACTGTATCATGTCTGCAGTCTCTGACCATCCCCTGTATCATGTCTGCAGTCTCTGACCATCCCCTGTATCATGTCTGCAGTCTCTGACCATCCCCTGTATCATGTCTGCAGTAAGGATGAGCTCCAGTGTGTTCGCACAGCCCATGTGCAGAGCCCGCCAGGAAGTCGGCGCTGCGCTAATCACAGTGCGCAGCTGCAGAGATCAGGAAATGTCTCACTGCCTGTGATTAGCACAGCACAGTGCCAACTTCCTGGCCGGCTCTGCCCATGGGCTGTGCAAGCACGCCGGAGCTCATTAGTCTGCAGTCTCTGACCATCTCCTCTAATGTGTCTGCAATCCCAGACCATCTCCTGTATCATGTCTGCAGTCTCTGACCATCTCCTGTATCATGTCTGCAGTCTCTGACCATTTCCTGTATCATGTCTGCAGTCTCTGACCATCTCCTGTATCATGTCTGCAGTCTCTGACCATCTCCTGTATCATGTCTGCAGTCTCTGACCATTTCCTGTATCATGTCTGCAGTCTCTGACCATCTCCTGTACTATGTCTGCAGTCTCTGACCATCTCCTGTACTATGTCTGCAGTCTCTGACCATCTCCTGTACTATGTCTGCAGTTCCTGACCATCTCCTGTACTATGTCTGCAGTCCCTGACCATCTCCTGTATCATGTCTGCAGTCTCTGACCATCTCCTGTATGATGTCTGCAGTCTCTGACCATCTCCTGTATCATGTCTGCAGTCTCTGACCATCTCCTGTATCATGTCTGCAGTCTCTGACCATCTCCTGTATCATGTCTGCAGTCTCTGACCATCTCCTGTATCATGTCTGCAGTCTCTGACCATCTCCTGTATCATGTCTGCAGTCTCTGACCATCTCCTGTATCATGTCTGCAGTCTCTGACCATTTCCTGTATCATGTCTGCAGTCTCTGACCATCTCCTGTACTATGTCTGCAGTCTCTGACCATCTCCTGTATTATGTCTGCAGTCTCTGACCATCTCCTGTACTATGTCTGCAGTTCCTGACCATCTCCTGTACTATGTCTGCAGTCCCTGACCATCTCCTGTATCATGTCTGCAGTCTCTGACCATCTCCTGTATGATGTCTGCAGTCTCTGACCATCTCCTGTATCATGTCTGCAGTCTCTGACCATCTCCTGTATCATGTCTGCAGTCTCTGACCATCTCCTGTATCATGTCTGCAGTCTCTGACCATCTCCTGTATCATGTCTGCAGTCTCTGACCATCTCCTGTATCATTTCTGCAGTCTCTGACCATCTCCTGTATCATGTCTGCAGTCTCTGACCATCTCCTGTATCATGTCTGCAGTCTCTGACCATCTCTTGTATCATGTTCACAATCTCTGACCATCTATTGTAGTGTGTCTTACACACATACAAAAATGACATTTAATTCCTGCAAGGCTATTTAAAAACACCTGAACATATTCAAAAAATATGGGGATTTGGTCACACTATATGGCAGCCCACTTACTGTGTCAAAGTACCCCATTATTAGTGGGTCCTACACTAGTAAAAGAATGAAAGGTCCTGCGTCTCAACCATGGGAGATACACTCCTCTTTTATGGGAGAGCTGAAGAGACTCCTCCTATGAACTGGTGGACACTAATAAGAGGTAATAGGGGGGTGGGGGTGGAGTTCTCCCATAAAGAGGAGTGTATCTCCAATGGTTGAGACGCAGGGTCTTTCATTCTTTTATTAGTGTAGGACCCACTAATTAAGGGGTACTTTGATGCAGTAAGTGGGCTGCCATATAGTGTGACCAAATCCCCATTTTTTTTGAATATGTTCAGGTTTTTTTAAATATCCTTGCAGGATTTTAATGTCATTTTTGTATGTGTGCGCTGTAATATTTTTACTGTTTGTTGGTCTTATCAGCACCATCTTGAATGTAAACGCATTGTAGGGTGTGCCCCCCAAGTATGATTTTGTTTTTTTACACATACAGAACTCACATCCTGTGTGTGTGTGTGTGTATAATATATCTCTATATCTCTATATATATCTCTATCATTTTATGCAATAAATGGGCATGTAGCCATTTACTTTCCGGAAAGAGGGAGAGGAAAGGGGGCAAGAAAGGAAATGAGAGAGGGAAAAAAGGAGAGAATGCATGGAAAAGAGGGGGAGAGACATAAGAAGAGAGAGAACAAGAAAGATGGATAGAGAGAGAGAGATGGGGGAAAAAAACAAGAAATTATGATAGAGAGAAATAAAGGGGAAAGAAAGGAGAACAAAGAGGAGTGGTACATCCTAAAATGTACCATAAGGGGTTTAATACAGTTTGAGTGGAAGAGACTCGGGGAGCGCTAAATGTCCACCGGTTAGGGTGCAATTTACTTGCCTACCTTGGGTGCTGACAACCCACGCTACGTCCCTGGGGCTGGTATGAAATTATTTCCAGGGCTGGTTTTTATTCCCAGTCCGGCCCTGCTGGCTGTTATTCATGCGCCCGGCATCCTGAAAGGGGGGCGGCGCTCGGGAGCCCCTAATGGACGGGCCGCCACTGTTCCAGGGACTGAGAGGAGATATTTCAGGAAGTAGAAGTGCATAAGGGAACTGAGCTAAGATACTGAAGGATCTAGGGGAAGAGACTGCAGGAACTCATTAAAGAGACTGCGAGAACTATGGGAAAAAGTCTATACACTGGGGAGGAGGGAGACTGCAGGAATCCTGAAGGGTGACTGCGGGAACTGGGAGGAGAGACTGCAGGAACTGGGAGGAGAGACTGCGGGAACTGGGAGGAGAGACTGCGGGAACTGGGAGGAGAGACTGCGGGAACTGGGAGGAGAGACTGCAGGAACTGGGAGGAGAGACTGCAGGAACTGGGAGGAGACACTGCGGGAACTGGGAGGAGAGACTGCAGGAACTGGGAGGAGAGACTGCAGGAACTGGAGGGGGAGAGACTGCAGGAACTGGAGGAGAGACTGCAGGAACTGGGAGGAGAGACTGCGGGAACTGGGAGGAGAGACTGCAGGAACTGGGAGGAGACACTGCGGGAACTGGGAGGAGACACTGCGGGAACTGGGAGGAGAGACTGCAGGAACTGGAGGGGGAGAGACTGCAGGAACTGGAGGAGAGACTGCAGGAACTGGGAGGAGAGACTGCGGGAACTGGGAGGAGAGACTGCAGGAACTGGAAGGAGAGACTGCAGGAACTGGAGGAGAGACTGCGGGAACTGGGAGGAGAGACTGCGGGAACTGGGAGGAGAGACTGCAGGAACTGGGAGGAGAGACTGCGGGAACTGGGAGGAGAGACTGCAGGAACTGGGAGGAGAGACTGCAGGAACTGGGAGGAGAGGCTGCAGGAACTGGAGGGGGAAAGACTGCAGGAACTGGAGGGGGAAAGACTGCAGGAACTGGAGGGGAGAGACTGCAGGAACTGGAGGGGAGACTGCAAGAACTTAGGGGGTTGTCTGAAGAAATAAGGGGGATTATCTATGGAAACTCTAATGAGAGACTTCAGGAACTTGGAGGAGAGACTGTGGGAATTAGAAGGTGCTACAGGAACTGTGGGAAAAGAATTAGAGTAGACTAAAAGCATTGGGTGAAAAGACTGCATAAAATGGGGGAAGGTATTTAATGTATTACAAAGCCAAACGGTGGGAAGTGGATGTAGGTTGCGGGTGTCTGACAAAGATGAGACCACTGGTGAGAAAATAACAGTAAAATCTAGTGCCCTGGGACAGCAGTATTACTACCCAGTATATAGAGCTATAGGGAGGGTGTAGAAAGAGAAGCCCCATAGAAGTAAAATGGAGAGAGAGTTGGTTCCCCGGGACAGGAGGAGATAAATGCACTTACAAGGAGTGTGCTCGGACATGGACGCTTCTCATGGAGTGGGGGCATAACACAACGAGGAAGGCCTCTAGAGGGAGCTAAAGAGTCAGTCTACAGACTATGTGTTAGCTATATTATAGATATTATGAGGATCCAGAATTATCCCCATGTAAGATCAGCCAATCATAGCATTTCCTGCACCCATTAAACCAAATATGATGTTTACCTGATCATAGGCAACCCGCATTTCAAGGTTTCCTGGGGAAAAAAGACAATCCATCTGTTATTGTGAGTAAAGGGAGAACAAAGTCAACAATGCTAAATGACTGATCAGAGTCATGTGCACAGTGTTGGAACCCAAACGAATTGCCAGTATTATCTTAAAGTAGAGTAGCAAGCCAATTTCATATTAGATATGCTAGACAGCACAGTCTGTATCCTTGTTAAACAACTTCTGCTTAAACTAGTTGCATTAGGATTTCATCGTTTTCATTGGATGTTTATTAACAAAGATCTGTCCTGCTAACCCAGACACCCAACATTTTTATGTAATAAACTAATATGGCTGCACCCATCTACATATATAATAAATACTGATTACAACACGGTAAAGCAGATGGGATTTACGGGAACAATTCAGCTTGGCACTGATGTAAGGGTACATGAATGATGTACAATGACCTGATTAACCAATCAAAAATCATCTCTTAGCTGGAACGAAAATGTCATGTCAATGATGCAATTTTCTTTCCTACAGCCATGGGTTGCAAGAAAGAAAATCGTTCGATTCCTCCATCAACACAGCCACAGTGTTGATGGGGGAATTGCTCCTGTGGAGCTATTTTGTTCTCCCAGCTAGGGGCCGGGGGGGCCATCCTGGCTGGGAGAACACACAGTGATTATTGCTAGCGGCTATAGCCAATGGTAATAAGCGCATGAAAAATCTGACAGGCAGGTTGTATCCAAGTTGGTTGCTTGATCAACTTGGGTACAATCAGCCTGCCCATACTGCCTGCCCATACATGGTTCTTGGCTGGTTCCTGTTGAACCGGCCGACATTCGAATTGTCTATAGCCGTCAGGGCCGGTACAAGGCAGGGGCGGAGAGGGCACGTGCCCTGGGCGGTACCAATTGGTATGGGGGGGGGGGGGGCGCAGCTGTGTGCTCCTGCATGATCCTCCCTTCCCTTCCCTCAGCACACAACTACACTATTACTCCCCTACGGAGGAGTCCCGTTGTCTCTGCCAGCGCCGTGACGTCACTTACGGTCCGGAGGTGAGGTGGGAGGACGCAGAGAGGAGCGCAGGGAGGCGGGAGCTGTGAGGTGAGAGCTGAGCTGTGTCGTGTCGGCGGGCTGTCTGTTATCTCAAGCGGAGCCGAGCTGAGGAGCTGCTGGCTGGCTGGCTCAGGCTGGATTCAATCTGGAAGGTAGAAGAGCGCAGTGCCAGTGTTCTGACTCAGATATTTAGCAGTGGTGGTCACTGGTCATTAACCTCCCCTCAGCCTCCTCCCCCAAATCTTTCTTTCTTTCTTTCTTTCTTTCTTTCTTTCTTTCTTTCTTTCTTTCTTTCTTTCTTTCTTTCTTTCTTTCTTTCTTTCTTTCTTTCTTTCTCTTAGGAACCTTAAGTGCAGCAGAAATTTTTTGTAACCTTGGCCAGATCTGTGCCTTGCCACAATTCTGTCTCTGAGCTCTTCAGGCAGTTCCTTTGACCTCATGATTCTCATTTGCTCTGACATGCACTGTGAGCTGTAAGGTCTTATATAGACAGGTGTGTGGCTTTCCTAATCAAGTCCAATCAGTATAATCAAACACAGCTGGACTCAAATGAAGGTGTAGAACCATCTCAAGGATGATCAGAAGAAATGGACAGCACCTGAGTTATATATATGAGTGTCACAGCAAAGGGTCTGAATACTTAGGACTATGTGATATTTCAGTTTTTCTTTTTTAATAAATCTGCAAAAATGTCAACAATTCTGTGTTTTTCTGTCAATATGGGGTGCTGTGTGTACAATATGGGGGGCTGTGTGTACAATATGGGGGGCTGTGTGTACAATATGGGGGGCTGTGTGTACAATATGAGGTGCTGTGTGTACAATATGGGGTGCTGTGTGTACAATATGGGGTGCTGTGTGTACAATATGGGGGGCTGTGTGTACAATATGAGGTGCTGTGTGTACAATATGGGGTGCTGTGTGTACAATATGGGGGGCTGTGTGTACAATATGGGGTGCTGTGTGTACAATATGGGGGGCTGTGTGTACAATATGGGGAGCTGTGTGTACAATATGAGGTGCTGTGTGTACAATATGGGGTGCTGTGTGTACAATATGGGGGGCTGTGTGTACAATATGGGGTGCTGTGTGTACAATATGGGGTGCTGTGTGTACAATATGGGGTGCTGTGTGTACAATATGAGGTGCTGTGTGTACAATATGGGGTGCTGTGTGTACAATATGGGGGGCTGTGTGTACAATATGGGGTGCTGTGTGTACATTAATGAGGAAAAAAATGAACTTCAATGATTTTAGCAAATGGCTGCAATATAACAGAGTGAAAAATTTTAAGGGGTCTGATTACTTTCTGTCACCACTGTACTTGACATTTTTGCAACTGTCTTCAGCAAGTTTACGGAAATTTTCATTTACTGCCTTGATTTCTATTTTGCACTTTTTTAAATGAATATTTTGTACTAAAGGGTTCTTTTTGGCTGAAGGCCCTGTATGTTGTTTAAAATATGTCTGTCTGTTGTTGTTTTTGTGCACTTTTCATATTTATATGAATATTTTGTATTCGGCACTGACTACCTTTAGGAAAGATTACAGTTGAATGTTATATGTTTTAGTGAGAAATAGTGTAATCCCTTTGATTTTGCACTTTTATATATTAGTATTTTGTATTAAGGGTTCTTTTTTGCTGAAGGCCATGTATGTTGGTTGAGAAGTTTGTGAAATTTTTTGATTTTTGCACTTTTCCTATTTATGTCAATATTTGGTATAAAATTCATATTAAAATGTGTGAGTGAACTCTGTTTCTATCGCATTAAACATAATTGAACTTGTATTGTTTTAAGTATATTCTTGTTTTGAAACGACATTGATTCTTTATTAAAACCGGGGGGGGGCGCAGTTTGCCATCTTCGCCCTGGGCACCAAATGGCCTTGTCCCAGCACTGATAGCCGCCTTTAGCTGCAAGGGGATTTTTTACACTCTATAGGAAAATTAAACTTTGGAAGAATATGACTGACTAGAAATTAGAAATATTTTTTTTCCTTACGTTGAAGATTTTGTATCTTCTTCCATAGAAGAAAAACGCAGATCGCCAGAATGAGCACCACAGTCAGGCACGGGAGGACAATCTTCAGCATTCGAATTCTGAAACAAAAATGCCAAAATTTAAAAAGTGAATACATAAATAAATACCTAAATCACCCAATACATGCATATCAATAGCCTAATAAAACAGAATAAAAAAAAACAGCTTTTGCTGCAATTACTCACCTTCAATCTGGAGTGGTCCTCCCAAGTAACTCTATTCTGCCACTAGATGTCACCAGTCTTCCACATTGAAGATGGCAGCATTCAAACCCCTTCTCCCGCTTCCTTGGATCACTCTTCACTCTTTTTTTAAATCTGTACTGTGCGTGTTATTATTTATTATTCACAGATTTGTTTGGACACTTACTAGGTGATATCTGAAGTGTTTACTACACTGTATTTGAGATATACTGTTGCCTTATTTATGATTAAGTATGCATATATGTGCAAACAAAACCCTCTGTTTTTCATGCAAATTGTTAGACAGCGTGAATTTGTTTTTTGTTTTTTCACAGGCAAGCTGGTAAGTGCTCTTGGAAATCCTTTTTTTGTTTGTGATGTGCGTTGACCTTCCATGTTAAACTTACTGCAAAGGCTAGTTATAGGTTGGGGTGAATGACAATTTTTGTACAGGAATTCAGGTGTTCATCAGGAACATCACCCGGACAGGAAATCAGATGTCCATCGGGACCATCACCCAGACAGGAAATCAGGTGTCCATCTGGACCACCACCCAGACAAGAAAGGGGGGGTCCTCAGGAATATCACCCAGACAGGAAATCAGGTGTCCATCAGCCGCATCATCCAGACAGGAAATAAGGTGTCCATCGGGACCATCACCCAGACAGGAAATCAGATGTCCATCTGGACCACCACCCAGACAAGAGATCAGGTGTTCATCAGGAATATCACCCAGACAGGAAATCAGATGTCCATCTGGACCACCACCCAGACAAGAAAGGGGGGGTCCTCAGGAATATCACCCAGACAGGAAATCAGGTGCCCATCAGCAGCATCACCCAGACAGGAAATCAGGTGTCCATCAGCCGCATCATCCAGACAGGAAATCAGGTGTCCATCAGGACCATCACCCAGACAGGAAATCAGATCTCCATCTGGACCACCACCCAGACAAGAGATCAGGTGTTCATCAGGAATATCACCCAGGCAGGAAATCAGATGTTCATCGGGACCATCACCCAGACAGGAAATCAGATGTCCATTTGGACCACCACCCAGAACAGAGATCAGGTGTTCATCAGGAATATCACCCAGACAGGAAATCAGGTGTTCATCAACCGCATCATCCAGACAGGAAATCAGGTGTCCATCAGCAGCATCATCCAGATAGGAAATAAGGTGTCCATCAGCAGCAACATCCAGATAGGAAATCAGGTGTCCATCAGCCGCATCATCCAGACAGGAAATCAGGTGTCCATCAGCCGCATCATCCAGACAGGAAATCAGGTGTCCATCAGCAGCATCATTCAGATAGGAAAAAAGGTGTCCATCAGCAGCAACATCCAGATAGGAAATCAGGTGTCCATCAGCCGCATCATCCAGATAGGAAATCAGGTGTCCATCAGCCGCATCGCCCAAACAGGAAATCAGGTTTCCATCAACAGCATCATCCAGACAGGAAATTGTGTGACCATCAGAAACATCACTCAGACAGGAAATCAGATGACCATCAGGACCCAGACAAGAGATCAGGTGTTCATCAGGAATATCACCCAGACAGGAAATCAGATGTCCATCAGCAACATTGCCCAGATAGGAAATCAGGTGTCCAATAGCAGCATCATCCAGACAGGAAATTAGGTGACCATCAGAAACATCATCTAGACCCCAAACCAGATGTCCATCAGCTGCATCGCCCAAACAGGAAATCAGGTGTCCATAAGTATCACCTTGACAGCAAATAGGATTTTCACTAGGAACATCACCCAGACAGGAAATCAGGTGTCCATCAGCAGTATTACCCAGACAGGAAATCATGTGTCCATCAAGAACATCACATAGACAGGAAATCAGGTGTCCATCAGCAGCATTATCCAGACAGAAAATTAGGTGACCATCAGCAACATTGCACAGATGGGAAATTAGATGTTTAACGGGAACATCACCCAGACAGGAAATCATGCAGGAACATCACCCAGACAGAAAATTAGGTGTCCACCAAGAACTTCAGCTAGACAGGAAATCAGATGTCCATCAGGAGCATCACCCAGACAGGAAATGGGCTATCCATTAGGAGCATGATCGAGAGAAGAAATTAGGTGTTCATCAGGAACCTTACCCAGACAGGAAATCAGGCATCTGTCAGGAACATCACTGAGATATCAAATCAGGTGTTCATCAGGAACATCACCCAGACAGGAAATCAGGCATCTGTCAGGAACATCACTGAGATAGCAAATCAGGTGTTCACCAGGAACATCACCCAGACAGGAAATCAGGTGTTCACCAGGAATATGTCTCACCTCCCTCTGCATTCTTCAAGTATGTGCGTTCCTCCGGCAAGTGCTAGGAGCCAGAGAAAGTTTGCTATCAACTCCTTGCTGGTTGTGGTGTGGAGCAGCCATGCACCAAGGTGGGCTGTTCTGTCCAACATTACAGCCAGTGTTACAGGGCACTAAAATATGTAGACACAGTTAGTATTTCTTCTTTAAGCTCCTCCCTAACCAAATAACAAAATATTTAAAAACAACCCATATTAAAGCAATGGAATATAATTACAGTATACGTGGTAACAATTAGCACAATTAGTATATCTATACAATTAACTATTAATGAGTGGAATGTCACTGAAATATGTAAAATATATCCAAAAATATCACCAGCGAGGCAAGAAAGCTTCCCACAGGTGTCCAGCATAGGTGGTTGCTGTATATTATTGCTACCAAGAGACCCGATGCTGGAAATGATAGCCTCTGGTGTTATTTTCTGCTATTGCTATGTATTGCATTCCCATTACTAATGTTCTTATCTATGCTGTCATCTAGTTGTGTTTTTGTGCCATATCAACGTGTTTATGTAGCTTTTAGTATGTTCCTTCTTTTCCACCTCCTGATTGGTGCTAGGTAGTAAAATTGTAATTAGTTTCTGTCTGTTTTTTTCCATACTTGGTCAGTCTCTAGTCTTCATAGCAGATGTTTTTTATTTTTAGCACCGCCTTACCGTCATTTTAGTGGCGCTATTTGGCCGCTAGTGGGGTGGTTTTAACCCCGAAAAGGGGTTAAATCCGCCCGCAAAACTCCGCTGCCCCATTGTTTTCAATGGGCAGGAGCGGTGGAGGAGCGGTGTATTCACAGTTTCACATAAACAGCTGTTAAATTTTTTTCCTGCTTCAATGGAAAGTATTTTGATGCATTGTTGCACAGTCTGGTATTCTGGTTGGACAATGGCAGATAGGGGAGACCTGCATTGGATAGTCAAAATAGCTCAGTGGATTACACTGGTTTACAAGGAGAAATCTTCGGACGAGGGGGATGTGCGATTATGCTCCATCATTTTTCTGCAAAATGTGATATAGCAATGAGAACTGTGCCACACCAATCATTATACCAGGGCTTGACAAATTTGCTTGGAATCTAGGAGCCAGCTAAAAAAGTTAGGAGCCAGGTTTTTTTTTTTTTTTTAAACGACCGACAAAGCTTTATTTTCAATATAAAAATTAACCAATCTTAAATTTACACAGAGACGACTAGAACTAATGTGACTGCTTTTATTTCCTGCCATGCAGGGACATAAGACCGCCATATTCCCACTAAGGATCCAATCAGGTCCGCCTGAAAAACTGACAGGCGAACCTGATCAGACAGCCCGAGTGAAAGGGGCCAAGCAGGGAGGTGACAAATAATAAATTCATTTTAATTAACCACTTCCTTCCCGCAGGACGAATATATACGTCCTGTCTTTGAAGAGAAATACCGTAGTTATGGTAGCAGCTAGCTCCATAACCCCAGTATCTTCTTCAAGAGCCGGCGGTTCTCTTTCAGATAAAAGTGGTCTCTGCAGCAGATTAGCAGCGAGATCACTTTTATCGGCGGCAGGAGAGGGCCCCCCCTATCGCCACGATCGTTAGAGCGAGAGCAATAATCCTAGTCCTGGACCTCCTCTGTAACTCAAAACATGTAACCTGTAGAATTTTTTAAACGACGCCTATGGAGATTTTAAAGGGTAAAAGTTTGTCGCCATTCCACGAGCGGATGAAATTTTGAAGCGTGACATGTTGGGAATCAATTTACTCGGCGTAACATTATCTTTCACAATATAAAAAAAATTGGGCTAACTTTACTGTTTTCTTATTTTTTAATTAAAAAAAGTATTTTTTCCCAAAAAAGTGCGCTTGTAAGTCCGCTGCGCAAATACGGTGTGACAGAAAGTATTGCAATTACCGCCGTTTTATTCTCTAGGGTGTTAGAATAAAAAATATATATAATGTTTGGGGGTTCTAAGTAAAGGGAAGGAGATGAGCGGGCAGTGAAAACAGGTAGGGAAAGCTCCATTAGCATTGGTGGATGTCTTGTCATACCAACGGCCACCACCAGAGGGCGCCCGATTGCAGAAGGAACCATAGGACTGCAGTAGGCCGCAAAGCCGGGGCCTCAATTACCGGCGCGGCCCAGCGCGATCGCGGCGGGAGGGGGGGTGAGTGTCGAACGGACACAGGATGCCCCAGGCGCCAGGTCGCTAATTCTAGTCGCAAATGCGACCTGGCGCCCGGGTTTTGTCGAGCCCTGCATTATACATTTATCTTTTTTATTGATACCAATAAAATCTTTCCATTTAACTTTCTATTCATTTTTTTCATGCTCCCGCCACACCATCGGGACTGCAAAAGGCATGCACTTTTTCTTCTTTTTTCTTCTTCATTCTTCCAATGATCCAGATAAGTTGCTCGTGTAATGCAACAATAATGAGGGGCACAACTCTTGCCCTGATCCCCTATTTTGCATTCAAAATATAGGTGGTATGTCTTTTTTACCACTGCCCTCATACTGCACTTTTGAGATGCAAATGTAACCTCGCCACAAATGTAGCAGAAGTTATCGCCGTTGTTTACACAGTTTTGAGGCATCTTGGCTTCTGAGAGGAAATATCACACAACTGTTCCTTGGAAATGTTAGGCAATGACACTTTCACAAGCCACCAGATCTGACTGTATGATGCGTAGATCTGACCAAGACAAATGTACCGTCTAATAAAAAAAACAAAGAAAAAAACTGCACTATGTATTGTTGTGCATATTGCACAGTCTAATAAAAGAAGAACAAATTACAGTCAGGTAATAATCTTTAGTCGCAAAGTGAAGATAAATTTATACACTCCCACGAGGTTCCATTTTCATTGTTCTACTGTACTTTGTCGAGAAGTTATGAAGCATCATCAGACACCTCCCTCACTTGTACGCAAATATACTCGCCTGTGTACGGGGACGGACTGGGAATAAAAACCAGCCTTGAAAATAATTTCAGACCAGTCCCATAGCATTCATAAAGCAGCCCAACAGCTTAACGTCATTGTTTTCTTGTTCATAAAAGGGATAACCATGCATTTTAAAGCACATTTGAAGAGTGCATTATACTCATTTGTGCCCATCAGCACAGCCTCATCAGTGCCCATTAATGCAACCTCATCAGTGCCCATCAATGCAGCCTCACCAGTGCCCATTAATACAGCCTCACCAGTGCCCATCAATGCAGCCTCACCAGTGCCCATTAATACAGCCTCACCAGTGCCCATCAATGCAGCCTCACCAGTGCCCATCAATGCAGCCTCACCAGTGCCCATCAATGCAGCCTCACCAGTGTCCATCAATGCAGCCTCACCAGTGTCCATCAATACAGCCTCACCAGTGTCCATCAATGCAGCCTCACCAGTGTCCATCAATACAGCCTCACCAGTGTCCATCAATGCAGCCTCACCAGTGTCCATTAATACAGCCTCACCAGTGTCCATTAATACAGCCTCACCGGTGCCCATCCAATGCAGCCTCACCAGTGTCCACCAATGCAGCCTCACCAGTGCCCATCAGCTTAGCCTCATCAGTGCCCATCAATGCAGCCTCACCAGTGCACATCCAGTGCAGCCTCACCAGTGTCCATCAGTGTAGCCTCAGCAGTGCCCATCAGTGCAGCCTCAGCAGTGCCCATCAGCGCAGCCTTACCAGTGCCCATCAGCGCAGCCTTACCAGTGCCCATCAGTGCAGCCTCACCAGTGCCCATCAATGCAGCCTCACCAGTGTCCATCAGTGTAGCCTCAGCAGTGCCCATCAGCGCAGCCTCAGCAGTGCCCATCAGCGCAGCCTTACCAGTGCCCATCAGTGCAGTTTCAGCAGTCTCCATCAGCGCAGCCTTACCAGTTCCCATCAATGCAGCCTCACCAGTGCCCATCAATATAGTCTTACCAGTGCCCAGCAGTGCAGCCTCATCAGTGCCCATCAGCTCAGCCTCAACAGTGCCCATCCAATGCAGTCTCACCACTGCCCATTAATGCAGCCTGACCAGTGCCGATCAGCTCTGCCTTACCAGTGCCGATCAGCGCAGCCCTATCAGTGCCAAACAATGCAGCCTCACCAGTGCTCATCAGTGCAGCCTTACCAGTGCCTGGGGATTAGAGAGAGGAAAACCACCAGATTACAGAGAGCGGGGATCTCCAGCTTACCTGGCAGCCGCTGTCATATGAGGTTCTGCCTTCTGGACTGGCTTCTATGATAGACAGCACACTGGTCTAATGCAGGGATGTGTGACGGCATTGGACCAGTGTGCTATCTATCATAGGAGCCGATCCAAGAGGCGGGACTTCGTATGACAGCAGCCACCAGGTAAGCGGGAGATACCCGCTCTGTGTAATCTAGCGGCACTCGCCTTTGCCCTCTAAGGCAGCCCAATGGACCCAGCAGGATTTGTGGTATAGCCGGACCTGGTCGCCCCCCCCCCTCTGCCTCAGCTCGTAGTGCCAGGATCTGCAAAGTGGCCACAGGGCAGGCGGACTACCGGAAAATTTCTCGCTATCCTGGTGGGCCAGTCCGGCCCTGCCTGTGTATAATGCTTTATTGTGAAAATTCTTAAAAACATTAGCCAACCAGCACCTTTATCACCTGTTTTCTAATTTATCTAATCAAAGCTCAGTACAGGGGGATCCTTGTGACGGATCCTATCCCACACTCCACTGAGTGCTTCCGTCAATAACACCGCTTCCTCCAGTATGACCATCACAGAGATATATTATTATAGCTGCATTAAATACAAGTCTAGCCGAAAATAGCTTGTAGAATCTTGAATCCTTTATTGGGCAGAATACAGCCTTTTTATACACATTTAACACAAGGGATTAGATAACGAGGTAGGGCTGACTCATGGACACTCCCCCCCTCCCCTCTAGCAAAACTTAAAAGACAATATAATTAACATGTTAATTAACACAACACTTAATGCAGCCCTGGTGACCAGACAGTTCGTCTCCGCATGTCAATGTGATCAGCTCTTTCAAGAATCATGTATTGTTCAGAATAAACAACCAAGAATAGTCTTTGGGCAAGTCTCACAAAAATGTAACAAAAAAAAGATTAATATAGCAATACCAAATAACAGGGTGAATGTGGATAGAAAAAGGTCCTTGCAGCCAGTGTCCGTGACAATCCTATGGGTAGAGGAGAGGCTCAGTACAGTGGGACACTATGGGTAGAGGAGATGCTCAGTACAGGGCGATCCTATGGGTAGAGGAGGGCTCAGTACAGGGGGACACTATGAATAGAGGAGAGACTCAGTAAAGGGGTACACTATGGGTAGAGGAGAGGCTCAATACAGGGGGATACTATGAGTAGAGGAGAGGCTCAGTGCAGGGGGATCCTATGGATAGTGGACAGCCTAAGTACAGCATGATCCTATTGATAGAGGAGAGGCTCAGTACAGGGGGGTCCTATGAGTAGAAGAGGGGCTCAGTACAGGGGGATCCTATGAGTAGAGGAGAGGCTCAGTACAGGGGGAGAGTATGAGTATAGGAGAGGCTCAGTACAGGGGGACACTATGGGTAGAGGAGAGGCTCAGTACAGGGGGACACTATGGGTAGAGAATAGGCTCAGTACAGTGGAACACTATGGGTAGAGGAGAGGCTCAGTACAGGGGGACACTATGGGTAGAGGAGAGGCTCAGTACAGGGGGACACTATGAGTAGAGGAGAGGCTCAGTACAGGGGGACACTATGAGTAGAGGAGAGGCTCAGTACAGTGGGACACTATGGGTAGAGGAGAGGCTCAGTACAGGGGGACACTATGAGTAGAGGAGAGGCTCAGTACAGTGGGACACTATGGGTAGAGGAGAGGTTCAGTAAAGGATTGTAACGACACCCAGAGTATGAAAGGGGTTAAAGTCGTTTAGGACATTCCATACCCAAACACAAAGGCAGCTACAGAACAATCAGCCGAACCAGGAACCCAAAAAAATTCTCCCCCAAATACGAGACAAGATGCTCTGTCTTGAGGTTCAAGCAGGAATCAGCTCATTTATTTTCACACATGGACACAACAGATAAAATAACTCAGAGACTCTTTCTCCCCACCCTTGGAAAAGAGGGCGGATTAAACTGTCCAATGACAATAGACACACAGGTCAGGTGTGTATAACTTCTCATCAGTACACAGTCTTATCAGCAGGGGGCTGCCGGAGGAATCCCCCCTCCCTTCATAGAGATACACATCCTGTGATCCAAGGCAGACAGACACAATAGAACATTGGAATACAGCCCCACCCCAAACTAGCACAGCAAATAGTACACAACAGCATGAGACAACACACAATATATACACATAACATTGTAAAACAGTCACTATCTATAATATGGCACATACGGGGTTCCCAGAGTTTTGTGTTTTGGGGGGACATGGACTTGAATCCAAAGTAACATTACTTCCAGGGTCCCCAGGCATACAGCTCAAAGCGAGCACCATTCCCCCAAATGCCAGGGCCCATAATCCGTCGGCAAGAGGCTGGCATTCATTCCCCTCCAAAAGCCTCTGTCCCAGCAAGGTCTTTCACATTTCTCCCCTTTCGGCAGGAGACTAACACAGGAGGAGACCCCAGACGGGTTTACTCCGAAGTTAGTCCATAGTTCCAGTCCCCCAATGCCGGTATCCACACAGTACCCCAAACAAATTGTTCCAGAGTATTATTCACCCGGCCAACCTCTGCCTCTCTCAGAGAACACTCCTGCCGCTGGGGAGAGGCCTGGACTGGCTCTTCTCCCTGGAGTCTTTTCAGCCACTGGAGAGAAGACAGAGTGACTGGGCTCACTCCGTCATGCTTTTGGGGATCTGGGCCAACCTCCCAGCATCCCTGGGGCATACAAGTGGTGACTGAAGACCCATCCACTTTTGGTAGGTGAAAATCCCCCAGTGCTTTCAAAGCATGGCTGACATCCTCCTGTCCCAGTGCCGCACCAATTTTTGGGGTTGTGTCAGTGAAGACCAAAGTCCCCTCCACTACCACAGGAACTCCCTCTTCTGTTAGGTGAGGGCAGAGGCTAGCAGCATGCTGCTCTGCTGCCAGCCCTTTTGCTGGGTTGCTGTGAGTGGAGACCACAGTTCCATCCACCGATATCAGCTCAAGCTGCAGTTGTGAGGTGCAGATTGCATTCTCTCTTTGGGTCCTGATCTGCTGCTCGGGAGTGACCACCACCTCCTCACCCTGGGCCTCCAGAACCACCACAGGTGTGGGGCAGAGGTCTTGGACCCTCTGTCCGGTGGCCATCACTTCAGCTGGGGAAGTCTCTGGTAACTCCACAGATGCTGCTGTTGGCGCTGGGCAGATCCCAGTGAAGTTTGGTCCTAATACCAGCTCTTCTGGTGGAGGCTCACCAGGTTGTTCTTCAGCAGAACAGCCTATCAAATCCCCAATCTCTAAAACTGGTGTCTGGGGATAGAGATTCACCATCTCCTGTCCGTAGAACGAAGAAGATGCTATCAGTGCTGGGCAGAGGTTAGCAGAACTCTGCCCTGTTGTCAGCACTTCAGATGTGGGGATGGCAATCGCCAGATTTTCCACTGCCAATTCTTCAGCCAGAATTTTGGAGTTGTCAACTGGTATTTCCTGATAGTCCCAGGCAAAGGGAGCCCCACCCTGCTGCTGACCAGAGTCTAGAAGCTGTCTGTAGGCGATCTCCAGCTCCCATTCCTGAACGGCCAGAAACTCCAAATCTTCCTGTGCCCAGTGCCCTTCCGAGACATTCAGTCTTCACTCTCTGTGCTCCATTATTTCCTCCAAACGCCACTCCCGATCACTCCCAAAGTCAGGGTCCCTGGACAGCCTCCAATTCAACAATCTCAGGCCATCATAGTCTAAGTCTTCCGCGGGGCTGTCATCCGCTGACCACGGGCACTCTTGGGCTACATACCACTGGAGGGCTCTGTAGCTCTCATCCAACCGCATCTCTGCCTGGATCAGCCTGCTTAACTCATCTGTCGACTCCTGCTTCGGTTGTTCCCCCAATAACAACATTCGTACTTCATACTGCGACCAGTACCTTACATGGATGTAGGGGAGAACTTTTCCCTGGTGTTGCTGCTCATAGGTTGCGCTTCCTTTCAGAGTTTGCATCGGATAGATTCAGACCATCCCAGCAGGACCTGCTCTGATACTGGTCCTCTATGCTGTATCTGCATCTCTCGCAACCTCCTTCTGAATTCCTCTTCCATGGCGTCTGGTCTCTGAACCTCTTCTCGCCTTTCAGTTAGTGCTGATGTGACTTCTGCTTCTGCAACACCTCTTTGCTGTAGCCAATTTGCATCCACAGCCGCTATAACTAGGTCTATGATCTTCGCTGTAGGGTTAGGACCATAATGTGCCAGTCTTATTTTACCAGCCTGATCAAACGATGCATCTTCGGGTGTCCTGTCTGTTATGCTGGGCCTTTCGGTTATGTTGGATCTTTCAGCTCTATCCATTTCGACTAGTTCTGCGATAATGTCCCTCTTCTTACGGTTGTTGGCCGGTCGGTCCCGGTTCTCCAGTAAGTCCTTGCGGGAAGATAGCTTTAGCCATTCATAGTGTGCTTCCATTGTCCTGTGTCCTCTTTTAGCTGTCCTTCTGGGCTGTGGGAATGATCCTGCTGCTTGCCACCAGTTGTAACGACACCCCAAGTATGAATGGGGTTAAAGTCGTTTAGGACATTCCATACCCAAACACAAAGGCAGCTACCGAACACTTCAATTAGCCAAACCAGGAACCCATACAAATAATTCTCCCCCAAATACGAGACAAGATGCTCTGTCTTGAGGATCAAACAGGAATCAACTCATTTATTTTCACACATGGACACAACAGATAAAATAATTCAGAAACTCTTTCTCCCCACCCTTGGAAAAGAGGACGGGTTAAACTGTCCAGTGACAATAGACACACAGGTCAGGTGTGTATAACTTCTCATCAATAAACAGTCTTATCAGCAGGGAGAGCTGCTGGAGGAATCCCCCCTCCCTCCATAGAGATACAAATCCTGTGATCCAAGGCAGACAGACACAATAGAACATTGGAATACAGCCCCACCCCAAACTAGCACAGCAAATAGTACAAAACAGCATGAGACAACACACAATATATACACACAACAATGTGAAGCAGTCACTATCTATAATATACAAACAAGATATTTGGGGGGCACACTCTAAAAAATGCATCAAAGATGGTGCAGCCATAAGACCATACAATAGAAGAAAATATTACAGCGCACACATGCAAAAAAGACATTTACCTCAAGCAAGGCTAGTTTAAAACACCTAAACATTTCCAAAAAAACATTATCAAAAAATATGGGGATTTGGTCACACCATATTGCTATATGGTGCTAAGCCCACTTACTGCGACAAAGTACCCCATGATTAGTGGGTCCTACACTATCCATGAAGTGGGTGCATCTCTGAACCATGAGAGCATTACACTCTTCTAAATGGGAGAATCATAAGGTCTCCATTTTTTGGAAATGTTTAGGTGTTTTAAACTAGCCTTGCTTGAGGTAAATGTCTTTTTTGCATGTGTGCGCTGTAATATTTTCTTCTATTGTATGGTCTTATGGCTGCACCATCTTTGATGCATTTTTTAGAGTGTGCCCCCCAAATATCTTGTTTATATAGTATGGATTCTGACCAAATCCCTTTGGGTGCGGAGCACCTCACTACATAACATAAGTACCTTTAATTAGTGTCCACTTGTGTCATGGGTGGAGACCTTATGATTCTCCCATTTAGAAGAGTGTAATGCACTCATGGTTCAGAGATGCAGGTTCTCCCACTCCATGGATAGTGTAGGACTCACTGATTATGGGGTACTTTGTCGCAGTAAGTGGGCTTAGCACCATATAGCAATATGGTGTGACCAAATCCCCATATTTTTTGATAATGTTTTTTGGAAATGTTTAGGTGTTTTAAACTAGCCTTGCTTGAGGTAAATGTCTTTTGTGCATGTGTGCGCTGTAATATTTTCTACTATCTATAATATGGCACATACAGGGTTCCCAGTGTTTTGTGTTTAGGGGGGACATGGACTTGAATCCAAAGTAACATTACTTCCAGGGTCCCCAGGCATAAAGCTCACAAAGAGCACCATTCCTCTAAATGCCAGGGCCCATAATCGGTCGGCAAGAGGCTGACATTCAGTCCCCTCCAAAAGCCTCTGTCCCAGCTAGTTCTGTCACATTTCTCCCCTTTTGGCAGTAGACTAACACAGGAGGAGACCCCAGACGCGTTGACTCCGAAGTTAGTTCATAGTTCCAGTCCCCCAATGCCAGTGTCCACACAGTACCCCAAACAAATTGTTCCAGAGTATTACTCACCCGGGCCAACCTCTGCCTCTCTCAGAGAACACGCCCGCCGCTGGGGAGAGGCCTGGACTGGCCCTTCTCCTTGGAGTCTTTTCAGCCACTGGAGAGAAGACAGGGTGACTGGGCTCACTCCGTCATGCTTTTGGGGATCTGGGCCAACCTCCCAGCATCCCTGGGGCATACAGGTGGAGACTGAAGACCCATCCACTTTTGGTAGGTGAAAATCCCCCAGTGCTTGCAAAGCACGGCTGACATCCTCCTGTCCCAGTGCCGCACCAATTTTTGGGGTTGTGTCAGTGAAGACCAAAGTCTCCTCCACTACCACAGGAACTCCCTTATCTGTTAGGTGAGGGGAGAGGCTAGCAGCATGCTGCTCTGTTGCCAGCCCTTCTGCTGGGTTGCTGTGAGTGGAGACCGCAGTCCCATCCACGGATATCAGCTCAAGCTGCAGTTGTAAGGTGCAGATTGCATTCTCTCCTTGGGTCCTGATCTGCTGCTCGGGAGTGACCACCACCTCCTCACCCTGGGCCTCCAGAATCACCACAGGTGTGGGGCAAAGATCTTGGACCCTCTGTCCAGTGGCCATCACTTCAGCTGGGGAAGTCTCTGGTAACTCCACAGATGCTGCTGTTGGTGCTGGACAGAGCCCAGTGAAGTTTGGTCCTAATATCAGCTCTTCTGCTGGAGGCTCACCAGGTTGTTCTTCTTCAGTAGAACAGCCTATCAAATCCCCAATCTCTATAACTGTTGCCCTGTTGTTAGCACTTTAGCTTTGGGGATGGCAATCGCCAGATTTTCCACTGCCAATTCTTCAGCCAGGATTTTGGAGTTGTCAACTGGTAATTCTGTGACAGACCTGTACCGGCTAGGTCTGTCACAAGGGGGATCCTATGAGTAGAGGAGAGGCTCAGTACAGGGGGATCCTATGAGTAGAGGAGAGGCTAAGTACAGCAGGATCCTATGGATAGAGGAGAGGCTCAGTACAGCAGGATACTATGGGTAGGGGAGAGGCTCAGAACAGAGGAATCCTATAAATAGAGGAGAGGCTTAGTACAGCAGGATACTATGGATAGGGGAGAGGCTCAGAACAGAGGAATCATATGAGTAGAGGAGAAGCTTAGTACAGGGGGACACTATGGGTAGAGGAGAGGCTCAGTACAGGGGGACACTATGAGTAGAGGAGAGGCTCAGTACAGGGGGAAACTATGGGTAGAGGAGAGGCTCAGTACACAGGGACACTATGGGTAGAGGAGAGGCTTAGTACAGGTGGGGTCCTATGAGTAGAGGAGAGGCTCAGTACAGGGGGACACTATGGGTAGAGGAGAGGCTAAGTACAGGGGGACATTATGAGTAGAGAGGCTCAGTACAGGGGGACACTATGGGTAGAGGAGAGGCTCAGTACAGGGGGACACTATGAGTAGAGGAGAGGCTCAGTACAGGGGGAAACTATGGGTAGAGGAGAGGCTTAGTACAGGTGGGGTCCTATGAGTAGAGGAGAAGCTCAGTACAGGGGGACACTATGGGTAGAGGAGAGGCTCAGTCCAGGGGGGACACTATGGGTAGAGGAGAGGCTCAGTCTGGGGGGACACTATGAGTCAAGGGGAGGCTCAGTACAGGGGGGTCCTATGGGTAGAGGAGAGGCTCAGTACAGGGGGACACTATGGGTAGAGGAGAGACTCAGTGCAGGTGGCTCCTATGAGTAGAGGAGAGGCTCAGTACAGGATCCTACGAGTAGAGGAGAGACTCAGTCCAGGGGGGGACACTATGAGTAGAGGAGAGGCTCAGTACAGGGGGGTCCTTTGAGTAGAGGGGAGGCTCAGTACAGGGGGACACTATGGGCAGAGGAGAGGCTCAGTACAAGGGGTCCTATGGGTATAGGAGAGGCTCAGTACAGGGGGATCCTATAGGTAGAGGAGAGGCTCATTACAGAGGGACACTATGAGTAGAGGGGGGGGGTCAGTACAGGGGGGTCCTATGAGTATAGAGGCTCAGTACAGGGTGATCCTATGGGTAGAGAGGCTCAGTACAGGGGGATCCTATGAGTAGAGGAGAGGCTCAGTAAAGGGGGGACACTATGAGTAGAGGGGAGGTTCAGTACAAGGGGACACTATGAGTAGAGAGGCTCAGTACAGGGGGATCCTATGTGTAGAGAGGCTCAGTACAGGGGGATCCTATGGGTAAAGGAGAGGCTCAGTATAGGGGGGACACTATGAGTAGAGGGGAGGTTCAGTACAGGGGGACACTATGGGTAGAGGAGAGGCTCAGTACAGGGGGTCCAATGGGTAGAGGAGAGGCTCAGTATAGGGGGGACACTATGAGTAGAGGGGAGGTTTAGTACAGGGGGACACTATGAGTAGAGAGGTTTAGTACAGGGGGATCCTATGGGTAGAGGAGAGGCTCAGTATAGGGGGGACACTATGAGTAGAGGAGAGGCTCAGTACTGGTGGCTCTTATGAGTAGAGAGGCTCAGTACAGGGGGGGACACTATGGGTAGAGGAGAGGCTCAATACAGGGGGACACTATGCATAGAGGACAGGCTCAGCATAGAGAAGATACAGGAGGTAGAGGAGAGGCTCAGTATAGAGGAGATAATGGGGGTAGAGGAGAGACCCAGTATAAAGGAGATACTGGAGGTAGAGGAGAGGCACAGTATAGAGGAGATACTGGGGGTAGAGGAGAGGCACAGTATAGAGGAGATAATGGGGGTAGAGGAGAAGCTCAGTATAGAGGAGATACTGGATATAGAGGAGATGCTCAGTATAGAGGAGATACTGGAGGTAGAGGAGAGGCTCAGTATAGAGGAGATACTGGAGGTAAAGGAGAACACCAGTATAGAGGGGATACTGGAGGTAGAGGAAAGGCTTAGTATAGAGGAGATACTAGAGGTAGAGGAGAGGCTCAGTATAGAGGAGATAAGGGAGGTAGAGGAGAGGCCCTGTATAGAGGGGATACTGGATGTAGAGGAGAGGCTCAGTATAGAGGAGATAATGGAGGTAGAGGAGAGGCTCAGTATAGAGGAGATACTGCAGGTAGAAGAGAGGATCAGTATAGAGGAGATACTGGAGGTAGAGGAGAAGCTCAGTATAGAGGAGATACTGGAGGTAGAGGAGAGGCTCAGTATAGAGGAGATACTGCAGGTAGAAGAGAGGATCAGTATAGAGGAGATACTGGAGGTAGAGGAGAGGCTCAGTATAGAGAAGATACTGGAGGTAGAGGAGAGTCTCAGTATAAAGGAGATACTGGAAGTAGAGGAGAGGCTCAGTATAGAGAAAATACTGGAGGTAGAGGAGAGGCTCAGTATAGAGAAGATACTGGAGGTAGAGGAGAGGTTCCGTATAAAGGAGATACTGGAAGGAGAGGAGAGGCTCAGTATAGAGAAGATACTGGCGGTAGAGGAGAATCTCAGTATAGAGGAGATACTGGAAGTAGAGGAGAAGCTCAGTATAGAGGCTATACTGGATATAGAGGAGATGCTCAGTATAGAGGAGATACTGGAGGTAGAGGAGAGGCTCAGTATAGAGGAGATACTGGAGGTAAAGGAGAACACCAGTATAGAGGGGATACTGGAGGTAGAGGAAAGGCTTAGTATAGAGGAGATACTAGAGGTAGAGGAGAGGCTCAGTATAGAGGAGATAAGGGAGGTAGAGGAGAGGCCCTGTATAGAGGGGATACTGGATGTAGAGGAGAGGCTCAGTATAGAGGAGATAATGGAGGTAGAGGAGAGGCTCAGTATAGAGGAGATACTGCAGGTAGAAGAGAGGATCAGTATAGAGGAGATACTGGAGGTAGAGGAGAAGCTCAGTATAGAGGAGATACTGGAGGTAGAGGAGAGGCTCAGTATAGAGGAGATACTGCAGGTAGAAGAGAGGATCAGTATAGAGGAGATACTGGAGGTAGAGGAGAGGCTCAGTATAGAGAAGATACTGGAGGTAGAGGAGAGTCTCAGTATAAAGGAGATACTGGAAGTAGAGGAGAGGCTCAGTATAGAGAAAATACTGGAGGTAGAGGAGAGGCTCAGTATAGAGAAGATACTGGAGGTAGAGGAGAGGTTCCGTATAAAGGAGATACTGGAAGGAGAGGAGAGGCTCAGTATAGAGAAGATACTGGCGGTAGAGGAGAATCTCAGTATAGAGGAGATACTGGAAGTAGAGGAGAAGCTCAGTATAGAGGCTATACTGGAGGTAGAGGAGAGGCTCGGTATAGAGGAGATACTGGAGGTAGAGGAGAGGCTCAGTACAGAGGAAATACTAGAGGTAGAGGAGAGGCTCAGTATAGAGGAGGTACTGGAGGTAGAGGAGAGGCCCAGTATAGAGGGTATACTGGAGGTAGAGGAAAGGCTTAGTACAGAGGAGATACTAGAGGTAGAGAAGAGGCTCAGTATAGAGAAGATACTGGAGGTAGAGGAGAGGCCCTGAATAGAGGGGATACTGGAGGTAGGGGAGATGCTCAGTATAGAGGAGATCCTGGAGGTAGAGGAGAGGCTCAGTATAGAGAAGATACTGGAGGTAGAGGAGATGCTCAGTATAGAGGAGATACTGGAGGTAGAGGAGAGGCTCAGTATAGAGGAGATACTGGATGTAGAGGAGGGGCTCAGTATAGAGGAGATACTGGAGGTAGAGGAGAGGCTCAGTATAGAGAAGATACTGGAGGTAGAGGAGAGTCTCAGTATAAAGGAGATACTGGAAATAGAGGAGAGGCTTAGTATAGAGAAGATACTGGAGGTAGAGGAGAATCTCAGTATAGAGGAGATACTGGAAGTAGAGGAGAAGCTCAGTATAGAGGCGATACTGGATGTAGAGGAGAGTCTCGGTATAGAGCAGATACTGGAGGCAGAGGAGAGACCCAGTATAGAGGGGATACTGAAGGTAGAGGAGAGGCTCAGTATAGAGGAGATAATGGGGGTAGAGGAGAGACTCAGTATAGAGGAGATACTGGAGGTAGAGGAGAGGCACAGTATAGAGGAGATACTGGGGGTAGAGGAGAGGCACAGTATAGAGGAGATACTGGGGGTAGAGGAGAAGCTCAGTATAGAGGAGATACTGGATATAGAGGAGATGCTCAGTATAGAGGAGATACTGGAGGTAGAGGAGAGGCTCAGTATAGAGGAGATACTGGAGGTAAAGGAGAAGACCAGTATAGAGGGGATACTGGAGGTAGAGGAAAGGCTTAGTATAGAGGAGATACTAGAGGTAGAGGAGAGGCTCAGTATAGAGGAGATAAGGGAGGTAGAGGAGAGGCCCTGTATAGAGGGGATACTGGATGTAGAGGAGAAGCTCAGTATAGAGGAGATACTGGAGGTAGAGGAGAGGCTCAGTATAGAGGAGATACTGCAGGTAGAAGATAGGATCAGTATAGAGGAGATACTGGAGGTAGAGGAGAGGCTCAGTATAGAGAAGATACTGGAGGTAGATTAGAGTCTCAGTATAAAGGAGATACTGGAAGTAGAGGAGAGGCTCAGTATAGAGAAGATACTGGAGGTAGAGGAGAGGCTCAGTATAGAGAAGATACTGGAGGTAGAAGAGAGGCTCCGTATAAAGGAGATACTGGAAGGAGAGGAGAGGCTCAGTATAGAGAAGATACTGGAGGTAGAGGAGAATCTCAGTATAGAGGAGATACTGGAAGTAGAGGAGAAGCTCAGTATAGAGGCGATACTGGAGGTAGAGGAGAGGCTCAGTATAGAGGAGATACTGGAGGTAGAGGAGAGGCTCAGTACAGAGGAAATACTAGAGGTAGACGAGAGGCTCAGTATAGAGGAGGTACTGGTGGTAGAGGAGAGGCCCAGTATAGAGGGTATACTGGAGGTAGAGGAAAGGCTTAGTACAGAGGAGATACTAGAGGTAGAGGAGAGGCTCAGTATAGAGAAGATACTGGAGGTAGAGGAGAGGCCCTGTATAGAGGGGATACTGGAGGTAGAGGAGAGGCTCAGTATAGAGGAGATCCTGAAGGTAGAGGAGAGGCTCAGTCTAGAGAAGATACTGGAGGTAGAGGAGATGCTCAGTATAGAGGAGATACTGGAGGTAGAGGAGAGGCTCAGTATAGAGGAGATACTGCAGGTAGAGGAGAGGCTCAGTATAGAGGAGATCCTGGAGGTAGAGGAGAGGCTCAGTATAGAGAAGATACTGGATGTAGAAGAGAGGCCCAGTATAGAGGAGATACTGGATGTAGAGGAGGGGCTCAGTATAGAGCAGATAATGGAGGTGGAGGAGAGGCTCAGTATAGAGGAGATACTGGAGGTAGAGGAGAGGCTCAGTATAGAGGAGATACTGGAGGTAGAGGAGAGGCTCAGTATAGAAAAGATACTGGAGGTAGAGGAGTGGCTCAGTATAGAGGAGATACTGGAGGTAGAGGAAAGGCTCAGTATAGAGGAGATACTGGAGGTAGAGGAGAGGCTCAGTATAGAGAAGATACTGGAGGTAGAGGAGAGGCTCAGTATAGAAAAGATACTGGAGGTAGAGGAGTGGCTCAGTATAGAGAAGATACTGGAGGTAGAGGAGAGTCTCAGTATAAAGGAGATACTGGAAATAGAGGAGAGGCTTAGTATAGAGAAGATACTGAATGTAGAGGAGAATCTCAGTATAGAGGAGATACTGGAAGTAGAGGAGAAGCTCAGTATAGAGGCGATACTGGATGTAGAGGAGAGTCTCGGTATAAAGCAGATACTGGAGGCAGAGGAGAGGCCCAGTATAGAGGGGATACTGGAGGTAGAGGAGAGGCTCAGTATAGAGGAGATACTGGAGGTAGAGGAGAGGCCTTGTATAGAGGGGATACTGGAGGTAGAGGAGAGGCTCAGTATAGAGGAGATCCTGGAGGTAGAGGAGAGGCTCAGTATAAAGAAGATACTGGAGGTAGAGGAGAGGCTTAGTATGGAGGAGATACTGGAGGTAGAGGAGAGGCTCAGTATAGAGCAGATACTGGAGGTGGAGGAGAGGCTCAGTATCGGGGAGATACTGGAGGTAGAGGAAAGACTCAGTATAGAGAAGATACTGGAGGTAGAGGAGAGGCTCAGTATAGAAAAGATACTGGAGGTAGAGGAGAGTCTCAGTATAAAGGAGATACTGAAAGTAGAGGAGAGGCTCAGTATAGAGAAGATACTGGAGGTAGAGGAGAATCTCAGTATAGAGGAGATACTGGAAGGAGAGGAGAAGCTCAGTATAGAGGGGATACTGGAGGTAGAGGAGAGGCTCAGTATAGAGGAGATACTGGAGGCAGAGGAGAGGCTCAGTATAGTGGAGATACTGGAGGTAGAGGAGAGGCTCAGCATAGAGGAGAACCCAGAGGTAGAGGAGAGGCTCAGTATAGAGGAGATCCTGGAGGTAGAGGAAAGGCTCAGCACAGAGGGGATATTGGAATTACAGCAGAGACTCAGTATAGAGAAGATACTGGAGGTAGAGGAGATGCTTAGTATAGAGGAGATACTGGGGGTAGAGGAGAGGCTCAGTACAGAGGAGATACTAGAGGTAGAGGAGAGGCTCAGTATAGAGGAGATACTGGGGGTAGAGGAGAGGCTCAGTATAGAGGAGATACTGGAGGTGGAGGAGAGGCTCAGTACAGAGGAGATACTGGAGGTAGAGGAGAGGCTCAGTATAGAGAAGATACTTGATAGAGAAGAGAGGCTCAGTATAGAGGAGATGCTGGAGGTAGAGGAGAGGCTCAGTATAGAGGAGATACTGGAGGTAGAGGAGAGGCTCAGTATAGAGGAGATACTGGAGGTAGAGGAGAGGCTCAGTATAGAGGAGATACTGGAGGTACAGGAGAGGCTCAGTATAGAGGAGATACTGGAGGTAGAGGAGAGGCTCAGTATAGAGGAGATACTGGAGGTAGAGGAGAGGCTCAGTATAGAGGAGATACTGGAGGTAGAGGAGAGGCTCAGTATAGAGGAGATACTGGGTGTAGAGGAGAGGCTCAGTATAGAGGAGATCCTGGAGGTAGAGGAGAGGCTCAGTATAAAGAAGATACTGGAGGTAGAGGAGAGGCTTAGTATAGAGGAGATACTGGAGGTAGAGGAGAGGCTCAGTATAGAGCAGATACTGGAGGTGGAGGAGAGGCTCAGTATCGGGGAGATACTGGAGGTAGAGGAAAGACTCAGTATAGAGAAGATACTGGAGGTAGAGGAGAGGCTCAGTATAGAAAAGATACTGGAGGTAGAGGAGAGTCTCAGTATAAAGGAGATACTGAAAGTAGAGGAGAGGCTCAGTATAGAGAAGATACTGGAGGTAGAGGAGAATCTCAGTATAGAGGAGATACTGGAAGGAGAGGAGAAGCTCAGTATAGAGGGGATACTGGAGGTAGAGGAGAGGCTCAGTATAGAGGAGATACTGGAGGCAGAGGAGAGGCTCACTATAGTGGAGATACTGGAGGTAGAGGAGAGGCTCAGCATAGAGGAGATCCCAGAGGTAGAGGAGAGGCTCAGTATAGAGGAGATCCTGGAGGTAGAGGAAAGGCTCAGCACAGAGGGGATATTGGAATTACAGCAGAGACTCAGTATAGAGAAGATACTGGAGGTAGAGGAGATGCTTAGTATAGAGGAGATACTGGGGGTAGAGGAGAGGCTCAGTACAGAGGAGATACTAGAGGTAGAGGAGAGGCTCAGTATAGAGGAGATACTGGGGGTAGAGGAGAGGCTCAGTATAGAGGAGATACTGGAGGTGGAGGAGAGGCTCAGTACAGAGGAGATACTGGAGGTAGAGGAGAGGCTCAGTATAGAGAAGATACTGGATAGAGAAGAGAGGCTCAGTATAGAGGAGATGCTGGAGGTAGAGGAGAGGCTCAGTATAGAGGAGATACTGGAGGTAGAGGAGAGGCTCAGTATAGAGGAGATACTGGAGGTAGAGGAGAGGCTCAGTATAGAGGAGATACTGGAGGTACAGGAGAGGCTCAGTATAGAGGAGATACTGGAGGTAGAGGAGAGGCTCAGTATAGAGGAGATACTGGAGGTAGAGGAGAGGCTCAGTATAGAGGAGATACTGGAGGTAGAGGAGAGGCTCAGTATAGAGGAGATACTGGGTGTAGAGAAGAGGCTCAGTATAGAGGAGATACTGGATGTAGAGGAGAGGCTCGGTATAGAGGAGATACTGGAGGTAGAGGAGAGGCTAAGTATAGAGGAGATACTGGAGGTATAGGAGAGTCTCAGTATAGAGGAGATACTGGAGGTAGAGGAGAGGCTCAGTATAGAGAAGATACTGGATGTAGAGGAGAGGCCCAGTATAGAGGGGATACTGGAGGTAGAGCAGAGGCTCAGTATAAAGAAGATACTGGAGGTAGAGGAGAGGCTCCTTATAAAGGAGATACTGGAAGTAGAGGAGAGGCTCAGTATAGAGGAGGTACTGGAGGTAGAGGAGAGGCTCCGTATAGAGGAGATACTGGGGGTAGAGGAGAGGCTCAGTATAGAGGAGATACTGGATGTAGAGGAGAGGCTCAGTATAGCAGAGATACTAGAGGTAGAGGAGAGGCTCGGTATAGAGCAGATACTGGAGGTAGAGGAGAGGCCCAGTATAGAGGGGATACTGGAGGTAGAGGAGAGGCTCAGTATACAGGAGATACTGGAGGTAGAGGAGAGGCTCAGTATAGAGGAGATACTGGAGGTAGAGGAGAGGCTCAGTATAGAGGAGATCCTGGAGGTAGAGGACAGGCTTAGTATAGAGAAGATACTGGAGGTAGAGGAGAGGCTCAGTATAGAGGAGATACTGGAGGTAGAGGAGAGGCTCAGCATAGAAAAGATACTGGAGGTAGAGGAGAGGCCCAGTATAGAGGGGGTCCTTGAAGTAGAGGAGAGGCTCAGTATAGAGGAGATCCAGGAGGTAGAGGACAGGCTCAGTATAGAGAAGATACTGAAGGTAGAGGAGAGACTCGGTATAGAGCAGATACTGGCGGTAGAGAAGAGGCCCAGTATAGAGGGGATACTGGAGGTAGATGAGAGGCTCAGTATAGAAGAGATACTGGAGGTAGAGCAGAGGCCCAGTATAGAGGGGATACTGGAGGGAGAGGAGAGGCTCAGTATAGAGGAGATACTGGAGGTAGAGGAGAGGCTCCGTATAGAGGAGATACTGGATATAGAGGAGATGCTCAGTATAGAGGAGATACTGGGGGTAGAGGAGAGGCTCAGTATAGAGGGGATACTGGAGGGAGAGGAGAGGCTCAGTATAGAGGAGATACTAGAGGTAGAGGAGAGGCTCAGTATAGAGGAGATACTGGATGTAGAGTAGAGGCTCAGTATAGAGAATATACTGGAGGTAGAGGAGAGGCTCAGTATAGAGGAGATACTGGATATAGAGGAGATGCTCAGTATAGAGGAGATACTGGGGGTAGAGGAGAGGCTCAGTATAGAGGGGATACTGGAGGTAGAGCAGAGGCTCAGTATAGAGAAGATACTGGAGGTAGAGGAGAGGCTCCTTATAAAGGAGATACTGGAAGTAGAGGAGAGGCTCAGTAGAGAGGAGGTACTGGAGGTAGAGGAGAGGCTCTGTATAGAGGAGATACTGGGGGTAGAGGAGAGGCTCAGTATAGAGGAGATACTGGAGGTAGAGGAGAGGCTCGGTATAGAGCAGATACTGGAGGCAGAGGAGAGGACCAGTATAGAGGGGATACTGGAGGTAGAGGAGAGGCTCAGTATACAGGAGATACTGGGGGTAGAGGAGAGGCTCAGTATAGAGGAGATACTGGAGGTAGAGGAGAGGCTCAGTATAGAATATATACTGGAGTTAGAGGAGAGGCCCAGTATAGAGGGGATCCTGGAGGTAGAGGAGAGGCTCACTATAGAGGAGATCCTGGAGGTAGAGGACAGGCTCAGTATAGAGAAGATACTGGAGGTAGAGGAGAGGCTTGGTATAGAGCAGATACTGGCGGTAGAGAAGAGGCCCAGTATAGAGGGGATACTGGAGGTAGAGGAGAGGCTCAGTATAGAGGAGATACTGGAGGTAGAGTAGAGGCACAGTATAGAGGAGATACTGGAGGTAGAGGAGAGGCTCAGTATAGAGGAGATCCTGGAGATAGAGGACAGGCTCAGTACACAGGGGATATTGGAATTAGAGGAGAGACTCAGTATAGAGAAGATACTGGCGGTAGAGGAGAGGCTCAGTATAGAGGAGATACTGGAGGTAGAGGAGAGGCTCAGTATAGAGGAGATACTGGGTGTAGAGGAGAGGCTTAGTATAGAGGAGATACCGGAGGTAGAGGAGAGGCACAGTATATAGGAGATACTGGAGGTAGAGGAGAGGCACAGTATATAGGAGATACTGGAGGTAGAGGAGAGGCTCAGTACACAGGGGATATTGGAATTAGAGGAGAGACTCAGTATAGAGAAGATACTGGAGGTAGAAGAGATGCTCAGTATAGAGGAGATATTGGGGATAGGGGAGAGGCTCAGTATAGAGGAGATACTGGATATAGAGGAGATGCTCAGTATAGAGGAGATATTGGAGGTAGAGGAGAGGCTCAGTACAGGGGAGATGCTAGAGGTAGAGGAGAGGCTCAGTATAGAGAAGATACTGGAGGTAGAGGAGAGGCACAGTATAGAGGAGATACTGGAGGTAGAGGAGAGGCACAGTATATAGGAGATACTGGAGGTAGAGGAGAGGCTCAGTATAGAGGAGATACTGGAGGTAGAGGAGAGGCACAGTATAGAGGAGATACTGGAGGTAGAGGAGAGGCTCAGTATAGAGGAGATACTGGAGGTAGAGTAGAGGCCCAGTATAGAGGGGATACTGGAGGTAGATGAGAGGCTCAGTATAGAAGAGATACTGGAGGTAGAGGAGAGGCCCAGTATAGAGGAGATACTGGAGGTAGAGGAGAGGCTCAGTATAGAGGAGATCCTGGAGGTAGAGGACAGGCTCAGTACACAGGGGATATTGGAATTAGAGGAGAGACTCAGTATAGAGAAGATACTGGAGGTAGAGGAGAGGCTCAGTATAGAGGATATACTGGAGGTAGAGGAGAGGCTCAGTATAGAGGAGATACTGGGTGTAGAGGAGAGGCTCAGTATAGAGGAGATACTGGATGTAGAGGAGAGGCTCAGTATAGAAGAGATACTGGAGGTAGAGGAGAGGCCCAGTATAGAGGAGATACTGGAGGTAGAGGAGATGCTCAGTATAGAGGAGATACTGGAGGTAGAGGAGATGCTCAGTATAGAGGAGATCCTGGAGGTAGAGGACAGGCTCAGTACACAGGGGATATTGGAATTAGAGGAGAGACTCAGTATAGAGAAGATACTGGAGGTAGAGGAGATGCTCAGTATAGAGGAGATATTGGGGGTAGAGGAGAGGCTCAGTACAGGGGAGATGCTAGAGGTAGAGGAGAGGCTCAATATAGAGAACATACTGGAGGTAGAGGAGAGGCACAGTATTGAGGAGATACTGGAGGTAGAGGAGAGGCTCAGTATATAGGAGATACTGGCGGTAGAGGAGAGGCTCAGTATAGAGGAGATACTGGAGGTAGAGGAGAGGCTCAGTATAGAGGAGATACTGGAGGTAGAGGAGAGGCTCAGTATAGAGGAGATACTGGAGGTACAGGAGAGGCTCAGTATAGAGGAGATACTGGAGGTAGAGGAGAGGCTCAGTATAGAGGAGATACTGGAGGTAGAGGAGAGGCTCAGTATAGAGGAGATACTGGAGGTAGAGGAGAGGCTCAGTATAGAGGAGATACTGGGTGTAGAGAAGAGGCTCAGTATAGAGGAGATACTGGATGTAGAGGAGAGGCTCGGTATAGAGGAGATACTGGAGGTAGAGGAGAGGCTAAGTATAGAGGAGATACTGGAGGTATAAGAGAGGCTCAGTATAGAGGAGATACTGGAGGTAGAGGAGAGGCTCAGTATAGAGAAGATACTGGATGTAGAGGAGAGGCCCAGTATAGAGGGGATACTGGAGGTAGAGCAGAGGCTCAGTATAAAGAAGATACTGGAGGTAGAGGAGAGGCTCCTTATAAAGGAGATACTGGAAGTAGAGGAGAGGCTCAGTATAGAGGATATACTGGAGGTAGAGGAAAGGCTCCGTATAGAGGAGATACTGGGGGTAGAGGAGAGGCTCAGTATAGAGGAGATACTGGATGTAGAGGAGAGGCTCAGTATAGCAGAGATACTAGAGGTAGAGGAGAGGCTCGGTATAGAGCAGATACTGGAGGTAGGGGAGAGGCCCAGTATAGAGGGGATACTGGAGGTAGAGGAGAGGCTCAGTATACAGGAGATACTGGAGGTAGAGGAGAGGCTCAGTATAGAGGAGATACTGGAGGTAGAGGAGAGGCTCAGTATAGAGGAGATCCTGGAGGTAGAGGACAGGCTCAGTATAGAGAAGATACTGGAGGTAGAGGAGAGGCTCAGTATAGAGGAGATACTGGAGGTAGAGGAGAGGCTCAGCATAGAAAAGATACTGGAGGTAGAGGAGAGGCCCAGTATAGAGGGGGTCCTTGAAGTAGAGGAGAGGCTCAGTATAGAGGAGATCCAGGAGGTAGAGGACAGGCTCAGTATAGAGAAGATACTGAAGGTAGAGGAGAGACTCGGTATAGAGCAGATACTGGCGGTAGAGAAGAGGCCCAGTATAGAGGGGATACTGGGGGTAGAGGAGAGGCTCAGTATAGAGGAGATACTGGAGGTGGAGGAGAGGCTCAGTACAGAGGAGATACTGGAGGTAGAGGAGAGGCTCGGTATAGAGAAGATACTGGATAGAGAAGAGAGGCTCAGTATAGAGGAGATGCTGGAGGTAGAGGAGAGGCTCAGTATAGAGGAGATACTGGAGGTAGAGGAGAGGCTCAGTATAGAGGAGATACTGGAGGTAGAGGAGAGGCTCAGTATAGAGGAGATACTGGAGGTACAGGAGAGGCTCAGTATAGAGGAGATACTGGAGGTAGAGGAGAGGCTCAGTATAGAGGAGATACTGGAGGTAGAGGAGAGGCTCAGTATAGAGGAGATACTGGAGGTAGAGGAGAGGCTCAGTATAGAGGAGATACTGGGTGTAGAGAAGAGGCTCAGTATAGAGGAGATACTGGATGTAGAGGAGAGGCTCGGTATAGAGGAGATACTGGAGGTAGAGGAGAGGCTAAGTATAGAGGAGATACTGGAGGTATAGGAGAGGCTCAGTATAGAGGAGATACTGGAGGTAGAGGAGAGGCTCAGTATAGAGAAGATACTGGATGTAGAGGAGAGGCCCAGTATAGAGGGGATACTGGAGGTAGAGCAGAGGCTCAGTATAAAGAAGATACTGGAGGTAGAGGAGAGGCTCCTTATAAAGGAGATACTGGAAGTAGAGGAGAGGCTCAGTATAGAGGAGGTACTGGAGGTAGAGGAGAGGCTCCGTATAGAGGAGATACTGGGGGTAGAGGAGAGGCTCAGTATAGAGGAGATACTGGATGTAGAGGAGAGGCTCAGTATAGCAGAGATACTAGAGGTAGAGGAGAGGCTCGGTATAGAGCAGATACTGGAGGTAGAGGAGAGGCCCAGTATAGAGGGGATACTGGAGGTAGAGGAGAGGCTCAGTATACAGGAGATACTGGAGGTAGAGGAGAGGCTCAGTATAGAGGAGATACTGGAGGTAGAGGAGATGCTCAGTATAGAGGAGATCCTGGAGGTAGAGGACAGGATCAGTATAGAGAAGATACTGGAGGTAGAGGAGAGGCTCAGTATAGAGGAGATACTGGAGGTAGAGGAGAGGCTCAGCATAGAAAAGATACTGGAGGTAGAGGAGAGGCCCAGTATAGAGGGGGTCCTTGAAGTAGAGGAGAGGCTCAGTATAGAGGAGATCCAGGAGGTAGAGGACAGGCTCAGTATAGAGAAGATACTGAAGGTAGAGGAGAGACTCGGTATAGAGCAGATACTGGCGGTAGAGAAGAGGCCCAGTATAGAGGGGATACTGGAGGTAGATGAGAGGCTCAGTATAGAAGAGATACTGGAGGTAGAGCAGAGGCCCAGTATAGAGGGGATACTGGAGGGAGAGGAGAGGCTCAGTATAGAGGAGATACTGGAGGTAGAGGAGAGGCTCCGTATAGAGGAGATACTGGATATAGAGGAGATGCTCAGTATAGAGGAGATACTGGGGGTAGAGGAGAGGCTCAGTATAGAGGGGATACTGGAGGGAGAGGAGAGGCTCAGTATAGAGGAGATACTAGAGGTAGAGGAGAGGCTCAGTATAGAGGAGATACTGGATGTAGAGTAGAGGCTCAGTATAGAGAATATACTGGAGGTAGAGGAGAGGCTCAGTATAGAGGAGATACTGGATATAGAGGAGATGCTCAGTATAGAGGAGATACTGGGGGTAGAGGAGAGGCTCAGTATAGAGGGGATACTGGAGGTAGAGCAGAGGCTCAGTATAGAGAAGATACTGGAGGTAGAGGAGAGGCTCCTTATAAAGGAGATACTGGAAGTAGAGGAGAGGCTCAGTAGAGAGGAGGTACTGGAGGTAGAGGAGAGGCTCTGTATAGAGGAGATACTGGGGGTAGAGGAGAGGCTCAGTATAGAGGAGATACTGGAGGTAGAGGAGAGGCTCGGTATAGAGCAGATACTGGAGGCAGAGGAGAGGACCAGTATAGAGGGGATACTGGAGGTAGAGGAGAGGCTCAGTATACAGGAGATACTGGGGGTAGAGGAGAGGCTCAGTATAGAGGAGATACTGGAGGTAGAGGAGAGGCTCAGTATAGAATATATACTGGAGTTAGAGGAGAGGCCCAGTATAGAGGGGATCCTGGAGGTAGAGGAGAGGCTCACTATAGAGGAGATCCTGGAGGTAGAGGACAGGCTCAGTATAGAGAAGATACTGGAGGTAGAGGAGAGGCTTGGTATAGAGCAGATACTGGCGGTAGAGAAGAGGCCCAGTATAGAGGGGATACTGGAGGTAGAGGAGAGGCTCAGTATAGAGGAGATACTGGAGGTAGAGTAGAGGCACAGTATAGAGGAGATACTGGAGGTAGAGGAGAGGCTCAGTATAGAGGAGATCCTGGAGATAGAGGACAGGCTCAGTACACAGGGGATATTGGAATTAGAGGAGAGACTCAGTATAGAGAAGATACTGGCGGTAGAGGAGAGGCTCAGTATAGAGGAGATACTGGAGGTAGAGGAGAGGCTCAGTATAGAGGATATACTGGAGGTAGAGGAGAGGCTCAGTATAGAGGAGATACTGGGTGTAGAGGAGAGGCTTAGTATAGAGGAGATACCGGAGGTAGAGGAGAGGCACAGTATATAGGAGATACTGGAGGTAGAGGAGAGGCACAGTATATAGGAGATACTGGAGGTAGAGGAGAGGCTCAGTACACAGGGGATATTGGAATTAGAGGAGAGACTCAGTATAGAGAAGATACTGGAGGTAGAAGAGATGCTCAGTATAGAGGAGATATTGGGGATAGGGGAGAGGCTCAGTATAGAGGAGATACTGGATATAGAGGAGATGCTCAGTATAGAGGAGATACTGGAGGTAGAGGAGAGGCTCAGTACAGGGGAGATGCTAGAGGTAGAGGAGAGGCTCAGTATAGAGAAGATACTGGAGGTAGAGGAGAGGCACAGTATAGAGGAGATACTGGAGGTAGAGGAGAGGCACAGTATATAGGAGATACTGGAGGTAGAGGAGAGGCTCAGTATAGAGGAGATACTGGAGGTAGAGGAGAGGCACAGTATAGAGGAGATACTGGAGGTAGAGGAGAGGCTCAGTATAGAGGAGATACTGGAGGTAGAGTAGAGGCCCAGTATAGAGGGGATACTGGAGGTAGATGAGAGGCTCAGTATAGAAGAGATACTGGAGGTAGAGGAGAGGCCCAGTATAGAGGAGATACTGGAGGTAGAGGAGAGGCTCAGTATAGAGGAGATCCTGGAGGTAGAGGACAGGCTCAGTACACAGGGGATATTGGAATTAGAGGAGAGACTCAGTATAGAGAAGATACTGGAGGTAGAGGAGAGGCTCAGTATAGAGGATATACTGGAGGTAGAGGAGAGGCTCAGTATAGAGGAGATACTGGGTGTAGAGGAGAGGCTCAGTATAGAGGAGATACTGGATGTAGAGGAGAGGCTCAGTATAGAAGAGATACTGGAGGTAGAGGAGAGGCCCAGTATAGAGGAGATACTGGAGGTAGAGGAGATGCTCAGTATAGAGGAGATACTGGAGGTAGAGGAGATGCTCAGTATAGAGGAGATCCTGGAGGTAGAGGACAGGCTCAGTACACAGGGGATATTGGAATTAGAGGAGAGACTCAGTATAGAGAAGATACTGGAGGTAGAGGAGATGCTCAGTATAGAGGAGATATTGGGGGTAGAGGAGAGGCTCAGTACAGGGGAGATGCTAGAGGTAGAGGAGAGGCTCAATATAGAGAACATACTGGAGGTAGAGGAGAGGCACAGTATTGAGGAGATACTGGAGGTAGAGGAGAGGCTCAGTATATAGGAGATACTGGCGGTAGAGGAGAGGCTCAGTATAGAGGAGATACTGGAGGTAGAGGAGAGGCTCAGTATAGAGGAGATACTGGAGGTAGAGGAGAGGCCCAGTATAGAGGAGATACTGGAGGTACAGGAGAGGCTCAGTATAGAGGAGATACTGGAGGTAGAGGAGAGGCTCAGTATAGAGGAGATACTGGAGGTAGAGGAGAGGCTCAGTATAGAGGAGATACTGGAGGTAGAGGAGAGGCTCAGTATAGAGGAGATACTGGGTGTAGAGAAGAGGCTCAGTATAGAGGAGATACTGGATGTAGAGGAGAGGCTCAGTATAGAGGAGATACTGGAGGTAGAGGAGAGGCTAAGTATAGAGGAGATACTGGAGGTATAGGAGAGGCTCAGTATAGAGGAGATACTGGAGGTAGAGGAGAGGCTCAGTATAGAGAAGATACTGGATGTAGAGGAGAGGCCCAGTATAGAGGGGATACTGGAGGTAGAGCAGAGGCTCAGTATAAAGAAGATACTGGAGGTAGAGGAGAGGCTCCTTATAAAGGAGATACTGGAAGTAGAGGAGAGGCTCAGTATAGAGGAGGTACTGGAGGTAGAGGAGAGGCTCCGTATAGAGGAGATACTGGGGGTAGAGGAGAGGCTCAGTATAGAGGAGATACTGGATGTAGAGGAGAGGCTCAGTATAGCAGAGATACTAGAGGTAGAGGAGAGGCTCGGTATAGAGCAGATACTGGAGGTAGAGGAGAGGCCCAGTATAGAGGGGATACTGGAGGTAGAGGAGAGGCTCAGTATACAGGAGATACTGGAGGTAGAGGAGAGGCTCAGTATAGAGGAGATACTGGAGGTAGAGGAGAGGCTCAGTATAGAGGAGATCCTGGAGGTAGAGGACAGGCTCAGTATAGAGAAGATACTGGAGGTAGAGGAGAGGCTCAGTATAGAGGAGATACTGGAGGTAGAGGAGAGGCTCAGCATAGAAAAGATACTGGAGGTAGAGGAGAGGCCCAGTATAGAGGGGGTCCTTGAAGTAGAGGAGAGGCTCAGTATAGAGGAGATCCAGGAGGTAGAGGACAGGCTCAGTATAGAGAAGATACTGAAGGTAGAGGAGAGACTCGGTATAGAGCAGATACTGGCGGTAGAGAAGAGGCCCAGTATAGAGGGGATACTGGAGGTAGATGAGAGGCTCAGTATAGAAGAGATACTGGAGGTAGAGCAGAGGCCCAGTACAGAGGGGATACTGGAGGGAGAGGAGAGGCTCAGTATAGAGGAGATACTGGAGGTAGAGGAGAGGCTCCGTATAGAGGAGATACTGGATATAGAGGAGATGCTCAGTATAGAGGAGATACTGGGGGTAGAGGAGAGGCTCAGTATAGAGGGGATACTGGAGGGAGAGGAGAGGCTCAGTATAGAGGAGATACTAGAGGTAGAGGAGAGGCTCAGTATAGAGGAGATACTGGATGTAGAGTAGAGGCTCAGTATAGAGAATATACTGGAGGTAGAGGAGAGGCTCAGTATAGAGGAGATACTGGATATAGAGGAGATGCTCAGTATAGAGGAGATACTGGGGGTAGAGGAGAGGCTCAGTATAGAGGGGATACTGGAGGTAGAGCAGAGGCTCAGTATAGAGAAGATACTGGAGGTAGAGGAGAGGCTCCTTATAAAGGAGATACTGGAAGTAGAGGAGAGGCTCAGTAGAGAGGAGGTACTGGAGGTAGAGGAGAGGCTCTGTATAGAGGAGATACTGGGGGTAGAGGAGAGGCTCAGTATAGAGGAGATACTGGAGGTAGAGGAGAGGCTCGGTATAGAGCAGATACTGGAGGCAGAGGAGAGGACCAGTATAGAGGGGATACTGGAGGTAGAGGAGAGGCTCAGTATACAGGAGATACTGGGGGTAGAGGAGAGGCTCAGTATAGAGGAGATACTGGAGGTAGAGGAGAGGCTCAGTATAGAATATATACTGGAGTTAGAGGAGAGGCCCAGTATAGAGGGGATCCTGGAGGTAGAGGAGAGGCTCACTATAGAGGAGATCCTGGAGGTAGAGGACAGGCTCAGTATAGAGAAGATACTGGAGGTAGAGGAGAGGCTTGGTATAGAGCAGATACTGGCGGTAGAGAAGAGGCCCAGTATAGAGGGGATACTGGAGGTAGAGGAGAGGCTCAGTATAGAGGAGATACTGGAGGTAGAGTAGAGGCACAGTATAGAGGAGATACTGGAGGTAGAGGAGAGGCTCAGTATAGAGGAGATCCTGGAGATAGAGGACAGGCTCAGTACACAGGGGATATTGGAATTAGAGGAGAGACTCAGTATAGAGAAGATACTGGCGGTAGAGGAGAGGCTCAGTATAGAGGAGATACTGGAGGTAGAGGAGAGGCTCAGTATAGAGGATATACTGGAGGTAGAGGAGAGGCTCAGTATAGAGGAGATACTGGGTGTAGAGGAGAGGCTTAGTATAGAGGAGATACCGGAGGTAGAGGAGAGGCACAGTATATAGGAGATACTGGAGGTAGAGGAGAGGCACAGTATATAGGAGATACTGGAGGTAGAGGAGAGGCTCAGTACACAGGGGATATTGGAATTAGAGGAGAGACTCAGTATAGAGAAGATACTGGAGGTAGAAGAGATGCTCAGTATAGAGGAGATATTGGGGATAGGGGAGAGGCTCAGTATAGAGGAGATACTGGATATAGAGGAGATGCTCAGTATAGAGGAGATACTGGAGGTAGAGGAGAGGCTCAGTACAGGGGAGATGCTAGAGGTAGAGGAGAGGCTCAGTATAGAGAAGATACTGGAGGTAGAGGAGAGGCACAGTATAGAGGAGATACTGGAGGTAGAGGAGAGGCACAGTATATAGGAGATACTGGAGGTAGAGGAGAGGCTCAGTATAGAGGAGATACTGGAGGTAGAGGAGAGGCACAGTATAGAGGAGATACTGGAGGTAGAGGAGAGGCTCAGTATAGAGGAGATACTGGAGGTAGAGTAGAGGCCCAGTATAGAGGGGATACTGGAGGTAGATGAGAGGCTCAGTATAGAAGAGATACTGGAGGTAGAGGAGAGGCCCAGTATAGAGGAGATACTGGAGGTAGAGGAGAGGCTCAGTATAGAGGAGATCCTGGAGGTAGAGGACAGGCTCTGTACACAGGGGATATTGGAATTAGAGGAGAGACTCAGTATAGAGAAGATACTGGAGGTAGAGGAGAGGCTCAGTATAGAGGATATACTGGAGGTAGAGGAGAGGCTCAGTATAGAGGAGATACTGGGTGTAGAGGAGAGGCTCAGTATAGAGGAGATACTGGATGTAGAGGAGAGGCTCAGTATAGAAGAGATACTGGAGGTAGAGGAGAGGCCCAGTATAGAGGAGATACTGGAGGTAGAGGAGATGCTCAGTATAGGGGGGATACTGGAGGTAGAGGAGATGCTCAGTATAGAGGAGATCCTGGAGGTAGAGGACAGGCTCAGTACACAGGGGATATTGGAATTAGAGGAGAGACTCAGTATAGAGAAGATACTGGAGGTAGAGGAGATGCTCAGTATAGAGGAGATATTGGGGGTAGAGGAGAGGCTCAGTACAGGGGAGATGCTAGAGGTAGAGGAGAGGCTCAATATAGAGAACATACTGGAGGTAGAGGAGAGGCACAGTATTGAGGAGATACTGGAGGTAGAGGAGAGGCTCAGTATATAGGAGATACTGGCGGTAGAGGAGAGGCTCAGTATAGAGGAGATACTGGAGGTAGAGGAGAGGCACAGTATGGAGGAGATACTGGAGGTAGAGGAGAGGCTCAGTATAGAGGTGATACTGGAGGTAGAGGAGAGGCTTAGTACAGAGGAGATACTGGAGGTAGAGGAGAGGCTCATTATAGAGGAGTTACTGGAGGTAGAGGAGAGGCTCATTATAGAGGAGATACTGGAGGTAGATTAGAGGCTCAGTATAGAGGAGATACTGGATATTGAGGAGATGCTCAGTATAGAGGAGATACTGGAGGTAGAGGAGAGGCTCAATATAGAGGAGATACTGGATATAGAGGAGATGCTCAGTATAGAGGAGATACTGGAGGTAGAGGAGATGCTCAGCATAGAGGAGATACTGAAGGTAGAGGAGAGGCTCAGTATAGAGGAGATACTGGAGGTAGAGGAGAGGCTCAGTATAGATGAGATACTGGAGGTAGACTGCCACACACCCAACTCCCTCCAACCCTATTTTTAGCTCAACTATTCTAACTGGCCTGTGGACATGTTAGAAGATCTTGTTGCCTTTTTATGTTTTTTTGCCACCTATGAAAAAGTAATGGAAATAAAAATTAGTGAGATATCCACAGCTTCTCACCTATCATCATCATCATCATCCTCCTCCTCCTCATCGTCGCTAGGATCGCTGGTTTTATTATCTTAAAAGAATTAAAACAAAGCAGAGTTTACACAGCTCCTCCACACGTTGGTCTGTAGTTCCCCTGAAAGTCATTTTACCGGATCAACAAGATTTACTAACATTTTGTAAGCCATCTTTCCTTTTCTCTTAAAGCCACAAATCATGGAATAGGACAGAACATCTATCTCAGAGAGCTCTTTGCTGATCCGGCCTTTTTCCTGCCTGGGCAGGAGACAAATGTCATATAGAGTAGTGTTTTGTCTACTGCTATATGTGAGAGCTTCATTCTTCCCCTGTTAGTGGTTGAGAAGAAAGCAACAGGCACCAGCCATGTCTTTAGCAGTCAGTGACCTCATCAAGCCCCATTCACTTGCTGGTCAGGAATTTCCAGCCATGTAAACAAAGGGGTGGGGATAGCACTGACATCACTGACCAAATATGGTCATGTCAACAGCTACAGGAGATGACCTCATTTCCCAGATAAAGCCACCTGGCCATATTTTCTTAATACCCCACCCTATTGTTTACATTTAGTAGACAGGACCAGAGCTGCCATTTGTTGTGAGTGTAGCGATGGGATAAGGCAAGCCCATCAGTTGGCGGGTTTTTTCTTTAAGCAAGTTGGCGAGCAATGTTCATCATGATTGTCCCTGGATGATGTGAGTGACAATGGAACTTCATAATAGGACTTTTTTTTTTTTTTTAAATAAAACACTTGTCAAAAGGTGTGTTTTTATTTACATGTGTTTTGTTACTGTGTAGGGACACTGTGTACCCCTTTCTCTTTCACATGGAGGGGCTGGTATTTAGGGGCCCCTTTATTGTTAAAGGGACTTCCAGATTCTGGTAAGCCCCCCACCCACAGATTGGGCCAGGGTTTTGGGGAGGAGGCGCTTCATCATCATGGAGACAAGGTGCTTTGTTATGGGAAACACCATTGGAATGGTACCCTCCCTATACTGAGGGCATGTGGCTTGGTATGGTTCAGGAAGCGGGGTGGAAGTACATGATTGACCCCCTACTTTTCTTGCCTGCCAGGCTACATTGTTGTATAAGGGTCTGCTATGGATTTTATTTTTGCTTGGAGTCCCCCTTGAAATTAATACCAGACCCTCATCATCATACCAGACCCTCATCATCATACCAAACCCCATCATCATACCAGACCCCATCATTATGCCAGACCCCCATCATCATGTCAGACCCCCATCATCATGCCAGACCCCCATCATCATGCCAGACCCTCATCATCATACCAGACCCCCATCATCATGCCAGACCCCCATCATCATGCCAGACCCCCATCATCATGCCAGACCCCCATCATCATACCAGAACCCCATCATCATGCCAGACCCCCATCAAGATAAGGGTCTAGTATGTATTTTTACAAGACCCTCATGTAGGGTAATGGTCTGGTGTGAATGAAGGCAATCCCCAACCATTTGTTTACAATCAAAAGTAAGAGGCTGGAAACTGTAATTAGCAGATTCTTATAAGCCCCCATACACAGACTGGGCCAGGGTTGTGGGGAGGAGGCTCTTGTATTCATCATCATGGGGACAAGGTGCTTTGCTATGGGAAACACCACTGGAATGGTCCCTTCCCTATATTGAGGGCATGTGTCCTGGTTTTGAGATGCATTTTGGAAGTACATGACTGACCCCCTACTTTTCTGGCCTGCCAGCCTGCATTGTTATATAAAGGTCTGCTATGGATTTTGTTTTTGCTTGGAGTCCCCCTTCGTAAAAATTCATACCAGACCCCCCATCATCATACCAGACCCCCATCATCATACCAGACCCCCATCAAGATAAGGGTGCCACCTCACAGGGAGGGCCAGGGAATCCCCAGACATGTTATTTAACCACTTCCCGCCCGGCCTATAGCTGATTGAAGGCCAGGAAGTGGTTCTGTTATCCTGACCGGGCATCATATGATGTCCAGCAGGATAACATGCCGGCGTTCGCCCACCGGCCCGCAGCGTGGCGATCGCAAGTTTGGCGTGTCAGTCTGACACACCGCATCTACGAACGTGGTAAGAAGCCTCTGACGCAAACTTCTTACCACGTGATCAGCTGGTAAGAAGCTGATCATCGTGTGAACCAGGAAGTGCCGGTAAACGGCATTCCTCGGTTCGCACTGACAGGGAAAGCCCATCGGTGCTGCATATCAGTGCCCATCAATTCTACAGATTCCTATAAAAGCAGATCTGAAAGCAAGCACATGTGAACTGTATATGTGTGGTATACAATACCTGGGAAGAATTGTTTGATTCTACTCAGCCAGTTCTGGGATTCATTCAGCTCTGCCAGAAAGAATAAATTGATTATTGATGTCATTTTTCCCCACTCAAATAAGCAATACAACTTGGTCAGAGACCCGCCACTGAATAGTTTCTTCTCTCTGCTCACTCCTCCTACCAGCAAACTGTCAGCATGACTCACAATACCAGCCTTCCCTCTCCTATGCCGGCCTTCTGTTATGCAGAGAATTATCATTAGATAACACAAAGGCATATAGATAATATAACTAGTTATATTCAACATTGATCAGACGGGGGATAGAGAGATACAATGTAACATTGTTTATAAACATTGCTCAGGCGGGAGATAGGGAAATACAAAGTAACATTATTTATAAATATTAATCAGACAGGAGATAGAGAGATAAAAAGTAACATTGTTTATAAACATTAATCAGACAGGAGATAGAGATACAAAGTAACATTGTTTATAAACATTGCTCAGACAGGAGATAGGGTGGTACAAAGTAACATTGTTTATAAACATTGTTCTGATGGGAAATAGAGAGATACAAAGTAACATTGTTTATAAACATTGATCAGATGTGAGATAGAGAGATACACAGGGCCGTTTTTAATATTGATTGGACCCTGGGCAAAACTTTTCTTGGGGCCCCCCACGCAGTTTTGCTCTCCACCTGCTCTGAGACATTCAATAAATAGCAGCTAGACTCAAAATCAGCTTACTGAATCTGATCAGGCAGCTATTGCGATTGGTTGCCAGAGGTTACAGTGTATCATTACCGTTTACTGACTGGTTGCTAGAGGTTACAGCACACATTACGGCTCACTGATTAGTTGCTAGAGGTAAAAGCACAACATTTCTGCTTGTTGATTAGCTGCTGGAGATTACTGTGGATGTGACCTCGGGGGGGCATGATATACATCTCAATGCCGCCGGCTGCAGCTATTTACATATGAATGCCGGTAATTTACATGTAAACACAGGGTATGCAGGTGAGTCATCTGTACACAACAATAGGGCAGAGCTGGGCAGCACTAGTAGCAGCACTTCACACTGAGATATTGGGACACAGCACAGGACTAAAACCTCAAGGGATGAGGGAATTTAAACCAGGATAGTTGGCAAATATGAGGCAGCTGCTTTGGGCCCAACAACAATGACAGGGCCCAGGGCAGCTGCCCCTTTTGCCCTGCCTTAAAAACGGCCCTGTAGATACAAAGTAACATTGTTTATAAACATTGATCAGTGAAGAATATTATTAATATCTAATATTCTTGTATCTCAGAGGCGCTTCTGGAAAAATAGCATTGATAGTCAAACTGACTTAAAACAAAGTGTGAGTTTATTGTCACACAATTGGCATCATAAACACAATGTAAAAAATATAATAGTTCAGTTCAATGTAGGTAAAAATATATGAAATAGAATAAAAGTTATAAAGCTGTAATAAGCTTATGAAAGCATGTGTGCTTCATGGCTGCTGTCTGTCTCCATGCTGTCTTGTGTGTCGTTCAAGAAGAAACAGGAAATGACGTTCTCAGTCTTCTGGCAGAATTGACAGCTGTCCCAACTTATCAAAGTGTCTTGTGAACATGTCAGTATCATCTATCCTAGTGACTGTGTGTCTGTGTGTGTGTGTCTGTCTGTGTGACTGTGTGTCCTTCAATATGGAAACGTTGGCTTTATATGTTACATGTGAACGTGTGAACGTCATAACCTCACACCAACTTAGAACCTTGTATGGCACATATTCATTTCTGCTAGCTTCAGCAATATGCTATCCAAATGAAGATTCTAACTCAGAGTCATATATGGCATACGATTGACAAGCCCACATGTAACACTCCATACTTGAAGTAATGGGCTGATCATATAATGTCATATAACCAAACATCTATATAATATTAACACATTTTACCAACTTTACATTAAGTAACTATATACTAGTACTTATTAATATGACTGGAACTTCAAACTAAATTAACTTAACAGGATATAATCCACAATGTATATTCCTTTAGTCCTTTATGTGGACACGTGTCTATTTTTGTCTTCTCATGACATTCTATACCAAGATACTTTAAATGTCATACTCAAATTGGCTACACCAGAAAAATCCAGCAATGCTCAGCTTTAGAAGAAGAATCATGTCAAATCTATTGATCAAGGTCATTCACACATACTCTATTTATCATGATTAATCATAAAACCAAATATGTTTTGCAAGCTTGCCATGAATATAATATAACACCTATAAGTGCCGAATTATGAATTTGGAATAATATTCTAACAATCAGACAGGAGATAGAGAGATACAAAGTAACATTGTTTATTAACATTGTTCTGGTGGGAAACAGAGAGATGCAAAGTAACATTGTTTATAAACATTTATCAGACAAGAAATAGATACAAAGTAACATTGTTTATAAACATTGATCAGACAGGAGATAGAGAGATACAAAGTAACATTGTTTATAAACATTGCTCAGGTGGGAGATAGAGAGATACAAAGTAACATTCTTTATAAACATTTATCAGATAGGTGTAAGGCTGGCCGGAGGCTAGCCTGTGTTTGTGGGAGGAGTCTGAGGGTACTTAATCCTCCTCCCCTGTCAGGTCCAGTGTCGGCGTCTCTTTCAGGGTTGACATAATTTCCGGGTTGGCAGGGGGACTGCGTCACTTCCGAGTTGCGTTGCAGAGTGACAGGTCGGCTGCCGGAGTCTCGTGGTGGTCCCCCTCCCGGTGCTCACACCGAGCATCATGGGGGTGCGCCCGCCTGCCTACTTCACCCGGTGCTCACGCCAGACATTGTCGAGGAGGCTGCCTGCCTGCCGGTCCTTACGCTGAGCATCAGGGGGAGCCACTCACCGCCCAGCTCTCACGCCTGCTCCATCGGGTTGGGGGAAGCCACCCACCCGCCAGTTCACCTCCCTGGAGGGGACGCCCGCGTGGCTCCCGGTTCTCACGCCGGCTCCATAGGGGGGCTCACCCCCCGGTTCTCACGTGGGGCATAATGGGGGGGACTCCCGTACGCCTCCCGGGCATTCACCACATCAGGTAAGCTTAGTCCTGGTAGGTACTGGCGGGGGGGTGTTTCAGTCATCAGGTCCTGCTTAGTCAGGCGCCATGGACGCCACGGCACTCCCAGCAGTCAGCTGTCCCCCACTGTCAGGTGTCCCCACCTTGCCACATAGCATTTATTTGGCATAGGCCAGTCATTTTCATGCATGTCAGCAGAGGCTTTCTAGGTTCAGCGTGGTAGCTTACCTGCATGTGGTGTTAGCTGGTGGCTGCACAGCAGGTATGCGAACTCTGGAAGTGTCATCAGCCGCACATCTGCAATTATTACCTCTTCCTTCCACGGCATAGGTTGTGGCTCCTCCAATTGACACACTTCTGTCTTTACAGTCCACGTCTGAGCTTTCCTTAGGTTACGGGGGGGGGGGGGGGCAGGAGTTTCTGTCATACCGTTCTATCGTAGCGTTTCTGCCCCAGGTTTTCTGTCATGCCGTTTCTGTCAGCGTTTTTGTCATGGCGTTTCTATCATAGCGTTTCTGCCCCAGGTTTTCTGTCATGGCGTTTCTGCCAGCGTTTCTGTCATAGCGTTTCTGCTCCAGCTTTCTGTCTTAGCTTTCTGTCTTAGCGTTTCTGTCACAGCGTTCCAGTCATAAGCTTTTCTGTCATTGCATTCTGCCCCAGGGGTTCAGTCTCAGCGTTCAGTCTCAGCGTTCAGTCTCAGTGTTCAGTCTCAGTGTTCTGCTTCAGCTTTCTGTCTTAGCGTTCCTGTCACAGCATTCCAGTCATAAACGTTTCTGTCGTTGCATTCTGCCTCAGCGGTTCAGTCTCAGCAGTTCAGTCTCAGCATTTCGCCCCGGTGTTTCTGTCATAGCGTTCCGCCCTGGCATGTCTGTCATAGCATTCTACGCCAGCATTTCTGTCGTAGCATTTTCTGTCGTAGCATTTTCTGTCTCAGCGTTCTGTCTCAGCATTCTGCCTCAGCGTTCTGCCTCAGCGTTCTGCCTCAGCGTGCAGTCTCACCGTTCAGTCTCAGCATTTCTGGCATAGTGTTCTGCCCCGGCATTTCTGTCATAGCGTTTCTGCTTTAGCTTTCTGTCTTAGCATTTCTGTCACAGCACTCCAGTCATAAACGTTTCTGTTGTTGCATTCTGCCTCCGCAGTTTAGTCTCAGCGGTTCAGTCTCAGCATTTCGCCCCCGTGTTTCTGTCATAGCGTTCTGCCCCGGCATGTCTGTCATAGCGTTCCGCCCCGGCATGTTTGTCATAGCGTTCCGCCCCGACATGTCTGTCATAGCGTTCCGCCCCGGCATGTCTGTCATAGCGTTCCGCCCCAGCATGTCTGTCATAGCGTTCCGCCCCGGCATGTCTGTCATAGCGTTCCGCCCGGCATGTCTGTCATAGCGTTCCGCCCGGCATGTCTGTCATAGCGTTCTGTCCCGGCATTTCTGTCATAGCATTCTGCCCCAGCATTTCTGTCGTAGCGTTTTCTGCCCCGGCATTTCTGTCGTAGCGTTTTCTGCCCTGGCATTTCTGTCCTAGCATTTTCTGCCCCTGGATTTTTGTCGTAGCATTTTCTGCCCCTGGATTTCTGTCGTAGCGTTTTCTGCCCCAGGATTTCTGTCGTAGCGTTTTCTGCCCCAGGATTTCGGTCATAGCGTCTCTGCCCCAGGATTTCGGTCATAGCGTCTCTGCCCCAGGATTTTGGTCATTGCTGTCATAGTGTCTTCTGTCATAGCGTTCTGGCCCAGCATTTCTGTCTCGGCATTTCTGTCATAGCGTTCTGCCCCAGGATTTCTGTCATTACATTTCTGCCTCAGCGTTTCAGTCTCAGCGTTTTCTGTCATAGCATTCTGCCCCAGGATTTCTGTTGTATCGTTTTTCTGCCCCAGGATTTCTGTTGTAGCGTTTTTCTGCCCCAGGATTTCTGTCGTAGCATTTTCTGCCCCAGGATTTCGGTCATAGTATCTCTGCCCCAGGATTTCGGTCATAGCGTCTCTGCCCCAGGATTTCGGTCATAGCGCCTCTGCCCCATGTTTGCTGTCACAGTGTCTTCTGTCATAGCGTTCTGGCCCAGCATTTCTGTCTCGGCATTTCTGTCATAGCGTTCTGCCCCAGGATTTCTGTCATTACATTTCTGCCTCAGCGTTTCAGTCTCAGCATTTTCTGTCATAGCGTTCTGCCCCAGGATTTCTGTCGTAGCGTTTTTCTGCCCCAGGATTTCTGTTGTAGCAGTTTTCTGCCCCAGGATTGATGTAGCGTTTTTCTGCTCCAGGATTATTGTTGTAGTGTTTTCTGCCCCAGGATTTCTGTGGTAGCGTTTTCTGCCCCAGGATTTCTGTCATAGCGTTTTCTGCCCCAGGAATTTGGTCATAGCGTCTCTGCCCCAGGATTTCGGTCATAGCATCTCTGCCCCAGGATTTCGGTCATAGCCCCTCTGCCCCATGTTTGCTGTCATAGTGTCTTCTGTCATAGCGTTCTGGCCCAGCATTTCTGTCTCGGCATTTCTGTCATAGCGTTCTGCCCCAGGATTTCTGTCATTACATTTCTGCCTCAGCGTTTCAGTCTCAGCGTTTTCTGTCATAGCATTCTGCCCCAGGATTTCTGTCGTAGCGTTTTTCTGCCCTAGCAGTTCTTTCGTAGTGTTTTCTGCCCCAGGATTTCGGTCATAGCGTCTTTGCCCCAGGTTTGCTGTCATAGTGTCTTCTGTCATAGTGTTCTGGCCCTGCATTTCTGTCTCGGCATTTCTATCATAGCATTCTGCCCCAGGATTTCTGTCATTACATTTCTGCCTCAGCGTTTCAGTCTCAGCGTTTTCTGTCATAGCGTTCTGGCCCAGCATTTCTGTCTCGGCATCTCTGTCATAGGGTTCTGCCCCAGGATTTCTGTCATTACATTTCTGCCTCAGCGTTTCAGTCTCAGCGTTTTCTGTCATAGCGTTCTGCCCCAGGATTTCTGTTGTTACGTTTCTGCCTCATGATCAGTCTCAGCATTAATGTCATAGCGTTTTCTGTCATAGCGTTGCTGTCCTTTCGTTTCTGCCCCAGGAGTTCTGTCATTACGTTTCTGCCTCAGCGTTCAGTTTCAGCATTTATGCCTTTAGCGGGGGGTTCTGTCATAGCGGGGAGGTTCTGTCAGTGTGGGCTGTTACAGCATTTCAGGACCACGCAGTCACGGCATATACTTCAGTAGCTGTTTTCATCTTCGTTTGTTGCCATGTCTCATTGTATCTTCACTCATGTTTGTACCTGGGTTAGTTAGCTAGGGCTCACATCTCGGGTTCTGTCACGTCTACAGATCCATACGGGCTGAGGTTTCGTTTGTTAATTGATTGTTGACCACAATCTTCTCGCCCGTATACCATACGTCATATGATGCACGTTCATTCATTACACCTGTATGACCACCCACCACGGTCTGTGGGTACACTAGTCCTAAGTGTTCAGTTTAATTACCTGTCTCTGCGCTGCAGGATACTCGGACTCACTTACTAATTACACAAGGGTGGGGGGGGCGCCATAAGGTTTCATTCACGCATGGTGGTCTTGACATTTCTGCTCAGGTTCTCATACTTAGGTAGGTCAGAGGGGCGTTTTTGTTCTCATGTCTGGTTGTCTGTCATTTTCTCTATATTGTGTTTCTTTAGGTTGGGCTTAACGCATGTTCCTGTAACGACTAGTTCACGTTCATCCTTTCAACCACGGGGGGGTTTAGAGCAGGACAGCACCCCGTCTTAAGGAGTCAGTCCATAATTCAGCTCTCGGCTGAGTTTTGGCACAGGGGACGTCGGTCCGCTTCGGCTTGTTTCCAATTTCATCTCAGCCATGCTCATCCACCAGCAGGGTACATGTGCTAGGTATTATTCTTGAATGCAGTTTCATGGGGGCTAAGCATTCTCTCCACAACCTGGTACAGTTGCAAGTCAAGATGGAGGTGATTGAAGCTCACACAGTCAAAGGCAGGCTGTCTGCGCACCCCCAGCTCCTGCTCTTCTTCCATTCCTGCAGGCTAGGTCAGCATCCCCTTGGCCCGTCTTTCAGGCCTTCTGGTTTATAGGTCTGGGCCAAGTATGTTCCTTGTCAGGGGTGGTGTTGGTATCTCCCATCCCCGGTCCTCAGACAGCCCTGCTGGAAGTATCATCACTATATCATCAGGTTTTGATAAGTATCTTGGCTTCGGCAGTCAGTCATGCTTTCATTACCAATCAGGTTACTGCAGGCAGCGACTTCCAGGGGTGCTTGGTCTCAGAGGCAGCTCTCTAATTAGGCAAATTAGGCGGTCGCCTAAGGCCTCGCACTCACAGGGGCCTCACGGCCTCCTAATTTGCCTGTTTTCAATCACTGAAGTTGACGCTGGTGGCTCAGTCTACCCCCACTGGGACTCTGTGGCTTAGGAGCTGATGGACAAATCAGATACTTCCCGCAACCTGAGGAATAGCGGCCTCATCACGGAGCGTCCCAGTCCGTGGGGCCTCATGTGTAAGTTTTGCCTAAGGCCTCACAAAGCCTAGAGCCGCCTCTGTGTGGTCTGGTTCTTTACCTTCATTCAGAAGGTGGGGGTCGGGCCTCCAAGGTGCCTAGTGGCAAGTTCCATTATCGTTTGTTACTTTTGGCTGCTCTTTCCTGCGAAGACTTTTTTTCATCAAGATACTCGTCCATGCTCTGATGATTCAGCACTTGCTACAGTTTGGGGGGTTGTATTGGCATCCACGCCAATATCAACTATCCTTACACTCACTTCCATCAGCCCTGCTGTTGTTACGGTAAGATAATTGGTGCATTCAGGACTCAGTCTCAGTTGTCAGGTTACAGGCAGAAGCATGATCCTATCGTTTTAGGTGGGACCAGTGTTCTGTGTGTCTGGCATGGTTTTCCATGTTTAAGGATGCTTGCTACCATTGCGCATTGCCCTTATCCGCCTACTCCATCAACTTATCCATCAGGTATCCAGCACTTCAGACTTCTGCCAGTGGTCCATTTTTGCAACTCTCACCCGCTCACTTCCCCATACCAAGTATGGATAGGCCAGGGGTTGGGGGATTTTCTCAGAGCTACTTCACTGGCGTCCGTTTGAAGTATTTTGTTCTTCTCGGCCATCATTTTGCAGGGGCTCCTCGGACCAGCCTTTGCTCCATTTCGCCCATGGATTTTCTCTCATTGCAAGTGGTTCATTCTCATGTCTGGGTTGTCTCGGGCATCAGGCTCAATCCAATCTTTCATGGAACGTTTAGTGGAGTTCTGGGCTGCTTCACAGGTTCAATAAGGGGTCAGGTAAGGGGTCAGGTAAAGCGTCACAGTGCCGTATCGCAAAAAATGGCCTGGTCATTAAGGGGGAAAATCCTTCCGGTCCTCAAGTGGTTAAACTGACATCACATGTAAAAAACAAAGATTTGCTTTTTTTATTTTTGTCTTTTGTTTTTTGTCTAACGTTTGCATAAAAATTGAAATAATTTTTGCTGGACAATATTACCAAAAGGAAGCCGTAGTTATCCCAAAAAAGTTGTATGTTTTTGAAAATCGTGGTTAAAGTTATTGCCTAATAAACCGGCTCATACCAGAAATGTAAACTGTAATATATATATAATATAAGTTTTAAAATGTACATACTTTTCAAATAATCTTTGTCTTCTTTCAACCAGTCTCGTGGTCTACGAATTCCTGACAGACAACATATACAGGTCAGAGATCTCAGGTTTCTCAATGCAGTGAATCAATAGAGGTTAGTCAACTAAATGTCCCAATCCTAATATCCTAATTTTTCCATCATGCATTGCAGTAGAGACCGATCAGCCCACAGCTCAGGTAGGTTGCCACCCATCCGTGATTCACCCGGACAGTAAGAGTTTTGAGTCCTGTGTCCAGGTATCAGTCCGCCTGAGCCCCGGACATTGTGCTGGGGAGTCTCCTATTATTACTCTGTAATGGGGTTCACTGTGCAGGTGTCTCCCTCCCTGCCTGCACTGCCCGGCTCTGGCCGAGTCTCCGGCGCTGTGTAAGTTGTGTGGTGACACATTGCAAGGTGACTGTGTGCTGTGAGGGGGGAGAGACGCGCCAGTGCATACTTCATGCAGACACACAGCCTCGGGCTCTTCCCCTCTGCGAGCCGAGCGTGTGACCTGTCCAGAAAGTGGGAGGAACAGACAAGGGGACACCGACCGCTGGGTGACCGTCCACTGCCCTACCGACACCGTCCACTGCTCTACTGACACCGTCCACTGCTCTACTGACACCGTCCACTGCCCTACTGACACCATCCACTGCCCTACTGACACCATCCACTGCTCTACTGACACCGTCCACTGCTCTACTGACACCGTCCTCTGCTCTACTGACACCGCCCTCTGCTCTACTGACACCGCCCTCTGCTCTACTGACACCGTCCACTGCTCTACTGACACCGTCCACTGCCCTACTGACACCATCCACTGCCCTACTGACACCGTCCACTGCTCTACTGACACCGTCCTCTGCTCTACTGACACCGTCCACTGCTCTACTGACACCGTCCACTGCCCTACTGACACCATCCACTGCCCTACTGACACCATCCACTGCTCTACTGACACCGTCCACTGCTCTACTGACACCGTCCTCTGCCCTACTGACACCGTCCACTGCCCTACTGACACCGTCCACTTCCCTACAGACACCATCCCCTGCTATACTGACACCGTCCTCTACCCTACTTTCACTGCCCTACTGTCACCATCCACTCCTCTACTTACAGCATCCACTGCCCTACTGACACCGTCCACTGCCCTACTGACACCGTCCACTGCTCTACTGACACCGTCCACTGCTCTATTGACACCATCCACTGCCCTACTGGGACCATCCTCTGCACTACTGACACTGTCCACTGCCCTACTGACACCATCCACTGCCCTACTGACACTGTCCACTGACCCACTGACACCATCCACTGCCCTAATGACACCATTCACTGCTCTACTGACACCGTCCTCTACCCTACTGACACCGTTCACTGCCCTACTGACACCGTCCCCTGCTCTACTGACACCATCCACTGCCCTACTGACACTGTCCAATGCTCTGCTGACACCATCCACTGCTCTACTGACACCATCCACTGCCCTACTGACACCATCCACTGCCCTACTGACACAGTCCTCTGCCCTACTGACACCTTTCACTGCCCTACTGACACCATCCACTCCTCTACTTACAGCATCCACTGCCCTACTGACACCGTCCACTGCCCTACTGACACCGTCCACTGCTCTACTGACACCGTCCACTGCTCTATTGACACCATCCACTGCCCTACTGGGACCATCCTCTGCACTACTGACACCGTCCACTGCCCTACTGACACCATCCACTGCCCTACTGACACTGTCCACTGACCCACTGACACCATCCACTGCCCTAATGACACCATTCACTGCTCTACTGACACCATCTACTGCCCTACTGACACCATCTACTGCTCTACTGACACCGTCCACTGCTCTACTGACACCATCCACTGCCCTACTGACAACGTCCACTGCCCTACTGACACCGTGCACTGCCCTACTGACACCGTCCTCTGCACTACTGACACAGTCCTCTGCACTACTGACACCGTCCACTGCCCTACTAACACCATCCACTGCCCTAATGACACCATTCACTGCTCTACTGACACCATCCACTGCTCTACAGACACCATCCACTGCCCTTATGACACCGTTCACTGCCCTACTGACACCATCCACTACCCTACTGACACCATCCATTGCCCTACAGACACTGTCCACTGCCCTACAGACCTCATCCACTGCCCTACTGACACCATCCACTGCTCTACTGACACCATCATCTTCCCTACTGACACCTTCCTCTGCTCTACTGACACCTTCCTCTGCTCTACTGACACCGTCCACTGCTCCACTGACACCGTCCACTGCCCTACTGACACCGTCCACTGCCCTACTGACACCATCCACTGCCCTACTGGGACGTCCTCTGTCCTACTGACACCATCCACTGCTCTACTGACACCATCCACTGCTCTACTGGCACCATCCACTGCTCTACTGACACCGTTTACTCCTCTACTGACACCATCCTCTTCCCTACTGACACCATCCTCTGCCCTACTGACACCGTCCTCTGCCCTACTGACACCTTCCTCTGCTCTACTGACACCATCCACTGCTCTACTTACACTGTCCACTGCCCTACTGACACCGTCCACTGATCTACTGACACCGTCCACTGCCCTACTGACACCATCCACTGCCCTACTGACACCATCCACTGCTCTACTGACACCGTCCACTGCCCCGCTGACACCATCCACTGCCTTACTGACAACGTCTTCTGCTCTACTGACACCATCCACTGCCCTACTGACACCATCCACTGCCCTACTGACACCATCCACTGCTCTACTGACACCATCCACTGCTCTACTGACACCGTCCACTGCCCTACTGACACCGTCCACTGCTTTACTGACACCATCCACTGTCCTACTGAACTGCTCTACTGACACCGTCCACTGCTCTACTAACACCGTCCACTGCCCTACTGACACCGTCCACTGCTCTACTGACACCGTCCACTGCTCTACTAACACCGTCCTCTGCCCTACTGACACCGTCCACTGCTCTACTGACACCGTCCACTGCTCTACTGACACTGTCCACTGCTCTACTGACACCATCCACTGCTCTACTAACACCGTCCACTGCTCTACTGACACCGTCCACTGCCCTACTGACACCGTCCACTGCTCTACTGACACCGTCCACTGCTCTACTGACACTGTCCACTGCTCTACTGACACTGTCCACTGCTCTACTGACACCGTCCACTGCTCTACTGACACTGTCCACTGCTCTACTGACACCGTCCACTGCTCTACTAACACCGTCCACTGCTCTACTAACACCGTCCACTGCCCTACTGACACCGTCCACTGCTCTACTGACACCGTCCACTGCTCTACTGACACTGTCCACTGCTCTACTGACACCATCCACTGCTCTACTGACACCGTCCACTGCCCTACTGACACCGTCCACTGCTCTACTGACACTGTCCACTGCCCTACTGACACCATCCACTGCTCTACTGACACCGTCCACTGCTCTACTGACACCGTCCACTGCCCTACTGACACCATCCACTGCTCTACTGACACCGTCCACTGCCCTACTGACACCATCCACTGCCCTACTGACACCATCCACTGCCCTACTGACACCGTCCTCTGCTCTACTGACACCGTCCACTGCTCTACTGACACCGTCCACTGCCCTACTGACACCGTCCACTGCCCTACTGACACCGTCCTCTGCCCTACTGACACCTTCCTCTGCTCTACTGACACCTTCCTCTGCTCTACTGACACCGTCCTCTGCCCTACTGACACCGTCCACTGCCCTACTGACACCATCCTCTGCCCTACTGACACCTTCCTCTGCTCTACTGACACCTTCCTCTGCTCTACTGATACGGTTCTCTGCCCTACTGACACCATCCACTGCTCTACTGACACCTTCCTCTGCCCTACTGACACCGTCCTCTGCCCTACTGACACGGTCCTCTTCCCTACTGACACCTTCCTCTGCTCTACTGACACCGTCCTCTGCCCTACTGACACCATCCTCTGCCTTACTGACACCGTCCACTGCCCTACTGACACCATCCTCTGCCCTACTGACACCTTCCTCTGCTCTACTGACACCTTCCTCTGCTCTACTGACACCGTCCACTGCTCTACTGACACCTTCCTCTGCCCTACTGACACCGTCCTCTGCCCTACTGACACGGTCCTCTTCCCTACTGACACCATCCACTGCCCTACTGACACCATCCACTACTCTATTGACACCGTCCTCTGCTCTACTGACACTGTCTACTGCCCTACTGACACCGTCCTCTGCCCTACTGACACCGTCCTCTGTCCTACTGACACCAACCACTGCTCTACTGACACCGTCCACTGCTCTACTGACACCGTCCCCTGCCCTACTGACACCGTCCACTGCCCTACTGACACCGTCCACTGCCCTACTGACACTGTCTTCTGCCCTACTGACACCGTCCACTGCCCTACTGACACCAACCACTGCTCTACTGACACCGTCCTCTGCCCTTCTGACACTGTCCACTGCCCTACCGACACCGTCCACTGCTCTACTGACACAGTCCACTGCTCTACTGACACCGTTCCTCTGCTGTACTGACACCGTACACTGCTCTACTGACACCGTCCACTGCTCTACTGACACCGTCCACTGCCCTACTGACAGCATCCTCTGCCCTACTGACACCATCCACTGCCCTACCGACATCATCCACTGCCCTACTGACACCGTCCACTGCCCTACTGACACCGTCCTCTGCCCTACTGACACTGTCCACTGCCCTACTGACACTGTCCACTGCCCTACTGACACCGTCCACTGCTCTACTGACACCGTCCACTGCTCTACTAACACCGTCCACTGCCCTACTGACACCGTCCACTGCTCTACTGACACCGTCCACTGCTCTACTAACACCATCCACTGCCCTACTGACACGACCACTGCTCTACTTACACAGTCCACTGCTCTACAGACACTGCCCTCTACCCCACTGACACCGTCCTCTGCCCTACTGACTGACAGTGTCCACATTTAAGGTAGGCTAGGCTTTTATTAATCTAATCATATTTTATGGGCACACAAATGCTTTTGTGTTATTTAACCATGCCCCTTTAAGTCCACTCCCCTCTCCACTGTTACACAATTTGGCCACAGCCACTGTTCACTGCAGCGCGCTATGCGTGCCTCCTTACTACTCTCCTAGGATAACTCAAAGGTGTCCCAAGTTTCTTACAATCCTATAGCATGTACTAAAAAAAAATTGCCATGCGCCACTAAAGTGTTCGGGTTTGGCTTGAAGAAAAGGTGGCAACCCTAAGCTCAGGTTCCCCCTCCCCCCGGCTTGATTTCTGCTGAACAGAGGATCACAACACACTAATACAGAGAATGATTGACATACTACTACTAGTTGTAATAAAATATACATTTTAAATTAAAAATACATACCTTCCCAGAATTCCTCACTTTTGTTCAGCCACTCTTGTACTCCAGGCACCCCTGCCAGACAAGATAGACAACTTAGTGACATCACTTTTCTCCATCGTACATGTAAGGACCCTGTCATGAGTTAATTTTGTTCCAAATTCAGACGCATTTTCGTTTTTTGGAAATTGGGTCCGCGAGTGCATGTGGGTCTGCGAGTGCACGTGGGTCTCCAAATACCAGTGTATTGTCTTGTTGGGTACCTGTGTATTGTCTTGTTGAGTACCTGTGTATTGTCTTGTTGGGTACCTGTGTATTGTCTTGTAGAGTACCTGTGTATTGTCTTGTTGGGTACCTGTGTATTGTCTTGTAGAGTACCTGTGTATTGTCTTGTTGAGTACCTGTGTATTGTCTTGTTGGGTACCTGTGTATTGTCTTGTTGAGTACCTGTGTATTGTCTTGTTGGGTACCTGTGTATTGTCTTGGTTAGTACCTGTGTATTGTCTTGTTTAGTACCTGTGTATTGTCTTGTTGGGTACCTGTGTATTATCTTGTTGAGTACCTGTGTATTGTCTTGTTGAGTACCTGTGTATTGTCTTGTTGGGTACCTGTGTATTGTCTTGGTTAGTACCTGTGCATTGTCTTGTTTAGTACCTGTGTATTGTCTTGTTGGGTACCTGTGTATTATCTTGTTGAGTACCTGTGTATTGTCTTGTTGAGTACCTGTGTATTGTCTTGTTGAGTACCTGTGTATTGTCTTGTTGGGTACCTGTGTATTGTCTTGTTGAGTACCTGTGTATTGTCTTGTTGGGTACCTGTGTATTGTCTTGGTTAGTACCTGTGTATTGTCTTGTTTAGTACCTGTGTATTGTCTTGTTGGGTACCTGTGTATTGTCTTGTTGGGTACCTGTGTATTGTCTGGTTGAGTATCTGTGTATTGTCTGGTTGAGTATCTGTGTATTGTCTGGTTAAGTACCTGTGTATTATCTTGTTGAGTACCTGTGTATTGTCTTGTTGGGTACCTGTGTATTGTCTTGTTGGGTACCTGTGTATTGTCTTGTTGAGTACCTGTGTATTGTCTTGTTGAGTACCCGTGTATTGTTGAGTACCTGTGTATTGTCTTGTTGAGTACCCGTGTATTGTCTGGTTGAGTACCTGTGTATTGTCTTGTTGACTACCTGTGTATTGTCTTGTTAAGTATTAGTGTCAGGAAGCTAGTTGTTAGGTAATTTGGACAGGGTATAATCCCCAATCCTCATTAAATTTAATAGGTACGATGCCCAGCTGGTGTGGAGAGGCGACTCTTTGTACATCTTGCGGCATGTATGCATTTCTTGATCATCCGATTAAGGGCAAATACTGCTGTGCAAAATGTAAGCACATTGTTTCCCTGGAAGCCCAGGTTCTGAATCTGGGGAAGCAACTGTCAGCACTGAGAAGTCCCTCCATACTAAAGGAGAGCCAGGAACGTACACGGCAGGTGCCCGCAGGGGCCAGCACAGAGGAGGGTGGAGACAAAGAGGTGCCGACACTAGGAAAGAGTAGATGGGTGACAGTCAGGAAGGGTAGAGGGGGAAGTGCCAAGGAGGCCGATACAGGGCTTGGAAAATCCCAAAAAGTACGCTCCATTGAGTGACATTGGGATCGTGCTTCCTTGCCGTGAACACATCCAAACCATCACCTGGATCCAAGGTCCAGATAGCAGGAGAGGAGAGATACCAGCCACCATGGATGAGGAATTCAGAAGGAGCTTGCGAGAGATGCAGATGCAGCACAGAGGACCAGTATCAGAGCAAGTACAGCTAGGATGGTTTGATTCTATCCGCTGCGAACTCTGGAAGGAAGCGCTAGCCCGTGAGCAGAGAAACCAGGGAAAAGTTCTCCCCTCCATCCATGTAAGGTACTGGTCGCAGTATGAAGTGCAAATGCTGTTATTGGGGGAACAGCTGAAACAGGAGTGGACAGCCGAGTTAAGCAGGCTGATCCGGGCAGAAATGCGGTTGGACGAGAGCTACAGAGCCCTCTGCTGGTATGTAGCCCAAGTGTGCCCGTGGACAGCGGATGACAGCCCCACGGAAGGCTTTGACTACGATTGCCTGGGATTGTTATACTGGAGGCTGTCCGGGGACCCTGACTTTGGGAGTGATCGGGAGTGGCGTTTGGAGGAAATAATGAAGCACAGAGAACGAAGACTGAATGTCTCAAAAGTGCACTGGGCACAGGAAGATTTGGAGTTTCTCGTCATTCGGGAATGGGAGCTGGAGATGGCCTACAGACAGCTGCTAGACTCTGCTTAGAAGCAGGGTGGGACTCCCTTTGCCTGGGACTATCAGGAAATACCAGTTGACAACTCTGAAATCCTGGCTGAAGAGTTGACAATGTGGCAGAGTAACAGTGTGCTTTGCCAACCTGCCCCCGCAGCTATGGAGGTGGAGGACTTATGGCGGATGCAGCAAGTGCTGACTGACCTTGAGGAACCTGTTTCTGCATTGGATGATCTTGGATGGAGGAATGTGCCTGTCCAGCAGAATGCCAGAGAATCAGCAGTGGAAAATCTGGAGATCGCTATCCCCAAAGCTGAAGTGCTGACAACGGGGCAGAGCTCTGCTAACCTCTGCCCAGCACTGATAGCATTTTCTGGGTTCCAGGGACAGGAGATGGTGAACCTTTATCCCCAGACACCAGTTGCAGAGACAGGGGATTTGATAGACTTTTCTGTTGAGGAAGAACAACCTGATGAGCCTCCAGCAGAAGAGCTGGTATTCACTGTGCTCTACCCAGCACTGATAGCATCTTCTGGGTTCCACGGAGAGGAGATGGTGAACCTTTATCCCCAGACACCAGTTGCAGAGACAGGGGATTTGATAGACTTTTCTGCTGAGGAAGAACAGCCTGGTGAGCTTCCAGCAGAAGAAGAGCTGTTATTAGGGCCAAACTTCACTGTGCTCTGCCCAGCACCAACAGAAGTATCTGTGAAGTTACAAGGAACTTCCCCAGCTGAAGCGCTGGCAACCGGACAGAGGGTCCAAGATCTCTGCCCTACACCTGCGGCGATTCCGGAGGCTCAGGGTGAGAAGGAGGTGGTCATTTCCCAGCAGCAGATCAGGATACAGGGGGAGAAGGGAGAGGAGGTATGTGTTGTCCCTCCCCAATAGTTAGCCGGAGCAGATGGTGTGGGGTTTTCAGCAGAAGGGCTGGCAACAGGGCCGAGTACTGCTGGACTCTGCCCTCAACTAACAGAGAATGCATTTCCTGTGAAGGTGGATGGGACTTCAGTCTCCACCTGTATACCCCAGGGATGCTGGGCAGTCAGCCCAGATCCCCAACAGCATGACAGAGTGAGCCCAGACACCCTGTCTTCTCTCCAGCGGCAGAAAGGACTCCAGGGAGAAGGGCCAGTCCAGGCCTCTCCCCAGCAGCAGATATGTTCTCTGAGAGAGGCAGAGGTTGGCTGGGTGAGTAATGCTTTGTTTGGAACAATTTGTTTGGGGTACTGTGTGGGTACAGGCATTAGAGGACTGGAACTACTGACTAACTTTGGAGTCAACCCGTCTGGGGTCTCCTCCTGTGTTAGTCTCCTGCCGAAAGGGGAGAAATGTGACAGACCTAGCCTGGAGAGAGACTTTTGGAGGGGACTGAATGCTAGCCTCTTGCCGATCGATCGTGGGCCCTGGCATTTGGGGGAACGGTGCTCTTTGTGAGCTGTATGCCTGGGGACCCTTGAGGTGGTATTACTGTGGATTCGGGTCCTGGTCCCCCAGGACACACAGACTCTGGGGACCCTGGATTTGCCATATTAGAAATAGTGGCTGATTCATAATGCTGGGACAAATACTGCTAGGAGATGTTGATGTCAATTCCAGCCACCTGTCTGTCTGTTGCCTGCTAGAATGTGTATTGTAAATAAGTCTCTAGTATGGGATCTAAGAGTCATCAGATCCCCATTGTTGTTTGTGTTAATTAACTCTGCTATTGTGATAATGTTGATTGGGTTTCCTGAGCTACAAGATGGCCAGTCTGGCCTAAAGGTCATGTCTGAGTCATCTAGGCTGCCTAAAGGGATTAGTTAATTAGCTCATGTTAATTAGGTTAATTAGGTTACAGCTGTATTGTTAGAGTAATATGAGCAGGAGGTCTGCACCTCCTCTTTCACTGTATAAAATAGACTGTATTCCTGTTAATAAAGAGAGATTCTTGGTTGAACTTACATACAGCCTGCCTGGTGTTTGTTCTGAGCTACACAACTGGATTAGAACGGCACATAGCTGTAGTTCTAGTCCCGGAGCATCGAGTGACCGAACCATCAGATGTTGCAATCTGCAGTCTGATTCTATAGCAGCAGAGGAGTGTCGGGAGAGTGGAACCGAGCGAGCAAGGGGCTCGTTACAGGGGGCATTAGTGGTAGGTTGACCAAAGCACATAAACCCAATGTAAGTATAGTAGCAAGTCCTAGTTGCAATCTCGGAACACCCAATAAGAAGATAATATGCGACCGGTCTTAACTACGTGGCATATTCACCAATGCCAGGAGCCTGGCGGACAAGGTGGGTGAACTAGAGATACTGTTGTACAAGGAGGATTTGGATTTTGTGGGAATTTCAGAGACCTGGTTCAACAGCTCTCATGATTGGCTGGCAAACATTCAAGGGAATACCCTTTACCGCAAGGATAGAGAGGGTAAAAAGGGGGAGGGGTATGCCTATATATCAAGAATAATGTACAAGTGAATGTGAGAGATGACATCACTAAGGGAGCTAGGGAGGAGGTGGAATCCTTATGGGAAGAGCTACAAAGGGATGAAGCTAAGGGGAAAATAATACTGGGAGTATGCTATAGGCCCCCTAACCTAAGGGAGGAAGTGGAGACGGACCTCCTATCACAATTTGGATTAGCAGCAAGGATGGGAAGTGTTATCATAATGGGGGATTTTAATTATCCAATTATCGATTATCAATTGATTCAATTATCAAATTTCTAATAGAATAAATTTGAATTTGAATATATATATATATATATATATATATAAGAAAATAATAGAATAGAAAAAAAGAATAGAATAGAATAGAAAAAATAGAATTTAAAAAACTATAGAATAGACTAGAATAGAATAGAAAATAATAGAAAGAATATAACCATTTCCCAAAATTCAAATAGAAGGAATTCAATTTTGAATAGAATAGAAAATAATAGATTAGAAAAAAAAACAGAATAGTTTAGAAAAAAATAGAATAGAATAGAATAAAAATAATATAACCATCTTCTGAAATTCGAATTTAGAATAGAATAAATTTGAATAGAAAAGAATAGAATAGAAATGAATAGAGTAGAATAGAAAAGAATAGAATAGAGTAGAATAGAATAAACAGATAGAAAAAGAATAGACTTTTAAAAACAACAGAATAGAAAGAATATGATCATTTCCCAAAATTCAAATAGAATCAATTCAAATTTGAATAGAATAGAAAAGATTAGATTAGAATAGGAAGATGGTTTTATAATTTATATTCTATTCTATTCTGTCGTTTTCTTCTATACTATTCTGTTATTTTCCTATCTATTCTTTTCTATTTGATTCTATTTGCATTTTGGGAAATTGTTATATTCTTTCTATTCTAATGTTTTTTGAATCTTATTCTATTCTTTTCTATTCTGTTCTTTTCTATTCGAAATTTCAGAAGATGGTTATATTCATTCTATTTTATTCTTTTCTTTTTTTATTCCATTCTGTGCTATTTGTCTATTCTTTTCTTTCTTATTCTATTTTTTTTTTATTCTATTACTTTATTTTCTACTCTATTTTATTCTCTTTGAAAATTGGAAAACAAATCAAAAACAATTTGAATTTAAATCGAATTTGGAAAATGCAAATCGATTTGAATACGAATCAACAAAACGAATTCCGAAAAAAATATTTCACTAAACAAATTTATATAAATGACGAATCAAAATGAAACAAAACAATTTTTTTTTCATTCTGCACATGTCCATTAGGTTTCTCCTAAGAACAAGGACTTTGTTGCTTATTCCTGTTTCTGGGGAGTATACATCCAAAAATATAATGAGAAGATACAATCTATGGGGTCATGAACGATTATCCAAGCTTGGTCAATCACCAAGTATTTTATGCCAGTGATTTGGCTAGGGGAGAGAATAAATAATTGAAGAAACCTTCTAGAAGGATGTTTTCTCCTCAGGCTTTGCCTGGAAAGAGGTCCTGTTGGAAGTTTTTGTTGCCTGTTAGACCTGCTGCCTGAGATGAGGAGGAGTCTAAAGGGCCTTTGCTCCCAGGCTTTCTGCCTAGGTAGGAAGTAAATCTGGGAAATCCAGTTCAGGTTTCTTCGACCCCTTCTCTGCCGGAGGAAGCTAAAGGTGAAAAAGAATTCTGTTTAATCAATTGCTGGTCTCAACTCATTGGTGAACTATGACCAATTGCTGGTATAGGCTTTAAGGTCTACTAATACCAAATGCTGGTCCACACTCAAAGGTCCATTACTACCAATTGCTGATCTTAGCTCATATATTTACTACGACCAAATGCTGGTCTGGGCTCAAAGGTCATCTGCTACCAATTACTGGTCTCAGCTCAAGTGAACTTTTTCACCTGTTGTTGGTCTCAACTCAAAAGTCCACTTCTACAAATTACTGGTCTTAGCTCAAAGGTTCACTACTACCAATAGGTGGTCTCAGTTTAAAGGTCCACTTCTACTAATTGCTGTTCTCAGCTGAAAAGTCCACTTCTACCAATTGCTGGTCTGGGCTCAAAGGTCTACTTCTACTTATTGCTGGTGGTGGCTCAAAGGTCCACTTCTATGAATTCCTGGTCTCAGCTCAAGGACACACTTCTACGAATTGCTGGTCTCAGATCAAAGGGTCACTACTACTACCGATTCCTGGTCTCAGTTCAAAGGTCCACTTCTACTAATTACTGCTGTTGGCTCAAAGGTCCACTTCTAACTATTGCTGGTCTTGGGTTATGAGATTATTATTAAAACATGTTGGTCTGACCTCTAAGATGCACATCTACTAACTTCTAGTCTTAGCTCAAGGGTCCACGACTATTAATTGCCGGACTGGGCTCAAAGGTCCACTACTACCAATTGCTGGTTTGGGCTCAAAGACCCACTAATAATAAATTCTGGTCTCCGCCCAAAGGTCCACTACTGCCAATTGCTGGTCTTAGCTCAAAGGTCAACTTCTACAAAATGTTGGTCTCAGCTCAAAGCTCCACTAATACTAATTGCTTGTCTCCGCTCAAATGGCTACTACTAACAATTGCTGATCTCTTGCTCAAAGATTCACTTCTAATTTCTGGTATCAGCTTAGAGGTCCACTACTACCAATTGCTGGTCTCAGATCAAAGGTCCACTACTACCAATTGCTGGTCATAGCACGAAATGGCTACTACTAACAATTGCTGGTCTCAGCTAAAAGGTCCACTTCTACCAATTGCTGGTCTCAGCTCTAAATGGCTACTACTAAGAATTGCTGGTCTCAGATCAAAAGTCCACTACTATCAATTGCTGGTCTCAGCTCAAAGGTACACTTCTACGAATTGCTGGGTTTAGCTCAAAAGTCTACTAATACAAATTGCCAGTCTCATTTTAATGGTCCACGACTACATTTTGCTGGTGTCAGCTTATTGGTCTATTTCTACAGTTTATCATTAATGGCTTAAAGATCAAATACTAGCTTGTCAGAGGGGCTGGAGATGCTTGAAGGCAGCTGTCTGGCCTACTGAATCTTCATTAGCCCATGACAGGTTAAAGATACTACAAGATAATGTTGAGTGGAGGGAATTGTTTTATGTTGCTGTTTTGAGGTTTCCGGCACCCCCAACCCAGCTGAGCTAATTAAATGTTAAGAGAAGATTGGCAGGGTGGAAATCTGTCTGTCAGTTGTCATCAGTGGGTTGTTGAGTATTTTGGTTTAGCTACAGGACAAAGCAAATACAAAGACAGGTTCTAAAATATACGTACCTTCTGAAATATTGGCCACATTGTTTTTCCAGTCTTGTGATCCGGGTTTACCTGTCAAACAACACAGAGAGATCAGTAGCCTCACTTTTTAATTTGACAAGCTTATTATGCACAGTGTTACCATACCACCCCCTGCAATGTAGTACTGCCTGGTTCACTACTCTGCCCCTCCCCTCACCCTGCCTGAATTCCGTTGTAGAGGACATTATTACAGGAAACTTTTTTGCACTTATGTTAAAAAATACATTTTAGGCCTGAAGATGACTTAAAACCCTTATGCTGGGTTCCCACCAGTGGCGGCCCTTCCATGGAGGGCAGCACAGTGGTGTAGTGGTTAGCACTTTCACCTAGCAGCAATAGGGTCGCTGGTTCAAATCACGGCCACGGAACCATCTGCCTGGAGTTTGCATGCTCTCCCTGTGCCTGCATGGGTTTCCTCCGGGTACTCTGGTTTCCTCCCACATTCCAAAGACATGCTGGTAGGTTAATTAGATCCTGTCAAAAAAATTGGCCAAATATGTGTATGTTGTATGTGTTTGTAAGCGTGTCGGGACCCCATGGGGCAAAGGACCACGCTATACCGTAAATGGACACCGGCGGCAAAAGCACCCTGAGATGATTCAGTTCGCATAGGTAGCGTTATATAAGTCACTCATTCATTCATGCAGGGGCGCCACCCCCTGTCCAGGTATCCGGCCCCCTAATCTACATGCAGGGCAGCAGACACATGGATTTCTTTTTTTTTAAGCACGTGATTAGAACCTGAGGCTCTAATTGGTTTCAAAAAAGGGTAGGCTCGGGGTGAAGTGCCCATCCACTTGTGTGACAAAAGCAAATTAATATTCAATATTGTCTTCCTGGTTCTCTTCCCAGCCAATCAGGAAGCCACGATTGGCCAGGGAGTCTTGGCCAGGGTTAAGGGGTTAACCATTTAAGTCCCGGAAGGTTTCACCCCCCCTTCCTGACCAGAGCATTTTTTGCGTTACGGCACTGCGTTACTTTAAATGACAATTGTGCGGTATTGCGACAATGTACACAAATAAAATTTATATACTTTTATCCCCACAAATAGAGCTTTCTATTGGTGGTATTTGATCACCTCTGCGGTTTTTATTTTTTGCACTATAAACAAAAAAAAGAGCGACAATTTTGAAAAAAAAAATCCAGTAAAAAAAAATATCCAGTAAAAAAATCGAATTTCTTCATCAGTTTAGGCCAATATATATATTTTCCTACATATTTTTGGTAAAGAAAAAATCCCAATAAGTGTATATTGATTGGTTTGCGCAAAAGTTATCGCGTCTACAAGCTATGGGTAATTTTTATGGCATTTTTTATCATTTGTTTTTATTTTTTACTAGTAATGGCGGCGTTTAGCGATTTTTAGCAGGACTGCGACATTGCCGCGGACAAATCGAACACTAAGTGACACTTTTTGGGGACCAGTGACACTTATACAGTCATCAGTGCTAAGAAAATGCACTGTCACACTACCAATGACACTGGCAGGGAAGGGGTTAACATCAGGGGCGGGGGGGGGGCCAGGGAAGGTGAAATATAAGCAGATTTAACTTACCTGGAAGAGCGAAAAGGAGGGCTGAAATGTAGAGGAGCTTTTCTATCTGACAATAGTAAGTCTTGACTTTTTCCTCTCCTGATTTCTGTGTCTTGCATTTGACTTCCTGGGATTTCATATCATTGTTGACATTGTTCTGACTTACTGAGCAAATTACTTCTCTGTCATAACACCATAAATGAATTTCCTTCTCATAACCTTCAGTAGGACTCTGGTGGCCATCAATGCAGGTGACCTTGACCTTCTTCTTTCTCCCCTTATGGCACCCTACCGATTTTCCATCAGAGAGTCCTGGAAAAGGAGATGAGGTTCAAATATGATGCAGTGTAGTTCATGGCTCACCTGAGAGGTGGTCATCACATAGAGGAAAGAAGAGGAACCTTTACTATAATAAATATAAGGAAACCCCAAAAAAAGACAAAGTGATATATGTGATATGCTGAAATTCAGACCGATACATGGGTAAAAACGTTTAAAGTTTTATTTTATTATATAAAACAAAGCTTACTTAATAAATGTGTTTATAAACGAGGAGCGTTCAAGTCAAACTGGGACTTTTCATTTTACAGTTACAAAAAGGGATGCTAGCATAGCGTGGCCATACTACACGCAGAAGTAAGTGGCAAGCGTATCCTATTACTGATAGGTGACGCACGTGTCACAGGCCAGTTCAGAGACCGATAATCAAGATGGCAGAAAACAGTGTTAGTGCGTGCATGAAGCAGCGTGTGGTCAGTGGTGTATTTTGGTTTGGTGCTGCCCTAGGCAAGACTAAAATCGGGCGCCCCACCTTCCAGTTTGTCAGTCCCTCCAGCCTCCATGTGTCATTGCATCTTCAGACCCTAGTTGTTAGTCCCTCCAGCCTCCATGTGTCATTGTATCTTCAGACCCCACCAGTCAGTGCTTCCAGCCTCCATGTGTCATAGTTACATAGTTACATAGTAGGTGAGGTTAAAAAAAAGACACAAGTCCATCAAGTCCAACCTATGTGTGATTATGTGTCAGTATTACATTACATATCCCTGTATGTTGCGGTCATTCAGGTGCTTATCTAATAGTTTCTTGAAGCTATCGATGCTCCCCGCTGAGACCACCGCCTGTGGAAGGGAATTCCACATCCTTGCCGCTCTTACAGTAAAGAACCCTCTACGTAGTTTAAGGTTACACCGCTTTTCTTCTAATTTTAATGAGTGGCCACAAGTCTTGTTAAACTCTCTTCTGCGAAAAAGTTTTATTCCTATTGTGGGGTCACCAGTCCGGTATTTGTACATTGAAATCATATCCCCTCTCAAGCGTCTCCTCTCCAGAGAGAATAAGTTCAGTGTTCACAACCTTTCCTCATAACTAAGATTATTAGCTTTGTTGCCCTTCTTTGTACTCGCTCCATTTCCAGTACATCCTTCCTGAGGACTGGTGCCCAGAACTGGACAGCATACTCCAGGTGTGGCCGGACCAGAGTCTTGTAGAGCGGGAGAATTATCGTTTTATCTCTGGAGTTGATCCCCTTTTTAATGCCAATATTCTGTTTGCTTTGTTAGCAGCAGCTTGGCATTGCATGCCATTGCTGAGCCTATCATCTACTAGGACCCCCAGGTCCTTTTCCATCCTAGATTCCCCCAGAGGTTCTCCCCCCAGTGTATAGATTACATTCAGATTTTTGCCACCCAAATGCATTATTTTACATTTTTCTACATTGAACCTCATTTGCCATGTAGTTGCCCACCCCATTAATTTGTTCAGATCTTTTTGCAAGGTTTCCACATCCTGCGGAGAAGTTATTGCCCTGCTTAGCTTAGTATCATCTGCAAATACAGAGATTGAACTGTTTATCCCATCCTCCAGGTCGTTTATAAACAAATTAAATAGGATTGGTCCCAGCACAGAACCCTGGGGAACCCCACGTGTCTTCAGACCCTATCAGTCAGTCCCTCCATGAGTCATTGTATCTTCAGTCCCTCCTCAGCTACATTCAGTCAGTCCCTCCATCCTCCATGTGTCCTCAGTCACCATTAGTCAGTCACTCCATCCTCCATGTGCCTTCAGATGCCCCTAGTGCTGCCCATCCTCTCACCTCCAGACCTGGTGGACAGAGCCCTGCAGAATCCAGGCACAGAGGTGGCAGCAGATGCAGTTGCCCCCGGGAGGAGATGGGCTGCGGTCAGTGACCACTCAGCTGAAGCTGGGGCTCTGGGTGAGCAGGAAGGGCAGCAGCACCAGCAGGTAGATGGGCCAGAAGCAGCTGAGCCGGTGCTTCTGCAGGTAATCCACTACCAGCCACAGGTCAGATGCCCTGCCTGAGAAGAAGATCAGCAGGGCCACCACCACCCACAGCCTATCCCAGAAAGAGTAATGGGGGTAACAGGGAGTAACAAGACTACAGTCCAACTCTGTCACCATCTTGGGAGGAGCCCACTTGGGGGGCCACACCTGGCTCCGCTGACATCTACAGGAGACTCTTACTATATCATCACACTTACCGTATTTCCTGCAATAGGAGAGTCAGGGTGGTGTCTGCGCACAGAGGAGGGTGATCACCGGATCCGGGGGTTGCTCGTGTCTGCCCGATGTTCCGTAGGAATAGACAGAGTTACATCCTCAGGCTTCCCCCTTCCGAGTCCAATATCACAGATCCTCCGTCCTGTTCCACCCCACTGAAAAATGCCACCCAAGGCATACGCCTTGTTTGCCTCTTGGTAGAAACACCCCTTGCGTGTGGTGATGAAGTTTCTTGTGAATGAAAGCGTAAAATCCACAGATTTCTACAGAAGACTTCAAGTACAGTATGTTGATAAGATGCTAAGCCACAGTAATGACGTGTACACCCGAGTGGACTTTCCGGCATACTTGGTCCGGCGGACCAGAGTCCGCCGAACAATCTGACCGTGTGTAGGCTCCGGCGGACTTTTCCGGTGGACTTTTTCCCAAAAGCCCGCTGGACCTAGATTTGAAACATGTTTTAAATCTTTCCGTTGGACTCAGTTTCTGGCGGAAAGTCCGCTCATCTGTGTGCTGGTCCGACGAAAAGCCCGCTCGCCTGTATGCTGGTCCAACGGACCAGATACGATGCAAGGGCAGGGTATTGCATTTCGCGCTCGCTGCCATAGGAAAAACAAATTTTCCTATTGCGGCGAGCGCGGGGCATACCAGGCCCTTAGGTCTGGTATGGATTATAAAGGGAAACCCCTAAAATCCAGACCCCCGATCCGAGCACGCAGCCCAGCCAGTCAGGAAAAGGAGTGGGGACGAGCGAGTGGCCCCCCCTCCTGAACCGTGCCAGGCCGCATGCCCCCCCTCCCCCAAAGCACCTTGTCCCCATGTTGATGAGGACAAGGGCCTCTTCCCGACAACCCTGGCCGTTGGTTGTCGGGGTCTGCGGGCGGGGGGCTTATCGGAATCCGGGAGCCCCCTATAATAAGAGGGCCCCCAGATCCCGGCCCCCCACCCTATGTGAATGAGTATGGGGTACATGGTACCCCTACCCATTCACCTATGGAAAAAGTGTCAATAATAAAACACACTACACAGGTTTTTAAAATAATTTATTAAACAGCTCCGTGGGGGGGTCTTCCTCCGGCTTCGGGGGTCTTCTTCCGGCTTCGGGGGTCCCTCCGGTTCCTCTTCTCCCAGCGTCCAGTTGGTTTTTCTCCGCTCTCTCCGGCCTCTTCTCCCGGTGTTCCAGTTCTTCGGCTGGCTCCTCCGCTGTCTTCATGCCGCTCTCTTGCCAGAGGAGGTCCGGACTTCTGGGCTTCTGGGCTTCTTGCCTTCTTGTCTTCTTCCCTCTTCTCTTCTCCAGATGTTGACACGACGCTCTCTTCGGCTGGACTGCTCTCTGAGGGCTCCGTTGTGACTTATATAGGCGGAGACCCCGCCCCCTTATGATGTCACAGTCCCTGGGCATGCTGGGACTGTGACATTTTAGGGGGCGTGGTTAAAATCACCCGGTGACCACGCCCTCTAAAACGTCACATAAAACGTCCGATAAAAGCGGCAAGATTGACTTCCTTTTCTAGTCCCGTCGCACCTGAGTCACGTTCAAAATGAACGGACTTGTCCATGTGTGGGCAAGTCCGTTCATTCTGAAAGTCCGCTGTAACTCCGGCGAATGTCCGTCGGAATGACGGGCGGACTTAGCCCGCCGGAAAGTCCGGTCCTGTGTGGGCAAGTCCGTCCATTTTAACCACTAGCCTACCGCCCACCGTCATATGACATCCTGGGCTTTGGGCGGGTATATCTGAATGATGCCTGTAGTTACAGACATCATTCAGATATTGCCGGTTTCAGCTGGCGAATCTCTACACCATAGGAATGATCATAGCGGCCGTTCCACTGCTTGATCGTTCCTATGGGAGGCGAGAGGGGACGTCCCCCCCCTCCCGCCGCCCTCCGGTGCTTGCTCCGACTCACCGTTACGATTGGTGAGGTGGAGAGTGGATCCGCCCGCGCCGGTCCCCGGAGTCTCTATGATCGTCGGAGGCCGGGCGCGATGTTATGACGTCACGCCCGGCCTCTCCATTCAAAAAAACGGCGCCGCTTCGGCTTGGAAGCGGCGATTGTTTTATTTATTTTTTTTATTTCAGGCTTCCCAGCCTAGTGGTGAGATATGGGGTCTTGTTGACCCCATATCTCACTATTAAGAGCACCTGACATGTCATATTGCTATTACAAGGGATGTTTACATTCCTTGTAATAGGAATAAAAGTGATCAGTTTTTTTTTCTTTAAAAAAAGTGTCAAAATAAAAAAAATAAAATATAATTAACAAAAAAATTTAAAGCGCCGCTGTCCCCATGTGCTCGCACGCAGAAGCGAACGCATACGTAAGTCCCGCCCACATATGAAAACGGTGTTCAAACCATACATGTGAGGTATCGCCGCTAACGTTGGAGCGAGAGCAATAATTTTGGCCCTAGACCTCCTCTGTAACTCTAAACATGTAACCAGTAAAAAAATTTAAAGCGTCGCCTATGGGGATTTTTAAGTACCGAACATTGGCGCCATTCCACGAGCGTGTGCAATTTTGAAGCGTGACATGTTAGGTATCTATTTACTCGGTGTAACTTCATCTTTCACAAAATGCAAAAACGTTGGGCTAACTTTACTGTTTTGTTTTTTTTTTAAACACAAAACAGTTTTTTTCCCCAAAAAAACGCGTTAGAAAAATTCCTGCGCAAATACTGTGTGAGATAAAAAGTTGCAACAACTGCCATTGTATTCTCTAGGGTCTTTACTAAAAAACATATATAATGTTTGGGGGTTCTATGTAATTTTCTAGCAAAAAAATGATGATTTCTTCATGTAGGAGCAAAGTGTCAGAATTGGCCCGGTATTGAGGTGGTTAAAGTCCGGCGCACCTGGCGGACAAAGTCCGTCGGAAAGTGTGCTGGACCAAGTATGCCAGAAAGTCCGATCGTGTGTACGCGGCATAAGACATCTGAATGGTGTAAACATTTCAAAGATGGCCAAATGTCTGACAGTGACCATCCCAGCCTTGGTGGCTCCCAACCCACTGCAGTCATTCCTCTGATCATTCAGCGCATGGAAAGTCTGATCCTGGATAATCAACGCATAACCTGTTGTGAAATTGCACAAGAGACAAATCTTTCTGCAGGAACGGTGAACACAATCATTCACGAAAAGTTAGCACACGCTGGGTACCAAGACAGATTTCTGCTTTGGACTGGCACAGAAGAGTTGAAGGCCAGGATTTTCTGGATTTCATCATTACATGTAACCAAACCCGGGCACGTCATTTCACTCCGGAGTCAAATCGAGCACCAATGCAGTGGAAACGTGAAATGTCGAACAATTGCGTCTGCAGGTAAAGTGATGGCAAGCGTTTTCTGGGACAAATGTGTCGTTATTTATGTGGACTTTCTACCCCCTGGTGCCACGATCAACAGTGAATATTACTGTCATGTTCTGAGAGATGTACATATCCGTCTGCGGAAAATGCGGCCTGGTTTGATCACTAAGGGGGTCCAGTTTCTCCAGGACAACTCACAAGCGCATACTGCTCACCGCACTACGTGCAAATTCCAGAAACTCAGCTGGGAGGTATTGCCATATTCACCTTACAGCCCGGACCTCACACTGAGTGATTTCCACCTGTTTGGATCCCTAAAATAGTTCCTCAGGGGTCAGAATTTCAGCACTGATGATGAAGTGAAGCAGGCTGTTCTAGGATGGTTCAGGCGTACTGACAAATATTTCTATGCAGATGCTTTCCAGGCATTCGTTAAATGCTGGTGTGAGTGTTTAAATGTAGCAGGGGAGGATATCAAAAAATAAATGCAGTTTCCACTACTTGAAATTTGTTCTTTTATTATATCAACTCAAAAGGTTTAACTTGAACGCCCCTCGTAACACCATCAATTTACCAACATGACACAATTACATCAGGGCCTGCCCCCCAAGGACCGTATTGGGGTGATTTGAGGAGCAGAGGTACAGGAATTAGGGTGATCTGAGGTGTGAAGATTCAGGAATAGGGGTTGATCTGAGGTTTGAAGATGCAGGAATCGGGGTGATATGAGGTGTGAAGGTGCAGGAATTGGGGTGATCTGAGGTGTGAAGGTGCAGGAATTGGGGTGATCTGAGGTGTGATGGTGCAGGAATTGGGGTGATCTGAGGTGTGATGGTGCAGGAATTGGGGTGATCTGAGGTGTGAATGTGCAAGAATTGGAGTGATCTGAGGTATGAAGGTGCAGGAATTGGGGTGATCTGAGGTGTGAAGGTGCAGGAATTGGGGTGATCTGAGGTGTGAAGGTGCAGGAATTGGGGTGATCTGAGGGGTGAAGGTGCAGGAATTGGGGTGATCTGAGGTGTGATGGTGCAGGAATTGGGGTGATCTGAGGTATGAAGGTGCAGGAATTTGGTTGATCTGAGGTGTGAGGGTGCAGGAATTGGGGTGATCTGAGGTGTGAAGGTGCAGGAATTGGGGTGATCTGAGGTGTGAAGGTGCAGGAATTTGGGTGATCTGAGGTATAAAGGTGCAGGAATTGGGGTGATCTGAGGGGTGAAGGTGCAGGAATTGGGGTGATCTGAGGTATAAAGGTGCAGGAATTGGGGTGATCTGAGGTGTGAGGGTGCAGGAATTGGGTTGATCTGAGGTGTGAAGGTGCAGGAATTGGGGTGATCTTAGGTGTGATGGTGCAGGAATTTGGGTGATTTGAAGTATGAAGGTGCTGGAATTGGGGTGATCTGAGGGGTGAAGATTCAGGAATAGGGTTTGATCTGAAATGTGAAGGTACAGGAATTGGGGTGATCTGAGGTGTGAGGGTGCAGGAATTGGGGTGATCTGGGGTGTGATGGTGCAGGAATTGGGGTGATCTGAGGTATGAAGGCGCAGGAATTGGGGTGATCTGAGGTGTGAGTGTGCAGGAATTGGGGTGATCTGAGGGGTGAAGATTCAGGAATAGGGGTTGATCTGAAATGTGAAGGTGCAGGAATTGGGGTGATCTGAGGTGTGAAGGTGCAGGAATCGAGGTGATCTGAGGTGTGAGGATGCAGGAAATGGGGTGATCTGAGGGGTGAAGGTGCAGGAATTAGGGTGATATGAGGTGTGAAGGTGCAGGAATTGGGGTGATCTGAGGTGTGATGGTGCAGGAATTGGGGTGATCTGAGGTATGAAGGTGCAAGAATTGGGTTGATCTGAGGTGTGAAGGTGCAGGAATTGAGGAGATCTGAGGTGTGATGGTGCAGGAATTGGGGTGATCTGAGGTGTGAGGGTGCAGGAATTGGGATAATCTGAGGGGTGAAGGTGCAGGAATTGGGGTGATCTGAGGGGTGAAGGTGCAGGAATTGGGGTGATCTGAGGTGTGAAGGTGCAGGAATTGGGGTGATCTGAGGGGTGAATGTGCAAGAATTGGAGTGATCTGAGGTATGAAGGTGCAGGAATTGGGGTGATCTGAGGTGTGAAGGTGCAGGAATTGGGGTGATCTGAGGTGTGAAGGTGCAGGAATTGGGGTGATCTGAGGGGTGAAGGTGCAGGAATTGGGGTGATCTGAGGTGTGAGGGTGCAGGAATTGGGGTGATCTGAGGTGTGAAGGTGCAGGAATTGGGGTGATCTGAGGTGTGATGGTGCAGGAATTTGGGTGATCTGAGGTATAAAGGTGCAGGAATTGGGGTGATCTGAGGGGTGAAGGTGCAGGAATTGGGGTGATCTGAGGTGTGATGGTGCAGGAATTGGGGTGATCTGAGGTATGAAGGTTCAGGAATTGGGGTGATCTGAGGTGTGAGTGTGCAGGAATTGGGGTGATCTGAGGTGTGAAGGTGCAGGAATTGGGGTGATCTTAGGTGTGATGGTGCAGGAATTTGGGTGATTTGAAGTATGAAGGTGCTGGAATTGGGGTGATCTGAGGGGTGAAGATTCAGGAATAGGGTTTGATCTGAAATGTGAAGGTACAGGAATTGGGGTGATCTGAGGTGTGAGGGTGCAGGAATTGGGGTGATCTGGGGTGTGATGGTACAGGAATTGGGGTGATCTGAGGTATGAAGGCGCAGGAATTGGGGTGATCTGAGGTGTGAGGGTGCAGGAATTGGGGTGATCTGAGGGGTGAAGATTCAGGAATAGGGGTTGATCTGAGGTGTGAGGGTGCAGGAATTGGGGTGATCTGGGGTGTGATGGTACAGGAATTGGGGTGATCTGAGGTATGAAGGCGCAGGAATTGGGGTGATCTGAGGTGTGATGGTGCAGGAATTGGGGTGATCTGAGGTGTGAAGGTGCAGGAATTGGGGTGATCTGAGGTGTGAAGGTGCAGGAATCGAGGTGATCTGAGGTGTGAGGATGCAGGAAATGGGGTGATCTGAGGGGTGAAGGTGCAGGAATTAGGGTGATATGAGGTGTGAAGGTGCAGGAATTGGGGTGATCTGAGGTGTGATGGTGCAGGAATTGGGGTGATCTGAGGTATGAAGGTGCAGGAATTGTGGTGATCTGAGGTGTGAAGGTGCAGGAATTGAAGAGATCTGAGGGGAGTGAAGGTGCAGGAATTGGGGTGATCTGAGGTGTGAAGGTGCAGGAATTGGGGTGATCTGAGGTATGAAGGTACAGGAATTGGGGTGATCTTAGGTGTGAGGGTGCGGGAATTGTGGTAATCTGAGGTGTGAAGGTTCAGGAATTGGGGTGATCTGAGGTGTGGTGGTGCAGGAATTTGGGTGATCTGAGGGGTGAATGTGCAGGAATTGGGGTGATCTGAGGGGTGAAGGTGCAGGAATTTGGGTGATCTGAGGAGTGAAGGTACAGGAATTGGGGTGATCTGAGGGGTGAAGGTGCAGGAGTTGGGGTGATATGAGGGGTGAAGGTGCAGGAGTTGGGGTAATATGAGGGGTAAAGGTTCAGGAATTGGGGTGATCTGAGGGGTGAAGGTGCAGGAGTTGGGGTGATATGAGGGGTAAAGGTTCAGGAATTGGGGTGATATGAGGTTCTCACTGGATCTGACATGGATCACAGTAACACTTTAAGACTGATTTACCTTATCAGTAAATGTAAAAAAGAAAGACTGAAGAAATGATCTCCATCAGAAATGTTCGGCTTATCTTTTCCTCTCTTTGTGATTATTGTGGGTTCTCTGACTTATCTTCGTCCTTTGCTGAGTTTTCTATTCTGGTCGGTCACCCACCTCATTTTCCTTCCCTTTTTCTTTGCAATTTTCTACATGGCTCTAAATAGCATTTCCAGACTACAAGCAACCGCTTCAACCATACAAGTCAGCAATGGAAGTTTACATAATTTTATATCAGGTTCTCTTTAACTTATAAAGTTGGAGACTTACCTATCACACCCACAACAAGGACCCAGAAATAGAAGGTCATCATAATTCTCCTCCAGGAGGTCCGTCTGGCAGTGAAGGGACGGAGGAACCCGGCTCAGTCTACTCCAACACTACTGTATGTGCCTGAGAGAGGTCTGGTGAAAAATAGGAAATGGTACAGGAAGGAACATTGCCTAATATTTTAAGATGAGGTGCTAAGATGCTATCAGACATTTCTACTGAACAGCTTTAACTTCCCCCATCATAACACCAAACAGAAGAGGTGAAGTTCCATAAACCCCATGGACATCGGTGTACCGCCAATACCAGGAGAGTGACCTGAAGGTCTATAGAATGTACAGATCTTCCTCTAGGAGATCTGGTAGGAGTCTAATGATAATTATAGGCACATGTTACATTAGGAATTCACAGCAAGGCTCTATTTGGAAAAAAAACAAATGAGATAGCTGTTCATCCAGCAAATCTGCATGTACATTCATGTTGTATTTGTAAGAAATGTTTTCTTTTCTGCACAATTGTTCTCTTATTATGGGCAGTAGTAATATACCACATTATGGCCACTAGATGGAGCTTGGGAGCATAGGAAATACATCTGTGTAACAAGCGATACAATGTAACAATTCCAAGGGTTACTTTTATTTGCTAATTCCCGCTATTGTTCTCTAAAATTAGTACATTTTATCTCTTCTTAAAAGTTATATATATTTCCAATGCTTCTCAGCTCCATCTAATGCCCATAATGCAGACAGTAGTCAAATACCACAATATGGCCACTAGATGGAGCTGAGTAGCATAGGAAGTGCATATATAACAAGAGATACAATGCAACAATCGCGGTGGTTACATTTATTTGCTATTTCAATGAAGCATTCTCTAGAATTGTTATGTAGCGGTGTAGTCGCCACCAGTAACAAACATCCACCATATCACCCTGCTGCCCGACCTCCATATAACACATCTGAGACAATGAACAGTCATTTGCTTTGTTATAAAAAAAAGAAACAATCAGCGCACACAAATATAAATAGCTATGCTAGGAGTTGCAAGCTGGACACCAAAAGGCAAATCACAAAACCTCAATAAATGATTGAATATGTAAAACGGTGCAGCGCAAAAATGAGTCCATACACTTAAAACAATATAGAATATTAGAATATAGAGTAGAAGCCACCATGTGATATCAGAGGGTCTTCAGCTGATATTCAATAAATTCAGAGTGACAAATCCTCCACCGTCAATATTATGCACTCTTACCGGATCAGATGGACCACTTGAATGAACAAAATGGTCAAACACGCTTATTTACCACACACAGGGTAAGGGTGATGAATCAGTCCGGCAGCGTAGACGGAAAGCCTCCAAGTGAATGGATAATGTATGCAAAAATAAAAGTGGACACAATCTAAGTGTACACTTCTAAATCATTTATTAAATAAACAAAAGGTAACAGGTTGGGTACAAGTACAAAGTTCATAAAAAACCACAGCCAAAAAGTCTGGTAAAACCGCTAGTACAGCGGTATAATAACCGCAAGTAAAATACATAGATGAACAGCGGGTGACATCCGCAATGTAGCTCCTCCCCCCCGTACGCACGTTACGTCCTGTACGTAGGGCTGGGTGGAGCTACAGCATCGCCCGAGGACCTGATATAACGGCATATAACACAGGAAGCCGCGACCAAATCCAGAAGCAGAAACTGCCTCATGTACACAAAGCACTACCCTCTCCTATGGGAACACAGGCCCAGCATAACATATTACAATACTAACGGCATCAGTAAAATAGTATAAAGATGAAACATTTCAATACATCTCTGCACATGTCTAAGTAAACATCCTAATATTAAAATGCATTAAAATCATGGCATAAAATAAGGACATAAACCCGCGGTCATCTATGTTATAAAAACCATGTATATAAAAATTGAGTATAAAAATAAATATAAAAAATATATATATATAAAAAGAAAGGAAAATCAATACAACAATTTATTTATCTGAGATAAAGCAATTGAGATCAAAGTCAACTTTTAAGCCCCCTGGCACCAAAACCTGGGTTTCGTGGACCCACAAGGATTCCCGTTGACTAACTTGGCGAATGAAGTTTCCCCCTCTCCAATGCTTATTGACCCTCTCTAGACCCCAAAACTTGAGGCATCGGGGGTCTCTGTTATGAAAATTTTTAAAGTGTTTAGAGACATTATGTGACCTCAAACCCTTTTTAATGTTATTGACGTTCTCAGCAAGGTGCTCAGGGGCCTCGATGTTCTCCCTATATATTGCAACCCGCAATTGCACTCGAGCACGTAAAAAACACCCATGGTATTGCAGGTAATAAGGCTCTTAACGGGATAAGTCCTACCAGTGGTAGGGGCAGTGAAATCTTTAAGTAAGGGAGGGAAAAATCACCGCTCTAAGGAGGTCAATCAGAAACCTCTCCTCCAGACTGGAAGCCTCAGGTGCCGGCAATGCTTGTAACGATGAACGTGAGAAAAGTCCTGGACAGCCGCACTCAAATAGAAATCGCCTTTATTCAGTAAAAACAATAAAAGTACATGTATGCCACAGCAAGAAGAGGGAAGCTAACGCGTTTCACACTGTAGTCAGTGCTTAATCTTATGATTATGATTAAAAGATTCCTACAGAACAACTCTGCCATCAGAGTTGCTCTATCCAAATTCTCAACTGTTTGGATTTCGCTGGCGATCACCTCTTTCTTATACCCTTTCTGTAGGAATCTTTCTGCTAATATGTTAGACTGTGCATAATAATCTGCTTCCCTGGTGCAGTTACGCCTTAGGCCTATGAACTGCCCCCTAGGAATATTACATAACTAGGACTGGTGATGACAACTGTCCAATGGGATATACCTATTTCTATCAGTTGGTTTGAAATGATTTTTGTTTTGAAACACCGGCCTTCTTTGAAGATTTCTAAATCTAAGAACGTCACGCAGTAAGCATCGGCGTTCCAAGTTAGCCTAATATTTTTTGTGTTACCATTTAGTCTAGACATAAATAGCTGCAGGCTCACCATATCACCCTCCCAGATAATGATCACATCATCTATATAGCGTTGGTAGCACTTCAGTTGTAAAGGCCGGTTGTTAAAAATAGTCTCATCCTCCCACAATGCCATAAAAAGATTTGCTACACTCGGTGCAAATCGAGCACCCATAGCAACCCCAAGGATCTGTAAAAAAGAATTTATGATTGTGGCAAAAATAATTCTTGGCCAAAGAAAATTTTAAAGCATCCAAAAGAAAACTCTTATGTGGGGCAGGGGGTTGAGACCCATCAAGGACCCATCTGACAGATTTAACGGCATCCTGGTGGCCAATTATTGTGTATAATGAGCCAACATCTGCAGTGACTAGAATACTATCATCTCTAGCAGGTGTTAATTCAATGATCTGGATGGCGTGCTTAGTATCTTTAAGATAAGCTGTAGTAGAGGATACCAGCGGTTTCAGAAAGTAGTCAATATATTGACCCAGTCGTGCGGTTACTGAGTCAATACCATTGACTATGGGTCTTTCTGGCGGGTTCTGAGCGTTTTTATGGACCTTAGTCAAAAAATATATGATGGGTCTCCTGCAAGCACTGGGGTCCAAATATAAAGATTCTTTCTTATTAAGTACTCCGTTACTTCTACCCTGTTTTATAAGAGCCTGCAGTTCGTTCCTATATTCAAACACTGGGTCATTCATAAGCACTTGATAAGTAGATCTATCTGCCAATAATATGTCCATTTCCTCATTATAAAAGACTTTACTCATAATAACAAGACCCCCACCCTTGTCTGCCGGATGAACAACTACATTTTTGTTCTTTTCTAAAGTTGCAATGCCTGCTTTAAGGTAATGAGGGTCCCTAACTTTCTTAATTTTCATGGCTTCCAGGTCACTAGAGACCATGTTTTTAAAAACTTCTATATGTCTTTGATCAGATAGATGATGAATGTTTTTCACTTCCTAGAACATAGAGAAGTGAAACTTAACAAGTTTTTTTCTGAAACACCATTCCCTATTAATCCAGATGATTTATCTGTATGTTCTAAAAAATTAGGTCATGTTTTTGAAAAGAAAATTAAAGCCTGGTGCAGGCATTGCAACTTTAGAAAAGGAGGAATTTCACCATTTCAAATACCATTTCACAAAAAATGTGTCAAAAAGGTTAAAAAAAGCCGTTTATGTAACTGGGTGACCCCGTCCCCCTCTGACAACACGGGGAAAGCCACAGGGATGTCCCCGAGCATCAGAGGAGGGCGGGTTCACGGGTGGCCCCGCCCTCCTTTATATAAGAAGTGTCAGAAGAACCGAAGCGTCACACAGCGGAAGACTCCCACTGAGGCGGATCGTGCAGACGGAGCGGAGAAGAAGCCGGAGGAAGATGCGGGACGAGAAGAGCGGAGGAAGAAGAAGATGGAGAAGAAGAAGATGGAGATGAAGAAGATGGAGGAAGAAGAAGAACACCGAAGGAAGACCAGAAGAAAGAAGATGAAAGAAGAAGAAATTAATAAAGGACTTGTCAAAAACCATCTCTTGTGTTTTTTAACCTTTTTGACACTTTTTTTGTGAAATGGTAGGGGTACCCTATTACCAATTCACACAGGGGGGGCCGGGATCTGGGGGTCACCTTGTTAAAGGGGGCTTCCAGATTCCGATAAGACCCCCGCCCGCAGACCCCCACAACCACTGGGCAAGGGTTGTGGGGATGAGGCCCTTCTCCCCATCAACATGGGGACAAGGTGCTTTGGGGGGCTGCCCCAAAGCACCCTGCCAATGTTGAGGGCATGTGGCCTGGTACGGTTCAGGAGGGGGGCCGCTCTCTCTTTCCCCCTCTTTTCCTGCAGCCTGCCAGGTTGTGTTCTCGGATAAGGGTCTGGTATGGATTTTTGGGGGGACCCCACGCCATTTAAAAAAAAAATTTGGCATGGGGTTCCCCTTAATATCCATACCAGACCTGAAGGGCCTGTTATGGAGTTTACAAAAAAACAAGAAAAATAGCCCTGGGACTTTAGATGAGGTGAGAGAGGTTTAGCCAATGTCCACAGCGAACACTGAGACAAAATCAATTTGTTTCAAAATGTTATGTAACGGAGCGGCAACAACAATGATTATGTGTTACCCGGCATAATAGCCAATGTACACAACACAGATGAAAGTAAATATACAAATATTTATTACACATGTTATACATCAATGAGCAACAATAAAGCTTGAAAGTTGCTGGGTCAGTAAATACACATACAGAATAAGAAAATAAAATGTAAATACATGTGGACAGGGAAGTATGTAAACATAATGCAGACAAGCATCAATAAAGCCCTATGCATTTCGCGAGACCCTGCTCGCTTCTTCAGGGGCGGATGCATGAATGTTGTATCTGAAATGTACTTCCAAGCAATGTTTCATATTCCTATTTCTGCCATCAAATATCTGTGTGCTAAATATACCTATTTTTGTTCACATAGGGGAGAAAAGACTCGGAGGACACCACTCATCAGAGGATACCAGGGACCCCCCACCTCAGGAAGAAGGGGAAATCCCCCAAACCCAACCAGAGGAGGAGGAGGGAGACGTTGTAGAAATTGTCACCACAACAGGTGAGTGTTTGCGACCACAGCTTCAGGTAAGAGATGGATGCCTGCATATTTATAATACATGGTGTGTTTTTGTTTTTTTTGAAGGTGATCGTGATGTTGTGGAAGAGGAATGTCATTTCACCAGTGAAAGTGCCCAGATCCTCATCGGGGAGATAATGGGGTGTAATCGAGATTTAGAAAACCTAAAGCAAAACATCAATGATGTTCAAAACAAAATGAAGAACATCATTGATGTTTTAGAGAGAATCTAAAACACCCAGAAATCCCTAAATTTCTTCTCTTTTTTTTTTTTTTAATCAGAAAGGTTTTTATTTTGCATAAAGAGAAAAAATAAAAAAAGAAGCAAATACAGGTAGCATACAGATACTCGTATATAACATGTACAAATTTCGGAATTCTCACAAAGCATGTTATGGGAGCAATTATCAGCTACCTTAGATTATTGTAGACCGTTCCGATGATATGCTATCAGGAGTATCACCTGTCTTACTCATATCTTTTAATTATAATAGGTCTAGCACGTAATATATTTCGCAGGGAGTATGACTCCACACAAGGTACAGATTTAAGCAAATACCAGCTATAATAATATTACCCTTATATGCTGAACGCTCTAATGATTTCTAATCATATTAGAGTATAAAAAAATAGCGAACCTGTTGTTCATTCAACAGCAATATCAGAATCAACTCTTACTGTATTATAATTCCGACAACCTTAACTTGATTCGTTATGTTTAGTTCAATATAATATTCATCTTTAAAGTAAGGAAAGAAAATAGAAGGGAAAAACAGAAGAAATAGAGAAAAGGAGAAAGAGAAAAAGAAAAATAGGAACAAAGCAGAGTAAAGCCTTGCCATGCAGTACCTCATCATACATACTGTTTCATATCCCCCAGGGGCTGTCTCTTTTTAAATTTCATGTTCCCTTGCATGCGTATAGTTACTATACAGTAGTCATGTCTACATCAACCCAAGAGTAACCTATCCCTAATTAATTGATGCGGGGCCAAACCAGGAACGTCCAACCACGCCTGCCATATGGAGAGGAATTTTTGTGGAGCCTTCCTACGTTGGTAGGTTATTTTTTCTCTTATTAGGATCCTATTCACGCTGTCTATCCATTGCCCCCTGGTGGGAACTCGCGGGGTAATCCACCACTGGGCAATTAATTTCTTTGCTATGTATAGTAAGCGAAGAAGCGCTATACGTGTAGGTGGGGGTGCAAACTCTTCGTCTATTCCCCCCAGTACACAGACCACCGGAGTTCTCTCAAGAGGTACCATATATACTTCTAAGATCGTGTCCAGTACTTCCTTCCAATATCTGAATAGCTTGGGGCATTTCCAGATCATGTGGAGTAGATTTCCATGATCCCGTTCACATTTTGGGCACAGGGGTGAATCTCTAATTCCCCATTTATAAAGTTGAAGAGGGGTTCTGTACGCCCTATGTAGAAGGTAAAGATGTGAAAGTTTCTGTGATGCAGAAAGTGATACCAGGGGGGCACTCATAAGGCATATCTCCCAGGTGTCTCCATCTATTGCTCCTATATCTTCCTCCCACCGCTGCCTGCATGGTAGTCTAGAGGGGTCTTGTATTCGTGCTATAAGTGTATTATAACATCTAGATATCATGCCCTTTTTAACTTCATCCATAAATACATCCTGTATAATCGGATGTTCTGTCGGTTGTATCCTAGCATTTCTATTCTGGGTTTGTAAGGCATGTCGCAATTGGAGGTACTTATAAAAATTATTATGTGGGATTCCAAACTCTGTGTGGATCTGTTGGAATGATTTGAGAGTGTTGCCCTGGTATAACTGTGAGATATATTTGATGCCTGCGTCCTCCCAGCCCTTGAAGTCTTTTAGTTTTTGTATTTCTTTCAGTTGTCTATTTCGCCAGAGAGGCATGCTGGACAGAAAGCCCGTGATGCCCATTAGTTTTTTGACATAGGCCCAAAGTGAGTTTAATAATTTAACTGTAGGAGCTTCCGTGTCTAAGTGCAAGAATCCCGCCTCCAAATTTGTCAGTGCTGAGTAGTTATTGTCTTCTAGTATTACGAGTTTACGGATCGGGTCTTCCGGGTCCAGCAGGCCCCATCCTCCTAGCTGTTGTAGTTGGGAGGCGAGATAATACATCCTAGGATGAGGGACTGCAAGTCCTCCCTCCTCTTTGCCGTATTGTAACGTTGATAGTTTTATCCTCGCTATTTTTTTTCTCCATATGAGCTCTCTGAATTGGGTCTCTATTCTATCGAACCATTTTTTAGGTATCCAAACCGGGGAATTGTTAAAAATATAAAGCAGTTGTGGTGCCCAGACCATTTTAATAAGGTTGATTCTACCAACAACAGACAGGGGCAGTTTGCACCAGGCCCTGCTTTTTTCGCGGAATTTGGTTAATAAGGGTGTTAGGTTCTGTTCAACATAAGTGGCTGGGTTAGGGGTCACCTGGATCCCTAGGTAGCGGAATGAGCCTACTTGTTGTATCATCTCTGCACCTAGTGGTAATGGAGTGTTCAGGGGGTCAAGCGGCATCAGCACTGACTTGTCCCAGTTAATGGAGAAGCCCGATAATTCCCCAAAGTCCTTGATGAGGGACATAACCGTTTCTAATGAGTCTTTTGTGTCTCCTAGGTAGAGCAGGGTATCATCTGCGTACATGGACACTACATCTTTATTCATACCTCTTTGGAATCCTGCTATTCTAGAGTCTCCTCTGATTTTTGCTCCCAGAGGTTCCAGGGCCAAGGCAAACAGCAGGGGTGACAGTGGGCACCCCTGCCTGGTGCCTCTAAACAAAGGAAAGGGTTCTGAAAGTTCCCCATTAATCCGTATTCTGGCCGTGGGCGCAGCATACAAAAGCTGTATCCATCGAATAAAGGTATCTCCCAATCCCATATTTTGTAATGTTTTCCACAGATAAGGCCACTCGACACTGTCGAAGGCCTTAGCTGCGTCCAGCGAAAAAATTGCTCTATTGCCTGTGTTGTCCACTGGGAGCTGTAAGTTCAGGAATAGTCTTCTTATATTTTGGGCCGTGGATCTCGTGGGGATAAACCCGGATTGGTCTCTATGCACTATTTTATGAATTACCTTGGCCAATCTGTTTGCTAACATCCGGGCCAGCAACTTGATATCGGATGTGAGCAGTGAGATGGGTCTATAAGATCCCGGGGAATTCGCATCTTTACCCGGTTTTAATATAACAATAATGATTGCCTCATTCATTGAACTTGGCAATGAACCCTCCTTTAATGCCTCATTGTATACTTTCAGCAATGTGGGGAGCATGGAGTCTGCATAGCGTTTGTATATCTCTGCAGGGAGGCCATCTATACCTGGTGCTTTATTGTTTTTAGTTTGAGATAGGGCAATATCCAGTTCTTCTGCAGTTAAAGGGGCATTGAGCATGACCCTATCCTCTAGTGGCAGACTGGGGAGTTCACAGCTATCTAAGAAGTGTGTTATTGCACTATCGGTGGGCGTAACTTTAGATGTATAGAGATCAGCATAGAAATCACCAAAGACCTTCAGAATATCAGGAGTAGAGCATTTCAGAGCACCCTGTGCGTCACATATGGCGGAGATGAGAGAGGTCGATTGTGGAGACCGTGCCATTACTGCAAGCATATGACCAGTCGTCTCCCCCTCCTCAAAATGTGATTGTTGGAGAAAAAAGCGTTTGTTCTCCGCCAGCTGCAACGCCAGTTGTCCAGACATTGTCTGTGCACTCAACCATGCCCTCTTATTGTCTCCTGTGGGGTTGTTAATATAATCGTTTTCAGTCTCGGTGACTCTATTTCTTATCAGTAGTTCCCAGGCCTTGGTGTCAGTTTTAATCCGTGATATTGTTTTGATAAGTTGTCCTCTCAAAAAGGCCTTCGCTGTATCCCAAACCAGCCCCAGCCCAGCCGTGCCAATGTTATCTCTCAAAAACAGTGTAAGTGCTCTGGCTATAGGATCTGGCTCGGCAAACAGCGAGAGCCAAAAGGGATTAAGTTTCCACATTGGCCGTTTGTACCTACTTGGTAATGAAATGGTTACACAAAGTGCCGAGTGATCAGATATATGCCTGTCTGCATAGTCAGATTCCACTATTAAATGTAGCATCTTGTCATTCCCAAGGCCCAAATCTATTCTGGATAACCCGTCATGTGAAGCTGAGTGGCAGGAGTATTTTTTGTCATTTGGGTGTTTGGATCTCCAGACATCTATCAGCCCTGTTTCTTCAAGTAATCTGGCAAAGGGGGTACTACTTTTCATCTGAGATGTGCCAGCAGTAGGTACAGGAAATTTATCTTTGAGAGGATTTAAGAGATTATTGTAGTCCCCCATTGCCAGTAAGGGTACTTCTGGGTATTGGGCCATAAAACCTGCTAGGTGTCGGATAACCTCTGAGTTATACGGTGGGGGTATATAGATGCTAGCAAGAATACATTTGAGGCCTGTAATTGAGCATAAAAGAAAGACATATCTGCCAGCCGGGTCAATACGTTTTCTAATGCAATTGAACTGAATATCTTTTCTGAACAGTATACTTGCTCCCCTTGAGTAAGTGGAGTGGGTTGCATGAAACTGGTTAGTATACAATCGTGGACAGAGGCTTGGGGGAGGGTCTGCAGAGAAATGGGTCTCCTGTAGGCAGACTACCCCCGCATTCAGCGACTTGAGATGTCTAAGGACCCCCCCCTTTTAACTGGATTTCCCAGTCCTCTGACATTCCAAGTCACAATGGACAATTTAGTCATCCCCATTTTGTTTCAGGATCATTGACCAGGCCGGCATAATTCTCGACAAGACTCCCGGGTTATACCGTAACATATTATCTGGAAGGGGGGATAGGACCCTTTTCTCCAAATTATACTTGTTTTCTCTTCTCAGAGAACATGTAGGCATTTGTAGACATGAAATCATGTTGCAAGGCAGGGAGAAATACATTATTAGGTTAGTACATAGGTACAGAAGACAGTAAATTATTGGGTTAATGCATGTTACTCTGCATGGCAAGAATCTAAAGGTCAACAGTTTACACAGCCACTTGGCTGCAACGTTAACTTTTCCCACACAACAGGTGTGGGGGGGGGTAAAAGCCTTGAAAACTCCTAGTTAACCAGTAGGTTAGTTCCCGTAGGGGTTTCACAGCTACGGTAGGCACGTATTGCTTCATTATTTGCAGACAAAAATGTGGACAAAAAAGGGAGCAAAAGAATAAAAAATAGAAAAAAAAAAAGAGGGGGGGGAAAGAAAATCCTGTGGGGAGGAGGGTGATACAAACAAACAGTTCTCCTCGGCCGCCTGAACATCGGATGTGAGAGTAAGAACTGTCCTCCATAGACAACAATTATTTTGAATCTTAAGGCCTCTTCACGGCCCCGGGATTTATCCCAACAAAAATAGACCTGGTCTTGCCAGGTCATTGCATATTCAGGACTTATCTCTTAAGCAGGGACATCTCTTTGTGGTCTGGCAGCTTTAAGGGCCCTATCCTCACGATCTAGCCATTGAGCCGCCATGTCCGGGCGTTCAAAGAAGCGGGTTTCTCCGAGTGCGACTACCCTAAGGCGGGCAGGATATAGCATCGCATATGGCAAGTTAAGGTCCCTCAATCTTCGTTTGACATCCATAAACTTTGCTCGCTGCTTCTGGAGTTCAGCTGAAAAATCCGGAAACAGGGAGATTTTGGAGTTTTCAATGGATAACTTACTGCCCATGGTTCTGGCTTTAGCAAGGATGGCATCCCTGTCCTTGTAGTTTAAGAGCTTAAACAGAAAAGCACGCGGGTGATTGCCAGGGGGTAGTGGGCGAGATGGCACTCTATGCGATCTCTCCACCGCAAATAGCGGAGAGAATGCTTCTTTCCCAAATGTAGTGAGGAGCCATTGTTCGATGAAGGCGACAGGGTCTTTACCCTCCATCCTTTCTGGGAATCCTAAGGCGCGGACATTGTTGCGGTGCATGCGATTTTCCAAATCATCTAAACGCGCAGCATGCTGATCTGCAAGATGGCAGTTATACTTTAAATCTCTCTGCATGGGTACTAAGTCATCTTCAATAACACTGACCCTACTCTCCACTGCAGCTGTGCGCTCTCTCAGCTTTTGCATGTCCTGTCTCACAAAGGATATTTCAGCTTTAACACCCTTCACTTCATCAGTCAGGGTTGAGATGGATCTGTTGCATATAGTCACTGCAGAGAGAATGTCTCTGAGAGTGGGTTCAGCGCTATCCAGGGGGATACTTGGTGTCTGAGTGCCCTGATAGGGATGTGATACTGTACTCACTGCGGCCCAGTCAGATGGGGATCCAGCGCCATCCTCCAGTGGGATAGTATTATCCATCTCCAGCTGGTTTCCTTCTTCCTCACTGAGGTCAGATGTGGGTGATGGTATTTCCTTTGATGATTTATTACCAAACAGGAGTTTCTGGGCTGCTTCCTTATATTTTTCCTTTTGAGATCGCTGTGGCAGAGCGCCATCTTGGGCCTGTGCTGCGGGCGGGCCGCCACCAGTTTTGTCCCGTTTTGGCATGCTTTTCTGCTGCAGATCGGTCGGGTGGATGGGTCTGCTGTGGCCCGGATAGCGTGCGGTTCCGATCGGAGGTGTCAGCGGGCTGGATGAGTGATCTAGAGGATGATTACCAGGATTTTCGGCGGAGCTGAGGAGAAGTGTGTCCTGCTACATGCGCTGCCTGGCCACGCCCCTTCTCTTTTTTTTTTTAACAAAATTTTTTTACGTATGTTAAAAGCCAGATTTATAAGATGCACACAGTGTGTCAACATGTGTTATCTGCCGTCATGGGAGATCAATGTACGCGTTTTGTGGGTGCAACCGCTTCCTCAATAATAAAGTAGCTGAGAGGAAGGGGTTGCACCCACAAAACACGTCCATTGATCCCCCATGATGGCAGCTAGCACATGTTGACATTAGGCAATTAGTGTGCTTCTTCAAAATTTGGCTTTTACAGGGGTAACTTCACCCCATCTGCTGAACGCAATATCAAACACAGTTTATAAATACTCATGTCTGATATTGCCTTCACTTTATAAAAGTTGAACTTTGTAAGTTCCAGAGTTGTATATTGTTTTATGGGTTTAAACATGCCTGTTTTACCTTAAAAGGCAATTTCTACTTAATGTGACCTAAAAAGTGTTATACAACAAACATGTTGGTTTGTTCAGAAACCCTTTTAGAAACACACATGTGATTGTGCTTTGATTAAAAAGATTGATAATCAACAATGTGTGGCTTCTTTCAATGATCAAAAGCATTTTTATAGTAAAGTTGGTGTTTTCAGTGACAATGGGGGTTATTTACTAAAGGCAAATCCACACTGCACTACAAGTGCAGTTTCAGTGCAGTCTCAAGTGCACTTGTAGTGTAAAGTGTATTTTCCTTTAGTAAATAACACCCAACAGTGCTTTATAACTTTACACAATCACGCCATTTTCATGACTTCCCAAATTTCGGTCACGGTATTGAGAATTATTAAAATTTTTGTCAGTTATGCATTACATACATTATAAAAAAAAAACAAGGTGTGTGTGTAACAGACCCCCAACATAATAATAATAGTTATCCGAAGAAGAGATTGTCACCTCATGTGTCAACGAAATTTCGTTTGCACTGTTAAAGAAAATGGGCAAAAAATTAGAACTTTAATAAAAGATAACCAAGGAGACAGCTAAAAGAAAGCCAAGCAGTAAATCAAAGCAAATATTTGTTCCGTTTCAAATATATTTTTATTTAAAAAATGTCTCAGACATTGTCTGGCTTATCGATGGCCCCCCTACCCGCAAAGTATTTCATGTATCTTATACGGACCTCGCGGGCACTCTGGGGGGCAAGCCAGGATGGCCAGTTTCAAGCGCCGTCAGGGTTAGTTCATTAATATGAATTCCGGCCTCAGGCCCAACTGAGGCAGCATAGTTTAAAAAATTTCTCCTTAAAAAGTTATGGAGAACACAGCAACACAGGATGATGTGATTGAGTTTATATTCTGCCATGTGTATCGGTGTAAGAAATAGGCGGAACCGGCTGGCCATTATTCCAAACATATTCTCCACCACTCTTCTGGCTCTGGCCAGCCGGTAATTAAAAACCCTCTGGTCCAGGGTGAGGGTCCTCATAGGGAATGGCCGCATAAGATGATCCCCTAGCACAAATGCTTCATCCGCAACGAAGACGAATGGGAGTCCTTCCACATTGTCTTCTGGAGGTGGCAAGCCCAAACTGCCATTCTGGCCTGAGATGCCTGTAGAACTCTGTCTGGGCGATGACTCCACCATCCGACATCCGGCCATTCTTCCCCAGGTTCACATACAGGAACTCGTAAGTAGCTGACACCATCTCCAACATCACAATACTATTAAAACCCTTGTAATTATAATAGCATGACCCAGAGTTGGGGGGTGGGACTATGCGGATGTGTTTCCCATCAATTGCCCCTCCGCAGTTAGGAAGGTCCCACCGCTGGGCAAAGTGGGAGGCCACAGTCTGCCATTCATGTGGGATGGAGTCAAACAAGAATATAAAAATTAGTCATTTTGCACATAAACATTGAAAGCAGATTAGACACAAACATTCTTGGCCAACATCAGTATAACATTTATTTTAGGGAGTATTTAAAGACAAAAGTATAAGGTCCACCTATCAAATTAATCACCTCCTCTGATGGCCCATTGTTAAAATTTTAGGGGGGGGGTTTTGAACAGGTAACCCTCTCCACTTCATTGAGAGATGAATGCCTAAATAATGTGTATTACTTTGGCCAGTCCCTCCTTACTTACACTATTGGCAGCCCACTGGACAGGTAAGAAGTGTCATAATACAAAAATATAAATACACACTGTCCAAATTGGAGCACAATTTTAACATTCTGCAATTACCTATCAAGATAATAATAGGATCCAAAAACTTTAAACAGTACCATTTGAAAGTATTCAGGCAGGCCCTTTCACATGCTTTGGGGAATTCATACAGAAATCTGACCACAAAAGAGGTAGGTATAGTGTATGTGGGTTTGGCAAAGTCAGCAGATTGGTATGGGTTGACTTAGCGGTTGGGGGGAGGGAGGGTTCCAAATGATTTTGGGGCCCAAGAAAAAGCCTCTGGCACTCTGCCAGAATTTAGGGACACAAATAACATTTGTACACATTTTAGGGGGTGTTTAGGGTAAAAGCACTACTATGGAGCTGATAAAATACATTGTTAAGTGACTAGGCAAGGTGTATATGGGCGCAGGAGAGCATGCTGGGGAGGTAAGTGAAGGCAAATATGCATGAAGGACAACAAAAAAAACGTTAAAACATTTCAGCATGCATGAGGACAAAGGGGACATTCACAGCATATTACAATCATGGTAATTAGGGAATGATGAAAGAAATACAATATATTAGCAAACATTAAATACATATAATGTGATGTTAAAGGATAAAAATCTTACCTTAATATAGTCCTTCTGCAGGACCTGGATGATGGCAGAACAGGTCTCTGGGATAATGATCCCCAGAGCCTGGGGGAGATGGCTGTTGAGAACTTGAGGTCCTGCAGGCTTCTTCCTGTCGCCAAGTACCTCAACGTGGCGACTAGCCTCTGCTCCGGAGTGATGGCTTTCCACATGCAAGTATCCTGCCTGCTGATATAAGGGGTCAGCAAAGTCAACAAACGGTGAAAAACGGGATCTGTCATCCTGAGAAAGTTCCTGAAATCATCAGGATTATTCTCACGGATCTCACGGAGCAAAGGCATGTGACAGAATTGGTCACGCTGGAGTAACCAATTCTTGGTCCATGAACTCCTCCTCACCCTGTTCATGGACTGGGCTTGTGTCAAAGTAAGAACCCCAACACCAAGCCCCCGCACAGCACGAACTCTACGATGAGTACGTACACGCAACATGGCTTCACAATGGTCAGCTGGTCAGAACGAAGTAACAGAACGCACTGAAGAACAGCAAGGCCTGTGAAGAGCGACCTGAAAATCAGTAATGAATGGACAAGAACACACTGAATAAACCAATGGGAACTCACTGCACGCACTGAAGACCAGATACAAACCCACAAGCACAAACTGAACAGCAGAAAAACGATCTGAAAACCACGAGTCTGAAAAAGCGCAAAGCGTCTCTCACCAAACTTTTACTAACACAAGATTAGCAAAAGGAGCCCAAAGGGTGGCGTACTTGGTATTGAACTGCCCTTTTATAGTCTTGTCATACGTGGTGTACGTTACCGCGTTCGTGACGTTCGGAAATTCCGACAACTTTGTGCGACCGTGTGTATGCAAGACAAATTTGAGCCAACATCCGTCGGAAAAAATCCGATGGATTTTGTTGTCGGAATGTCCGATCAATGTCCAATCATGTGTACAGGGCAATAGTGTCCCCCTGTACTGAGCCTCTCCTCTACTCATAGGATCCTCTTGTACTGAGCCTCTCTTCTACTCATAGGACCTCCCTGTACTGAGCCTCTCCTATATCCATAGGATCCCACTGTACTTAGCCTCTCCTCTATCCATAGGATCCCCCTGTACTGAGCCTCTCCTCTACTCATAGGATCCCCCTGTACTGAGCCTCTCCTCTACCCATAGTGTCCCCCTGTACTGAGCCTCTCCTCTACTCATAGTGTCCCCCTGTACTGAGCCCTCCTCTACCCATAGTGTCCCCCTGTACTGAGCCTCTCCCCTACTCATAGTATTCCCCTGTACATAGCCTCTCCTCTACCCATAGTGTCCCCCTGTACTGAGCTTCTCCTCTACCCATAGGATCCCCCTGTACTAAGCCTCTCCTCTACTCATAGGATCCCCCTGTACTGAGCCTCTCCTCTACTCATAGTGTCCCCCCTGTACTGAGCCTCTCCCCTACCCATAGTGTCCCCCTGTACTGAGCCTCTCCCCTACCCATAGTGTCCCCCTGTACTGAGCCTCTCCTCTACCCATAGTGTCCCCCTGTACTGAGCCTCTCCTCTACCCATAGGATCCCCCTGTACTGAGCTTTGATTAGATGAATTAGAAAACAGGTGATAAAGGTGCTGGTTGGCTAAAGTTTTCAAGATATTTCACAATAAAGCGTTATACACAGGCAGGGCTGGACTGGCCCACCAGGATAGCGGGAAATTTTCTGGCAGTCCGCCTGCCCTGGGGCCACTTTGCAGATCCCGGCACTACGAGCTGAGGTGGGGGGGTGCCCAGGTCCGGCTATACCACGTATCCCGCTGAGTCCATTGGGCTGCCTTGGAGGGCAAGGCGAGTGCCGCTACATTACACAGAGCGGGTATCTCCCGCTTACCTGGTGGCTGCTGTCATACCAAGTCCCGCCTCCTGGATCGGCTCCTATGATAGATAGCACACTGTTCCAATGCTGTCACACGTCCCTGCATTAGACCAGTGTGCTGTCTATCATAGAAGCCAGTCCAGGAGGTAGAACCTCATATGACAACGGCACTGGTAAGGCTGCACTGATGGGCACTGGTGAGGCTGCATTGTTTGGCACTGATAGGGATGCGCTGATGGGCACTGGTAAGGCTGCACTGATGGGTACTGGTCAGGCTGCATTGATGGGCACTGGTGAGACTGCATTGGATGGGCACTGTTGAGGCTGAGCTGATGGGCACTGATGAGGCTGCATTGATGGGCACTGGTAAGACTATATTGATGGGCACTGATCAGGCTGCGCTGATGGGCACTGGTGAGGCTGCATTGATGGGCACTGGTAAGGCTGAGCTGATGGGCACTGGTAAGGCTGCGCTGATGGGCACTGCTAAGGCTGCACTGATGGGCACTGCTGAGGCTGCACTGAGGGACACTGGTCAGGCTGCATTGGATGGGCACTGGTGAGGCTGCATTGGATGTGCACTGGTGAGGCTGCATTGATGGGCACTGATGAGGCTGAGCTGATGGGCACTGGTGAGGCTGCATTGGTGGGCACTGGTGAGGCTGCATTGGATGGGCACTGGTGAGGCTGTATTAATGGACACTGGTGAGGCTGCATTGATGGACACTGGTGAGGCTGTATTGATGGACACTGGTGAGGCTGCATTGATGGACACTGGTGAGGCTGCATTGCTGGGCACTGATGAGGCTGTATTGATGGGCACTGGTGAGGCTGCATTGATGGGCACTGGTGAGGCTGCATTAATGGGCACTGATGAGGCTGTGCTGATGGGCACTGATGAGTATAATGCACTCTTCAAATGTGCTGTAAAATGCATGGTTATCCCTTTTATGAACAAGAAAACAATGACGTTAATCTTTTGGGCTGCCTTATGAATGATATCGGACTGGTCTGAAATTATTTCCAGGGCTGGTTTTTATTCCCAGTCCGTCCCCGTACACAGGCGAGTATATTTGCGTACAAGGGAGGGAGGTGTCTGATGATGCTTCATAACTTCTCGACAAAGTACGGTAGAACAATGAAAATGGAACCTTGTGGGAGTGTATGAATTTATCTTCACTTTGCGACTAAAGATTATTACCTGACTGTAATTTATTCTTCTTTTATTAGAAGGTACATTTATCTTGGTCAGATCTACGCATCATACAGTTAGATCTGGTGGCTTGTGAAAGTGTCATTGCCTAACATTTCCAAGGAACAGTTGTGTGATATTTCCTCTCAGAAGCCAAGATCCCTCAAAACTGTGTAAACAACGGCGATAACTTCTGCTACATTTGTGGCGAGGTTACATTTGCATCTCAAAAGTGCAGTATGAGGGCAGTGGTAAAAAAGACATACCACCTATATTTTGGATGCAAAATAAGGGATCAGGGCAAGAGTTGGGCCCCCCATTATTGTTGCATTACACGAGCAACTTATCTGGATCATTGGAAGAATGAAGAAGAAAAAAGAAGAAAAAGTCCATGCCTTTTGCAGTCCCAATGGTGTGGCGGGAGCATGAAAAAACAATAAATGAATGGAAAGTTATTTTATTGGTATCAATAAAAGGATAAATGTATAATGATTGGTGTGGCACCATTCTCATTGCTATATCACATTTTGCAGAAAAATTATGGAGCATAATCACACATCCCCCTGGTCATTTTGCAACATTTTGATACAATTTTGCCCTGAAGCTGTATCTTGGAAATTGGAGCCAATTAATACTCAGGACCTAATTTTCCTTTATTAGTGACCCAATTCTGGTAAACTTTAGCTATTTTCATTTCTGAGGATTTCTCCTTGTAAACCAGTGTAATCCACAGAGCCATTTTGACTCTCCAATGCAGGTCTCCCCTATTTGCCATTGTCCAACCAGAATACCAGACTGTGCAACAATGCATCAAAATACTTTCCATTGAAGCAGGAAAAAAATGTAACAACTGTTTATGTGAAACTGTGAATACACCACTCCTCCACCACTCCTGCCCATTGAAAACAACTGGGCAGCGCCGCCATACCGCCGGCAAAGCGCCGCTGCAGCGGAGTTTTGCGGGCGGATTTAACCCCTTTTCGGGGGTTAAAACCGCCCCGCTAGCGGCCGAATAGCGCCGCTAAAATTACGGTAAAGCGGTGCTAAAAATAGCGCCGCTTTACTGTTGACGCCTGGGGCGGCTCAGTGTGAAAGGGGTCTAAGACCTGTTCCAAGAAATACACCACACAATCTGATCAGATGTATTTCTTATCAACTTCCCTATTTTCTTTGAAACCACAAATTGATCTTATCCTTATTTCCTCTGCCGGAAGGTAAACACACCCTTGTCTCTGTCTTTATGGGTCACAAAGCTGAACATTTGTAGTATGGTCCACCAAGGTGAAGGGATGAAGAGATGGTATATCTCCATTCTGTTTCAAATGCAGCTTTATGCATGGACATACCTGACAGCTTAACTCAATACAACCAATAAAACACGAAAGTTAAATTCAACGCAATTGTACTTCTCAATTGATGTATTTTCAAGTCTTCTGAATTGTGCAAAGACAATTTTCCTCCCGGCCTCGCATCTGCTATGAAGACTAGAGACTGACTGACGGAGTATGGGAAAAAAAAGACAGAAACTAATTACAATTTTACTACCTAGCACCAATCAGGAGGTGGGAAAGAAGGAACATACCAAAAGCTACATAAACAAGTTGCTATGGCACAAAAATACAACTAGGTGACAGCATAGATAAGAACATTAATAATGGGAAAGCAATACATAGCAATAGCAGAAAATAACACCAGAGGGTATAATTTCCAGCATCGGGTCTCTTGGTAGCAATAATATACAGCAACCACCTATGCTGAACACCTGTGGGAAGCTTTCTTGCCTGGCAGGTGATATTTTTGGATATATTTTACATAATTCAGTGACATTCCACTCATTAATGGTTAATTGTATGGATATACTAATTGTGCTAATTGGTACCACGTATACTGTAAGTATATTCCATTGCTTTAATATGGGTTGTTTTAAAATATTTTTTATTTGGTTAGGGAGGAGCTTAAAGAAGAAATACTAATTGTGTCTACATATTTTAGTTCCTAATGGGACACAGTACCATCTTCCTAGGTGGCCTGTAACACTGGCTGTAATGTTGGACAGAACACCCCACCTTGGTGCATGGCTGCTCCACACCACAACCAGCAAGGAGTTGATAGCAAACTGTCTCTAGCTCCTAGCACTTGCCGGAGGAAAGATAATACTTGAAGAATGCAAAGGGAGGTGAGACATATTCCTGGTGGACACCTGATTTCCTGTCTGGGTGTTGTTCCTGATGGACATCTGATTTCCTGTCTGGGTGATGTTCCTGGTGAACACCTGATTTCCTGTCTGGGTGATGTTCCTGATGGACACCTGTTTTCCTGTCTGGGTGATGTTCCTGATGGACACCTGATTTCCTATCTCAGTGATGTTCCTGAAAGATGCCTGATTTCCTGTCTGGGTAAAGTTCCCGATGAACACCTAATTTCTTCTCTCGATCATGCTCCTAATGGATACCTGATTTCCTGTCTGGGTGATGCTCCTGATGGACATCTGATTTCCTGTCTAGCTAAAGTTCTTGGTGGACACCTAATTTCCTGTCTGGGTGAAGTTCCTGCATGATCTCCTGCCTGGGTGATGTTCCCGTTAAACATCTAATTTCCCATCTGTGCAATGTTGCTGATGGACACCTGATTTCCTGTCTGAGTGATGTTCCTAGTGAAAATCTTATTTGCTGTCAAGGTGATGCTTATGGACACCTGATTTCCTGTTAGGGTGATGCAGCTGATGGACATCTGGTTTCAGGTCTAGATGATGTTTCTGATGGTCACCTAATTTCCTGTCTGGATAATGCTGCTGTTGGACACCTAATATCCTATATGGGTGATGTTGCTGATTGACATCTGATTTCCTGTCTGGGTGATATTCCTGATGAACACCTGATCTCTTGTCTGGGTCCTGATGGTCATCTGATTTCCTGTCTGAGTGATGTTTCTGATGGACACCTGATTTCCTATCTGGATGATGCTGCTGATGGACACCTGATTTCCTGTCTGGATGATGAGGCTGATGGACATCTGATTTCCTGTCTGGATGTTGCTGCTGATGGACACCTGATTTCCTGTTCCGGGTGATATTCCTGATGAACACCTGATATCTTGTCTGGGTGATGGTCCCGATGGACATCTGATTTCCTGTCCGGGTGATGTTCCTGATGAACACCTGAATTCCTGTACAAAAATTGTCAATCACCCCAACCTATAACTAGCCTTTGCAGTAAGTTTAACATGGAAGGTCAATGCACATCACAAACAAGCAAAGGATTTCCAAGAGTACTTACCAGCTTGCCTGTGTAAAAAACAAAACAAATTCACGCTGTCTAACAATTTGCATGAAAAACAGAGGGTTTTGTTTGCACATATATGCATACTTAATCGTAAATAAGGCAACGGTATATCTCAAATACAGTATAGTAAACACTGCAGATATCACCTAGTAAGTGTCCAAAAAATCTGTGAATAATAAATAATAACACGCACGGTACAGCTTAAAAAAATAGTGAAGAGTGATCCAAGGAAGCGGGAGAAGGGGTTTGAATGCTGCCATCTTCAATGTGGAAGACTGGTGACATCTAGTGGCAGAATAGAGTTACTTGGGAGGACCACTCCAGATTGAAGGTGAGTAATTGCAGCAAAAGCTGTTTTTTAATTCTCTTTTATTAGGCTATTGATATTCATGTGTTGGTTGATTTAGTTATTTATTTATGTATAAACTTTTTAAATTTTGGCATTTTGGTTTCAGAATTCTAACACTGAAGATTGTCCTCCCGTGCCTGACTGTGGTGCTCATTCTGGCGATCTGCGTTTTTCTTCTATGGAAGAAGATACAAAATCTTCAACGTAAGGAGAAAATATTTCTAATTTCTGGTCAGTCATATTATTCCAAAGTTTAATTTTCCTATAGAGTGTAAAAAATCCCCTTGCAGCTAAAGGCGGCTATAGACGATTTGAATGTCGGCCGGTTCAACAGGAACCAGCCAAGAACCATGTATGGGCAGGCTGTATGGGCAGGCTGATTGTACCCAAGTGGATCAAGCAATCAACTTGGCTACAACCTGTCTGTCAGATTTTTCATGCGATTATTACCATTGGCTATAGCTGCTAGCAATAATCACTGTGTGTTCTATCAGCCAGGACGGCCCCCCCGGCCCCTAGCTGGGAGAACAAAATAGCTCCACAGGAGCAATTCCCCCATCAGCACTGTGGCTGTGTTGATGGGGGAATCAAACGATTTTCTTTCCTGCAACCCATGACTGTAGGAAAGAAAATCGCACCATTTATAGCCGGCTTTAGGCAATGACATTTTCGTTCCAGCTAAGAGATGATTTCTGATTGGTTAATCAGGTCATTGTACATCATTCTTGTACCCTTACATCAGTGCCATGCTGAATTGTTCCTGTAAATCCCATCTGCTTTACCGTGTTTCTGTAATCAGTATTTATTATATATGTAGATAGGTGCAGCCATATTAGTTTATTACATAAAAATGTTGGGTGTCTGGCTTAGCAGGACAGATCTCTGGTAATAAACATCCAATGAAAATGATGAACTCCCAATGCAACCAGTTTAAGCAGAAGTTGTTGAACAAGGATACAGACTGTGCTGTCTGGCATATCTAATATGAAATTGGCTTGCTATAAAGGTGGAGCTCTACTTTAAGATAATACTGGCAATTCGTTTGGGTTCCAACACTGTGCACATGACTCCGATCAGTCATTTAGCATTGTTGACTTTGTTCTCCCTTTACTCACAATAACAGATGGATTGTCTTTTTTCCCCAGGAAACCTTGAAATGCGGGTTGCTTATGATCAGGTAAGCATCTTATTTGGTTTAATGGATGCAGGAAATGCTATGATTGTCTGATCTTACATGGGGATAATTCTGGATCCTCATGATGTCTCTAATGTAGCTCACACATAGTGTAGAATGACTCTTTAGCCCCCTCTCTAGAGGCCTTCCTCGTTCTGTTATGCCCCCACTCCATGAGAAGCGTCCATGTCCCAGCACACTCCTTGTAAGTGCATTTATCTCCTCCTGTCCCGGGGAACCAACTCTCTCTCCATTTTACTTCTATGCGGCTTCTTCTCTTCTTCTCTTTCTACACCCTCCCTATAGCTCTATATACTCATAGTTGCCAACATTGTAAAAAAAAAATGTGGGACACTTTTGTGGCTGTAGGCGGAGCCGTACAATAATTAGGGGGCGGGGCATTCGTTTGTAGGCGTGGCTTAGTAAAAATAGTGAGCGAAAAATGGGCGTGGTTTACGCGTCATAGTGGGCGTGGCTTAAATGGGCGTGGCTCAAGAGGGTGTGGTTAGAGTCTGAGATGAATGAGGGATGGAGAGGGAAAGGGGGAGAGGGAAAGGGGGAGAGGGAAAGGGGGAGAGGGAAAGGGGGAGAGGGAAAGGGGGAGAGGGAAAGGGGGAGAGGGAAATGACGGGACAGCAGCCCCAGATCCTACACAATAAAAATATGTGTATTCTAGAAAGTTTAATAATCAGCAGATAAAGATACTCCAAACACCTGGTGTTAGCACTTCAATCATCCCGGCACCATGATTGTTATTGTGTCAGGATGATTGAAGTGCATTATTTCTATTATTACATTGTAATATAAAATTAAATCATTCAACTCACCATAATGCAGAATCAGTGGGAGCCCTGAGCGTGTCACTAGCTACGTCGCCTGCCCCCGGCAGAGTCCGTCCTCACATCAGGTGTCCCCGGCAGAGCCCCCCCTCGCATCAGGTGTCCCCGGCAGAGCCCCCCCTCACATCAGGTGTCCCCGACGGAGCCCCCCTTCGCATCAGGTGTCCCCGGCGGAGCCCCCCCTCACATCAGGTGTCCCCGGCGGAGCCCCCCCTCACATCAGGTGTCCCTGGCGGAGCCCCCCCTCACATCAGGTGTCCCTGGCGGAGATCCCCCTCACATCAGGTGTCCCTGGCGGAGCCCCCCCTCACATCAGGAGTCCCTGGCGGAGCTCCCCCTCACATCAGGTGTCCCTGGCGGAGCCCCCCCTCACATCAGGTGTCCCTGGCGGAGCTTCCCCTCACATCAGGTGTCCCTGGCGGAGCCCCCCCTCACATCAGGTGTCCCTGGCGGAGCTCCCCCTCACATCAGGTGTCCCTGGCGGAGCCCCCCCTCACATCAGGAGTCCCTGGCGGAGCTCCCCCTCACATCAGGTGTCCCTGGCGGAGCCCCCCCTCACATCAGGAGTCCCTGGCGGAGCTCCCCTCACATCAGGTGTCCCTGGCGGAGCCCCCCCTCACATCAGGAGTCCCTGGCGGAGCTCCCCCTCACATCAGGTGTCCCTGGCGGAGCCCCCCCTCACATCAGGTGTCCCTGGCGGAGCTCCCCCTCACATCAGGTGTCCCTGGCGGAGCTCCCCCTCACATCAGGTGTCCCTGGCGGAGCCCCCCCTCACATCAGGTGTCCCTGGCGGAGCCCCCCCTCACATCAGGTGTCCCTGGCGGAGCTCCCCCTCACATCAGGTGTCCCTGGCAGAGCCCCCCCTCACATCAGGTGTCCCTGGCGGAGCTCCGCCTCACATCAGGTGTCCCTGGCGGAGCCCCCCCTCACATCAGGTGTCCCTGGCGGAGCTCCCCCTCACATCAGGTGTCCCTGGCGGAGCCCCCCCTCACATCAGGTGTCCCTGGCGGAGCTCCCCCTCACATCAGGTGTCCCTGGCGGAGCTCCCCCTCACATCAGGTGTCCCTGGCGGAGCCCCCCCTCACATCAGGTGTCCCTGGCGGAGCTCCCCCTCACATCAGGTGTCCCTGGCGGAGCCCCCCCTCACATCAGGTGTCCCTGGCGGAGCTCCCCCTCACATCAGGTGTCCCTGGCGGAGCCCCCCCTCACATCAGGAGTCCCCGGCAGAGCCCCCCCTCACATCAGGAGTCCCTGGCGGAGCCCCCCTCACATCAAGAGTCCCCCAGTGGAGCCCCCCCTCACATCAGGTGTCCCCGGCAGAGCCCCCCTCACATCAGGAGTCCCCCAGTGGAGCCCCCCCTCACATCAGGTGTCCCCCAGTGGAGCCCCCGCTCACATCAGGTGTCCCCCAGTGGAGCCCCCCCTCACATCAGGTGTCCCCCAGTGGAGCCCCCCTCACATCAGGTGTCCCCCAGTGGAGCCCCCCCTACAATTTACCACAGCGGCGTGCTCCCCCCTCCCCTACCTCAGAGTCTGCCGGTCTTTTTGAATTCCGCATAGATGGCAAAACCCCCGCCCCTTTCCCTGGCAGCGGGGCGGGGGTAGGCGGAGTGAGGCGGGGCGGAGCGGGGCGGAGGGTGGGCGGAGTGAGGCGGGGCAGAGCGGAGGGTGGGCGGAGTGAGGCGGGGCGGAGGGTGGGCGGCGTCGGAGGAGCTCCGTCTAGCCCCCCCCCAGTCGTCTTCAAGCTTCTTCAAGATGGCGGCCAGCGGAGACAATGTCTCCACCGGCCGCAGACCTCTAGCGGCGGCGGCGGCGGCGGCAAAAATCAAAAACCGGATATTTCGGGACATTTACCGGGACTAAAAAAATTCGTGAATGAAGTGTAAGTCCCGGGAATGTCCCGGGAAATCCGGGACAGTTGGCAAGTATGTATACTGGGTAGTAATACTGCTGTCCCAGGGCACTAGATTTTACTGTTATTTTCTCACCAGTGGTCTCATATTTGTCAGACACCCGCAATCCACATCCACTTCCCACCGTTTGGCTTTGTAATACATTATATACTTGCTGGAATATTCTTAGTCGAGAAGAAAGATCATTCCCTCCGCCCATGTGTGGACTACAGAGACTTAAATAAAATAACTGTTAAGAATCGCTATCCTGTCCCATTGATCCCAGAACTGTTTCAGAGACTTCACTCGGCACGGATATTCACAAAGCTGGATTTGCGAGGTGCCTATAATTTGATTAGAATCCGTGAGGGGGATGAGTGGAAGACGGCTTTCCGGACACGCTTCGGCCACTTCGAGTACCTAGTTAGGCCATTTGGACTCTGTAATGCACCGGCTACTTTCCAACATTTTGTAAACAACATTTTCAGAGACTTTACGGCATTCGTTATTTTGTATAATTCGTAACTTTAGATAAATTCGTATTAGTTACGTTCACTGATGGCCAAATTTGAAATGAAAAGTGACGGGGGGATGACGGAGGCACATAAACTGAGTTTATAGGGGGAGGGCAGAACCAGGCAGGATCAGTCGGGTATTTCAGGTGATGCAGGGGGCCAAATTACACAGCACAAGCACTGTACTGTTATTCATGCTTTAAGGGAACGGTATCTATTTATTTTTATTTTTTTAGGGTAACAAACGCTTTGATAAATGTATGTATTTATTTATTTTGTTAGTGAATGGACTTTTACATCCGTTTATGTGGTATTTACCGCACATTTCTTATTTCTGCGGTAAAATCTGCATAAACTGAAAGTGAATTCCCTTTTTCAATATAGCACATGATATTTGGATCAAATGAGTCACGTGATCTAAATATTGCATGCGATATTGTTGAGTGAATTGAGCCCCTAATCCCATCTCTGGATGTCGTGTGTGCTGTGTGCTGATCACATCCTGTGATTAGATAAGGGGGAGACTTATGCCGCGTACACACGATCGGACATTCCCGACAACAAAACTATGGATTTTTTCTGACGGATGTTGGCTCAAACTTGTCTTGCATACACACGATCACACAAATGTTGTCAGAAATTCCGAACGTCAAGAACGCAGTAAGGTACAACACGTACGACGAGCCGAGAAAAATGAAATTTAATAGCCAGTGCGGCTCTTCTGCTTGATTCTGAGCATGCCTGGCACTTTGTGCGTCGGAATTGTGTACACACACTCAGAATTTCTGACAACAAATTTTGTTGTTGGAAAATTTGAGAACCTGCTCTCAAACATTTGTTGTTGGAATTTCCAAAGCAAATGTCCGATGGAGCATACACACGGTCGGACTTTCCGCCAACAAGCTCCTACCGAACATTTGTTGTCGGAAAATCCAACCATGTGATCTCAGGGGTGAAGATGCAGGAATTGGGGTGATCTGAGGGGTGAAGGTGCAGGAATTGGGGTGATCTGAGGGGTGAAGGTGCAGGAATTGGGGTGATCTGAGGGGTGAAGGTGCAGGAATTGGGGTGATCTGAGGTGTGAAGTAGTAGGAATTGGGGTGATCTGAGGGGTGACGATGCAGGAATTGGGGTGATATGAGGGGTGAAGGTGCAGGAATTGGGGTGATCTGAGGGGTGAAGGTGCAGGAATTGGGGTGATCTGAGGGGTGAAGATGCAGGAATTGCGGTGATCTGAGGGGTGAAGATGCAGGAATTGGGGCGATCTGAGGGGTGAAGGTGCAGGAATTGGGGTGATCTGAGGGATGAAGGTGCAGGAATTGCGGTGATCTGAGGGGTGAAGGTGCAGGAATTGGGGTGATATGAGGGGTGAAGATGCAGGAATTTCTGTGATCTGAGGGGTGAAGGTGCAGGAATTGGGGGATCTGAGTGGTGAAGGTGCAGGCATTGGGGTGATCTGAGGGGTGAAGGTGCAGAAATTGGGGTGATCTGAGGTGTGAAGATGCAGGAATTGGGGTTAACTGAGGGGTGAAGATGTAGGAATTGGGGTGATCTGAGGGGTGAAGGTACAGGAATTAGGGTGATCTGATATATGAAGGTGCAGGAATTGGGGTGATCTGATGGGTGAAGGAGTAGGAGTTGGGGTGATCTGAGAGGTGAAGGTGCAGGAATTGGGGTGATCTGAGGGGTGAAGTTACAGGAATTGGGGTGATCTAAGGGGTGAATGTGTAGGCATTGGGGTGATCTGAGGGGTGAAGGTGCAGAAATTGGGGTGATCTATTATCGTTGGCGTTTTGTCTATTTATTCTGAATAGTAAGTTTTGCCTTTTCCCTCTCCTGATCTCTTCGTTATCCCACATTTGAGTTCCTGGGATTTCATATTAACGCTGACATTGGTCAGACTTGGGATTACTGGGCAGATGATTTCTCTGTTATCACACCATAAATGAATTTCCTTCTCATGACCTTCCGTAGGGCTCTGGTGGTCATCACTGCAGGAGACCCAGACCTTCCTTCTTCTCCCCCTGAGATACCTTACAGATTCTCCTCAGAGAGTCCTGGAAAGGGAGATTGTTACACATATGATATAACGCAGTGCGGTTCCCGGAACTCCTGAAGGGTGGTCATCACAAAGAGAAAAGAAGGAGGTCAGAGGAAACAACCTTTATTATAATAAGTATAAGGAAACCTTAAAAAGAAGACAAGGTGATATTTGTGATATGCTGAAATTCAGACTGATACATGGATAAAAAACATATTAAGTTTTATTTCATCACATAACTTGTAACATGTAACATATAAGAGAGCTTATTTATTAAAGGTGTCTGTGTAGCACCATCAATTTACCAACATGACATAATCAGTCCCCATCCCTAAGGGCTTTATTGGGATGATCTGAGGGGTAAAGGTGCAGAAATTGGTGTGAACTGATTTCTGTAGGTACAGAAATTGGGAGTTATCTGAGGTAAGAAGAATCAGAAACTGGGGTAATCTTTGACATGAAGAATCAGGAAATAGTATGATCTGAGGGGTGAAGGTTCAGGAATTGGGGTGATCTAAGGAGTGACAGTACAGGAATTGAGGTGATCTGAGATGTAAAGGTGCAAAAATGCGGGTGCTCTGAGGGTGATGGTACAGGAATTACGGTGATCAGGTGTATGAAGATGCAGGAATCAGTGTGATCTAAGGGGTAAAGATGCAGGGATTAAGGTGATCTAAGATGTATAGGTGCAAAAATTGGGGTGATCTGAGCTGTAAGGGTGCATAAATTGAGGTGCTCTGAGGGATGATGGTGCAGGAATTGAAGCGATCAGATGTGTGAGGATGCAGGAATCGGTGTGTTCTGAGATGTGATGGTGCAGGAATCGGTGTGTTCAGAGATGTGAAGGTGCAGGAATTGGGGTGATCTAAGGGGTGAGGGTGCAGGAATTGGGGTGAACCATGGGGTGAAGGTGCAGGAATTGGGGTGATCTGAGGGGTAAAGGTGCAGGAATTGGGGTGATCTGAGTGGGGAAGATGCAGGAATGGGGATGATCTGAGATGTTTAGGTGCAGGAAGTGAGATGATCTGAGGGGTGAAGATGCAGGAATTGGGGTGATCTGAGGTGTGAAGGTGTAGAAATTGGAATGATCTGAGGTGTCAAGGTGTAGAAATTGGAGTGATCTGAGGTGTGAAGTTTTAGGAATTGGGGTGATCTGAGATGTGAAGGTGCAGGAATTGGGGTAATCCAATGAAGGTGCAGGAATTGGGGTATGAAGATGCAGGAATTGGGGTGATCTGAGGGATGAAGTTGTAGGAATTGGGGTGAAGGTGCAGGAATTGGTGTGATTTGAGGCAGGAAGTTTGGTCCCAGCCATCCACATGCTCAGCATCTGAATGCTAGCTTGATCAAATTTCTAGAACTGCAACTGCTGCCTTTTCAGCTGGTAGACTCTGCCCCCTTTCGTGAATTTGTGGAATGTGCGGTACCTCAGTGAAGGTTCCCAAATGCCATTTCTTTTCACGGAAGGCCATTCTGGCTCTCTACCGGCATGTGGAAGGCAATGTCTTGGCCTCGTTTAACAGGGCGGTCAGCAGTAAGGTGCATATTACTGCTGACTCATGGTCCAGCAGACATGGGCAGGGAACTTACCTTTCTTACAGGGTGCACTGGCTAACTCTGCTGGCAGCTGGGAAGGATGCAGGACAGGGTTCAGTATTGTTGGAGCTTGTTCCGCCACCACGCCTCCAAAATGCTGGTGGTGAGTCTGCCACAGCTCTTTCATCCACCCCCTCTTCTTCTTCTATGGCCTCTTCCTCTGCATATTTCTCCTCTGAACCAACGGTGCTCCGTAGGCGTTCAAGGGGCTACGCAAGCACTCAGGCAAATTATAAAACATGGGTGGTTTTTGATGATGATCTGTCATTAGATAGAAGAGATCGCTCCCACTCCCCCAGGTACAGGCTGGCATAAGATGGGGCACAACAAGTCCCCATCGCAACCCCCTGCACCTGGAGGTAGTGGGATCCGTCAAAAGAAAAGGTGTTGTGTGTTAGAATAAAGTCTAAAATCCACCCATGTTTTATCATGGTTCAGGTATATAGATGATATTCTGATGATATGGGACAGTACACCAGACAATTTACAAGCTTTTATTTGTGCCATGAATAAGAATGCTTCTAATCTCTATTTTACAATGACGTTTAGTGATACTTCCATCACATTTCTTGATTTGAAAATTACCAAATCAGTGGATGGTTCACTTTCCAGCGGTCTATATCGCAAAGAGACCTCTGGTAACACCATTCTACATGTGTCCAGTTTGCATCCTGAGCCTCTTGTTAGGTCCATTCCATATGAACAGTACCTGACGCAAATGTTCTACAGATACAGAGTTCATTCGGGAGGCTAATTCTCTTAAGAATCGCCTCCTGAATCAAGGCTACTCATCTACATGCCTCAAAAAGTCCTTTAGACGAGCAAATGGACAAATGAGACAAGATTTACTCTTCTCCAAAAAAACATCTGATGCTTCAAAATCAGTCACCAGACTGATAACGACCTATAACAAGCAACATAAAGCTATTAAAAAAATCTTACAAAAACACTGGCACTTATTACAAATTGACCCAAACCTAAGTCCACATATATCCGCAACTCCTATCATTACTTTTAGAAGAGCACTATCACTAAAAGACCAATTGGTCAAAAATGAGTATGTTGGGACCTTTCGGTCCGACCCTTGTGGAAGACTTGGTACTTTTACCTGCGGTAGATGCACATGTTGTCGTTACATGAATACACAATTTAAATTCATGTTACCAAACGGCAAAATGCATAAACTGAGACACTATGCAAATTGCAAAACGCCCGGGGTCATTTACTTACTAATGTGCCAGTGCCAATGTTTTTATATAGGCAAAACTAAATTAGAGTTCTACAAGAGAGCAGCACGACACATTACAAGCATCAAATGTGCCAATCCCGACCTCCCTTTGGGACGACATGTATGAGATCATCATGCGGGCATACCCCACCGTATTCTATTCACCATCCTTGACCGAGTCCATCTGGACGGCAGGGGTGGTGACTGGAACAAAGTTCTGCTCCAAACGGAGGCTCGTGGGATTGCTGAACTTAATGTAAGTTCGTTTCCAGGCCTTAACACCCAAATAAGTTTCCACCCTTTTCTGGGCGGTTTCACTTCAGTAAGGTTGTGAAAAAGAGTAATTTTTTTTGTAACCTCATATCTGTAGTTATGTTTACAAATATGTTGAAAAACATTATACCTTACTCATGTCTGTCAATATTGATAAACCGTTGATGCGTTTTATATTCTTCTTATTCTTCCCCTTTTTTTTTCATGTATGTTATGATTGTATGCCTTCACAATTGTTCTCCTAATGGGCTCCATTGAATGCAGTTGATCATGTCTGCAGTCCACCTCTTCCACCTCTATATATAGTTATCATTACCTATATGGTGCCATTATTTTTTGGCTTTCATGTAGGATTGCTCAATTTTTACTCTTTATTTGATACCAATCAAGCCATTAGAATAAAATAACCCTGCTGCTGCATACATGTTCCCACCTTTCAGGCTCGGTTCATCCCCACCCGGCGCACGGGAGTCTGTTTCATCCCTCTGGGAGGGCGGGCACCTGTTATACATGGCGTGCCCGGATGCCCCTTGATTATCCATGGGATACCCGGGCTTTTGCCGCTGTTTTGCGCCGGTGGGCTTGATCTGCATGACGTTCTCTCATGTTTATGGGTGAACGGGTTGACGCCCTGCAGCCTTTGCCTTTGCTCTGAGGATCTCATTTACATATCTCCCCATGTTCTTCTTTACATACTTAGACCCCTTCCTCTTTTTGATTCAGTGTTCATTCCCTATTCTGTTTTTTCAATATTTTGACATCCAATCAGCGTTGTAGTACTTGGCGGTTGCCAAGGTGATTGTCGGGGATATCTTCTTGCCATGTTTGATTCACGAGACACCATACTTACGCCATTTTTGAGTGCTGCGAGTTACCCACTCGCCTTTACCTTTAGTCGCGGTGAGATGACGTCACTACATCATCTCACGCGGTGACGTCTTTCACTGACACCAGGAAACATTCCTAATGGCAGTTGAATTGCCTACTGCGCATGTGCCGGCGTCCTTTAAAGTCTGCAGACGGGGAGATGGGCATGACCGGAGGTTGAAGTGAGGGGGAGGACGTTGTGTGCCCAGACCTTGCTGCTTCTCCTATGCTCGAGCCTGTCTAACAGCGCGGGGAAGGGGACGCCGGGTGTCTGAACAGCTCATCAGGTGGATGGATTCAGAGATCACTCGGCACTCTGCCTGCACGTCTGCCTGTGGCTTCCCTGAGATAGGAGCCTACAGTGTGTTCCCCAGTGTGATCCTGCCTAGTAGCGTGGGGAAGGGGACGCCGGAAAGTTAAACAGCTGATTGAGAGGAAGGAGACTGTGTCCGCTCGGCGCTCTTTTGCGGCTCTCTCCCAGGATCCAGCAGCGCACTCCCTAGTGGGAAGGGAGGAAGCGCACACCTGGGATTGTGTAGCCGTGAGTACCCTGGAGATCCAAGAGGAGATTCATGCTAAGATGACCAGGAAGAGAGGTGCGGAGGAGACCGCAGTGCAGGATGGAGCCGGCGTCCACAACCAGCGTGGTCCCAAGTATAAGGCAAGTCAAGCTGCTGCTGCGAAGCTGGAGCGCTTTGCTCACACACCTAACCATACACCCAAGAAAGGGGGTCAGGTGGGGGGTTTGCAACATCAGGGGCCGCAGGCCAGCCACCCTGGGGGGAGGAAAAGTCAAGGCTCAGCAGCAATAGGCGCATCCGCATTGGCAGAATCTGCTTCACAAACAGCCCTGGAAGGGGAGTGTGGACTGAGTAATGTATTAGCTACCTACCAAGGGGAATTGGGACTTTATATGAAGCAATCGGAATGCAAAGGTGAGAATAAAAGGGTTTTAATTGTAACATAGTAAAAAATGAATTGCATATATACATACACAACTGTACTTGCACAAAATGTAGGCATAAATAGGATTACATATAAATATCATATGTCATAATAGGTACATAATAGTAATGAAGTTAAATGGATATTACACAATGGCATAGCCTGCAGGTACCAGGTAGCTAGCCCGACACTGCATCTGTGATCGTAATGATGTAAAAGGGTAAATACATAATGGGTGGATTGTACCATTGGATGTGGCTTATAGCTCGACGCGTTTCGTGAATACCTTTCACTCATCAGGAGCAGATACATTATATTACCTGTAGAAGATATAGATAGGGTAAACCAACTCTGTATAGTGGAGGAAAAACATTAAGTAATTATATTCACCATGTATGTTTAACCAGGCACACTTACCAAAGCAGCAGTGAATACGGCATGTGGTAACCTCCTATGCACCTCGTGCAGGTTACCACATGCCATATTCACTGCTGCTTTGGTAAGTGTGCCTGGTTAAACATACATGGTGAATATAATTACTACAGGTAATATAATGTATCTGCTCCTGATGAGTGAAAGGTATTCACGAAACGCGTTGTGTACCTATTATGACATATGATATTTATATGTAATCCTACTTATGCCTACATTTTGTGCAAGTACAGTTGTGTATGTATATATGCAATTCATTTTTTACTATGTTACAATTAAAACCCTTTTATTCTCACCTCTGCATTCCGATTGCTTCATATAAAGTCCCAACTCCCCTTGGTATGTATCTGATATAGGGATGGAGGCACCTACCCATGCCTCATATAAAGTCCCAAAATCCTCCTCTTCTAGAGTAATGTATTAGCAGAAGGAATGGGGGTGTTTTTACGAAGGAACCATCCTTAAAGGACATTATCCTAGCAGTTAATAACTGCAAGACTTCACTATCTGACCTATCTGATCAGCTTAGAGGTATTAGGGATGATTTATTTACCCTAAGACAAGATGTGAAGGAGATATGTGCTCGGTAGGGATGAGCTTCGTGTTCGAGTCGAACCCATGTTCGACTCGAACATCGGCTGTTCGGTCGTTCGCTGAATTGCAAACGATATGGCCCGTTTGCGCCAAATTCGTGGAAATTACTGGTGTTCTTTTGATCCTATTAGTACCACGGTCAGGCAGCTAGACTATTTACATTTAGTGCAGTGCGTCCTGCTCACAGTGTTCAGCTAGATCCGTTCCTGTTATCTTCCTACTGACAGGCAGGCTTGTCTTGTTACAGTATTTACAGCTACCTAAAGAAAATTACTGGTGTTCTTTTGATCCTATTAGTACTACGGTCAGGCAGCTAGACTATTTACATTTAGTACAGTGCGTCCTGCTCACAGTGTTCAGCTAGATCCGTTCCTGTTATCTTCCTACTGACAGGCAGGCTTGTCTTGTTACAGTATATAAAGCTACCTGAAGAAAATTACTGGTGTTCTTTTGATCCTATTAGTACCACGGTCAGGCAGCTAGACTTTTTATATTTAGTACAGTGCGTCCTGCTCACAGTGTTCAGCTAGATCCGTTCCTGTTATCTTCCTACTGACAGGCAGGCTTGTCTTGTTAAAGTATTTACAGCTACCTAAAGAAAATTACTGGTGTTCTTTTGATCCTATTAGTACCACAGTCAGGCAGCTAGACTATTTACAGTTAGTGCAGTGCGTCCTGCTCACAATGTTCAGCTAAACCTACAAGTTAGTGGGGTGCGTCCACCTCACAGTGTTCAGCTAAAGCTACCTGTAGAAGGTTGGTGGTGTTCTCATACTACAGGCAGGCAGTTGATTTTGCTAGCTGCAGTATATATATATATATATATATATATATATATATATATATATATATATATATATATATATATATATATATCCCAGCTTAGTGCAGCTACAGGCCATTAGTATGTCTGGAAGGCCAAGAAGGAGAGGCAGACAGTCACAAGCCAATAAGAGAGGGCAAGCAGGCTCTGTGTCTAGTGCTGGTCGTGGAGACGGTGCATCCTCATCAGCACGTGGCCATGGGACACGCTTGGTCTTTTTTTCGGCAGCTGGCCGTGTTGAGCCGCAACATGCGGAAGACTTGGTAGAGTGGATGACCAAGCCGTCCTCATCCTCCTCATCCTCTCTCACCCATGCCCAGGGTGCTTTGTCTGGCAAAGCAGCGGCCTCTTCCCTCGGCTCAATGTCATCAGTGACTCCTTCCCTAGCTCCACCATGTCCTCCTGAGGAGTCCCTCGAACTGTTTGACCACAGTGTTGGGTACATGCTCCAGGAGGATGCCCAGCGTTTGGAAGGCTCTGTATATATATAAAAATCCGCGCTTAGGACAGACAAAGGGCTGCTGCCTATCTCAAATTAGTACCCCTAAGGGTCTAATTAAGGGATCAGTAGGTGATTAGGGAGATAAAACTGGCGCTGCCCACTAGATAGATGAAATAATAAACTAAGGCCTAAGTGGGGCCAGGATATATCAGAATTGAATCACTGATATTATTTAAAAAATAAACAATCTGTATATAAAGGCAAAATGGGAACTTTAATGCAGGTGTGGTGCTTCTGCATAAACGTAGTACCTAAAATGCTCCAGGAGGATGCCCAGCGTTTGGAAGGCTCTGATGATGATACTGAGCTCGATGAAGGCAGTAACATGAGCACTGACAGAGGGGGTGCCCAAGAAGGACAGCAATCTGGCAGTCATGCTCCCCCTGCTGCAGCATACTGCCAGGTTTGCTCCAGTGATGAGGAGGGAGGGGATGATGAGGTCACTGACTCAACATGGGTGCCTGATTGGAGAGAGGAGGAGGAGGAGGAGGCGGCACATCACCAACGAGGCAGGATGCCCTCCAGGGGCCAGCCTAAGGGCAGCACATGGCGCTGCAATCTCTGCGCGTTATTCAAAAAGTTCTTTGGTGTGGGCCTTTTTTGAGACGAGTGCATCAGATCGCACCGCTGCTATTTGCAACATATGTCTCAAGCGTATCTCACGTGGCCAAAACATCTCCCGCTTGGGTACCACGTGCTTGACCAGACATATGTTGACCTGCCATGCAGTTCGTTGGCAAGCGCATCTAAAAGACCCACACCAAAGAACAAAGAGGACCTCTCCTTGCTCCTCATCAGCTGAGATTTCCAACCCCACTAGACCTTCAGTCCTCTCTGAGACCTGCACTGAGAGGAATGAAGGTGTAGAATTAGGTGTATCACAGCCAAGTACTTGTGGGCAATCTGCTTTTGGTACACCGACGTCAGATTGTACCAGGCAAATTTCCCTGCCCCATCTGCTGCACCGCCGAAAGAAGTTTGCTCCCAGCCATCCACATGCCCAGCGGGTGAATGCTAGCTTGGCAAAATTGCTAGCACTTCAACTGCTGCCTTTTCAGTTGGTAGACTCTGCCCCCTTCCGTGAGTTTGTGGAATGTGCGGTTCCTCAGTGGCAGGTACCCAAACGCCACTTTTTCTCACGGAAGGCAATTCCGGCTCTCTACCGGCATGTGGAAGGCAATGTCCATGCCTCGCTGGACAGGGCGGTCAGCGGTAAGGTGCATATTACCGCTGACTCATGGTCCAGCAGGCATGGGCAGGGACGTTACCTAAGTTTCACGGCGCATTGGGTGACTCTGCTGGCAGCTGGGAAGGATGCAGGACAAGGTGCAGTAGTGTTGGAGGTTGTTCCGCCACCACGCCTCCAAAATGCTAATGATTGTGACACACCTTTCTCCTCCACCCCCTCCTCTTCTTCTTCCTCCATGGCCTCTTCCTCGGAACCAGCGGTGCTCCGTAGTCGTTCAAGGGGCTACGCAAGTACGCAGGCCAAAAGATGCCATGCAGTGCTTGAGCTGGTGTGCTTGGGGGACAGGAGCCACACTGGGGCAGAGGTTCTGTCAGCTCTGCAGGGGCAGGTTCAGAGGTGGTTGACGCCACGCCAACTTAAGGCAGGAATGGTGGTTTGCGACAATGGCACCAACCTCCTCTCTGCCCTCCGACAGGGACAAATGACCCATGTGCCCTGTTTGGCTCACGTCCTTAACTTGGTGGTGCAGCGGTTCTTGGGCAGGTACCCGGGCTTACAGGATGTCCTGACGCAGGCCAGGAAAGTCTGTGTGCATTTCCGCCGGTCATTTAATGCCAGTGCTCGGCTGACGGACCTCCAAAAGGAGTTTAACCTGCCCAAGAACCGCCTAATCTGTGACATGCCCACCAGGTGGAACTCAACGTTGGCCATGCTGCAGCGGCTGCACACGCAGCAGAGGGCCATCAATGAGTACCTGTGCGACTATGGCACCAGGACAGGGTCAGGGGAGCTTGTTTTTTTTTCCCCACGCGAGTGGGCCATGATCAGGTATGCATGCACTGTCCTGTCACCATTTGAGGAGGCCACGAGGATGGTGAGCAGTGACAGTGCATGCATCAGTGACACTGTCCCCCCTGTCCACCTGTTGGAGCACACGCTGCGTGGAATAATGGACAGGGCACTTGAGGCAGAACAGAGGCAGGAAGAGGAGGACTTCCTTAGCTCTCAAGGCCCCCTTTATCCAGACAGTGTTCCTGCATGCCCGCCGATCACACAGGAAGAGGACAAGGAGGAGGAGGAGGAGGAGGAGGAAGATTGTGTCAGTATGGAGGTGGAGCCTGGCACTCAGCATCAGCAGCAGTCTTTAAGGGATCAGTCCCAAGAAACACATGGACTTGTACGTGGCTGGGAGGAGGTGGCTGTGGACCATGTCGTCCTTAGTGACCCAGAGGACTCCGGACCGAATGCCTCAGCAAACCTACGCTGCATGGCCTCCCTGATCCTGCAAAGTCTGCGTAAGGATCCTCGTATTCGTGGTATCAAGGAGAAGGACCAATACTGGCTGGCAACCCTCCTTGATCCACGTTACAAGGGTAAGGTTGCGGACCTTATCTTGCCATCGCAGAGGGAGCAGAGGATGAAACATCTTCGGGAGGCCTTGCAGAAAGGTCTGTGCAGCGCGTTCCCAGAGACGTGGAGGTTACAAACTCCTGTTTCTGGACAACGTGTTGCTGAGGCTTCGGTCAGTCAAAGAAGGAGCGGTGGAGAAGGTGGCCGTCTGACCGATGCGTTCAGACAATTTTTTGGTCCACAGCCCCAAGGTATGATCGGTTCCAGCAACCATCGCCAGCGTCTGTTTTACATGGTGCAGGAATACCTAGGGGCAAGATCAGACTTGGACACCTTTCCCACCGAAAATCCTCTGGGTTACTGGGTCTTGAGGATGGATCACTGGCCAGAGCTTGCACAGTATGCAATTGAGCTACTGGCCTGTCCTGCATCCAGCGTTCTTTCGGAACGCACATTCAGTGCTGCTGGAGACGTGGTAACCGATCACAGGGTGCGTCTGTCCACCGACTCGGTCGATCGACTGACCTTCATAAAAATGAATCAGTCTTGGATCACCACCAGCTACCAAGCACCTGATGCTGATGTAACCGAATAATTTTTTTTGAAATCTCAGATCCCTTCAAAGACTGCCTATGCTGATGCTGAGTGACTATCCCTGAGTAATTATCCTCTTCCTCCTCAATCATCACGCTGATAGCTTGTAAGAACATTTTTGGTTCTGGGCGCCACCACCAGTGCCTAAGGCACAATTTTTCAGCCCCTGTTTAACAGGGGCGTGTAATTACAATTTTTGATGTAATACTTTGCAGCAGGGCTCGTTCCTGCATTCCAACTAGAGTGTCTGTGAGGGGTTGCAGTGTTGTGGCACCAGCACCAGTGCCCAAGGCCCAATTTTTCTGCTCCTGTCTAACTGGGGGCGTGTAATTACAATTTTTGATGCAATACTTTGCAGCAGGGCTCGTTCCTGCGTTCCAACTAGAGTGTCTGTGAGGGGTTGCAGTGTTGTGGCACCAGCACCAGTGCCTAAGGCCCAATTTTTCAGCCCTTGTTTAACAGGGGCGTGTAATTACAATTTTTGATGCAATACTTTGCAGCAGGGCTCGTTCCTGCGTTCCAACTAGAGTGTCTGTGAGGGGTTGCAGTGTTGTGGCACCAGCACCAGTGCCTAAGGCCCAATTTTTCTGCCCCTGTCTAACAGGGGCGTGTAATTACAATTTTTGATGCAATACTTTGCAGCAGGGCTCGTTCCTGCGTTCCAACTAGAGTGTCTGTGAGGGGTTGCAGTGTTGTGGCACCAGCACCAGTGCCTAAGGCCTAATTTTTCAGCTCCTGTTCAACAGGGGCATGTAATTACAATTCTTGATCTAATATTTCACAGCAGGGCCCTGTGAGGGCTTACAGTGTTGTGGCCACAGCAACACCTAAGGCCCAAATTTCTGCTGAGTATATAGGGCAGGACCCTACTTTCAAACATCTAACTTACAAACGACTCCTACTTGCAAACGGAAGGAGACAACAGGAAGTGAGATGAAATCTACCCCTAGGAAGGGAAATTCTCTCCTTTAAGAGTTAATATGGGAAAAAAAATTCTCCTTTCCACTGATGCTTTCCAATCCTTGTTCCACAAAAAAACCCAAATTTTCAAAAAACATTTTTCATTGGGACAAAAAGTAAGGTGAAATCTTCTGAAGAGGAGGAAAGACAGCAAAACAAATGTCACAGGGGTGATAACCCTTCCCTATGTTTTCCAAAAAGCTTAAAAAAGATTTTTTGGCTGGAGCTAAACACGTTAAAAATGTACTCGTTCAAAATTACAAAGAGATTCTACTTAACAACAAACCTACAGTCAGCTGTTCAGAGTATATAGGGCCTGGTGGCCCCACACCTTTCCTTATTTTAATTTGGGTGCGGGGTTCCCCTTAATATCCATACAAGACCCAAAGGGCCTGGTGATGGACTGGGGGGTACCCATGCCGTTTGTCTCACTGATTTTCATCCATATTGCCATGACCCGACATTACATTAAACCCGCAAGCAGTTTTAAATGAGATTTTTTCCTTTAAAAATGACATTTGGTGCAGGGACTGTTCTAAACATGGGAAACACGCGTCACTTTACAGGCATACTATAGACACCCCCCAGGTACGATATTTAAAGGAATATTTCACTTTTTTTTTTTTTACTTTAAGCATCATTAAAATCACTGCTCCCGAAAAAACGGCCGTTTTTAAAAGTTTTTTATGCATTGATACATGTCCCCTGGAGTAGGACCCGGGTCCCCAAACCCTTTTTAGGACAATACCATGCAAATTAGCCTTTAAAATGAGCACTTTTGATTTCGAACGTTCGAGTCCCATAGACGTCAATGGGGTTCTAACGTTCGTGCGAACTTTCGGTCCGTTCGCAGGTTCTGGTGCGAACCGAACCGGGGGGTGTTCGGCTCATCCCTAGTGCTCGGACTACCACTCTTGAGGGGAGACTCAGTCAGGTGGAAGATGATGTGAACCCGATGAGACAAGAAGTAAAAATCATGAGGGATCAATTGGAAATGTGTATACGTAAACTGGACGAATTAGAGAACAGGTCACGCAGGAAGAATGTAAGAGTTCTTGGTCTTCCTGAAAGAAGTGAGGGTAATAACCCAATAGAGTTTTTGGAAGGATGGTTTAGAGACATGTTTGGTAAAGATTCCTTGTCAAGCTTTTTTGCAATTGAGCGTGCACACAGAGTCGCCTTCAGGGGGCCATCCTCAGGGGGTCAGCCAAGGCCTCTTATTGTCAAATTTCTGTTCTTCAGGGACAAAGTCACTATTCTTCAGAAATCAAGAGAAATGAAAAACATACAGTATAATGGATTAAGGATTTCTTTATATCCAGATGTCTCCCCTGAGCTACAGAAATAAAGAGCAAAATTTACAGAGTGCAAATGCAGACTGTAGCAGTCTAAAATTAGCTATGCATTACTTTATCCTGCACGCTTACGTATAACAGCATTTGTGGAGGTGAAGTTCTTCAATGCTCCTACAGAAGTATCATTATGGTTGGAGAAGAATGAAGGAAGGTTACAGCGGGGTGAAGGGACATGAGAAAATGGGACAAAAACTAGACTCTGGTGGTCCCTGTTCAGTTGAAGGCTCCTGTGGCCTTTTTTTTTGTGCTTCCCCTTGTTATATTTGTGCATTTATAGAGGTGAGGGTATGAGGGGCAGTATATATTATATTTTTTTTAATTTGAATACACTGGTCATGTTGGGGTTAATTCTCCTCTTATAAGGTGCGGGTAGCAACGTAAAGGGAAAAAAAGAGTTATACTCACTTTTAGGGGGTTAATACGGTCACTTTAGAAGCCCTTGGTATGGGCCCAAGGTTGGGCAAGGGGGAAAGGGGGAAAAGGGGAGGTAGGATTGGAGAAGGGGGGTGGGTAGGGAGGGATGGGGGGATGGGGGGGAGAGGGTTGGGGTATGGGGTATGTATAAGGTTGCAAGGGTGTATGAGGGTGGAAGATGTGTGGAGTGGAATGAAGTAAGATGTTTTGAGCTGGCACAAGAACTAAAATCACTAATATTTTCAAACACTGGACAAAATGGCTTTAGGGGGTAATAATTATTTTGAGAGGAGACAAGGTACAGGGGCAGGAGAAATATAGGTACCAAAGATGGTAGAGGGAAAACCCCAGATCCCTTTAGGCGTGTTAAAATATGCTCATGGAATGTGCGGGGGGTAAGGGAGATGTCCAAAAAACAGGCAATTTTTTTCTATGGCCAGGACGGGTGGTGTTAAGATACTCTGCCTCCCGGAGACTCACCTTGACAAAGGTACAACTAGTGCCTTGAAGGACAGGAATTACCAAGAGCAGTATCACTCAACTCATACCTCCTATTCAAGGGGTGTGAGTGTATTGATAAACTCTGGACTGGTTTTCTCCTGCAGGCAGAGTAAGACGGATGAGAATGGACGGTATGTTTTTCTTTTTTGTATTATTGAAAGTCGAGAATGTGTATTAGCTAATGTATATATCCCTCCACCATTTAATACAGAGATAATGTGTGACTTAATACGTTTTATAGCGGATAAACCCGGGGTACCAGTCATAGTGGCAGGAGACTTTAATATGACCATGGATAACAGCATAGACAGGCTCCCATCAAAGGGTGGCTTCTGGAGGGTCCCCAAAGGCCCGCTTCTCCAATTCTGTGAGGAGGTAGGGCTGGTGGATATCCGGAGGAAGTGGCATCTGGGTGTGAAGCAGTATTCGTGCCACTCGAGGACTCGAGGATGCCACTTTGTCTAGAATCGATCTTGTGCTATGTAATGAGGAAGCCTTAAATTTAATGCCAGAGGTAGACTACGAGCCAAGGGGGCTTTCGGACCACTCACCAGTAGCTTTTTCAATTAAAATTGGGTCGAGCTATGGTAGGGGGGACTGGAAAATGAACTTCTTTTGGCTCGAAGTAATTGAGGATGATGGGGTTATTGCAGTTAGTTTAGAGAAATTTATCAACTTAAACTCAGGAACCGCCCCATTGGGCATAATGTGGGACTCCCTGAAGGCTTTTCTTCAGGGGGTATTGATACAAAAAATCTCCTATGTTAGGAAACAATCACAGGTTAAGCAATATAAAGCAAAAGAAAGGGTGTGGGGGCCTGAAGTGAGGTATGTGGAGGAATCAACTTTAGTCAGATATGGTGAGTGGGTAGAGAGCCAGGATGAATACAGGAAATTAGTATTGGAGAAAGAGGAAAAAAGGAAAATGTTTCAAAAACAGAGTTTATTTGGGGAAGGAGAACTAGTGGGGAGAACCCTGGCATTGATAGCTAGGGCAAATGGCCCATCATCCACCATATCAGCAATTTGGGATAGGGAAGGGAGAATTATAAAAGCTACCCCGGGAATAGTAGAGGTATTCAAAAATTATTATGAAGCCCTGTATAGTACCCCACAAATTAATGTAGAGGGGGAAATGTGGGAGTTTTTTTTTTAAAAAACTGAAAATAACCCCTTTATCCAGTGAGGATAGGGAAGTACTGGAAGCCCTGTTGACATTGGAAGAGCTGCAAAGGGTAATAGTAGATATGGCGAATCAGAAAGCACCAGGTCCTGATGGTCTGCCTATAGAAATATACAAGAGATATGGGAGCGTATTGCTCCCAAAACTATTGGAGGTATTTAATGGGGCCGTGGTGGAAGGAAGATTGAACATATCTATGACTGAAGCCACAATAATAGTATTATTAAAGGAAGGGAAAAATCTGCTTGATGTAGCCTCATATAGACCGATTTCGCTCTTGTGCTCTGATGTCAAGATCTTGGCAAAAGCCCTGGCAACCAGGGTGAAAAGAATAATTTCTAAAGAAATACACCCAGACCAAACCGGTTTTATACCGGATAGATCGGTGAGTGTGAATATAAGGCGAGTATATAGTTAAATATGCAGCTGCCAGTAGAGAATGGGGGAAATAGAGCCATGCTATCATTAGATGCGGTCAAGGCTTTTGACAGCCTCCAGTGGCACTATTTGTGGAAGGTATTGGCGGAGTTTCAATTTGGCCCTAATTTTGTGCAATGGTTAAGACTTTTATATGATAAACTGAGGGCCAAGGTTAGGGTCAATGGGGAGTGTTCTGAATGGTTCCAGTTGGGGAGGGGAATGAGACAGGGGTGCCCATTGTCACCCCTGCTCTTTGCCCTCGCACTGGAGCCATTGGCTGCTGCTTTAAGAAGAAGGGAGGAGGAGAAAGTCGCAATGTATGCGTATAATATATAGTTATTTTTGGAAGACACGCAGGTCTCTTTGAAAGCAGCTATGGGGATAATTAAAGAGTTTGGATATTTTTCTGGACTGGAAATCAATTGGGAAAAATCTTTACTTTTGCCAATAGACCCCCTTGTAGAACCTCTTCCACAACAGGTGGACTCAATAAAAGTAGTAAGTCAAATGAGATACTTAGGGGTAAATATAACAAGAGACCCGGGGCAGTACATAACGGGAAATGTAGTACCACTTATGGTAAGACTAAAACAGAAAAGTCGAGTGTGGGGTCGCCTTCCTCTCTTGGTCGCCGGTCGGTGCAATTTAATTAAGATGTTATGGATGCCGCAAATTTTATATGTAATACACAATTCCCCCGTTTGGATTCCAAAATACTGGTTCAAAAAATTGGATAGCGTGTTTAGAGAATTAATTTAGAAAAATGGGGCGGCAAGCTGTGGCGGCTGGTGCTTAATTTTTTTGGGGGCGCAAAGCCCTAACCAACCCCCAAACCCCCCCGCCGGTCACTTGCCTGCAATAGCGCCTACAGATAGTTAAATAGACAGATAAATGGACACATAGATAGACACTGGGTGGGATGGATGGATGGATAGATAGACACTGGGTGGGAGGGAGGGATAGATAGACACTGGGTGGGATGGATGGATAGATAGACACTGGGTGGGAGGGAGGGTTAGATAGACACTGAGTGGGATAGAGGGATAGACACTGGGTGGGATGGATGGTTAGACACTGGGTGGGATGGATGAATGGATAGACACTGGGTGGGATGGATGGATAGATAGACACTGGGTGGGATGGATGGATAGATAGACACTTGGTGGGATGGATGGATGGATGGATGGATGGATGGATGGACACTGGGTGGGATGGATGGATAGACACTGGGTGGGATGGATAAATAGACACTGGGTGGGATGGATGGATAGACACTGGGTGGGATGGATGGATAGCCACTGGGTGGGATGGATAAATAGACACTGGGTGGGATGGATGGATAGATAGACACTGGGTGGGATGGATGGATGGATAGACACTGGGTGGGATGGATAGAAGGATAGACACTGGGTGGGATGGATGGATGGATAGACACTGGGTGGGATGGATGGATAGACACTGGGTGGGATGGATAGATAGACACTGGGTGGGATGGATGGATGGTTAGACACTGGGTGGGATGGATAAATGGATAGACACTGGGTGGGATGGATGAATGGATAGACACTGGGTGAGATGGATGGATAGACAGTGGGTGGGATGGATGGATGGATGGAGAGACACTGGGTGAGATAGATGGATGGATGGACACTGGGTGGGATGGATGGATGGATGGATGGATGGATGAATGGACACTGGGTGGGATGGATGGATGGATGGATGAACACTGGGTGGGATGGATGGATGAACACTGGGTGGGAAGGATGGATGGATATACACTGGATGGGATGTATGGATTGACATTGGGTGGGATGGATGGATATACACTGGGTGGGATGGATGAATGGATATACACTAGGTGGGATGGATGGATGGATAGACACTGGGTGGGATGGATGGATAGACACTGGGTGGGATGGATAAATGGATAGACACTGGGTGGGATGGATGGATGGATAGACACTGGGTGGGATGGATGGATGGATATACACTGGGTGGGATGGATGGATAGACACTGGGTGAGATAGATGGATGGATGGACACTGGGTGGGATGGATGGATGGATGGATGAACACTGGGTGGGATGGATGGATGAACACTGGGTGGGAAGGATGGATGGACATACACTGGATGGGATGGATGGATGGATTGACATTGGGTGGGATGGATGGATAGACACTGGGTGGGATGGATAAATGGATAGACACTGGGTGGGATGGATGGATGGATGGATGGATATACACTGGGTGGGATGGATGAATGGATATACACTGGGTGGGATGGGTGGATGGATGGATGGATGGATGGATGGATGGATGGATAGACACTGGGTGGGATGGATGGATAGACACTGGGTGGGATGGATAAATGGATAGACACTGGGTGGGATGGATGGATGGATGGTGGGATGGATAAATGGATAGACACTGGGTGGGATGGATGAATGGATATACACTGGGCAGGATGGATGGATGGATGGATGGATAGACACTGTGTAGGATGGATGGATAGATATACACTGGGTGGGATGGATGGATAGACACTGGGTGGGATGGATGGATGGATAGAGACTGGGTGGGATGGATGGATGGATGGATGGACACTGGGTGGGATGGATAAATGGATAGACACTGGGTGGGATGGATGGATAGACACTGGGTGGAATGGATGGATGGATAGACACTGGGTGGGATGAATGGATGGATGGATAGACACTGGGTGGGATGGATGGATGGATGGATAGATACTGGGTGGGATGGATAAATGGATAGACACTGGGTGGGATGGATGGATGGATAGACACTGGGTGGGATGGATGGATGGATATACACTGGGTGGGATGGATGGATAGACACTGGGTGAGATAGATGGATGGATGGACACTGGGTGGGATGGATGGATGGATGAACACTGGGTGGGATGGATGGATGAACACTGGGTGGGAAGGATGGATGGACATACACTGGATGGGATGGATGGATTGACATTGGGTGGGATGGATGGATAGACACTGGGTGGGATGAATAAATGGATAGACACTGGGTGGGATGGATGGATGGATGGATGGATATACACTGGGTGGGATGGATGAATGGATATACACTGGGTGGGATGGGTGGATGGATGGATGGATGGATGGATGGATGGATGGATGGATGGACACTGGGTGGGATGGATGGATAGACACTGGGTGGGATGGATGGATAGACACTGGGTGGGATGGATAAATGGATAGACACTGGGTGGGATGGATGAATGGATGGATGGATGGATGGATACTGGGTGGGATGGATAAATGGATAGACACTGGGTGGGATGGATGAATGTATATACACTGGGCAGGATGGATGGATGGATGGATGGATGGATAGACACTGTGTAGGATGGATGGATAGATATACACTGGGTGGGATGGCTGGATAGACACTGGGTGGGATGGATGGATGGATGGATGGATGGATAGACACTGGGTAGGATGGATGGATGGATGGACACTGGGTGGGATGGATAAATGGATAGACACTGGGTGGGATGGATAGACACTGGGTGGAATGGATGGATGGATAGACACTGGGTGGGATGAATGGATGGATGGATAGACACTGGGTGGGATGGATGGATGGATGAATAGATACTGGGTGGGATGGATGAGTGGATAGACACTGGGTGGGATGGATGGAAGGATAGACACTGGGTGGGATGGATGGAAGGATAGACACTGGGTGGGATGGATGGAAGGATAGACACTGGGAGGGATGGATGAATAGATACTGGGTGGGAGAGATAGACAGGGGGAGGGGGAGAGAGAGATATACACTGGGTGGGATGGACACACACACACAGATCAGTGATGAGGACTTACATATGTGTTTATGAGGCTCTGTCTTGCAGGCTGCAGTCCATGGCTAGTGACACTGTCCTGACACCTCCTCTGCCTCCTTCCTTCCATAATCTGGCTGAAGGATGTCTTATCTCGTTCTTATCTCTGTGTGTATTCAGTCACACAAGGCTGGTCTCCTTACTTCTACAGGATGGATGGATGGGGAGGCTTCACAACATGGGCTGTGTGTTTAACAAGTGCCTCCACTGACACTGCCAAACCGAGACACAGCAACACCAGTGGAGGTAATAGAAACATTGACGATCGGCACTTGTGAAACACACAGCCCATGTGAAGCCTCCTCATCCATCCATCCAGTAGAAATAAGGAGACCAGCCTTGTGTGATCGTCAGTGCTTCTGTTATCTCCACTGGTGTTGCTGTGTCTCGGTTTGGAAGTGGAAACATTCGGCTTTGCCTCCCTCCTGTGGATTTTCAACTACTTGTTTCTCTTTGAAGTTGAAGGTAGCGGAGGAGTCCGCTCCTCCACTCAGGTGCACTGGTCTGACACAGGGAAAGCCGGAAGTGACATACTACTAACTAGTCTGACACTCAAAGCACACGGCCATAGTAATACACTATGGGCGCCGGGTGGATGCCGATCGGCGTTTTGGTTTGCGCCACAAGGCGGGTTAAAACCCCGCAAATAAAGCGCCTCGTCTGCAATCTTGTGATTGCATAGACGTGGCACTTCCCATAGTGCACTGTGCCCGGCGCCCGAACACAGTGCACTTAAGGACTTTTTTTCAATTTTTTTTGAAAGGGACATTTAAAAAAAAAGTTTTTTTGACTGCCTGGAGGGGGGGGGGCGCCCCCTATGGACGGGCCACTGGCGGCAAGGATTCGTTTACAGGTATTGCAGCGATCGAGAGAGGCGGGGGGCCTGGCTTTACCAGACCCATGGGGTTATTTTCTTGAGGCTCAAATGCAGTATATGAGAGGTAGTAACTTGCCCGAAGAAAGGGGAGGAGGAAGTAATATATTGATGAACAGTATTAGCCATGAAACAATAGTGGAAGCAATGGAGGCAGATTCTTTTGGCTCCAGTTGTCCTACAGTTCAGCTAATGGTTAGAAGCTGGGAGACTGTTAAGGCCATGTTGGGTTACACTGGTTTCTCTGAGTTCTCTCCAATATGGAACAACAAAAATTTAAAAGAGCTCAATGTGATGGGTAAAATAGAAGAATGGGACAGGAGAGGCATCCATTGCTTGGCACATTTGTATAGGGCAGGTGGGCTGAAATCATTTCAAGAGATAAGAGAGGAGTATGCAGTTCCTAACCGACTATTTTTTAGTTATCTACAAGTTAGGCATGCCCTAGCTGTACAAGGGAACGTGATAGAGTGGAGTGAAATGCCCTTGCTTACTGGTGAATACTAGATCTTCCAGAGGGCTAATATCCGATATGTATAGGAGTATAAACATAGCGGGGCAGGAGGGAGTGGTGGAGTCTAAAAACAGGATCGAGTGGGAGAGAGATGTTGGCACAGTAACGGAGGAATGAAGGAAATATGTCTGAGCATTAGGGCCCAGGGTCTCTCTTTCTTCGTCACAGAGGGTATCCCACCTGTATTTGATATATAGGTCATATTATACACCACTAAAATTATGCATGTTTGGAAAGAGGCCAGATGCTAAATGTCAACGCTGTGGGGATAGGAAAGGCGATTTGATACACATGTTCTGGCGATGGCCCAAGTTGCATAGGCATTGGGAAGGTATAATTGATAAAATTAACTCTGTGTTTGGGGCATCGTTAGGCATGGAGGCTAGGACTTGTCTTATGGGCTTGATGGTGAAGAATGGCATGTTAAAAGACACCCAGAATGCAATAATTAGATGTTTGTTCCAAGGAAAGAAGTTAATAGCACGGAAGTGACAGGCAAAAGATCCCCCGACAATGGCAGAATGGATGAAAGAGGTTAAAGATATGATTGTGAAGGAGAAATTCTGGTATGGGAAGAGGTTAATATGAAGAAATATAAGAATATATGGAAGTTATGGCTGGAGTTGGAGTGCCCCGAATAGGAATAAGTTGGTTAGGTAGAATGGTAGGAGTGAGTGTGGGTTGAAAGTTTGGGGTAGGTGGGGGGGGGGGGGGTGAGGCAAGAATGGATGGAGTGGTTGGGGGGGGAGGAAGGGTGGAAAGGGGAAAAGTGTTTGGTTGTATTTATTTTTGTCTGCTTTTGTAATGTTTTTATATGCTATGTAAACAGTATTGTCTGGTGGACAAATATATATTCCAAATAAAAAAAAAACTCTGCAGAATGGGCTTCCGGCCATTGCAGACTTTACCTCTCAGGATTAACAACATTCTAGCCACGTATACATATATATCCATCTTAGGTGAGCTAAAATATATGTACCCTTTTCGTTGCTATTTTCTGTATCTCTCTTTTTTCATATACTCAAATGATTCTTGTAGAAGGGGGAAGAGAAACTTTCCTTTTTTCCCCCCCTTTTCCTTCATTACTTTTATAATAATAGTGTGTATTATTTATACACTATTTATTATGTGATGAAAAATATTTTGGCCACTTAGCTGTATATCGTTAAACGATTTTAATTTTCTGTATGTTTACATATACATTTTTATTATATCAGGATTTTTGACCACCTACCAGAATTTGTTTGTGGCTGAACTGTGGGGGCTGTTTCGTGGAGACCCTTGTGAGGGCTGTACCGAGCCCAGACGGGGTTCATCGTTTTTCGATGGACAAGCAGCAGCAAATTTGCTTTTTCATGAAATTTTGATTTTGAAGCATCTCTATGAAAATCGTTTACAATCCAGTATCGGTAGGTATGTTGGAAATGCTCATGTGCTACAATGTTGATACCACTTTGAAATGTCATGTTAAAACTATTCCTGCTCTTTTTCTGAATGTATTTGTACTCTCTCCTATAATGCCACTGAGGAAGGGAAGAAATTCCTGAAACATGTCAGGCCAAAGGAGGAAAATTACCCTTACTGGAATTTGTAATAGCTCATTATAAGCATAATGTTTTGTCTGTTCATGCCAATGTACGGTACAAATTGTTGACGTGTTTGTCACTACACATATGTGTTTTTAAGAATAACTTTTTCAAATAAATGATATTTTATGATATATGATTTTCTTTTTGTTTGCCCATAAAGTCCCACTCTACTGGGGGGTACTTGTGCCCTTTTTTAGGGTCTCTACTTAACCCTGTTAGGATAGATCCCACCTGCAGCCAGTTGTTTTATAGTTTTGATGTGGCTGAGAGCTTTCTGGTCCATCATACAGATTGTTGGTCCTTTTGTATTTATTTATTTTTATTTTTGAAATCCAAAGCAGAATGTGTGGATTGTGAAATGATGTGTCCCCTTTTCCTTGTAAGTGCCGTGGTATAAGCAGAAGAATATTTTTGATTTATTGGACATCTCTCCATGACCGCAGGGTATTGTTATCATTTATTATAATATTGCCAGGAAAAAGTTGTCTTTTTGAAACATAAAAATGGAGTTCTTACACAAACAGCATGATAGAAAACAAGCCATTATAATATATTTATGCAAGCTGGACCCAGTAATGAAGGGTTCACCCCAATATATCAGAGCTGTAGCCTTATGCAAAGGTGCTATTAGACAAAGTTACAGACATGATTTTGGTCAAATTTTTAATTTTTAATGGTCCCACATTCTGCGCAGCAAATATACAGCTAACTAAATGTTTGTCTAATGAAAGGTTCAAAATATGAGTTTATGTACAAATCTAACAATGAAAAATGCGTACATTTGAGTCCAGCCACCTTATTGCCTCTATTGTAGGAGGCTGGAGACAAAGAAAAACCACATGTGTTACATTGATGACGTAGGAATCAGCTGCTGTGAGCCCAGTGCAGGACACACTCCCTGAAGACCCAGATATTACATTTTTTGTAGAGTTATTCCCGGTTTTATACTGAGGATGGCAATACCCATACTTAGGATACCGTTTATTACCCAGAAGGATACTCTGTATTCAGAGTCATTGGATCCTTTTTCCCCAGCTCAAGAAGCAGAGCTCCATGTTTTAGCAAAGCCTGTGAGCTATAAAAAGAGTATATATTTATATAGATAGTCGAGATATAGAGAGCTTTTGGTTTCATTTGAAGGGCCAGAAGTTTGTTTTTACTTCGGCAGGTAAACCAATCAAGCATGCCAAGTTAATTTGATTGGCTTCCAGCTTCTTTCTGAGGTAGCCATACTAACATTAAAACTCACACATGGAAGCAGATCAGGAGACTAAGGATGCTGCATTTACAGCCCTGGACACTTGATGGGTGTATGCAACTCACAGATTCCACCCTAGTTGTGGCCCAGTATAGCTGTGATTAATAATTCAACTTTAAGGACCCCAGAAAGAGAAGAACAAGTGGTCCACAGGGGGCAACTTCTTATGAAACAGGAGTGGACTTTGGGAAAGGTGATCATTTATGTCTGCCATACACTCTTTTTCTCTCCAGCTCGACACATGGAGCGTGTCATCAGTCACAAGCAGTTATGGCTGTCTTAGTAAATGATCGTGGGATAGAGCCAGGGTTCTCCACAGTTGTTTTTATAACATAACACTTCTTGTTTTACCTGTTACCAAAGGTGTTACCAAAAGCTGAACATCCCTTCCAGAGATCACAAAAAGATATATCCAGATGCCCAAGTCAGGATCTTACGAGTATGCATTTTGTCTGTATGGACATGTTTTCTGGATGTCCAGTGGCAAATGCTACTGCAAAGGCCACAGTAAAAAGTGTTATCAGAAGTAGTTTGTCAGTACAGAGTGCAGAATCTACAGAGAGTAACAGAGGAAATAATTTTTATAGGAGAGTCCTTACTAGAAGTTTTGAGGTTTTATTTTTACACCCCCTACTGTCTACAATGTAGCGGAAAAAGTAGAGTAAGAAACTAGAAAACTTTTGCTTGAATGTTTTCTTATATTTTATCAAGCCCCTAAGGGGGATGTTGGACTCTCTCCCTATGGGATTTGGTTTGGGATTGTGTTACTCACTTGCTTATATTTTGTCTCAGCAGCTGAAGTCCTCCATTTAGATCTCACAGAGAACGTTGCTGATCTTTTAAGGTTTTTGACAAACTAATTTATGTGTTTTCTCCCCAATTCCAGATCCTAAAAGTTTGGAAAGATCTAAAACTAAAGCCAGGTGACTTGTGGATTGTTAAGAGACATTTATATATAAGGAAATGTTTAGAGACTCAATACAGCATCTATTTCATGTACAAGTTGTGCAAAACTTGAAGGAAAAGTCGCCTGGATCGACACCAGACAGTGGAAAAATGACTAAATTAAAGAAATCTCTGTATTCCCTCTTGTGATCACAATAGATAGATAGATAGATAGATAGATAGATAGATAGATAGATAGATAGATAGATAGATAGATAGATAGATAGATAGATAGATAGATAGAATAATATATATAATGTGATTTGAAAAGTAGTTCAGCCATGTTGAAGTCATATGTAGAATTGTCTGTGTTTACATATACTGATAAGTCAGCATGCCCACAATTCAGCTAGAAGGCCATTTTGGCCACAGGAGTGTGCAGACAGTACTCTGTAAATATGTCTTATCAATCATTTGTTTTTCACAATGAAAAGACATTTTGTAATGAAAAAAAGCTGCGCAGCTATCATATTCTCCACAATGAAGTTTTTGCCTCTTTGGCCAGGACTACCTCTACCTAAGCGTGTGGAGGTTCCAGGCTAAAGGTGATAGCAGGTATGGTTAGTGATCAAAATACTGATCAAAAGAGAGGAGATTGTAATGGAAATTTGTAAGTTCTGTATATAATTGTATTCTATTTTGCATGTATTACACACTGCCCTCACTGTGCACACGGCACTAATAATGTTTTCAGTACATGTTTACATTCTTTCAAGTCCTGATTAGAATTAGCCTGCCTATGTTACACCCCCCATAAAATACAATTGTAATATTAATGTGATACCTACGCAATCATGTATATAAAAACCTGCAATTGCATCATAATAAAGCAGAACAGTTATTTGGAAAGATGCTGAAAGTATCTTTTGTGTCTGTTCCCTACTGCAGTAGTTATTATTAATTTGGAACCACTAATGTCCAGCTCAAACTCTTCCACCATCTTCTCGCTGCCATCACTATTTGACTGGTAATTGGAGGAGGCTGTATTGTCCATTGGATGGAGGCTGACCCTGTGACCCCAAAGGCTGCTCCTGAGAAGGGCGCCCATGGGGTATGTGGAGAGGATTGTGCATGACCTCAGACGAATTCTAAAAGGAAAAAAAAGACAACTAGAGTCATCTAGTATATTTCCCGATATATAGTCCACTATCCCAGATCACACTGCCTTCAAAGAGATATATTGATGATTATCTGATAGTGAGGTTTATAGTCTAGGCCCTAAACTATACTCTTCTTCTATAAATGTCACTATCCTGCATGACACAATACATATTATACACTTCATCATTATATACTTAGGGATATCTGGATCACAGAGCCTTAACAATGCAGATCACTATCAGATAATTTTTGATATATATCCTTCAATATAAACTCCATTTTGTCAGATCACTCTGCATACACTAGGGGTAGGCAACCTTAAAGAAGTGTAAATCTACATAAACAACATAGAGCTACAAAGAACCCAGTAGATCACTGGGGTGTGGAACCCTTTCTTTCTTTAAAGAAATTAACAAATAAGGCCCAAATACAAAGTAAGGATGGCATGAAGAAATTCATGTTTATTCACAATTTTTCTCATCACTAAGGAATAACTCTGATATACAGTAGGAGTCCAACATGGCTAGTTTCAGGAATGGCTGTCTGCTCTGAGTTCTGGCCAGTGAGAGTAGCATGTAGGGCAGTGTACAGAGGTCAGTAGTATGTAGAGCAGTATACAGAGGTCAGTAGTATGTAGAGCAGTGTACAGAGGTCAGTAATAGGTAGGGCAGTGTACAGAGGCCAGTAGTATGTAGAGCAGTGTACAGAGGTCAGTAGTATGTAGAGCAGTGTACAGAGGTCAGTAGTAGGTAGGGCAGTGTACAGAGGTCAGTAGTATGTAGGGCAGTGTACAGAGGTCAGTAGTATGTAGGGCAGTGTACAGAGGTCAGTAGTATGTAGGGCAGTGTACAGAGGTCAGTAGTATGTAGAGCAGTGTAGAGAGGTCAGTAGTATGTAGAGCAGTGTAGAGAGGTCAGTAGTATGTAGAGCAGTGTACAGAGGTCAGTAGTATGTAGAGCAGTGTAGAGAGGTCAGTAGTATGTAGAGCAGTGTAGAGAGGTCAGTAGTATGTAGAGCAGTGTACAGAGGTCAGTAGTATGTAGAGCAGTGTAGAGAGGTCAGTAGTATGTAGAGCAGTGTAGAGAGGTCAGTAGTATGTAGAGCAGTGTACAGAGGTCAGTAGTATGTAGGGCAGTGTACAGAAGTCAGTAGTATGTAGAGCAGTGTACAGAGGTCAGTAGTATGTAGAGCAGTGTACAGAGGTCAGTAATATGTAGAGCAGTGTACAGAGATCCGTAGTATGTAGAGCAGTGTACAGTAGTATGTAGAGCAGTGTACAGAGTTCAGTAGTATGTAGAGCAGTGTACAGAGATCAGTAGTATGTAGAGCAGTGTACAGAGGTCAGTAGTATGTAGAGCAGTGTACAGAGGTCAGTAGTATGTAGGGCAGTGTACAGAGGTCAGTAGTATGTAGAGCAGTGTACAGAGGTCAGTAGGATGTAGAACAGTGTACAGAGGTCAGTAGTATGTAGGGCAGTGTACAGAGGTCAGTAATATGTAGGGCAGTGTACAGAGGTCAGTAGGATGTAGAACAGTGTACAGAGGTCAGTAGTATGTAGAGCAGTGTACAGAGGTCAGTAGTATGTAGGGCAGTGTACAGAGGTCAGTAGTATGTAGGGCAGTGTACAGAGGTCAGTAGTATGTAGAGCAGTGTACAGAGGTCAGTAGTATGTAGAGCAGTGTACAGAGGTCAGTAGTATGTAGGGCAGTGTACAGAGGTCAGTAGTATGTAGGGCAGTGTACAGAGGTCAGTAGGATGTAGGGCAGTGTACAGAGGTCAGTGGTATGTAGAACAGTGTAACGAGCCCCTTTGCTCGCTCGGTTCCACTCTCCCGACACTCCTCTGCAGCTATAGAATCAGATTGCAGATCGCAACATCTGATTGTTCGGTCATCCAATGCTCTGGGATTAGAACTACAGCTATGTGCCGTTCTAACCCAGTTGTGATAGCTCAGAACAAACACCAGGCAGGCTGTATGTAAGTTCAACCAGGACTCTTTTTTATTCAAAAATACAGGCTCTTTTATACACTAACAGTGGAGGTGCATACCTCCTGCTCATATTACTTTAACAATACACCTGTAACCTAATTAACCTAATTAACATGGGCTAATTAACTAATACCTTTAAACAGCCTAGATGACTCAGACATGATCTTTAGGCCAGATTGGCCTTCTTGTAGCTTAGAACCCCCAATCAACATTATCACAATAGCAGAGTTAATTAAACACAAACAACAATGGGGATCTAATGACTCTTAGATCCCATACTAGAGACTTATTTACAATACACATTTTAGCAGACAACAGACAGGTAGCTGGAATTGATGACATTAGCATTTAACAGTAGGAGTCCCAATGGTATGAATCAGTCACTATTCCAATATGGCAAATCCAGGTGCCCCAGAGTCTGTGTGTCCTGGGGGACCAGGACCCGAATCCACAGTAATACCACCTCAAGGGTCCCCAGGCATACAGCTCACAAAGAGCACCGTTCCCCCAAATGCCAGGGCCCACGATCGATCGGCAAGAGGCTAGCATACAGTCACCTCCTAAAGTCTCTCTCCCGGCTAGGTCTGTCACAAACAGTGTACAGAGGTCAGTAGTATGTAGGGCAGTGTACAGAGGTCAGTAGTATGTAGGACAGTGTACAGAGGTCTGTAGTATGTAGGACAGTGTACAGAGGTCAGTAGTATGTAGGACAGTGTACAGAGCTCAGTAGTATGTAGGCAGTGTGCAGAGGTCAGTAGTATGTAGGACAGTGTACAGAGGTGAGTAGTATGTAGAGCAGTGTACAGAGGTCAGTAGTATGTAGAGCAGTGTACAGAGGTCAGTAGTATGTAGGCAGTGTACAGAGGTCAGTAGTATGTAGGCAGTGTACAGAGATCAGTAGTATGTAGAGCAGTGTACAGAGGTCAGTAGTATGTAGGGCAGTGTACAGAGGTCAGTAGTATGTAGGGCAGTGTACAGAAGTCAGTAATATGTAGAGCAGTGTACAGGAGGTCACTAGGGCAGAGGTTAGTGGTCAGCAGGCAGTGTACAAGGATCAGCAGGGCAGAGGGCAAGGGTAGGCAGGGTGGAAAATGGGTTCAGAAGAGCATAGAACTGAGGTCATCAGAGCAGAGGGCAGGGGACAGCAGAGTAGAGAACAGAGGTAAGCAGGGCAGAGAATGGGAGTCAGCAGGGCAGAGAACTAAGGTCATCAGGTAGAGTATAGGGGTCATCAGAGGACAGGGGTCAGCAGGGCAGAGAATGAGAACCAGCAAGGGGGAGAAGAAAGGGGTCAGCAGGGCAGATGACAAGGGTCAGCAGGGCAAAGAAGTAGGTAATCATGGCAGTGTACAGGGGTCAGGAGGGCAGAGCACAGGAGTTAGCAGGGTAGTTGGAGGGTGTACCAGGTTGTGCCCCGTGGGGCACACATAGGCATGTGGCAGCTGACTAGGGGGTTAGAAGCAGAGTGTGGTACAAAGTAGACAGATTCAGACAAAGGAATGGGTCAAAGGTTAGGATGGGTAAAAAAAAAAAGGATGGGTAGTAAAGAATCGTAGTCAAATACAAACCAAAATCAGTAACCAAAGAAAAATGAATGCAGAACCACAAAAGCTAACACAGAGTGGAGCCTTGGGCTAAAAATGAAACTATTACTCAGACAATGGGTGTTTGCAAAGACACAGCTAAAAATTGAATAGTTGATTGGCCGACTGTATAGTTGATATACAGTATTCATCAGTAGGTAGACTCTGGCCATGTCTACACCTCAATGTCCTGTGGAGCAGAGCGGGGTGCAGTCAGTTTACTGATCTGTGAAGTATACTGTCCTTTTTATCTAGTAACTACTTTTTTATTTTAAGAAAAGTCTGTATGCCCATAGCATCAGGGAGTCTAGCAAAGGGTTAAAAGAGGGATGGGCTCATGTGCTCCCAGTGGGCGGGCTTCTTTAGTGTTAGGGACACTTTTTATGTTGGGAACATCTATATTAACTTATGATTTTAATTGATTCTTGGTCCACATAAAGAACTCCACCAGTGGAAGCTGGTGCTTAATAATCCAGGGGGAAAGGGACACCCTCCCCGGGACAGACATGAATGCGGGGAACATGAGAACAACCCCCCCCGGTGGGAGAAGGACGGACTCCTTAGGAGGGGAAGATGTCCTGCCTGGGATGACTCCGATCTCCCCTCCTCCTCCCACCCCTGTCCGAGCCGGGGAGTGTTGAATGTCTGAGCTTCTGCGGGTGAGCCATCCCTGAAGTCACAGTGGCAGTGGGTGGGTCAGTCGTTCTTCCCTTGCTTCTCCTACGGCCGCGCGTCTCCTCCATCCTCCTTTGGCCAATCAGAAAAAAAGGGTCTCACGACCGGCTTTTTTTTTTATGTGAGTGAACCACTATAAGATTTTGTGACGGGAGTCACTTTGAGCGGGGGGCCCATGGAACACAGAATCCCTTGGAGAGGTTGGGAAACCCTTTCTCCAGCTCTCCATGCACCTCCTATGTCTAAGTCACCCTGTGTCTATTAGGGGCACAGGGCGACCGAGAACCCCAGTTTGATCTGTGCCAATCGGACTCACTGTACAACCACACTGGAATGTTGTGTATATATATATATGTATATATATATATATATATATATATATATATATATATAGTCTCATACTATTGGGGACTCTTTGCTGGGTCGTTTGGGGTGTGGCTGTATTCCATTGTTCTATTGTGTCTGTCTGCCTTGGCTATAATGTGATGTGTATGTGTATTTGCTGTGAGGAGGGAGGGGGAATTCCTCCAACAGCTCTCCTCTCCCTGTTGATTGGACAGTCTGAATGCAACGGGAGTGTTACCTCTGTGTACCTGTGCCTCAATAAACAGTTCATGTTGAGCAGCCAAAACGAGTACTGCCTAGTTATTGGTTGTCAGTGGTTTGGAATATCTGATATTCAGACTGGAGGTGTATGACGAAAGCACTCACGTGGAGTGTGGGACGTTTCGTTACAGATTTTATGACAATAAAATATTTTTTTACAGAGAGGTATGTTTTCTGTTTTATATGGCTGGTATTACATGTGAACATCCATGAAGGAGAGAGCTGAGCTGTGAAAGCCATAAGGATATCCATCCATCCACATGCACAGATCTCCATTTATCCCTCAAGGGGAGCTGTATGCTTTGACTCTCTGGTAAAACAGGAGCTGGAGGTGAGCTGCTAGAGAGCACTGGTGGTGGATTGTACGAGCGCCTGTTTTTGATTTGTTGTGATTGTTGATCTAAGGATTTATTAGATTTTTCTTTCTAATTTTGAAAGGTTTTTTTTTCATGTTTCTGGAAAGAAGAAGTGAATTGTGTTGATATACTCTAATATTAAGAGACTTTTTCTTTTTGTTACACTTATATTGTGTTTTATGTATGTTATATTACTACTTTACTGATGATTGTGCTGTACTCAATTTATCCTATACAGATAAGATTGTTCACCCAACACTGATCGTCCTTCGCATATTCATTTTATAAGCCCATGGATACCGTCAAGGAGCGACCATGATGTGCGCCGCCATCCATATTAACCAATCCAAAATCAGCTCTTATTAGATTAAATGAACCCCAGTTGGTGGATATGATTGCCGCACTGCCAGTACTGTCACCAGTCTGCCTTTGCGTTCATTAGTGGGAATGTACAGTAGACATGTGAACTGCTGAAAAACGTGTTTGTTTTGTTTTCCGAAAATTCAGAAATTCTGAATTTGTCGATTCGAAAATCAGAAAATAAGAAAGGAAAATCCGAAAATTCGAAAGAGCGAAAATCACAAAATTCTAAATAATAACTAACTAATAATAACTAACTATTAAATTATAGGTATTGGAATTTCCTTTCAAATTTAGCTGTTAGTGAACGTAACGAATACCAATTTATCTGAAGTTACGAACTGTCCGAAATAAAGAATGCCGCATCTAAACAAATGGAACGGAACAAAATAATAATAAATAATAATAATAATAATACATTTTTATTATTATTATTATTATTGTTATTAATTTGTTACGTTCCATTTGATTAGATGCAGCATTCGTCATTAAGGGTGATTCGTAACTTCAGATAAATTGGTATTCGTTAGGTTCACTAACAGCTAAATTTGAAAGGAAATTCCAATACCTATAATTTAATAGTTAGTAATAGTTAAGATAGTATTAGTTAGTTATTTCAGATTTTCAAATTTTTGAATTTTCGCTCTTATTTTCGTTCTTTTGAATTTTCGGATTTTATAATTTTCGAAGAACATCCGGCATTTCCTCCTTACTTTGTGCGTTTCTCTTTGTCCTTTGACAGAGGGAGTAGACAGCCAGAATGAGCAGAAGCACGATGAGGGAGACCATGATGGTGAAGGTGGTGATGGTGGTGTACAACGGTGCAAAGCTGAAAGAGAGGAACGAGGAGAACATTTACCTCATTGTACCAACAGGATACGATTTCTGTGAATATAGCTGAACTCAGATATAATAGACACAAATTCATGTAGTTCTGTAATCATCTATACATCATTAGAGGCCTATTTACATGTCCACAATGCGGAGCCACATACACAGCAGCTCTTGTTACATCCATTGCTGCAATGAACGGCACCCCAATGCACGAAGACAGGTCACCTTCCTTGCAGCATATGGTGGTGCTCTGCGGTGAATTACATAACAGAAAAATGTTCATGGCTTTCTCTCATTGCAGTAACAGACCCCTTACCAGTCACATCCATATTGCACAGCAACACACGTTAACCACTTCCGGACCGCCGCACGCCGATATACGTCCTAACTTTGAAGAGGGATATCTTTGTTATGGCAGCAGCTATCTACCATAACCCCAGTATCCTCTTCTTCTGCCGACGCTCCGGTTTCGGATAATAGTGGTCTCTGCTGCGGATTCACCGCGAGATCACTTTATCAGGCGAGAGAGCCCCCCCTCCCGCCGCTCCCCGGTGCCCTCCGCAGCTTACCGGAACCGCCGGCAGTGGCGGAGGAGATTGGATCCCTCTCACGTTAGTGGCATGGAGAGGAGTGAGGGGAAGATGGCCCCCACCCGTCTCCATACCATTGCAGGGCGGAAGCGACGTCATAACTTCACTTCCGCCCATAGCTCTTAAAGGTCCATTTTTTTCAAATGACAACATTTTTTTTTTTATTGGCTTTTAGTGTAAATATGAGATGTGAGGTCTTTTTGACCCCGAGATCTCATATTTAAGAGGTCCTGTAATGCTTTTTTTCTAGTAGGGATGTTTACATTCCTTGTAATAGGAATAAAAGTGACACATTTTTTTTTTAAGAACAGTGTAAAAATAAAATATAAAAAAGGTAAAATAAGTAAGAAAAAAAAATGTAAACGCGCCCCATCCCGCCAAGCTCGTGGGCAGAAGTGAGGCATACTTGAGTAGCGCCCGCATATGAAAACGGTGTTCAAACCACACATGTGAGGTATCGCCGTGATCGGTAGAGCGAGAGCAATAATTCTAGCCCTAGACCTCCTCTGTAACTCAAAACATGCAACCTGTAGAATTTTTTAAACGTCACCTATGGAGATTTTTAAGGGTAAATTTTTGTCGCCATTATCTTTCACAATATAAAAAATTGGGCTAACCTTACGGTTGTCTTATTTTTTAATTAAAAAAAGTGTATTTTTTTCCAAAGACCGCTGCGCAAATACGGTGTGACAGAAAGTATTGCAACGACTGCCATTTTATTTTAGGGTGTTAGAAAAGAAAATGTATAATGTTTTAGGGGTGCTAAGTAATTTTCTAGCAAAAAAAAATGTTTTTAGCTTGTAAACAACAAATCTCAGAAAGAGGCTCGGTCCTTAAGTGGTTAAATGCATTGGTGCATTGTGAATGAATGGCACCCCCACACACCTGCAGGTGGACATGCATTGCAGCACAGAACAACACACTAATGTGCATTGCAATGTGTTGAGCTGTCAAAAAATGGTGCATGAGTCGTCATTTGGCAGTACACAGATATACATTTTAGTGTGTCACTGCATATGCAACATCCACCATTCTTTATAAATGCAGAAAGAAGCACAGGCACCTTCTAAGTGTAGCTACTAGACGGTATTTATTAAAAATGAAAAACCTACTCAAAAATGTAGCATAAAAAGCAAGCATGAAGCTCATGGCACTGGGTAGGGTGGTCCTCAGCAGCATAGTCTGGGGGATCCACAAGGGACGTGACCGTCTGTCGGGTATGGATGGAGGCCGGCGCCGGTGGATACCAACGCTTCCTGGTCCCTGGAATGCACTGGCAGAGCTCGGGTGACGTCACTTTCCAGATGTGGCGTGGGGATACAGCGGCGATGCGTTTGCCGAGCATGTGCTCCTTCTTCAGATCTGAAGAACTCCTCTCCAAAAAGACTCGCTCATCCATGTCTTTATGGACCTTGCTTTGTGCACTGGTGGTGCAATGCCTTGGTATGCTGACGCCTTAAGAGTTCCCTTCACTGAAACTAAGGGGCCAAGCCCAACATCTTAAAAACAACCCCCACACCATAATCCCCCCTCCCCCCTCCCCATAATCCCCCCTCCCTCCACCACATGATTTGGACCAGTGCACAAAGCAAGGTCCATAAAGATATGGATGAGCAAGTTTGGGGTGGGAGGAACTTGACTGGCCTGCACAGAGTCCTGACCTCAACCCAATAGAACACCTTTGAGATGAATTAGAGTGGAGACTGTGAGCCAGGCCTTCTCATCCAACATCAGTGCCTGACCTCACAAATGCGCTTCTAGAAAAATGGTCCAACATTCCCATAGACACCATCCTAAACCTTGTGGACAACCTTCCCAGAAGAGTTGAAGCTGTTATAGCTGCAAAGGGTGGGCCAACTCAATATTGAACCCTACAGACTAAGACTGGGATGTCATTATAGTTCATGTGTGTGTGATGGCAGGTGTCACAATACTTTTGGCAATATAGTGTAATTTGTCACTTTGTTTTGCACAATAATGGACTACATAAGGAGTATGGACTTATGAAATATGTTTTATTATGTACTATTTACACATGGATTTCTCTTTTAATTAGTCGGTATTGAAGTATATTTATTGCAGCTTGTTCTGCCTTGTTTCATATATTTGTGGGGTATGGTATGATATTTTTGTTTATTTTTGCACATGTGTCTATTTTATGAACTAAGTGTCATTTAATAAGACAGAACACCTTCTTTTGATCTATTGAATGTAGAGCAGTGGTCATCAATCCTGTCCTCAGTGCCCACTAACAGGCCAGGTTTGCAAGATAACTGAAATACATAACAGGTGATATCAATTGCTGCTCAGTGATTGCCGTATTCTAGTCTGCATCTCCCCCAAGATAATACATAAAACCTGGTCTGTTAGTGGACCCTGAGGACAGGGTTGATGACCACTGGTGTAGAGGACATACTTGAGATATAGGTGAGACTTAGTACACAGGGAATACAAATAGGTAGAGAAGAAGTTCAGTATAGAGGAGATACTGGAGGTAGAGGAGAGGCTCATGCTGGAGGTAGAGGAGATACTGGATATAGAGGGGAGGATCAGTATAGAGGAGATACTGGAGGTAGAGGAGAGGCTCAGTATAGAGGAGATACTGGAGGTAGAGGAGAGGCTCAGTATAGAGGAGATACTGGAGGTAGAGGATAGGCTCAGTATAGAGGAGATACTGGATGTAGAGGAAAGGCTCAGTATAGATGAGATACTGGATGTAGAGAAGAGGCTCAGTATAGATGAGATACTGGATGTAGAGAAGAAGCTCAGTATAGAGGAGATACTGGAGTGAGAGGAGAGGCTCAGCATACAGGAGATACTGGAGGTAGAGGAGAGGCTCAGTATAGAGGAGATACTGAAGGTAGAGGTGAGGCTCATACTGGAGGTAGAGGAGAGGCTCAGTATAGAGGAGATACTGGAGGTAGAGGAGAGGCTCAGTATAGAAGAGATAATGGAGGTAGAGGAGATACTGGATATAGAGGGGAGGCTCAGTATAGAGGAGATACTGGAGTTAGAGGAAAGGCTCAGTATAGAGGAGATGCTGGAGGTAGAGGAGAGGCTCAGTATAGAGGAGATACTGGAGTGAGAGGAGAGGCTCAGCATACAGGAGATACTGGAGGTAGAGGAGATACTGGAGGTAGAGGAGAAGCTCAGTATATAGAGGAGATACTGGAGGTAGAGGAGCGGCTCAGTATAGAGGAGATACTGGAGGTAGAGGAGTGGCTCAGTATAGAGGAGATACTGGATGTAGAGGAAAGGCTCAGTATAGATGAGATACTGGATGTAGAGTAGAGGCTCAGTATAGAGGAGATCCTGGAGGTAGAGGACATGCTCAGTATAGAGGAGATACTGGATGTAGAGAAGAGGCTAAGTATAGAGGAGAGATACTGGAGTTAGAGGAGAGGCTCAGTACAGAGGAGATACTGGAGGTAGAGGAGAGGCTCAGTATAGAGGAGATACTGGAGGTAGAGGAGTGGCTCATAGTGGAGGTAGAGGAGATACTGGATATAGAGGAGAGGCTCAGTATAGAGGAGATACTGGGGGTAGAGGAGAGGCTCATAGTGGAGGTAGAGGAGATACTGGATATAGAGGGGAGGCTCAGTATAGAGATACTGGAGTTAGAGGAGAGGCTCAGTACAGAGGAAATACTGGAGGTAGAGGAACGGCTCAGCATACAGGAGATACTGGAGGTAGAGGAGAGGCTCAGTATAGAGGAGATACTGGAGGTAGAGGAGAGGCTCAGTATAGAGAAGATACTGTGTATAGAGAAGAGGCTCAGTATAGAGGAGATACTGGAGGTAGGGGAGAGTCTCAGTACAGAGAAGATACTGGAGGTAGAGGAGAGCCTCAGTACAGAGGAAATACTGGAGGTAGAGGAGAGGCTCAGTATAGAGGAGATACTGGAGGTAGAGGAGAGGCTCAGTATAGAGGAGATACTGGAGGTAGAGGAGAGGCTCATACTGGAGGTAGAGGAGATACTGGATATAGAGGGGAGGCTCAGTATAGAGGAGATACTGGAGTTAGAGGAGAGGCTCAGTATAGAGGAGATACTGGATGTAGAGGAAAGGCTCAGTATAGATGAGATACTGGATGTAGAGAAGAGGCTCAGTATAGATGAGATACTGGATGTAGAGAAGAAGCTCAGTATAGAGGAGATACTGGATGTAGAGAAGAGGCTAGGTATAGAGGAGATACTGGAGTGAGAGGAGAGGCTCAGCATACAGGAGATACTGGAGGTAGAGGAGAGGCTCAGTATAAAGGAGATACTGGAGGTAGAGGAGAGGCTCAGTATAGAGGAGATACTGAAGGTAGAGGTGAGGCTCATACTGGAGGTAGAGGAGAGGCTCAGTATAGAGGAGATACTGGAGGTAGAGGAGAGGCTCAGTATAGAAGAGATAATGGAGGTAGAGGAGATACTGGATATAGAGGGGAGGCTCAGTATAGAGGAGATACTGGAGTTAGAGGAAAGGCTCGGTATAGAGGAGATGCTGGAGGTAGAGGAGAGGCTCAGTATAGAGGAGATACTGGAGGTAGAGGAGATACTGGAGGTAGAGGAGAAGCTCAGTATATAGAGGAGATACTGGAGGTAGAGGAGCGGCTCAGTATAGAGGAGATACTGGAGGTAGAGGAGAGGCTCAGTATAGAGGAGATACTGGAGGTAGAGGAGAGGCTCATACTGGAGGTAGAGGAGATACTGGATATAGAGGGGAGGCTCAGTATAGAGGAGATACTGGAGTTAGAGGAGAGGCTCAGTATAGAGGAGATACTGGATGTAGAGGAAAGGCTCAGTATAGATGAGATACTGGATGTAGAGAAGAGGCTCAGTATAGATGAGATACTGGATGTAGAGAAGAAGCTCAGTATAGAGGAGATACTGGATGTAGAGAAGAGGCTAGGTATAGAGGAGATACTGGAGTGAGAGGAGAGGCTCAGCATACAGGAGATACTGGAGGTAGAGGAGAGGCTCAGTATAAAGGAGATACTGGAGGTAGAGGAGAGGCTCAGTATAGAGGAGATACTGAAGGTAGAGGTGAGGCTCATACTGGAGGTAGAGGAGAGGCTCAGTATAGAGGAGATACTGGAGGTAGAGGAGAGGCTCAGTATAGAAGAGATAATGGAGGTAGAGGAGATACTGGATATAGAGGGGAGGCTCAGTATAGAGGAGATACTGGAGTTAGAGGAAAGGCTCGGTATAGAGGAGATGCTGGAGGTAGAGGAGAGGCTCAGTATAGAGGAGATACTGGAGGTAGAGGAGATACTGGAGGTAGAGGAGAAGCTCAGTATATAGAGGAGATACTGGAGGTAGAGGAGCGGCTCAGTATAGAGGAGATACTGGAGGTAGAGGAGTGGCTCAGTATAGAGGAGATACTGGATGTAGAGGAAAGGCTCAGTATAGATGAGATACTGGATGTAGAGTAGAGGCTCAGTATAGAGGAGATACTGGATGTAGAGAAGAGGCTAAGTATAGAGGAGAGATACTGGAGGTAGAGGAGAGGCTCAGTACAGAGGAGATACTGGAGGTAGAGGAGAGGCTCAGTATAGAGGAGATACTGGAGGTAGAGGAGTGGCTCATAGTGGAGGTAGAGGAGATACTGGATATAGAGGAGAGGCTCAGTATAGAGGAGATACTGGGGGTAGAGGAGAGGCTCATAGTGGAGGTCGAGGAGATACTGGATATAGAGGGGAGGCTCAGTATAGAGATACTGGAGTTAGAGGAGAGGCTCAGTACAGAGGAAATACTGGAGGTAGAGGAACGGCTCAGCATACAGGAGATACTGGAGGTAGAGGAGAGGCTCAGTATAGAGGAGATACTGGAGGTAGAGGAGAGGCTCAGTATAGAGAAGATACTGTGTATAGAGGAGAGGCTCAGTATAGAGGAGATACTGGAGGTAGGGGAGAGTCTCAGTACAGAGAAGATACTGGAGGTAGAGGAGAGCCTCAGTACAGAGGAAATACTGGAGGTAGAGGAGAGGCTCAGTATAGAGGAGATACTGGAGGTAGAGGAGAGGCTCATACTGGAGGTAGAGGAGATACTGGATATAGAGGGGAGGCTCCGTATAGAGGAGATGCTGGAGGTAGAGGAGAGGCTCAGTATAGAGGAGATACTGGAGGTAGAGGAGAGGCTCAGTATAGAGGAGATACTGGAGGTAGAGGAGAGGCTCAGTATAGAGGAGATACTGAAGGTAGAGGAGAGGCTCAGTATAGAGGAGATACTGTAGGTAGAGTTGTGTATTTAATACATTCCTTTGCCACCCACCCAACCCCCTCCAACCCTATTTTTAGCTCATCTATTCTAACTGGCCTGTGGCTATGTTATAAGATCTTGTTGCCTTTTTATTTATTTTTGCCACCTGTGAAAAAGTAATAGGAAAAAAAATAGTGAGTTATCCACAGCTTCTCACCTTTTGTTTTCATCATGCTCATAACCATCCTCATCATCATTCTCATCATCATCGTCGCTAGGATCGCTGGTTTTATTATCTTAAAATAATTAAAACAAAGCAGAGTTTACACAGCTCCTCCACACGTTTTTCTGTAGTTCCCCTGAAAGTAATTTTACCGGATCAACAAGATTTACTAACGTTTTGTAAGCCGTCATTACATTTCTCTTATAGCCACAAATCATGGAATAGGACAGAACATCTATCTCAGAAAGCTCTTTGCTGATCCGGCCTTATATCTGCCTGGGCAGGAGACGAATGTCATATAGAGTAGTGTTTTGTCTACTGATATATGTGAGAACTTCATTTTTCCCCTGTTAGTGGTTGTGAAGGAAGCAGCAGGCACCAGCCATGTCTTTAGGAGTCAGTGACATCATTGGGCCTCATTCACTTGCTGGCCAGGAATTTCCAGCTATGTAAACAAAGGGGCGGAGATAGAACTGACATCACTGACCAAATACGGTCATGTCAACAGCTACAGTAGATGACATAATTTCCCAGATATAGCCACCTGGCTATATTTTGGGAAATACCCCACCCTATTGTTTACATTTAGTGGACAGGACCAGAGCTGCCATTTCTTGTGAGTGTAGCAATGGGATAAGACAAGCCCATCAGTTGTTTTTTTCTTTTAGCAAGTTGGCGGGCAATGTTCCTCATGGTTGTCCCTGGATGATGTGAGTGACAATGGAACTTCATAATAGGACTTTTTTTTTTTTTTTAAATAAAACACTTGTCAAGAGGTGTGTTTTTATTTACACGTGTTTTGTGACTGTGTAGGGACACTGTGTACCCCTTTCTCTTTCACATGGAGGGGCTGGTATTTAGGGGCCCTTTATTGTTAAAGGGACTTCCCGATTCTGATAAGCCCCCCACCCACAGATTGGGCCAGGGTTTTGGGGAGGAGGCGCTTGTATTCATCAATATGGGGACAAGGTGCTTTGTTATGGGAAACGCCATTGCAATGGTACCCTCCCTATATTGAGGGCATGTGGCTTGGTATGGTTCAGGAAGCGGGGTGGAAGTACATGATTGACCCCCTACTTTTCTTCCCTGCCAGGCTACATTGTTGTATAAGGGTCTGCTATGGATTTTATTTTTGCTTGGAGTCCCCCTTGAAATTCATACCAGACCCCCATCATCATACCAGACCCCCATCATCATACCAGACCCCCATCATCCTACCAGACCCCCATCATCATGCCAGACCCCCATCAAGATAAGGGTCTAGTATGTATTTTTACAAGACCCTCATGTAGGGTAATGGTCTGGTGTGAATGAAGGGAATCCCCAGCCATTTGTTTACAATCAAAAGTAAGAGGCTGGGAACTGTAATTAGCAGATTCTTATAAGCCCCCCCATCCACAGACTGGGCCAGGGTTGTGAGGAGGAGGCTCTTGTATTCATCATCATGGGGACAAGGTGCTTTGCTATGGGAAACACCACTGGAATGGTCCCTTCCCTATATTGAGGGCATGTGTCCTGGTTTTGAGATGCAGGTTGGAAGTACATGACTGACCCCCTACTTTTCTGGCCTGCCAGCCTGCATTGTTATATAAAGGTCTGCTATGGATTTTGTTTCTGCTTGGAGTCCCCCTTCATAAAAATTCATACCAGACCCCCATCATCATACCAGACCCCCCCCATCATCATACCAGACCCCCCATCATCATACCAGACCCCCCATCAAGATAAGGGTCTGGAAACTGTAATTTGCCAGCAATTTAACAGCATTTTTTCTTTGTAAATGTCGGTGTTGCTGTAGTAGATTGTATACATTGTACAGATGTGCCACCTCACAGGGAGGGCCAGGGAATCCCCAGACATGTTATTTAACCACTTCCCGCCCTGCCTATAGCAGATTGACGGTCAGGAAGTGGTTCTGTTATCCTGACTGGGCATCATATGATGTCCAGCAGGATAACATGCCGTGCCCACGGGGCCCGCAGCGTGGCGATCGCGAGTTTGGCGTGTCAGTCTGACACACTGCATTGTCGATCGTGGTAAGAAGCCTCCGACACAAACTTCTTACCACGTGATCAGCTGTGACAAATCACAGCTGATCAAGGTGTGAACCAGGAAGTGGCAGTAAACAACTTTCCTAGGTTCGAACTGACAGGGGGATCAGAGGGGGGGTCTGTGCTGATAATCAGCACATTGATTATCAGCACAGCCCCCATCAAATGTACCCATCAGCTGCCAATCAGTGCCCAGCAGCTGCCAGTCAGTGTCCCATCATTAACTCCTGTCAGTGCCCAATAAAGTGCCAATCATTGGCCACCACAGTGCTAATCAGTGCCCACCATATTGCCAATCAGTGTCCATCACAGTGCCAATCAGTGCCCAGCATTAACACCTGTCAGTACCTGCCCAATCAGTGCTGCCCATCAGTGCTATCTATTAGTGTCCATCAATGCCACCTGTCAGTGCCAATCAGTGCTGCCTATCAGTGCCCATTAGTGCTGCCTGTCAGTGCCCATCAGTGCCGCCTGTCAGTGCCCATCAGTGCTGCCTGTCAGTGCCCATCAGTGCCGCCTGTCAGTGCCCATCAGTGCTGCATATCAGTGCCTCCTCATCAGTGCCACCTTATCAGTGCCGCCTCATTAGTGCCCATCAGTAAAGGAGAAAACAAAATTTTATAACAGAAACAAAAATTTCGGCCTTTTGTAGTTTGTTTAGCAAAAAGTAAAAACCCCAGAGGTGATCAAATACCACCAAAAGAAAACTCTATTTGTGGGAAGAAAATTATAAAAATGTAGTTTGGGTGCAGTGTTACATGTCCGCGCAATCGTCATTCAAAGTGCGACAGCGCTGAAAGCTGAAAATTGTCCTGGGCAGGAAGGGGGGGGGGGTACCCCGGTATTAAAGTGGTTAAAGGAATTTTACATTTTAGGGTTTTACTTTAACCATTATTAAAATTGCTGCTCCCACCAAACATTTTTTTTCTTGCTTGCTTGGTGTTGATCCCCCATGGCAGTACCCAGCCTCCCATGACTCCCATTGGCTTTAATAGGGTTCAGATTTGGAAATTTGGCACCCGATCATCAGTAAGCTCCCTGAGCTCTTCTCAAACCAAACCCAGCTATATTCATCTGATCCCTACTTCTGACTGACCTACTCCAACAAAAAGACAGGCTGCTCCTTCCTTATTATAGGATAACTTTACCCAATCTGAGAAAAGAACAACTGCTGCAAGCACTGGGGAAGGAGGCAGAGTCTCTTAAAGTGTCAGTATCTTTACACATCTGTATGAATACATCTCTAACATCAGTATAATTTGTCCAATCAACGCTCCACCTTTTTTTTTTCATCAGTAAGCCCCCCTTCCCCTGAGCTTCAGTTTAATTACTTTGCTTAAAGTGAGATGATGTCATCAGGATTTACATGATTGTGTCATCTCTGAACCAGAATCTCAGTCCAGGAGGTAGACAGTGACCTTGGATGATGCCTGAAAGAAGATGTCACCATCCTTCTAGAGAGAAAAGTAGATAAAGTCATCAGCAGGGGCAGTAATGTGACCTCTGTGAAAGGGAATTAGATGTCCAAATCTAGTCAACAGAAAAAAACAACAACTGGCAACTCCATGAACCTTAAACTTTATTATGCCATCCCAGTGAGTAGACAGACAGTGGCAGACGCGTTTCGGCGACAAGCCTTGTTCACGGCACAACTATCGTCAAAACGCATCTGACACTGTCTGTCTACTCTGTGGGATGTCATAATAAAGATGTTTGAGGTTCTTGCCAGCTGTTTTTTTTCTGTTGACTATATTGTCTTTTGGTGGATTGGAGGACACCACAGCTTGGGCACCCGGAATACAGCTTCCAGCTACATACCATGGCGCCACTGCTCTGAGCGATGCATTGCTTCTGTTTGAGATGCCCCAATCTGTTATCCCAGATAACTGGGCACAATGTTTGCAGGTGATGATCGGGTTGAATAATGGTTCTTCAGACACATCGAGTATTTCAACCAAATGGCATCCAACTGCACATTGCCTCAACATATAGTGAACTTCAGCTTGGTCTCCTACTCATGGGAGAACCCACTCTAACATGTTTCACCCAGTAAAGGCCTCAGTGATTAAGGTCCTTCTGCTCACTGGGATGGCATAATAAAGAAGTTTGAGGTTTGTGGAGTTGCCAGATGTTTTTTTTTCTGATGAATAAATTGGGGCATCTATTCCGTTTCACAGAGGTCACATTACTACCCCTGCTGATGACTTTATCTACTTTTTTCTCCAGAAAGATTATGGCATTTTCTTTTAGACATCATCCAAGAGATGACACAATCATGTAAATCCTGATGACATCATCTCATTCTAGGCCTGTAGGAACTACAGTTCTCATCATGCTTTGTCAGGTCTATGAATGTCAGAGTTCTACAATGCCACAATGTTTGCAGGTGCTGATTGGTTTGAATAATGGTTCTTCAGACACATCGAGGACTTCAACCAAATGGCACCCGTCTGCACATTGCCTCAACCTACAGTGAGCTTCAGCTTAGTCTCCTACCCACGGGAGAACCCACTCTAACATGTTTCACCCAGTAAAGGCCTCAACGATTAAGGCCCTTCTGGTCGAAACATAATAGAGGGGGTTCTCCTGATGGTAGGAGACCAAGCTGAAGCCATTATTTACTAATGTAAATGTATATGCTGAGGCAGTGTGTGGATTGGTCCCATGTGGTTGTGTTACACAGACAGATTATTGAGCATTCAAAGACTTAACATAAAACAATATATCTGATGCATGGTTGATTTGCATAGTTTTGAAGGTGCAGGCACTGAGGCTGTCATCCTAATTCTGGTTTCACTGCTAAGTGACCCAGAGAAAGCATGTAGCCAGTGAAGCTCCCCAGTACTTGCTCTACATTCTATTTTCTTTGTAGTCACTTACTATAGAGTTCAGCAAGGATGAAGGTTAGAGAGGCAGAACTGCCATTAAAAAAAAAGGCCAAGCCATCAATGGCAGTTCTTATATTATTATTATACAGGATTTATATAGCGCCAACAATTTGCGCAGCGCTTTACAATGTAGGGAGACAATACACCAACAGTACAATTCAAAATAAGAGGGTTAGAGAAGCCCTGCTCCTGGGAGCTTACAATCTAAGAGGAAGGGGCTGGTGAAACAAAAGGTAGGGACTGTGAGGGATGAACTGATGAGGGGAGTAGGAGATTTGGTTGTTGGCTGGAGGCCACCCTGAAGAGATGTGTTTTCAGGGATCGCCTCAAAGTGGACAGAGTAGGAGATAGTCGGACAGATCGGAGTAGTGCGTTCCAGAGGATGGGAGAGGCTCAGGAGAAGTCCTGGAGATGAGCATGGGAGGAGGAGACAAGGGAGCTAGAGAGCAGAAGGTCTTGGGAGGAGCGGAGAGGACTGACTGTCCTCGGAATTCCTGTAAAAGCAGATCTGAAAGCAAGCACATGGGGACTGTATATGTGTGGTATACAATACCTGGGAAGAATTGTTTGATTCTACTCATCCAGTCCTGGGATTCAGCCAGCTCTGCCAGAAGGAATAAATTGATTTAATGATGTCATTTTTCTCCACTCAAATAAGAAATACAACTTGGTCAGAGACCCGCCACTGAATGGTTTCTTCTCTCTGCTCACTCAGCATGACTCACAATGCCGGCCTTCCCTCTCCTATGCCCAGAGAATTACCATCAGATAACACAAAGGCAGATAGATATTACAACTAGTTATATTCAACATTGATCAGACGGGGGATAGAGAGATACAATGTAACATTGTTTATAAACATTGATCAGACGGGAGATAGAGAGATACAATGTAACATTGTTTATAAACATTGATCAGACAGAAGATAGAGAAATACAAAGTAACATTGTTTATAAACATTGCTCAGACAAGAGATAGGGAGGTACAAAGTAACATTGTTCAGCTGGGAAATAGAGATATAAAGTAACATTGTTTATAAACGTTGTTCAGAATGGAGATAGAGAGTTACAAAGTAACAATGAAGAAGTAACTTTATTTGTTGCCTATTTATTCCCTTGTTATTAACTGATCTAAACCAATCATAAATCAATCCAATCAAACTTTGTTTTCTTGCAGTGTTTTTTAATTGTCACATTTCATCTGTAAATAACTTTGCAATTCTTTGTACCAGAAGCATCATTGTGGTGTAATTTTTCAACAAGACAATCTATACAACAAAAATACAAAAGTTAAATAACAGTTAAAGACCGCCCACTGCAGTTGTACTGAGGCAGGTTGGCTCTCCTGTGCGAAAAATCGCAGATCGCCGCCATTACCAGCAAAAACAAACAAAAAAAAACAATAAAAGTCCCCAAATCTATCCCCTATTTTGTAGACGCGATGACTTTTGCGCAAATCAATCAATATACGCCTATTGCGATTTTATTTACCAAAATTTTGTGGAAGAATACATACCGGCATAAACTGATGAATACTTTAGTTTTTTTATATATTTTTGGGGGGATATGTATTATAGCAAAAAGTTAAAAAATGTTTTTTTTCAAAATTGTCATTATTTTATTGTTTATAGCGCAAACCCCCCCCACAAAAAAAATGCAATTGTCAGTTAAAGCGACGCAGTGCTGTATCGCACAAAATGGCCTGGTCATTAAGGGGGGAAAATACTTCCGGTCCTTAAGTGGTTAAACTGACATCAAATGTAAAAATCAAAGATTTGCTTTTTTATTTTTGTCTTTTGTTTTTTGTCTAACGTTTGCAAAAAAATTGAAATAACTTTTGCTGGACAATATTACCAAAAAGAAGCCGTGTTTATACCCAAAAAGTTGTATGTTTTTGAAAATTGTACTAAAAATTATTGCCTAATAAACCGTCTCATACCAGAAATGGATACTGTATATATATATATATATATATATATATATATATATATATATATATATATATATAATATATGTTTTAAAATATACATACTTTTCACATAATCTTTGGCTTTTCTCAACCAGTCTCGTGGTCTACGAATTCCTGCCAGACAAAATATACAGGTCAGAGATCTCAGGTTTCTCCAATGCAGTGAATCAGTACAGGTTAGTCAACTAAATGTCCCAATCCTAATATCCCAATTTTTCCATCATGCATTGCAGTAGAGACCGATCAGCCCACAGCTCAGGTAGGGTTGCCACCCGTCCGGGATTCACCCGCAACAGACACATAGCCGGTGCACAGAACCTGCCGTGCGAGCCAAGGGGACACCGACCGCTGGGGGAGTGCAGAACTGAGGGGACACCGACCGCTGGGTGACTTTTATTTATTTTTAATTTCTTTGGTAATTAAAAGTCCACTGCCCTACTGACACCGTCCACTTCTCTACAGACACCATCCACTGCTCTACTGACACCGTCCACTGCTCTACTGACACCATCCACTGCTCTACTGAAACCGTCCACTGCCCTACTGACACCGTCCACTGCTCTACTGACACCATCCTCTGACCTACAGACACCATTCACTGCTCTACTGACACCATCCACTGCTCTACTGACACCATCCACTGCTCTACTGACACCATCCTCTGCCCTACAGACACCATCTACTGCCCTACTGACACCGTCCACTGCTCTACTGACACCATCCACTGCTCTACTGACACCGTCCACTGCTCTACTGACACCGTCCACTGCTCTACTGACACCGTCCAATGCCCTACTGACACCGTCCACTGCTCTACTGACACCGTCCACTGCTCTACTGACACCGTCCACTGCCCTACAGACACCATCTACTGCCCTACTGACACTGTCCACTTCTCTACAGACACCATCCACTGCTCTACTGACACCGTCCACTGCTCTACTGACACCGTCCACTGCTCTACTGACACCGTCCACTGCTCTACTGACACCGTCCATTGCTCTACTGACACCATCCTCTGCCCTTCAGACACCATCCACTGCTCTACAGACACCATCCACTGCTCTACTGACACCGTCCACTGCTCTAATGACACCATCCTCTGCCCTACAGACACCATCTACTGCCCTACTGACACCGTCCACTTCTCTACAGACACCATCCACTGCTCTACTGACACCATCCACTGCTCTACTGACACCATCCACTGCTCTACTGACACCGTCCACTGCTCTACTGACACCAGCCACTGCTCTACTGACACCGTCCACGGCCCTACTGACACCGTCTACTGCCTTACTTACACCGTCCACTGCTCTACTGACACCGTCCACTGCCCTACTGACATCGTTCTCTGCCCCACTGACACCATTCTCTGCCCCACGGACACCTTCCACTGCCCTACTGACACCGTCCACTGCCCTATTGACACCGTCCACTGCTCTACTGACACCGTCCATTGCTCTACTGACACCATCCTCTGCCCTTCAGACACCATCTACTGCCCTACTGACACCGTCCACTTCTCTACAGACACCATCCACTGCTCTACTGACACCGTCCACTTCTCTACAGACACCATTCTCTGCCCTACTGACACCATCCACTGCCCTACTGACACCATCCACTGCCCCACGGACACCATCCACTGCCCTACTGACACCGTCCACTGCTCTACAGACACCGTCCACTTCTCTACAGACACCATCCACTGCTCTATTGACACCGTCCACTGCTCTACTGACACCATCCACTGCTCTACTGACACCGTCCACTGCCCTACTGACGCAGTCCACTGCCCCACTTACACCATCCACTGCCCTACTGACACCATTCTCTGCCCCACTGACACCATCCACTGCCCTACTGACACCATCCACTGCCCCACTGACACCATCCACTGCTCTACTGACACCATCCACTGCCCTACTGACACCGTCCACTGCCCTACTGACACCGTCCACTGCTCTACTGACACCGTCCACTTCTCTACAGACACCATCCACTGACCTACAGACACCATCCACTGCTCTATTGACACCATCCACTGCTCTACTGACACCGTCCACTGCCCCACTGACACCGTCCACTGCCCTACTGACACCGTCCACTGCCCTACTGACACCGTCAACTGCTCTACTGACACCGTCCACTTCTCTACAGACACCATCCACTGACCTACAGACACCATCCACTGCTCTATTGACACCATCCACTGCTCTACTAACACCGTCCTCTGCCCTACTGACACCGTCCACTGCTCTACTGACACCGTCCACTTCTCTACAGACACCATCCACTGACCTACAGACACCATCCACTGCTCTATTGACACCATCCACTGCTCTACTAACACCGTCCTCTGCCCCACTGACACCATTCTCTGCCCCACGGACACCATTCTCTGCCCTACTGACACCATCCACTGCCCCACTGACACCTTCCACTGCCCTACTGACACAGTCCACTGCCCTACTGACACCATCCACTGCTCTACTGACACCATCAACTGCTCTACTGACACCGCACTCTGCCCCACTGACACCATTCTCCGCCCCACTGACACCATTCTCTGCCCTACTGACACCATCCACTGCCCCACTGACACCGTCCACTGTCCCACTGACACCATCCACTGCCCTACTGACACCATCCACTGCCCCACTGACACCATCCACTGCTCTACTGACACCATCCACTGCCCTACTGACACTGTCCACTGCCCTACTGACACCGTCCACTGCTCTACTGACACCGTCAACTTCTCTACAGACACCATCCACTGCTCTATTGACACCGTCCACTGCTCTACTGACACCGTCCACTGCTCTACTGAGACCGTCCACTGCCCCACTGACACCTTCCTCTGCCCCACTGACACCATTCTCTGCCCCACGGACACCATTCTCTTCCCTACGGACACCATCCACTGCCCTACTGACACCGTCCACTGCCCTACTGACACCTTCCACTGCCCTACTGACACCGTCCACTGCCCTACTGACACCATCCACTGCTCTACTGACACCACACTCTGCCCCACTGACACCATTCTCTGCCCCACTGACACCATTCTCTGCCCTACTGACACCATCCACTGCCCCACTGACACCGTCCACTGCCCCACTGACACCATCCACTGCCCTACTGACGCAGTCCACTGCCCCACTGACACCGTCCACTGCTCTACTGACAACATCCACTGCCCCACTGACACCATCCACTGCCCCATTGACACCGTCCACTGCCCTACTGACACCATCCACTGCTCTACTGACACCATCCACTGCTCTACTGACACCGCACTCTGCCCCACTGACAACATTCTCTGCCCAACTGACACCATTCTCTGCCCTACTGACACCATCCACTGCCCCACTGACACCATTCACTGCCCTACTGACGCAGTCCACTGCCCCACTGAAACCATCCACTGCCCTACTGACACCATCCACTGCCCCACTGACACCATCCACTGCTCTACTGACACCATCCACTGCCCCACTGACACCATCCACTGCCCCATTGACACCATCCACTGCCCTACTGACACCGTCCACTGCTCTACTGACACCATCCACTGCTCTACTGACACCGTCCACTTCTCTACAGACACCATCCACTGCTCTACTGACACCGTCCACTGCCCTACTGACACCGTCCTCTGCCCCACTGACACCATTCTCTGCCCCACGGACACCATTCTCTGCCCCACGGACACCATTCTCTGCCCTACTGACACCATCCACTGCCCCACTGACACCTTCCACTGCCCTACTGACACCGTCCACTGCCCTACTGACACCATCCACTGCTCTACTGACACCACACTCTGCCCCACTGACACCATTCTCTGCCCCACTGACACCATTATCTGCCCTACTGACACCATCCACTGCCCCACTGACACCGTCCACTGCCCCACTGACACCATCCACTGCCCTACTGATACAGTCCACTGCCCCACTGACACCATCCACTGCCCTACTGACAACATCCACTGCCCCACTGGCACCATCCACTGCCCCATTGACACCATCCACTGCCCTACTGACACCGTCCACTGCTCTACTGACACCATCCACTGCTCTACTGACACCGCACTCTGCCCCACTGACAACATTCTCTGCCCAACTGACACCATTCTCTGCCCTACTGACACCATCCACTGCCCCACTGACACCATTCACTGCCCCACTGACACCATCCACTGCCCTACTGACGCAGTCCACTGATCCACTGACACCATCCACTGCCCTACTGACACCATCCACTGCCCCACTGACACCATCCACTGCTCTACTGACACCATCCACTGCCCCACTGACACCATCCACTGCCCCATTGACACCATCCACTGCCCTACTGACACCGTCCACTGCTCTACTGACACCATCCACTGCTCTACTGACACCGTCCACTTCTCTACAGACACCATCCACTGCTCTACTGACACCGTCCACTGCCCTACTGACACCGTCCTCTGCCCCACTGACACCATTCTCTGCCCCACGGACACTATTCTCTGCCCCACGGACACCATTCTCTGCCCTACTGACACCATCCACTGCCCCACTGACACCTTCCACTGCCCTACTGACACCGTCCACTGCCCTACTGACACCATCCACTGCTCTACTGACACCACACTCTGCCCCACTGACACCATTCTCTGCCCCACTGACACCATTCTCTGCCCTACTGACACCATCCACTGCCCCACTGACACCGTCCACTGCCCCATTGACACCATCCACTGCCCAACTGACGCAGTCCACTGCCCCACTGACACCATCCACTGCCCTACTGACAACATCCACTGCCCCACTGGCACCATCCACTGCCCCATTGACACCATCCACTGCCCTACTGACACCGTCCACTGCTCTACTGACACCATCCACTGCTCTACTGACACCGTCCACTTCTCTACAGACACCATCCACTGCTCTACTGACACCGTCCACTGCTCTACTGACACCATCCACTGCTCTACTGACACCGTCCACTGCTCTACTGACACCATCCACTGCCCTACTGACACTGTCTACTGCTCTACTGACACCGTCCACTGCCCTACTGACACCGTCCTCTGCCCCACTGACACCATTCTCTGCCCTACGGACACCATTCTCTGCCCTACTGACACCATCCACTGCCCCACTGACACCTTCCACTGCCCTACTGACACCGTCCACTGCCCTATTGACACCATCCACTGCTCTACTGACACCGCACTCTGCCCCACTGACACCATTCTCTGCCCCACTGACACCATTCTCTGCCCTACTTACACCATCCACTGCCCCACTGACACCGTCCACTGCCCCACTGACACCATCCACTGCCCTACTGACAACATCCACTGCCCCACTGACACCATCCACTGCCCCACTGACACCATCCACTGCCCTACTGACACTGTCCACTGCTCTACTGACACCATCCACTGCTCTACTGACACCTTCCACTGCCCTACTGACACCGTCCACTGCCCTATTGACACCATCCACTGCTCTACTGACACCGCACTCTGCCCCACTGACACCATTCTCTGCCCCACTGACACCATCCACTGCCCCACTGACACCGTCCACTGCCCCACTGACACCGTCCTCTGCCCCACTAACACCATTCTCTGCCCCACGGACACCATTCTCTGCCCTACTGACACCATCCACTGCCCCACTGACACCTTCCACTGCCCTACTGACACCGTCCACTGCCCTACTGACACCATCCACTGCTCTACTGACACCATCCACTGCTCTACTGACACCGCACTCTGCCCCACTGACAACATTCTCTGCCCAACTGACACCATTCTCTGCCCTACTGACACCATCCACTGCCCCACTGACACCATTCACTGCCCCACTGACACCATCCACTGCCCTACTGACGCAGTCCACTGCCCCACTGACACCATCCACTGCCCTACTGACACCATCCACTGCCCCACTGACACCATCTACTGCTCTACTGACACCATCCACTGCCCCACTGACACCATCCACTGCCCCATTGACACCATCCACTGCCCTACTGACACCGTCCACTGCTCTACTGACACCATCCACTGCTCTACTGACACCGTCCACTTCTCTACAGACACCATCCACTGCTCTACTGACACCGTCCACTGCTCTACTGACACCATCCACTGCTCTACTGACACCGTCCACTTCTCTACAGACACCATCCACTGCTCTACTGACACCGTCCACTGCTCTACTGACACCGTCCACTGCTCTACTGACACCGTCCACTGCCCTACTGACACTGTCTACTGCTCTACTGACACCGTCCACTGCCCTACTGACACCGTCCTCTGCTCCACTGACACCATTCTCTGCCCCACGGACACCATTCTCTGCCCCACGGACACCATTCTCTGCCCTACTGACACCATCCACTGCTCTACTGACACCGTCCACTGCTCTACTGACACCGTCCACTGCCCTACTGACACTGTCTACTGCTCTACTGACACCGTCCACTGCCCTACTGACACCGTCCTCTGCCCCACTGACACCATTCTCTGCCCCACGGACACCATTCTCTGCCCTACTGACACGATCCACTGCCCCACTGACACCTTCCACTGCCCTACTGACACCGTCCACTGCCCTATTGACACCATCCACTGCTCTACTGACACCGCACTCTGCCCCACTGACACCATTCTCTGCCCCACTGACACCATTCTCTGCCCTACTGACACCATCCACTGCCCCACTGACACCGTCCACTGCCCCACTGACACCATCCACTGCCCTACTGACGCAGTCCACTGCCCTACTGACACCATCCACTGCCCTACTGACAACATCCACTGCCCCACATGACACCAGCCACTGCCCCACTGACACCATCCACTGCCCTACTGACACTGTCCACTGCTCTACTGACACCATCCACTGCTCTACTGACACCTTCCACTGCCCTACTGACACCATCCACTGCCCTATTGACACCATCCACTGCTCTACTGACACCGCACTCTGCCCCACTGACACCATTCTCTGCCCCACTGACACCATTCTCTGCCCTACTGACACCGTCCACTGCCCCAATGACACCATCCACTGCCCCACTGACACCGTCCTCTGCCCCACTGACACCATTCTCTGCCCCACGGACACCATTCTCTGCCCTACTGACACCATCCACTGCCCCACTGACACCTTCCACTGCCCTACTGACACCGTCCACTGCCCTACTGACACCATCCACTGCTCTACTGACACCATCCACTGCTCTACTGACACCGCACTCTGCCCCACTGACACCATTCTCTGCCCCACTGACACCATTCTCTGCCCTACTGACACCATCCACTGCCCCACTGACACCATTCACTGCCCCACTGACACCATCCACTGCCCTACTGACGCAGTCCACTGCCCCACTGACACCATCCACTGCCCTACTGACACCATCCACTGCCCCACTGACACCATCCACTGCTCTACTGACACCATCCACTGCCCCACTGACACCATCCACTGCCCCATTGACACCATCCACTGCCCTACTGACACCGTCCACTGCTCTACTGACACCATCCACTGCTCTACTGACACCGTCCACTTCTCTACAGACACCATCCACTGCTCTACTGACACCGTCCACTGCTCTACTGACACCATCCACTGCTCTACTGACACTGTCCACTGCTCTACTGACACCGTCCACTGCCCTACTCACACCGTCCACTGCCCTACTGACACTGTCTACTGCTCTACTGACACCGTCCACTGCCCTACTGACACCGTCCTCTGCCCCACTGACACCATTCTATGCCCCACGGACACCATTCTCTGCCCTACTGACACCATCCATTGCCCAATGACACCTTCCACTGCCCTACTGACACCGTCCACTGCCCTATTGACACCATCCACTGCTCTACTGACACCGCACTCTGCCCCACTGACACCATTCTCTGCCCCACTGACACCATTCTCTGCCCTACTGACACCATCCACTGCCCCACTGACACCGTCCACTGCCCCACTGACACCATCCACTGCCCTACTGACGCAGTCCACTGCCCCACTGACACCATCCACTGCCCTACTGACAACATCCACTGCCCCACTGACACCATCCACTGCCCCACTGACACCATCCACTGCCCTACTGACACTGTCCACTGCTCTACTGACACCATCCACTGTTCTACTGACACCTTCCACTGCCCTACTGACACCGTCCACTGCCCTATTGACACCATCCACTGCTCTACTGACACCGTCCACTGCCCCACTGACACCATCCACTGTCCTACTGACACTGTCCACTGCTCTACTGACACCATCCACTGCTCTACTGACACCTTCCACTGCCCTACTGACACCATCCACTGCCCTATTGACACCGTCCACTGCTCTACTGACACCGCACTCTGCCCCACTGACACCATTCTCTGCCCCACTGACACCATTCTCTGCCCTACTGACACCGTCCACTGCCCCACTGACACCGTCCACTGCCCCACTGACACCGTCCTCTGCCCCACTGACACCATTCTCTGCCCCACGGACACCATTCTCTGCCCTACTGACACCATCCACTGCCCCACTGACACCTTCCACTGCCCTACTGAAACCGTCCACTGCCCTACTGACACCATCCACTGCTCTACTGACACCATCCACTGCTCTACTGACACCGCACTCTGCCCCACTGACACCATTCTCTGCCCCACTGACACCATTCTCTGCCCTACTGACACCATCCACTGCCCCACTGACACCATTCACTGCCCCACTGACACCATCCACAGCCCTACTGACGCAGTCCACTGCCCCACTGACACCATCCACTGCCCTACTGACACCATCCACTGCCCCACTGACACCATCCACTGCCCCATTGACACCATCCACTGCCCTACTGACACCATCCACTGCCCTACTGACACCGTCCACTGCTCTACTGACACCGTCAACTTCTCTACAGACACCATCCACTGCCCTACAGACACCATCCACTGCTCTATTGACACCGTCCACTGCTCTACTGACACCGTCCACTGCTCTACTGACACCGTCCACTGCCCCACTGACACCGTCCACTGCCCCACTGACACCTTCCACTGCCCTACTGACAACGTCCACTGCCCTACTGACACCATCCACTGCCCTACTGACACCGTCCACTGCCCCACTGACAGCACTGTCCACTGCCCTACTGACACCGTCCACTGCCCTACTGACACTGTCTACTGCTCTACTGACACCGTCCACTGCCCTACTGACACCGTCCTCTGCCCCACTGACACCATTCTATGCCCCACGGACACCATTCTCTGCCCTACTGACACCATCCATTGCCCCACTGACACCTTCCACTGCCCTACTGACACCGTCCACTGCCCTATTGACACCATCCACTGCTCTACTGACACCGCACTCTGCCCCACTGACACCATTCTCTGCCCCACTGACACCATTCTCTGCCCTACTGACACCATCCACTGCCCCACTGACACCGTCCACTGCCCCACTGACACCATCCACTGCCCTACTGACGCAGTCCACTGCCCCACTGACACCATCCACTGCCCTACTGACAACATCCACTGCCCCACTGACACCATCCACTGCCCCACTGACACCATCCACTGCCCTACTGACACTGTCCACTGCCCTATTGACACCATCCACTGCTCTACTGACACCGCACTCTGCCCCACTGACACCATTCTCTGCCCTACTGACACCATCCACTGCCCCACTGACACCATTCACTGCCCCACTGACACCATCCACAGCCCTACTGACGCAGTCCACTGCCCCACTGACACCATCCACTGCCCTACTGACACCATCCACTGCCCCACTGACACCATCCACTGCCCCATTGACACCATCCACTGCCCTACTGACACCGTCCACTGCCCTACTGACACCGTCCACTGCTCTACTGACACCGTCAACTTCTCTACAGACACCATCCACTGCCCTACAGACACCATCCACTGCTCTACTGACACCGTCCACTGCTCTACTGACACCGTCCACTGCCCCACTGACACCGTCCACTGCCCCACTGACACCTTCCACTGCCCTACTGACAACGTCCACTGCCCTACTGACACCATCCACTGCTCTACTGACACCATCCACTGCTCTACTGACACCGCACTCTGCCCCACTGACACCATTCTCTGCCCCACTGACACCATTCTCTGCCCTACTGACACCATCCACTGCCCCACTGACACCATTCACTGCCCCACTGACACCATCCACTGCTCTACTGACACCATCCACTGCCCTACTGACACCATCCACTGCCCCGCTGACACCATCCACTGCCCTACTGACACCGTCCACTGCCCTACTGACACCGTCCACTGCTCTACTGACACCGTCAACTTCTCTACAGACACCATCCACTGCCCTACAGACACCATCCACTGCTCTATTGACACCGTCCACTGCTCTACTGACACCCTCCACTGCTCTACTGACACCGTCCACTGCCCCACTGACACCGTCCACTGCCCCACTGACACCTTCCTCTGCCCCACTGACACCATTCTCTGCCCCACGGACTCCAATCTCTGCCCCACGGACACCATTCTCTGCCCTACTGACACCATCCACTGCCCCACTGACACCTTCCACTGCTCTACTGACACCGCACTCTGCCCCACTGACACCATTCTCTGCCCCACTGACACCATTCTCTGCCCTACTGACACCATCCACTGCTCTACTGACACCGCACTCTGCCCCACTGACACCATTCTCTGCCCAGTGACATCATTCTCTGCCCTACTGACACCATCCACCGCCCCACTGACACCGTCCACTGCCCCACTGACACCATCCACTGCCCTTCTGACGCAGTCCACTGCCCCACTGACACCATACACTGCTCTACTGACACCGTCCACTGCCCTACTGACACCGTCCACTGCCCTAATGACACCGTCCAGTGCCCTACTGACACCGTCCACTGCCCTACTGACACTGTCCACTACCCTACTTTCACCGTCCACTGATCTACAGACACCGTCCACTGACCTACTGACACCATCCACTGCTCTACAGACACCATCGACTGCCCTACTGACACCGTCCACTGCCCCACTGGCTCCGTCCACTGCCCTACTGACACCGTCCACTGCTCTACAGACACCATCGACTGCCCCATGACACCATTCTCTGCCCCACGGACACCATTCTCTGCCCTAGTGACACCATCCACTGCCCCACTGACACCTTCCACTGCCCTACTGACACCGTTCACTGCCCTACTGACACCATCCACTGCTCTACTGACACCGCACTCTGCCCCACTGACACCATTTTCTGCCCCACTGACACCATTCTCTGCTCTACTGACACCATCCACTGCCCTAGTGACACCATCCACTGCCCCACTGACACCTTCCACTGCCCTACTGACACCGTTCACTGCCCTACTGACACCATCCACTGCTCTACTGACACCGCACTCTGCCCCACTGACACCATTTTCTGCCCCACTGACACCATTCTCTGCTCTACTGACACCATCCACTGCCCCACTGACACCGTCCACTGCCCCACTGACACCATCCACTGCCCTACTGACACCATCCATCGCTCTACTGACACCGTCCACTGCTCTACTGACACCATCCACTGCTCTACTGACACCGTCCACTGCTCTACTGACACCGTCCACTGCCCGAATGACACCGTCTACTGCTCTACTGACACCGTCCACTGCCCTACTGACACCGTCCTCTGCCCCACTGACACCATTCTCTGCCCCACGGACACCATTCTCTGCCCTACTGACACCATCCACTGCCCCACTGACACCTTTCACTGCCCTACTGACACCGTCCACTGCCCTATTGACACCATCCACTGCTCTACTAACACCGCACTCTGCCCCACTGACACCATTCTCTGCCCCACTGACACCATTCTCTGCCCCACTGACACCATTCTCTGCCCCACTGACACCATTCTCTGCCCTACTGACACCATCCACTGCCCTACTGACACCTTCCACTGCCCTACTGACACCGTCCACTGCCCTACTGACACCATCCACTGCTCTACTGACACCGCACTCTGCCCCACTGACACCATTTTCTGCCCCACTGACACCATTCTCTGCCCTACTGACACCATCCACTGCCCCACTGACACCGTCCACTGCCCCACTGACACCATCCACTGCCCTACTGACACCATCCATCGCTCTACTGACACCGTCCACTGCTCTACTGACACCATCCACTGCTCTACTGACACCGTCCACTGCTCTACTGACACCGTCCACTGCCCTACTCACACCGTCTACTGCTCTACTGACACCGTCCACTACCCTACTGACACCGTCCTCTGCCCCACTGACACCATTCTCTGCCCCACGGACACCATTCTCTGCCCTACTGACACCATCCACTGCCCCACTGACACCTTCCACTGCCCTACTGACACCGTCCACTGCCCTATTGACACCATCCACTGCTCTACTGACACCGCACTCTGCCCCACTGACACCATTCTCTGCCCCACTGACACCGTTCTCTGCCCTACTGACACCATCCACTGCCCCACTGACACCATCCACTGCCCTACTGACGCAGTCCACTGCCCTACTGATGCAGTCCACTGCCCCACTGACACCATCCACTGCCCTATTGACACCATCCACTGCCCCACTGACACCATCCACTGCTCTACTGACACCATCCACTGCCCTACTGACACCATCCACTGCCCTACTGACACCGTCCACTGCTCTACAGACACTTTCCACTTCTCTACAGACACATCCACTGCCCTACAGACACCATCCACTGCTCTATTGACACCATCCACTGCTCTACTGACACCGTCCACTGTTCTACTGACACCGTCCACTGCCCCACTGACACTTTCCACTGCCCTACTGACACCGTCCACTGCCTAATGACACCATCCACGGCTCTACTAACACCGCACTCTGCCCCACTGACACCATTCTCTGCCCCACTGACACCATTCTCTGCCCCACTGACACCATTCTCTGCCCCACTGACACCATTCTCTGCCCTACTGACACCATCCACTGCCCTACTGACACCGTCCACTGCCCCACTGACACCATCCACTGCCCTACTGACGCAGTCCACTGCCCCACTGACACCATCCACTGCCCTACTGACAACATCCACTGCCCCACTGACACCATCCACTGCCCCACTGACACCATCCACTGCCCTACTGACACCGTCCACTGCTCTACTGACACCATCCACTGCTCTACTGACACTGTCCACTGCTCTACTGACACCGTCCACTGCCCTACTGACACCGTCCACTGCCCTACTGACACTGTCTACTGCTCTACTGACACCGTCCACTGCCCTACTGACACCGTCCTCTGCCCCACTGACACCATTCTATGCCCCACGGACACCATTCTCTGCCCTACTGACACCATCCATTGCCCCACTGACACCTTCCACTGCCCTACTGACGCAGTCCACTGCCCCACTGACACCATCCACTGCCCTACTGACAACATCCACTGCCCCACTGACACCATCCACTGCCCCACTGACACCATCCACTGCCCTACTGACACTGTCCACTGCTCTACTGACACCATCCACTGCTCTACTGACACCTTCCACTGCCCTACTGACACCGTCCACTGCCCTATTGACAACATCCACTGCTCTACTGACACCGCACTCTGCCCCACTGACACCATTCTCTGCCCTACTGACACCATCCACTGCCCCACTGACACCATTCACTGCCCCACTGACACCATCCACAGCCCTACTGACGCAGTCCACTGCCCCACTGACACCATCCACTGCCCTACTGACACCATCCACTGCCCCACTGACACCATCCACTGCCCCATTGACACCATCCACTGCCCTACTGACACCGTCCACTGCCCTACTGACACCGTCCACTGCTCTACTGACACCGTCAACTTCTCTACAGACACCATCCACTGCCCTACAGACACCATCCACTGCTCTATTGACACCGTCCACTGCTCTACTGACACCGTCCACTGCTCTACTGACACCGTCCACTGCCCCACTGACACCGTCCACTGCCCCACTGACACCTTCCACTGCCCTACTGACAACGTCCACTGCCCTACTGACACCATCCACTGCTCTACTGACACCATCCACTGCTCTACTGACACCGCACTCTGCCCCACTGACACCATTCTCTGCCCCACTGACACCATTCTCTGCCCTACTGACACCATCCACTGCCCCACTGACACCATTCACTGCCCCACTGACACCATCCACTGCTCTACTGACACCATCCACTGCCCTACTGACACCATCCACTGCCCCGCTGACACCATCCACTGCCCTACTGACACCGTCCACTGCCCTACTGACACCGTCCACTGCTCTACTGACACCATCCACTGCCCTACAGACACCATCCACTGCTCTATTGACACCGTCCACTGCTCTACTGACACCCTCCACTGCTCTACTGACACCGTCCACTGCCCCACTGACACCTTCCTCTGCCCCACTGACACCATTCTCTGCCCCACGGACTCCAATCTCTGCCCCACGGACACCATTCTCTGCCCTACTGACACCATCCACTGCCCCACTGACACCTTCCACTGCTCTACTGACACCGCACTCTGCCCCACTGACACCATTCTCTGCCCCACTGACACCATTCTCTGCCCTACTGACACCATCCACTGCTCTACTGACACCGCACTCTGCCCCACTGACACCATTCTCTGCCCAGTGACATCATTCTCTGCCCTACTGACACCATCCACCGCCCCACTGACACCGTCCACTGCCCCACTGACACCATCCACTGCCCTTCTGACGCAGTCCACTGCCCCACTGACACCATACACTGCGCTACTGACACCGTCCACTGCCCTACTGACACCGTCCACTGCCCTAATGACACCGTCCAGTGCCCTACTGACACCGTCCACTGCCCTACTGACACTGTCCACTACCCTACTTTCACCGTCCACTGATCTACAGACACCGTCCACTGACCTACTGACACCATCCACTGCCCCACTGGCTCCGTCCACTGCCCTACTGACACCGTCCACTGCTCTACAGACACCATCGACTGCCCCATGACACCATTCTCTGCCCCACGGACACCATTCTCTGCCCTAGTGACACCATCCACTGCCCCACTGACACCTTCCACTGCCCTACTGACACCGTTCACTGCCCTACTGACACCATCCACTGCTCTACTGACACCGCACTCTGCCCCACTGACACCATTTTCTGCCCCACTGACACCATTCTCTGCTCTACTGACACCATCCACTGCCCCACTGACACCGTCCACTGCCCCACTGACACCATCCACTGCCCTACTGACACCATCCATCGCTCTACTGACACCGTCCACTGCTCTACTGACACCGTCCACTGCTCTACTGACACCGTCCACTGCCCGAATGACACCGTCTACTGCTCTACTGACACCGTCCACTGCCCTACTGACACCGTCCTCTGCCCCACTGACACCATTCTCTTCCCCACGGACACCATTCTCTGCCCTACTGACACCATCCACTGCCCCACTGACACCTTTCACTGCCCTACTGACACCGTCCACTGCCCTATTGACACCATCCACTGCTCTACTAACACCGCACTCTGCCCCACTGACACCATTCTCTGCCCCACTGACACCATTCTCTGCCCCACTGACACCATTCTCTGCCCCACTGACACCATTCTCTGCCCTACTGACACCATCCACTGCCCTACTGACACCGTCCACTGCCCTACTGACACCATCCACTGCTCTACTGACACCGCACTCTGCCCCACTGACACCATTTTCTGCCCCACTGACACCATTCTCTGCCCTACTGACACCATCCACTGCCCCACTGACACCGTCCACTGCCCCACTGACACCATCCACTGCCCTACTGACACCATCCATCGCTCTACTGACACCGTCCACTGCTCTACTGACACCATCCACTGCTCTACTGACACCGTCCACTGCTCTACTGACACCGTCCACTGCCCTACTCACACCGTCTACTGCTCTACTGACACCGTCCACTACCCTACTGACACCGTCCTCTGCCCCACTGACACCATTCTCTGCCCCACGGACACCATTCTCTGCCCTACTGACACCATCCACTGCCCCACTGACACCTTCCACTGCCCTACTGACACCGTCCACTGCCCTATTGACACCATCCACTGCTCTACTGACACCGCACTCTGCCCCACTGACACCATTCTCTGCCCCACTGACACCGTTCTCTGCCCTACTGACACCATCCACTGCCCCACTGACACCATCCACTGCCCTACTGACGCAGTCCACTGCCCTACTGATGCAGTCCACTGCCCTACTGACACCGTCCACTGCCCTATTGACACCATCCACTGCCCCACTGACACCATCCACTGCCCTACTGACAACATCCACTGCCCCACTGACACCATCCACTGCCCTACTGACGCAGTCCACTGCCCCACTGACACCATCCACTGCCCTACTGATAACATCCACTGCCCCACTGACACCATCCACTGCCCCACTGACACCATCCACTGCCCTACTGACACTGTCCACTGCTCTACTGACACCATCCACTGCTCTACTGACACCTTCCACTGCCCTACTGACACCGTCCACTGCCCTATTGACACCATCCACTGCTCTACTGACACCGCACTCTGCCCCACTGACCCCATTCTCTGCCCCACTGACACCATTCTCTGCCCTACTGACACCGTCCACTGCCCCACTGACACCATCCACTGCCCCACTGACACCGTCCTCTGCCCCACTGACACCATTCTCTGCCCCACGGACACCATTCTCTGCCCTACTGACACCATCTACTGCCCCACTGACACCTTCCACTGCCCTACTGACACCGTCCACTGCCCTACTGACACCATCCACTGCTCTACTGACACCATCCACTGCTCTACTGACACCGCACTCTGCCCCACTGACACCATTCTCTGCCCCACTGACACCATTCTCTGCCCTACTGACACCATCCACTGCCCCACTGACACCGTCCACTGCCCCACTGACACCATCCACTGCCCTACTGACGCAGTCCACTGCCCCACTGACACCATCCACTGCCCTACTGACACCATCCACTGCCCCACTGACACCATCCACTGTCCTACTGACACTGTCCACTGCTCTACTGACACCTTCCACTGCCCTACTGACACCGTCCACTGCCCTATTGACACCATCCACTGCTCTACTGACACCGCACTCTGCACCACTGACACCATTCTCTGCCCCACTGACACCATTCTCTGCCCTACTGACACCATCCACTGCCCCACTGACACCGTCCACTGCCCCACTGACACCATCCACTGCCCTACTGACGCAGTCCACTGCCCCACTGACACCATCCACTGCCCTACTGACACCATCCACTGCCCCACTGACACCATCCACTGTCCTACTGACACTGTCCACTGCTCTACTGACACCTTCCACTGCCCTACTGACACCGTCCACTGCCCTACTGACACCATCCACTGCTCTACTGACACCGCACTCTGCCCCACTGACACCATTTTCTGCCCCACTGACACCATTCTCTGCCCTACTGACACCATCCACTGCCCCACTGACACCGTCCACTGCCCCACTGACACCATCCACTGCCCTACTGACACCATCCATCGCTCTACTGACACCGTCCACTGCTCTACTGACACCATCCACTGCTCTACTGACACCGTCCACTGCTCTACTGACACCGTCCACTGCCCTACTCACACCGTCTACTGCTCTACTGACACCGTCCACTACCCTACTGACACCGTCCTCTGCCCCACTGACACCATTCTCTGCCCCACGGACACCATTCTCTGCCCTACTGACACCATCCACTGCCCCACTGACACCTTCCACTGCCCTACTGACACCGTCCACTGCCCCGCTGACACCATTCTCTGCCCTACTGACACCATCCACTGCCCCACTGACAACATTCACTGCCCCACTGACACCATCCACTGCGCTACTGACACCATCCACTGCCCTACTGACACCATCCACTGCCCCGCTGACACCATCCACTGCCCTACTGACACCGTCCACTGCCCTACTGACACCGTCCACTGCTCTACTGACACCGTCAACTTCTCTACAGACACCATCCACTGCCCTACAGACACCATCCACTGCTCTATTGACACCATCCACTGCTCTACTGACACCGCACTCTGCCCCACTGACACCATTCTCTGCCCCACTGACACCATTCTCTGCCCCACTGACACCATTCTCTGCCCCACTGACACCATTCTCTGCCCTACTGACACCATCCACTGCCCTATTGACACCGTCCACTGCCCCACTGACACCATCCACTGCCCTACTGACAACATCCACTGCCCCACTGACACCATCCACTGCCCCACTGACACCATCCACTGCCCTACTGACACCGTCCACTGCTCTACTGACACCATCCACTGCTCTACTGACACCGTCCACTGCCCTACTGACACCGTCTACTGCCTTACTGACACCGTCCACTGCTCTACTGACACCGTCCACTGCCCTACTGACACCGTCCTCTGCCCCACTGACACCATTCTCTGCCCCACGGACACCATTCTCTGCCCTACTGACACCGTCCACTGCCCCACTGACACCTTCCACTGCCCTACTGACACCGTCCACTGCCCTATTGACACCATCCACTGCTCTACTGACACCGCACTCTGCCCCACTGACACCATTCTCTGCCCCACTGACACCGTTCTCTGCCCTACTGACACCATCCACTGCCCCACTGACACCATCCACTGCCCTACTGACGCAGTCCACTGCCCTACTGATGCAGTCCACTGCCCCACTGACACCATCCACTGCCCTACTGACACCATCCACTGCCCCACTGACACCATCCACTGCTCTACAGACACCTTCCACTTCTCTACAGACACATCTACTGCCCTACAGACACCATCCACTGTTCAATTGACACCGTCCACTGCTCTACTGACACCGTCCACTGCTCTACTGACACCGTCCACTGCCCCACTGACACCTTCCACTGCCCTACTGACACCGTCCACTGCCCTATTGACACCATCGACGGCTCTACTAACACCGCACTCTGCCCCACTGACACCATTCTCTGCCCCACTGACACCATTCTCTGCCCCACTGACACCATTCTCTGCCCCACTGACACCATTCTCTGCCCTACTGGCACCATCCACTGCCCTACTGACACCATCCACTGCCCCACTGACACCATCCACTGCCCTACTGACGCAGTCCACTGCCCCACTGACACCATCCACTGCCCTACTGACAACTTCCACTGCCCCACAGACACCATCCACTGCCCTACTGACACCGTCCACTGCTCTACTGACACCATCCACTGCTCTACTGACACCGTCCACTGCCCTACTGAACACCGTCTACTGCCTTACTGACACCGTCCACTGCTCTACTGACACCGTCCACTGCCCTACTGACACCGTCCTCTGCCCCACTGACACCATTCTCTGCCCCACGGACACCATTCTCTGCCCTACTGACACCATCCACTGCCCCACTGACACCTTCCACTGCCCTACTGACACCGTCCACTGCTCTATTGACACCATCCACTGCTCTACTGACACCGCACTCTGCCCCACTGACATCATTCTCTTCCCCACTGACACCATTCTCTGCCCTACTGACACCATCCACTGCCCCACTGACACCATCCACTGCCCTACTGACGCAGTCCTCTGCCCTACTGACGCAGTCCACTGCCCTAATGATGCAGTCCACTGCCCCACTGACACCATCCACTGCCCTACTGACACCATCCACTGCCCCACTGACACCATCCACTGCTCTACTGACACCATCCACTGCCCTACTGACACCATCCACTGCCCTACTGACACCGTCCACTGCTCTACAGACACCTTCCACTTCTCTACAGACACATCCACTGCCCTACAGACACCATCCACTGCTCTATTGACACCGTCCACTGCTCTACTGACACCGTCCACTGCTCTACTGACACCGTCCACTGCCCCACTGACACCGTCCACTGCCCCACTGACACCATACTCTGCCCCTCTGACACCATTCTCTGCCCCACGGACACCATTCTCTGCCCTACTGACACCATCCACTGCCCCACTGACACCTTCCACTGCCCTACTGACACCGTCCACTGCCCTACTGACACCATCCACTGCTCTACTGACACCATCCACTGCCCTACTGACGCAGTCCACTGCCCCACTGACACCATCCACTGCCCTCCTGAACCCATCCACTGCCCCACTGACACCATCCACTGCTCTACTGACACCATCCACTGCCCTACTGACACCATCCAGTGCCCCGCTGACACCATCCACTGCTCTACTGACACCATCCACTGTACTACTGACACTGTCCACTGCCCTACTGACACCATCCACTGCCCCGCTGACACCATCCACTGCTCTATTGACACCGTCCACTGCTCTACTGACACCGTCCACTGCTCTACTGACACCGTCCACTGCCCCACTGACACCGTCCACTGCCCCACTGACACCTTCCTCTGCCCCACTGACACCATTCTCTGCCCAACGGACACCATTCTCTACCCTACTGACACCATCCACTGCCCCACTGACACCTTCCACTGCCCTACTGACACCGTCCACTGCCCTACTGACACCATCCACTGCTCTACTGACACCGCACTCTGCCCCACTGACACCATTCTCTGCCCCACTGACACCATTCTCTGCCCTACTGACATCATCCACCGCCCCACTGACACCGTCCACTGCCCCACTGACACCATACACTGCCCTACTGACACAGTCCACTGCCCCACTGACACCATCCACTGCCCTACTGACAACATCCACTGCCCCACTGACACCATCCACTGCTCTACTGACACCGTCCACTGCCCTACTGACATCGTCCACTGCCCTACTGACACCGTCCACTGCTCTACAGACACCGTCCACCTCTCTACAGACATCATCCACTGCCCTACTGACACCATCCACTGCCCAACTGACACCATCCACTGCCCTACTGACACCGTCCACTGCCCCACTGACACCATCCACTGCCCTACTGACACCATCCACTGCTCTACTGACACCATCCACTACCCCACTGACACCATCCACTGCTCTACTGACCCCATTCTCTGTCCCACTGACACCATCCACTGCCCTACTGACACCGTCCACTGCCCAACTGGCACCGTCCACTGCCCTACTGACACCGTCCACTGCCCTACTGACACTGTCCACTGACCTACTGACACCGTCCACTGCCCTTCTGACACCATCCACTGCTCTACTGACACCGCACTCTGTCCCACTGACACCATTTTCTGCCCCACTGACACCATTCTCTGCCCCACTGACACCGTCCACTGCCCCACTGACACCGTCCACTGCCCTGCTGACACCATCCATCGCTCTACTGACACCATCCACTGCTCTACTGACACCATCCACTGCTCTACTGACACCGTCCACTGCTCTACTGACACCGTCCACTGCCCTACTCACACCGTCTACTGCTCTACTGACACCGTCCACTGCCCTACTGACACCGTCCTCTGCCCCACTGACACAATTCTCTCCCCCACGGACACCATTCTCTGCCCTACTGACACCATCCACTGCCCCACTGACACCTTCCACTGCCCTACTGACACCGTCCACTGCCCTATTGACACCATCCACTGCTCTACTAACACCGCACTCTGCCCCACTGACACCATTCTCTGCCCCACTGACACCATTCTCTGCCCCAATGACACCATTCTCTGCCCTACTGACACCATCCATTGCCCTACTGACACCGTCCACTGCCCCACTGACACCATCCACTGCCCTACTGACGCAGTCCACTGCCCCACTGACACCATCCACTGCCCTACTGACAACATCCACTGCCCCACTGACACCATCCACTGCCCCACTGACACCATCCACTGCCCTACTGACAACATCCACTGCCCCACTGACACCATCCACTGCCCCACTGACACCGTCCACTGCTCTACTGACACCATCCACTGCTCTACTGACACCGTCCACTGCCCTACTGACACCATCTACTGCCTTACTGACACCGTCCACTGCTCTACTGACACCGTCCACTGCCCTACTGACACCGTCCTCTTCCCCACTGACACCATTCTCTGCCCCACTGACACCATTCTCTGCCCTACTGACACCATCCACTGCCCCACTGACACCTTCCACTGCCCTACTGACACCGTCCACTGCCCTACTGACACCATCCACTGCTCTACTGACACCATCCACTGCCCTACTGACGCAGTCCACTGCCCCACTGACACCATCCACTGCCCTCCTGAACCCATCCACTGCCCCACTGACACCATCCACTGCTCTACTGACACCATCCACTGCCCTACTGACACCATCCAGTGCCCCGCTGACACCATCCACTGCTCTACTGACACCATCCACTGTACTACTGACACTGTCCACTGCCCTACTGACACCATCCACTGCCCCGCTGACACCATCCACTGCTCTATTGACACCGTCCACTGCTCTACTGACACCGTCCACTGCTCTACTGACACCGTCCACTGCCCCACTGACACCGTCCACTGCCCCACTGACACCTTCCTCTGCCCCACTGACACCATTCTCTGCCCAACGGACACCATTCTCTACCCTACTGACACCATCCACTGCCCCACTGACACCTTCCACTGCCCTACTGACACCGTCCACTGCCCTACTGACACCATCCACTGCTCTACTGACACCGCACTCTGCCCCACTGACACCATTCTCTGCCCCACTGACACCATTCTCTGCCCTACTGACATCATCCACCGCCCCACTGACACCGTCCACTGCCCCACTGACACCATACACTGCCCTACTGACACAGTCCACTGCCCCACTGACACCATCCACTGCCCTACTGACAACATCCACTGCCCCACTGACACCATCCACTGCTCTACTGACACCGTCCACTGCCCTACTGACATCGTCCACTGCCCTACTGACACCGTCCACTGCTCTACAGACACCGTCCACCTCTCTACAGACATCATCCACTGCCCTACTGACACCATCCACTGCCCAACTGACACCATCCACTGCCCTACTGACACCGTCCACTGCCCCACTGACACCATCCACTGCCCTACTGACACCATCCACTGCTCTACTGACACCATCCACTACCCCACTGACACCATCCACTGCTCTACTGACCCCATTCTCTGTCCCACTGACACCATCCACTGCCCTACTGACACCGTCCACTGCCCAACTGGCACCGTCCACTGCCCTACTGACACCGTCCACTGCCCTACTGACACTGTCCACTGACCTACTGACACCGTCCACTGCCCTTCTGACACCATCCACTGCTCTACTGACACCGCACTCTGTCCCACTGACACCATTTTCTGCCCCACTGACACCATTCTCTGCCCCACTGACACCGTCCACTGCCCCACTGACACCGTCCACTGCCCTGCTGACACCATCCATCGCTCTACTGACACCATCCACTGCTCTACTGACACCATCCACTGCTCTACTGACACCGTCCACTGCTCTACTGACACCGTCCACTGCCCTACTCACACCGTCTACTGCTCTACTGACACCGTCCACTGCCCTACTGACACCGTCCTCTGCCCCACTGACACAATTCTCTCCCCCACGGACACCATTCTCTGCCCTACTGACACCATCCACTGCCCCACTGACACCTTCCACTGCCCTACTGACACCGTCCACTGCCCTATTGACACCATCCACTGCTCTACTAACACCGCACTCTGCCCCACTGACACCATTCTCTGCCCCACTGACACCATTCTCTGCCCCAATGACACCATTCTCTGCCCTACTGACACCATCCATTGCCCTACTGACACCGTCCACTGCCCCACTGACACCATCCACTGCCCTACTGACGCAGTCCACTGCCCCACTGACACCATCCACTGCCCTACTGACAACATCCACTGCCCCACTGACACCATCCACTGCCCCACTGACACCATCCACTGCCCTACTGACAACATCCACTGCCCCACTGACACCATCCACTGCCCCACTGACACCGTCCACTGCTCTACTGACACCATCCACTGCTCTACTGACACCGTCCACTGCCCTACTGACACCATCTACTGCCTTACTGACACCGTCCACTGCTCTACTGACACCGTCCACTGCCCTACTGACACCGTCCTCTTCCCCACTGACACCATTCTCTGCCCCACTGACACCATTCTCTGCCCTACTGACACCATCCACTGCCCCACTGACACCTTCCACTGCCCTACTGACACCGTCCACTGCCCTACTGACACCATCCACTGCTCTACGGACACCATCCACTGCCCCACTGACACCATCCACTGCCCTAAAGAACCCATCCACTGCCCCACTGATACCATCCACTGCTCTACTGACACCATCCACTGCCCTACTGACACCATCCACTGCCCCGCTGACACCATCCACTGCTCTACTGACACCATCCACTGCCCTACTGACACTGTCTACTGCCCTACTGACACCATCCACTGCCCCGCTGACACCATCCACTGCTCTATTGACACCGTCCACTGCTCTACTGACACCGTCCACTGCTCTACTGACACCGTCCACTGCCCCACTGACACCGTCCACTGCCCCACTGACACCATCCACTGCTCTATTGACACCGTCCACTGCTCTACTGACACCGTCCACTGCTCTACTGACACCTTCCTCTGCCCCACTGACACCATTCTCTGCCCAACGGACACCATTCTCTACCCTACTGACACCATCCACTGCCCCACTGACACCTTCCACCGCCCTACTGACACCGTCCACTGCCCTACTGACACCATCCACTGCTCTACTGACACCGCACTCTGCCCCACTGACACCATTCTCTGCCCCACTGACACCATTCTCTGCCCTACTGACACCATCCACCGCCCCACTGACACCGTCCACTGCCCCACTGACACCATCCACTACCCTACTGACACAGTCCACTGCCCCACTGACACCATCCACTGCCCTACTGACAACATCCACTGCCCCACTGACACCATCCACTGCTCTACTGACACCGTCCACTGCCCTACTGACACCGTCCACTGCCCTACTGACACCGTCCACTGCTCTACAGACACCGTCCACCTCTGTACAGACATCATCCACTGCCCTACTGACACCATCCACTGCCCAACTGACACCATCCACTGCCCTACTGACACCGTTCACTGCCCCACTGACACCATCCACTGCCCTACTGACACCATCCACTGCTCTACTGACACCATCCACTACCCCACTGACACCATCCACTGCTCTACTGACCCCATTCTCTGTCCCACTGACACCATCCACTGCCCTACTGACACCGTCCACTGCCCCACTGGCACCGTCCACTGCCCTACTGACACCGTCCACTGCCCTACTGACACCGTCCACTGCCCTACTGACACTGTCCACTGACCTACTGACACCGTCCACTGCTCTACAGATACCATCCACTGCCCCACTGATACCGTCCTCTGCCCCACTGATACCGTCCTCTGCCCCACTGACACCATTCTCTGCCCCACGGACACCATTCTCTGCCCTACTGACACCATCCACTGCCCCACTGACACCTTCCACTGCCCTACTGACACCGTCCACTGCCCTACTGACACCATCCACTGCTCTACTGACACCATCCACTGCTCTACTGACACCGCACTCTGCCCACTGACACCATTCTCTGCCCCACTGACACCATTCTCTGCCCTACTGACACCATCCACTGCCCCACTGACACCGTCCACTGCCCCACTGACACCATCCACTGCCCTACTGACGCAGTCCACTGCCCCACTGACACCATCCACTGCCCTACTGACACCATCCACTGCCCCACTGACACCATCCACTGCTCTACTGACACCATCCACTGCCCTACTGACACCATCCACTGCCCCGCTGACACCATCCACTGCTCTACTGACACCATCCACTGCCCTACTGACACCGTCCACTTCCCTACTGACACCATCCACTGCCCCGCTGACACCATCCACTGCTCTATTGACACCGTCCACTGCTCTACTGACACCGTCCACTGCTCTACTGACACCGTCCACTGCTCTACTGACACCATCCACTGCCCCACTGACACCGTCCACTGCCCCACTGACACCTTCCTCTGCCCCACTGACAGCATTCTCTGCCCCACGGACACCATTCTCTGCCCCACTGACACCTTCCACTGCCCTACTGACACCGTCCACTTCCCTACTGACACCATCCACTGCTCTACTGACACCGCACTCTGCCCCACTGACACCATTCTCTGCCCTACTGACACCATCCACCGCCCCACTGACACTGTCCACTGCCCCACTGACACCATCCACTGCCCTACTGACACAGTCCACTGCCCCACTGACACCATCCTCTGCCCTACTGACACCGTCCACTGCTCTACTGACACCGTCCACCTTTCTACAGACATCATCCACTGCCCTACTGACACCATCCACTGCCCTACTGACACCATCCACTGCCCTACTGACACCATCCACTGCCCTACTGACACCGTCCACTGCCCCACTGACACCATCCACTGCCCTACTGACACAGTCCACTGCCCCACTGACACCATCCACTGCCCTACTGACACCATCCACTACCCCACTGACACCATCCACTACCCCACTGACACCATCCACTGCTGTACTGACCCCATTCTCTGTCCCACTGACACAGTCCACTGCCCTACTGACACCATCCACTGCCCCACTGACACCATCCACTGCCCTACTGACACAGTCCCCTGCGCCACTGACACCATCCACTGCCCTACTGACACAGTCCACTGCCCCACTGACACCATCCACTGCCCTACTGACACCATCCACTGCCCCACTGACACCATTCACTGCTCTACTGACACCATCCACTGCTCTACAGACACCATCCACTGCCCCACTGACACCGTCCACTGCCCTACTGACACCGTCCACTGCTCTACTGACACTGACCACTGCCCTACTGACACCGTCCAATGACCTACTGACACCGTCCACTGCTCTACTGACACCGTCCACTGACCTAATGACACCATCCACTGCTCTACTGACACTGTCCACTGCCCTACTGACACTGTCCACTGACCTACTGACACCATCCACTGCCCCACTGACACCATCCACTGCCCTACTTACACAGTCCACTGCCCTACTGACACCATCCACTGCCCCACTGACACCATCCACTGCCCTATTTACACAGTCCACTGGCCCACTGACACCATCCACTGCCCTACTGACACCATCCACTGCCCCACTGACACCATCCACTGATCTACTGACATCGTCCACTGCCCCACTGACACCATACACTGCTCTACTGACACCGTCCACTGCTCTACTGACACCGTCCACTGCCCTACTGACACCGTCCACTGCCCTACTGACACCATCCACTGCCCTACTGACACTGTCCACTGCCCTACTGACACCGTCCACTGATCTACAGACACCATCCACTGACCTACTGACACCATCCACTGCTCTACAGACACCATCCACTGCCCTACTGACACCGTCCACTGCCCCACTGGCACCGTCCACTGCCCTACTGACACCGTCCACTGCCCCACTGACACCGTCCGCTGCCCTACTGACACCGTCCACTGCTCTACAGATACCATCCACTGCCCCACTGACACCGTCCTCTGCCCCACTGACACCATTCTCTGCCCCACGGACACCATTCTCTCCCCTAGTGACACCATCCACTGCCCCACTGACACCTTCCACTGCCCTACTGACACCGTCCACTTCCCTACTGACACCATCCACTGCTCTACTGACACCGCACTCTGCCCCACTGACACCATTCTCTGCCCCACTGACACCATTCTCTGCCCTACTGACACCATCCACTGCCCCACTGACACTGTGCACTGCCCCACTGACACCATCCACTGCCCTACTGACACCATCCACTGCTCTACTGACACCGTCCACTGCCCTACAGACACCGTCCACTGCTCTACTGACACCGTCCATTTCTCTACAGACACCTTCCACTGCCCTACTGACACCATCCACTGCCCTATTGACACCATCCACTGACCCACTGACACCATCCACTGCTCTACTGACCCCATTCTCTGCCCCACTGACACCGTCCACTTCCCTACTGACACCATCCACTGCCCCACTGACACCATCCACTGCCCTACTGACACAGTCCACTGCCCCACTGACACCATCCACTGCCCTACTGACACAGTCCACTGCCCCACTGACACCATCCACTGCCCTACTGACACCATCCACTGCCCCACTTACACTGTGCACTGCCCTACTGACACCGTCCACTGACCTACTGACACCATCCACTGCTCTACAGACACCATCCACTGCCCCACTGACACCGTCCACTGCTCTACTGACACTGTCCACTGCCCTACTTACACAGTCCACTGCCCTACTGACATCGTCCACTGCTCTACTGACACTGTCCACTGCCCTACTGACACCGTCCACTGACCTACTGACACCATCCACTGCTCTACTGGCCCAATCCACTGATCTACTGACACCATCCACTGCTCTACTGACACCGTCCACCGCCCTACTGACACCGTCCTCTGACCTACTGACACCATCCACTGCCCCACTGACACCATCCACTCCCCTACTGACAGAGTCCACTGCCCTACTGACACCATCTACTGCCCCACTGACACCATCCACTGCTCTACTGACACCGTCCACTGCCCCACTGACACCATCCACTGCTCTACTGACACGGTCCACTCCTCTACTGACACCGTCCACTGCCCTACTGACACCATCCACTGACCTACTGACACCATCCACTGACCTACTGACACCATCCACTGCCCTACTGACACCATCCACTGCCCTACTGACACTGTCCACTGCCCTACTGACACCGTCCACTGATCTACTGACACCGTCCACTGACCTACTGACACCGTCCACTGCTCTACAGACACCATCCACTGCCCTACTGACACCGTCCACTGCTCTACTGACACCGTCCACTGCCCTACTGACACTGTCCACTGCCCCACTGACACCGTCCACTGATCTACTGACACCATCCACTGACCTACTGACACCATCCACTGCTCTACAGACTCCATCCACTGCCCCACTGGCACCGTCCACTGCTCTACTGACACCGTCCACTGCCCTACTGACACCGTCCACTGCTCTACTGACACTGTCCACTGCCCTACTGACACCGTCCAATGACCTACTGACACCGTCCACTGCTCTACTGACACCGTCCACTGACCTAATGACACCATCCACTGCTCTACTGACACTGTCCACTGCCCTACTGACACTGTCCACTGACCTACTGACACCATCCACTGCCCCACTGACACCATCCACTGCCCTACTTACACAGTCCACTGCCCTACTGACACCATCCACTGCCCCACTGACACCATCCACTGCCCTATTTACACAGTCCACTGGCCCACTGACACCATCCACTGCCCCACTGACACCATCCACTGATCTACTGACATCATCCACTGCCCCACTGACAACATACACTGCTCTACTGACACCGTCCACTGCTCTACTGACACCGTCCACTGCCCTACTGACACCGTCCACTGCCCTACTGACACCATCCACTGCCCTACTGACACTGTCCACTGCCCTACTGACACCGTCCACTGATCTACAGACACCGTCCACTGACCTACTGACACCATCCACTGCTCTACAGACACCATCCACTGCCCTACTGACACCGTCCACTGCCCCACTGGCACCGTCCACTGCCCTACTGACACCGTCCACTGCCCCACTGACACCGTCCGCTGCCCTACTGACACCGTCCACTGCTCTACAGATACCATCCACTGCCCCACTGACACCGTCCTCTGCCCCACTGACACCATTCTCTGCCCCACGGACACCATTCTCTGCCCTAGTGACACCATCCACTGCCCCACTGACACCTTCCACTGCCCTACTGTCGCCGTCCACTTCCCTACTGACACCATCCACTGCTCTACTGACACCGCACTCTGCCCCACTGACACCATTCTCTGCCCCACTGACACCATTCTCTGCCCTACTGACACCATCCACTGCCCCACTGACACTGTCCACTGCCCCACTGACACCATCCACTGCCCTACTGACACCATCCACTGCTCTACTGACACCGTCCACTGCCCTACTGACACCGTCCACTGCTCTACTGACACCGTCCATTTCTCTATAGACACCTTGCACTGCCCTACTGACACCATCCACTGCCCTATTGACACCATCCACTGACCCACTGACACCATCCACTGCTCTACTGACCCCATTCTCTGCCCCACTGACACCGTCCACTTCCCTACTGACACCATCCACTGCCCCACTGACACCATCCACTGCCCTACTGACACAGTCCACTGCCCCACTGACACCATCCACTGCCCTACTGACACCATCCACTGCCCCACTGACACTGTGCACTGCCCTACTGACACCGTCCACTGACCTACTGACACCATCCACTGCTCTACAGACACCATCCACTGCCCCACTGACACCGTCCACTGCTCTACTGACACTGTCCACTGCCCTACTTACACAGTCCACTGCCCTACTGACATCGTCCACTGCTCTACTGACACTGTCCACTGCCCTACTGACACCGTCCACTGACCTACTGACACCATCCACTGCTCTGTTATACCTGAAAGGTTCCACATGTACTGTCACTTTAAGGCTGGCTCCACCCAGGAGTGATGACAAGGGTCAAGGGGTATAGTAGCCATCTTAGAGCACATGTAAGGAGGCATATAAGATGTACCTGTCCTGAGATGCATGTTGCAGTGTACAGTGTGTACTGAAATAAACATCCATTGTTCCAGACCAGAGTCTTGTGTCTCTCACAACACAGAGGATATAACAGTGGCGACGAGGATGGGATTTACAAAGTGTCTATCAGTCTGAGAGAGAGACAAAGGCAGTGTAGATTGTCATCTGGATAAAAGCAATCACAGAGCCCAGCAGGAAAATGTCATTGATCGGGACATTAGGTGAATTTGATGGGGAACAGACATCCTGGAGTTCCTGGGTTGAGAGACTGGAACAGTATTTCAGTGCAAATGCCATCACAGACAACAGGCAAGTAGCAGTATTCCTGACAGTGGTTGGTGCTAAGACATATGACACGCTTAGAGATCTCCTTTCCCCTGTAAAGCCAGCAACTAAGACATTGGCAGAGCTCCTGACACTGTTAGAGGATCACTTCCAACCTAAACCATTAGAGATTGCAGAAAGATTTCGGTTTTATCAGCGGCAGCAGCAGCCAGGTGAAGAAATTAAAGCTTATGTGCTCGCCCTTCGCAGACTAGCCTCTACCTGTTCTTTTGGGGAGTATCTACCTACTGCACTGAGAGATAAGTTTGTAATGGGACTGAATTGTGAGTCTAGCCAAAAGAGACTGTTAATAGAGAAAGATCTTACCCTTACAAAGGCAATTGAAATAGCTTCAGTGATGGAAATGGCTGTGAAAGATACAGAGGAATTGAACCCCCAGGGCAGAAGGGAAGAGGTGAAACAGGAAGTTTTCAGAACAGCAGTCAAGCCAACTGCCGCAAACTGGAAATACAGACCCCCACCAAGCCGGGAGTCAGCCTGCTACCGTTGTGGCAATACAGACCATGACCACAAAGTCTGCAGGTTTAAGGATCAGACCTGTCATAATTGCGGTAGGACAGGCCATCTTAAACGAGTTTGCCGTAGCAAGAAGGTGCGAGATAAACAACCTCTGAACCCCAAGACAAAGACATATATGGTGGGAAGATATACATCATCATCTGAGTCAGAGGATGAGGAAGTGCTCCACAGATTAGACATACATCATATGCATTCAGCACCCTCCGCAATGACTGTAGAGGTAACTGTGGAGGGAAAGAAACTCAAGATGGATGTAGACACAGGAGCAGCAGTTTCAGTTATCACCCAGAAACAATGGAGACAACTTCAGACCCAAACAACTGTCCGCCCAACACCAATCAAACTGCAGACATACTCAAAGCAGATACTCCACCCACTGGGTTATGCGAAAGTAAAGGTATTGTACAAGGGTCAGACAAAGAGACTGCCATTATACATCCTAGAAAATGGGGGACCCCCTCTCTTTGGGAGGGACTGGATTGCTCACTTTGGTATGCCAGACATCACCATAAATCCCTGTAACACTGTTACAATTCCATTAGGAGATAATGAGGGATGGGTGGTGTCCCTGAAGCAGCGTTTCCCAAAGATCTTTGATGACCAGTTGGGGAAAATAAAGCACGACTGTGTAAGACTCAAGCTGAAACCCAACGCTCAGCCTAAGTTCTTCAAAGCTCGGACAGTACCTTTCGCACTGCGAGCAGGAGTGGAAGCAGAACTAAGTCGGCTGGAGGAACAAGGTGTCATCTCCAAGGTAGAGCACAGCGAGTGGGCATCACCAGTTGTACCAGTAAAGAAAGCGAATGGGGACTTACGCATTTGTGGCGATTTCCGCATGGCACTGAACTCCCAACTGGAGATAGACCAGTATCCTCTACCCAGAGTAGATGACATTTTTGCCTCTCTTGCAGGGGGCCAAAAGTTCACCAAGCTTGATCTCAGACAAGCATATTTACAGTTTGAGGTCCATCCTTCTTCCCGCAAGTTTCTAACCATCAACACCCACAAGGGACTGTATGAATACAATCGGATGGTGTTTGGTGTAGCCTCCGCCCCAGCCATTTGGCAACGAAAAATGGACGAGATTTTGGCGGACATTCCTTTCACGCAGTGCCTGCTAGATGACATGCTCATCACAGGACGGACAGAGCAGGAACACAAGCGGAACGTGGAGCTTGTGTTGGAGAGACTCCAAGAACAGGGTCTAAAAGTGAACTTAGCAAAATGCCAATTCATGGTGCCTAAATTGGAGTTTTGTGGCCACCTTGTGGATGCGGAGGGTATACACACCACGGAAGCCAAGGTTGATGCTTTAGTCAAAGCTCCAGCCCCAACCAACGTCCAGCAGTTGCGATCATACCTTGGCTTGTGATGCCTCACCCTATGGTCTGGGTGCTGTACTATCTCACATCTTACCAGATGGGTCAGAAAAACCAGTGGCATTTGCCTCCAGGTCTTTGACAAAAGCAGAAAGCAATTACTCACACATTGACAAAGAGGCTCTAGCGCTGATATGGGCAATTAAGAAGTTTCATCTTTACCTGTATGGTAGGGAATTCACCATACTGACAGACCATAAACCACTCCTTCAGATCTTTAGCCCTGACAAAGGCATCTCTCAGACTACTGCGGCCCGCCTCCAACGCTATGCCCTATTCTTGGGAGCATACAGCTACAAAATCCAGTATCGCGGTCATGATGCCAATGCGAATGCGGACGCAATGTCCCGACTGACAGGGAAGTCGATGGACTCTTCTCCACCGGTCAAGAGTTGTCGTTACACCAGCCTGTCCTTCTTGTCTTCTGGGGAGATAGCAGCCCATACAGCCAAGGATACCTTTCTGAAAACAATATTCTCCTGGGTACGGTCCGGTTGGCCTGCAACCGTCACACAGGATTATGAACCTTATTTTCGTAGGCGTATGGAATTAACTGTGGCTGGCAACTGTGTTTTATGGGGAGACCGAGTGATCATTCCACAGACCCTCCGGAGACACATTCTGGGCTTGCTACATACTGGTCATCCCGGGGGCACACGTATGAAACAAAAAGCCAGAGGCTATGTGTGGTGGCCAAACCTAGACTCAGATATCACAACATATGTGAATGCTTGTGCTGGATGTGCACAAACTGCAAGAGACCCTCCTCGAGGGTGTGTCCAGCCCTGGACTTGGCCCACGGTTCCTTGGTTTCGCCTACACTTGGACTTTGCAGGCCCGATCAGAGGACACACCTTCTTGATCATAGTGGATGCCCATTCAAAGTGGCCTGAGGTAATTCCTGTTACTCAGCCAACAACTAAGGCAACGGTTTCCATACTGTTACATCTCGCTGCTACGTTTGGATACCCCAGAGAGATCGTCACTGACAATGGTGCACAATTCACCAGTCAGGAGTTTCAGCGTTTCCTGACTGCCCACAACATCAAGCACAAGTTGACTGCACCTTACCACCCGGCTACTAATGGTCAAGCAGAACGGTTTGTGCAGACTTTTAAACGCTATTTCAAAGCTACAGTGGCTGCAAGTAAACAACAGTCCCTGTCACCCCAGCAGCTGGACTCCTTCCTTTCTGCTTACAGAAACACACCACATGCAACCACCGGGAAAACTCCAGCAGAACTCCTTCTGGGTCGGCAGCCATGGACTGTTTTGGACATGCTCCGTCCTCAAACAGTCCAGGAACATGTACTGCAGTCGCAAGACAAGATGGTCAAACATGGTGAGCTCCCTCGATTCACAGCCCAACAAAAGGTATGGGCCCGATCTTATGGGGCTTCCCACGCCCGGTGGCTTCCTGCTGTCATTGCAGAGACTTTGGGACCCAAGATGTATAGGGTCTGCCTGGAAGATGGTTCCATTTGCAGACGGCATGCAGACCAACTGCGTCCTCGTTTTCAATTGCCCGAATCCCTGAGGCCAGCTGAACCACCAGTGTCGCAAGGATCTGCTCCCAGCGGATCAGAATGCATGGGGACTGATGATTGGGGGGACTCTGAACTTTTGAACTCAGCTCCAACAGAGCCCTCCAACCCTGCTCCGGAGGTCTGTTCACCCACTGAGCTGGAGGATCCCTTCTTGGCCCCGCCGGTGCCCATTCCGGCCAGCCCTGTTTCCTCCAGTCCCGAGTCGCTGGGTGCCCGACCTCAACGACACTGTCGCCCTCCTGATCGGTTTCAGCTTCCAGACCGGTTACGAGACTTTCGACGAGGCCGCCGAAAGTGATCCGATGACATTGTATCCCCGCAACTGTCCCTGGAAGCTTGGTCTCACATCTGAATGCAGGAAATATCCGGCGCATCTCCTGTGTTTGGAGGACTGTTATTGGACAGTTATTAGTTAATGTTTTGTGCCTTTTCTCGTTTTGTTGTAATTTTTTTTTTTAGGCATGGATGGAAGGTGTTATACCTGAAAGGTTCCACATGTACTGTCACTTTAAGGCTGGCTCCACCCAGGAGTGATGACAAGGGTCAAGGGGTATAGTAGCCATCTTAGAGCACATGTAAGGAGGCATATAAGATGTACCTGTCCTGAGATGCATGTTGCAGTGTACAGTGTGTACTGAAATAAACATCCATTGTTCCAGACCAGAGTCTTGTGTCTCTCACAACACAGAGGATATAACAGCTCTACTGGCCCAATCCACTGATCTACTGACACCATCCACTGCTCTACTGACACCGTCCACCGCCCTACTGACACCGTCCTCTGACCTACTGACACCATCCACTGCCCCACTGACACCATCCACTCCCCTACTGACACAGTCCACTGCCCTACTGACACCATCTACTGCCCCACTGACACCATCCACTGCTCTACTGACACCGTCCACTGCCCCACTGACACCATCCACTGCTCTACTGACACGGTCCACTGCTCTACTGACACCGTCCACTGCCCTACTGACACCATCCACTGACCTACTGACACCATCCACTGACCTACTGACACCATCCACTGCCCTACTGACACCATCCACTGCCCTACTGACACTTTCCATTGCCCTACTGACACCGTCCACTGATCTACTGACACCGTCCACTGACCTACTGACACCGTCCACTGCTCTACAGACACCGTCCACTGCCCTACTGACACCGTCCACTGCCCTACTGACACCGTCCACTGCCCTACTGACACTGTCCACTGCCCCACTGACACCGTCCACTGATCTACTGACACCATCCACTGACCTACTGACACCATCCACTGCTCTACAGACCCCATCCACTGCCCCACTGGCACCGTCCACTGCCCCACTGACACTTTCGACTGCCCCACTGACACCATCCTCTGCCCCTCTAACACCGCCTTTTGCCCCACTGACACTGTCCTCTGCCCTACTGACACGGTCCTCTGCCCCACTGACACTGTCCTCTGCCCTACTGACACCGTCCTCTGCTCTACTGACACCATCCACTGCCCTACTGACACCGTTCACTGCCCCACTGACACTGTCTACTGCCCTACTGACACTGTCCACTGCCCTACTGACACCATCAACTGCCCTACTGACACCGTCCACTGCCCTACTGACACTGTCCACTGCCCTACTGACGCCATCCACTGCCCTACTGACAAAGTCCACTGCCCCACTGACAACATCCACTGCCCTACTGACACCATCCACTGCCCTACTGACACCATCCACTGCCCTACTGACACCATCCACTGCTCTACAGACACCATCCACTGCCCTACTCACACCGTCCACTGCACTACTGACACTGTCCACTGCCCTACTGACAAAGTCCACTGACCTACTGACAAAGTCCACTGCCCCACTGACACCATCCACTGCCCCACTGACACCATCCACTGCCCTACTGACACCATCCACTGCCCTACTGGCACCATCCTCTGCCCCTCTAACACCGCCTTTTGCCCCACTGACACTGTCCTCTGCCCTACTGACACCGTCCTCTTCCCTACTGACACCATCCACTGCTCTACAGACACCATCCACTGCCCTACTGACACTGCACTCTGCCCCACTGACACCATTCTCTGCCCCACTGACACTGTCCACTGCCCTATTGACACCATCCACTGCCCTGCTGACACCGTCCACTGCCCCACTGACACCGCTCTCTGCCTCACTGGCACCATCCTCTGCCCCTCTAACACCGCCTTTTGCCCCACCGACACTGTCCTCTGCCCTACTGACATCGTCCTCTGCTCTACGGACATCGTCCACTGAAATAACAAAGAACAAGTGCGCAAAACCACAATTCCACAGCTTGATGGATAATGGTAACAAAATTAGAGCAGCTGCCAACATAAGGGGTGTCCTCACCCACCCTAATATGCAACGTCTTAATGGTAACAGTATGTGGCGCTCATCTAGGTGTACCATTCACAATGATAAATCAATTGCAACGTAACCAGAAAAAACTGAGTATTCCCTTATTTCACCTTATATCTGTTGCCTATAAGTGATACAGCAACACCCGCATACTCGGTGAGGGTAAATATAACCAATGTGTCTGTTGTGTTCACATAAACGATATGCTGCAGTTCACACTCCTACCTTCTCCTATGGAGGAGTAACTAAAACCAATCTAAAGTGTTTGGATGCTCGTGATCGGTCTGGATAGACCGTAACTAAAAATCACATGTGTGTAGTATTCCTCAAACTTAATGCATAAAATATTGATCACAAAATGAATATTGGTGGTGAAAAATTGTTGGCATAAAAAAATTACACTTCATAAATAAATACAATGTGCATAGAAATCCCCACTGATAAGTGATTGAGTGAATAAACAGAGTGGCAGGGATATGCATAAACAAATATACAATCCTTAAAAAATAAAACAAACTTAAACACCCCTCACCTAATCCAATACCTAGAAATATAAAAATAGTGAAATCAAGAAAAAGAAAAACTGTGACAAATCTAAGTGATCACGTCCAAAGTAAATGTTCTTCATGCAGTGCGACTCTTGATATCCATATAAAATAGTAGCATGCCAGTAAGGTGACTTTGTGCTGAATTCATTCGCTTCACACGCTGGTGCGACACACAAGTGTTTCCCCTAGCCTCTCACCTCAATTAGCGGCCCCCAATGGACCAAATCAAGCGGATGGTAAATGCTTAGATGCAGGGTCCAGCAGCTGTTCACCTCCTCCAATAGATATACGTGGATAAGGCTTTTATACTGGGCACCACCGCTCACATAGACCCCCAAGAATGACAATAAGAAGGAGATGCTCCCATGGTGAAGTATATCAATACAAGTTTATTTAAAAAAATGTAGTAACTTACAGTTCCAGAACGCAATTGACAGCAGAAACAGAAGCTTCCGGGTTCGGCCGTCCCCGGGAAGCGTCAGCACCTGGCTCCTCCTACCCTGACGCGTTTTTTCTGGTTACGTTGCAATTGATTTATCATTGTGAATGGTACACCTAGATGAGCGCCACATACTGTTACCATTAAGACACCGTCCACTGCCCCACTGACTGACAGTGTCCACTTTTAAGGTAGGCTAGGCTTTTAATAATCTAATCATATTTTATGGGCACACAAATGCTTTTGTGTTATTTAACCATGCCCCTTTAAGTCCACCCCCCTCTCCACTGTTAACACAATTTGGCCACAGCCTCTGTTCACTGCAGCATGCTATGCGTGCCTCCTTACTACTCTCCTAGGATAACTCAAAGGTGTCCCAAGTTTCTTACAATCCTGTAGCATGTACTACAAAAAAAAGGGAGTGCGCCACTAAAGTGTTCAGGTTTGGCTTGACGAAAAGGTGGCAACCCTAAGCTTAGGTCCCCCCTCCCCCCGGCCTGATTTCTGCTGAGCAGAGGATCACAACACACTAATACAGAGAGATTGAGATACTACTACTAGTTGTAATAGAATATACATTTTAAATTAAAAATATATACCTTCCCAGAATTCCTCACTTTTGTTCAGCCACTCTTGTACTCCAGGCACCCCTGCCAGACAAGATAGACAACTTAGTGACATCACTTTTCTTCATTATACATGTAAGGACCCTGCCATGAGCCAGTGTGTAGTTTAGATTTAGCGTAGCCAGCCTGAGCTTTGTTCATGTTATCTGGGTTTGTTAGTTTTTAGACGTGTGCGGTTCGTTTTGTTCCAAATTCAGACGCATTTTCCTTTTTCAGAAATTTGGAAATTGGGTCTGCAAGTACCTGTGTATTGTCTTGTTGGGTACCTGTGTATTGTCTGGTTGAGTTCCCGTGTATTGTCTTGTTGGGTACCTGTGTATTGTCTGCTTGAGTACCTGTGTATTGTCTTGTTGGGTACCTGCGTATTGTCTGCTTGTGTACCTGTGTATTGTCTGGTTGAGTACCTGTGTATTTTCTGCTTGAGTACCTGTGTATTGTCTGGTTGAGTACCTGTGTATTGTCTTGTTGGGTACCTGTGTATTTTCTGCTTGAGTACCTGTGTATTGTCTGGTTGAGTACCTGTGTATTGTCTGGTTGAGTACCTGTGTATTGTCTGGTTGAGTACCTGTGTATTTTCTGCTTGAGTACCTGTGTATTGTATGGTTGAGTACCTGTGTATTCTCTGGTTGAGTACATGTGTATTGTCTGGTTGGGTACCTGTGTATTGTCTTGTTGAGTACCTGTGTATTGTCTGGTTGAGTTCCTGTATATTGTCTTGTTGGGTACCTGTGTATTGTCTGCTTGAGTACCTGTGTATTGTCTGCTTGAGTACCTGTGTATTGTCTGGTTGAGTACCTGTGTATTGTCTTGTTGAGTGCCTGTGTATTGTCTTGTTGAGCACCTTTGTATTGTCCTGTTGAGTACCTGTGTATTGTCTTGTTGAGTACCTGTGTATTGTCTTGTTGGGTACCTGTGTATTGTCTTGTTAAGTTCCTGTGTATTGTCTTGTTGAGTGCCTGTGTATTGTTTGGTTGGGTACCTGTGTATTGTCTTGTGGGTTGCCTGTGTATTGTCTTGTGGGTTACCTGTATATTGTCTTGTTGAGTATTAGTGTATTGTCTGGTTGAGTACCTGTGTATTGTCTTGTTGGGTACCTGTGTATTGTCTGCTTGAGTACCTGTGTAATGTCTGGTTGAGTACCTGTGTATTGTCTGGTTGAGTTCCTGTATATTGTCTTGTTGGGTACCTGTGTATTGTCTGCTTGAGTACCTGTGTATTGTCTTGTTGAGTGCCTGTGTATTGTCTTGTTGAGCACCTTTGTATTGTCCTGTTGAGTACCTGTGTATTGTCTGGATTAGTACCTGTGTATTGTCTTGTTGAGTACCTGTGTATTGTCTGCTTGAGTTCCTGTGTATTGTCTTGTTGGGTACCTGTGTATTGTCTGCTTGAGTACCTGTGTATTTTCTGGTTGAGTGCCTGTGTATTGTCTGGTTGAGTTCCTGTGTATTGTCTTGTTGGGTACCTGTGTATTGTCTGGTTGAGTTCCTGTGTATTGTCTTGTTGGGTACCTGTGTATTGTCTGCTTAAGTACCTGCGTATTGTCTGGTTGAGTACCTGTGTATTGTCTTGTTGGGTACCTGTGTATTGTCTGATTGAGTACCTGTGTATTGTCTTGTTGGGTACCTGTGTATTGTCTGCTTGAGTTCCTGTGTATTGTCTTGTTGGGTACCTGTGTATTGTCTGCTTGAGTTCCTGTGTATTGTCTTGTTGGGCACCTGTGTATTGTCTGGTTGAGTACCTGTGTATTGTCTTGTTGGGTACCTGTGTATTGTCTGCTTGAGTTCCTGTGTATTGTCTTGTTGGGCACCTGTGTATTGTCTGGTTGAGTACCTGTGTATTGTCTGGTTGAGTACCTGTGTATTGTCTGCTTGAGTACCTGTGTATGGTCTGGTTGAGTTCCTGTCTATTGTCTGGTTGGGTACCTGTGTATTGTCTGCTTGAGTACATGTGTATTGTATGGTTTAGTACCTGTGTATTGTCTTGTTGGGTACCTGTGTATTGTCTTTTTGAGTACCTGTGTATTGTCTTGTTGAGTACCTGTGTATTGTCTGGTTGAGTACCTGTGTATTGTCGTGTTGAGTACCCGTGTATTGTCTTGTTGAGTACCTGTGTATTGTCTGGTTGAGTACCTGTGTATTGTCTTGTTGAGTGCCTGTGTATCGTCCAGTTGAGTGCCTGTGTTTTGTCTTGTTGAGTGCCTGTGTATTGTCTTGTTGGGTACCTGTGTATTGCATTGTTGAGTATTAGTGTATTGTCTTGTTAGGTACCTGCGTATTGTCTTGTTGAGTTCCTGTGTATTGTCTTGTTGAGTACCTTTGTATTGTTTGGTTGGGTACCTGTGTATTGTCTTGTGGGTTACCTGTGTATTGTCTTGTGGGTTACCTGTGTATTGTCTTGTTGAGTATTAGTGTATTGTCTGGTTGAGTACCTGTGTATTGTCTTGTTGGGTACCTGTGTATTGTCTGCTTGAGTACCTGTGTATTGTCTGGTTGAGTACCTGTGTATTGTCTGGTTGATTACCTGTGTATTCTGCTTGAGTTCCTGTGTATTGTTTTGTTGGGTACCTGTGTATTGTCTGGCTGAGTACCTGTGTATTGTCTTGTTGAGTACCTGTGTATTGTCGTGTTGAGTACCCGTGTATTGTTTTGTTGAGTACCTGTGTATTGTCTGGTTGAGTACCTGTGTATTGTCTTGTTGAGTTCCTGTGTATTGTCTTGTTGGGTACCTGTGTATTGTCTGGTTGAGTACCTGTGTATTGTCTTGTTGAGTACCTGTGTATTGTCGTGTTGAGTACCCGTGTATTGTTTTGTTGAGTACCTGTGTATTGTCTGGTTGAGTACCTGTGTATTGTCTTGTTGAGTACCTGTGTATTGTCGTGTTGAGTACCTGTGTATTGTCTTGTTGAGTACCTGTGTATCGTCCGGTTGAGTGCCTGTGTATTGTCTTGTTGGGTACCTGTGTATTGTCTTGTTGAGTATTAGTATATTGTCTTGTTGGGTACCTGTGTATTGTCTTGTTAAGTTCCTGTGTATTGTCTTGTTGAGTGCCTGTGTATTGTTTGGTTGGGTACCTGTGTATTGTCTTGTGGGTTGCCTGTGTATTGTCTTGTGGGTTACCTGTATGTTGTCTTGTTGAGTATTAGTGTATTGTCTGGTTGAGTACCTGTGTATTGTCTTGTTGGGTACCTGTGTATTGTCTGCTTGAGTACCTGTGTAATGTCTGGTTGAGTACCTGTGTATTGTCTGGTTGAGTTCCTGTATATTGTCTTGTTGGGTACCTGTGTATTGTCTGCTTGAGTACCTGTGTATTGTATGCTTGAGTACCTGTGTATTGTCTGGTTGAGTACCTGTGTATTGTCTTGTTGAGTGCCTGTGTATTGTCTTGTTGAGCACCTTTGTATTGTCCTGTTGAGTACCTGTGTATTGTCTTGTTGAGTACCTGTGTATTGTCTTGTTGGGTACCTGTGTATTGTCTTGTTAAGTTCCTGTGTATTGTCTTGTTGAGTGTCTGTGTATTGTTTGGTTGGGTACCTGTGTATTGTCTTGTGGGTTGCCTGTGTATTGTCTTGTGGGTTACCTGTATATTGTCTTGTTGAGTATTAGTGTATTGTCTGGTTGAGTACCTGTGTATTGTCTTGTTGGGTACCTGTGTATTGTCTGCTTGAGTACCTGTGTAATGTCTGGTTGAGTACCTGTGTATTGTCTGGTTGAGTTCCTGTATATTGTCTTGTTGGGTACCTGTGTATTGTCTGCTTGAGTACCTGGGTATTGTCTGGTTGAGTACCTGTGTATTGTCTTGTTGAGTGCCTGTGTATTGTCTTGTTGAGCACCTTTGTATTGTCCTGTTGAGTACCTGTGTATTGTCTGGATTAGTACCTGTGTATTGTCTTGTTGAGTACCTGTGTATTGTCTGCTTGAGTTCCTGTGTATTGTCTTGTTGGGTACCTGTGTATTGTCTGCTTGAGTACCTGTGTATTTTCTGGTTGAGTGCCTGTGTATTGTCTGGTTGAGTTCCTGTGTATTGTCTTGTTGGGTACCTGTGTATTGTCTGGTTGAGTTCCTGTGTATTGTCTTGTTGGGTACCTGTGTATTGTCTGCTTAAGTACCTGCGTATTGTCTGGTTGAGTACCTGTGTATTGTCTGCTTGAGTACCTGTGTATTGTCTGGTTGAGTTCCTGTGTATTGTCTTGTTGGGTACCTGTGTATTGTCTGCTTGAGTTCCTGTGTATTGTCTTGTTGGGTACCTGTGTATTGTCTGCTTGAGTTCCTGTGTATTGTCTTGTTGGGGACCTGTGTATTGTCTGGTTGAGTACCTGTGTATTGTCTAAGTGAGTACCTGTGTATTGTCTGGTTGAGTACCTGTGTATTGTCTGCTTGAGTACCTGTGTATGGTCTGGTTGAGTTCCTGTCTATTGTCTTGTTGGGTACCTGTGTATTGTCTGCTTGAGTACATGTGTATTGTATGGTTTAGTACCTGTGTATTGTCTTGTTGGGTACCTGTGTATTGTCTTTTTGAGTACCTGTGTATTGTCTGGTTGAGTACCTGTGTATTGTCGTGTTGAGTACCCGTGTATTGTCTTGTTGAGTACCTGTGTATTGTCTGGTTGAGTACCTGTGTATTGTCTTGTTGAGTGCCTGTGTATCGTCCAGTTGAGTGCCTGTGTTTTGTCTTGTTGAGTGCCTGTGTATTGTCTTGTTGGGTACCTGTGTATTGCATTGTTGAGTATTAGTGTATTGTCTTGTTAGGTACCTGCGTATTGTCTTGTTGAGTTCCTGTGTATTGTCTTGTTGAGTACCTTTGTATTGTTTGGTTGGGTACCTGTGTATTGTCTTGTGGGTTACCTGTGTATTGTCTTGTGGGTTACCTGTGTATTGTCTTGTGGGTTACCTGTGTATTGTCTTGTTGAGTATTAGTGTATTGTCTGGTTGAGTACCTATGTATTGTCTTGTTGGGTACCTGTGTATTGTCTGCTTGAGTACCTGTGTATTGTCTGGTTGAGTACCTGTGTATTGTCTGGTTGATTACCTGTGTATTCTGCTTGAGTTCCTGTGTATTGTTTTGTTGGGTACCTGTGTATTGTCTGGCTGAGTACCTGTGTATTGTCTGGTTGAGTTCCTGTGTATTGTCTTGTTGAGTACCTATGTATTGTCTTGTTGAGTACCTGCGTATTGTCTGCTTGTGTACCTGTGTATTGTCTGGTTGAGTACCTGTGTATTGTCTGGTTGAGTACCTGTGTATTGTCTGGTTGAGTACCTGTGTATTTTCTGCTTGAGTACCTGTGTATTGTCTGGTTGAGTTCCTGTGTATTGTCTTGTTGGGTACCTGTGTATTGTCTGCTTGAGTACCTGTGTATTGTCTGGTTGAGTTCCTGTGTATTGTCTTGTTGAGTACCTATGTATTGTCTTGTTGAGTACCTGCGTATTGTCTGCTTGTGTACCTGTGTATTGTCTGGTTGAGTACCTGTGTATTGTCTGGTTGAGTACCTGTGTATTGTCTGGTTGAGTACCTGTGTATTTTCTGCTTGAGTACCTGTGTATTGTCTGGTTGAGTTCCTGTGTATTGTCTTGTTGGGTACCTGTGTATTGTCTGGTTGAGTACCTGTGTATTGTCTGGTTGAGTACCTGTGTATTGTCTTGTTGGGTACCTGTGTATTGTCTGGTTTAGTACCTGTGTATTGTCTTGTTGGGTACCTGTGTATAGTCTGGTTGAGTACCTGTGTATTGTCTTGTTGGGTACCTGTGTATAGTCTGGTTGAGTACCTGTGTATTGTCTGGTTGAGTACCCGTGTATTGTCTTGTAGAGTACCTGTGTATCGTCCGGTTGAGTGCCTGTGTATTGTCTTGTTGGGTACCTGTGTATTGTCTTGTTGAGTATTAGTGTATTGTCTTGTTGGGTACCTGTGTATTGTATTGTTAAGTTCCTGTATTGTCTTGTTGAGTACCTGTGTATTGTTTGGTTGGGTACCTGTGTATTGTCTTGTGGGTTACCTGTGTATTGTCTTGTGGGTTACCTGTATATTGTCTTGTTGAGTATTAGTGTATTGTCTGGTTGAGTATCTGTGTATTTTCTTGTTGGGTACCTGTGTATTGTCTTGTTGGGTACCTGTGTATTGTCTGCTTGAGTACCTGTGTATTGTCTGCTTGAGTACCTGTGTATTGTCTGGTTGAGTACCTGTGTATTGTCTGGTTGAGTACCTGCGTATTGTCTTGTTGAGTGCCTGTGTATCGTCTTGTTGAGTGCCTGTGTATTGTCTTGTTGAGCACCTTTGTATTGTCCTGTTGAGCACCTTTGTATTGTCCTGTTGAGTACCTGTGTATTGTCTTGTTGGGTACCTGTGTATTGTCTGGTTGAGTACCTGTGTATTTTCTGGTTGAGTACCTGTGTATTGTCTGGTTGAGTTCCTGTGTATTGTCTTGTTGGGTACCTGTGTATTGTCTGCTTGAGTACCTGTGTATTGTCTGGTTGAGTACCTGTGTATTGTCTTGTTGAGTGCCTGTGTATCGTCTTGTTGAATGCCTGTGTATTGTCTTGTTGAGCACCTTTGTATTGTCCTGTTGAGTACCTGTGTATTGTCTGGATTAGTACCTGTGTATTGTCTTGTTGGGTATCTGTGTATTGTCTGCTTGAGTACCTGCGTATTGTCTGGTTGAGTACCTGTGTATTGTCTGCTTGAGTACCTGTGTATTGTCTGGTTGAGCACCTTTGTATTGTCCTGTTGAGTTCCTGTGTATTGTCTTGTTGGGTATCTGTGTATTGTCTGCTTAAGTACCTGCGTATTGTCTGGTTGAGTACCTGTGTATTGTCTGCTTGAGTACCTGTGTATTGTCTGGTTGAGTTCCTGTGTATTGTCTTGTTGGGTATCTGTGTATTGTCTGCTTGAGTTCCTGTGTATTGTCTTGTTGGGCACCTGTGTATTGTCTGCTTGAGTACCTGTGTATTGTCTAAGTGAGTACCTGTGTATTGTCTGGTTGAGTACCTGTGTATTGTCTGCTTGAGTACCTGTGTATTGTCTGCTTGAGTTCCTGTCTATTGTCTTGTTGGGTACCTGTGTATTGTCTGCTTGAGTACATGTGTATTGTCTGGTTTAGTACCTGTGCATTGTCTTGTTGGGTACCTGTGTATTGTCTTTTTGAGTACCTGTGTATTGTCTGGTTGAGTACCTGTGTATTGTCGTGTTGAGTACCCTTGTATTGTCTTGTTGAGTACCTGTGTATTGTCTGGTTGAGTACCTGTGTATTGTCTTGTTGAGTACCTGTGTATTGTCTTGTTGAGTACCTGTGTATCGTCCAGTTGAGTGCCTGTGTATTGTCTTGTTGAGTGCCTGTGTATTGTCTTGTTGGGTACCTGTGTATTGCATTGTTGAGTATTAGTGTATTGTCTTGTTAGGTACCTGCGTATTGTCTTGTTGAGTTCCTGTGTATTGTCTTGTTGAGTACCTTTGTATTGTTTGGTTGGGTACCTGTGTATTGTCTTGTGGGTTACCTGTGTATTGTCTTGTGGGTTACCTGTGTATTGTCTTGTTGAGTATTAGTGTATTGTCTGGTTGAGTACCTGTGTATTGTCTGGTTGAGTACCTGTGTATTGTCTGGTTGAGTACCTGTGTATTGTCTGCTTGAGTTCCTGTGTATTGTTTTGTTGGGTACCTGTGTATTGTCTGGTTGAGTACCTGTGTATTGTCTGGTTGAGTACCTGTGTATTGTCTGGTTAAGTTCCTGTGTATTGTCTTGTTGGGTACCTGTGTATTGTCTGGTTGGGTACCTGTGTATTGTCTGCTTGAGTACCTGTGTATTGTCTGGTTGAGTTCCTGTGTATTGTCTTGTTGAGTACCTGTGTATTGTCTTGTTGAGTACCTGTGTATCGTCCGGTTGAGTGCCTGTGTATTGTCTTGTTGAGTGCCTGTGTATTGTCTTGTTGGGTACCTGTGTATTGTCTTGTTGAGTATTAGTGTATTGTCTTGTTGGGTACCTGTGTATTGTCTGGTTGAGTACCTGTGTATTGTCTGGTTGAGTACCTGTGTATTGTCTGGTTGAGTACCTGTGTATTGTCTTGTTGAGTACCTGTGTATTGTCTTGTTGAGTACCTGTGTATCGTACGGTTGAGTGCCTGTGTATTGTCTTGTTGGGTACCTGTGTATTGTCTGGTTGAGTACCTGTGTATTGTCTTGTTGAGTTCCTTTGTATTGTCTTGTTGAGTACCTGTGTATTGTTTGGTTGGGTACCTGTGTATTGTCTTGAAGGTTACCTGTGTATTGTCTTGTGGGTTACCTGTGTATTGTCTTGTTGAGTATTAGTGTATTGTCTGGTTGAGTACCTGTGTATTTTCTGCTTGAGTACCTATGTATTGTCTGGTTGAGTTCCTGTGTATTGTCTTGTTGGGTACCTGTGTATTGTCTGCTTGAGTACCTGTGTAGTGTCTGGTTTAGTACCTGTGTATTGTCTTGTTGGGTAACTGTGTATTGTCTGGTTGAGTACCTGTGTATTGTCTTGTTGAGTACCTGTGTATTGTCTGGTTGAGTACCTGTGTATCGTCCGGTTGAGTGCCTGTGTATTGTCTGGTTGAGTACTTGTGTATTGTCTGCTTGAGTTCCTGTGTATTGTCTTGTTGGGTACCTGTGTATTGTCTGCTTGAGTACCTGTGTATTGTCTGCTTGAGTACCTGTGTATTGTCTTGTTGGGTACCTGTGTATTGCATTGTTGAGTATTAGTGTATTGTCTTGTTGGGTACCTGTGTATTGTCTTGTTGAGTGCCTGTGTATCGTCTTGTTGAGTGCCTGTGTATTGTCTTGTTGAGCACCTTTGTATTGTCCTGTTGAGCACCTTTGTATTGTCCTGTTGAGTACCTGTGTATTGTCTTGTTGGGTACCTGTGTATTGTCTGCTTGAGTACCTGTGTATTTTCTGGTTGAGTACCTGTGTATTGTCTGGTTGAGTTCCTGTGTATTGTCTTGTTGGGTACCTGTGTATTGTCTGCTTGAGTACCTGTGTATTGTCTGGTTGAGTACCTGTGTATTGTCTTGTTGAGTGCCTGTGTATCGTCTTGTTGAATGCCTGTGTATTGTCTTGTTGAGCACCTTTGTATTGTCCTGTTGAGTACCTGTGTATTGTCTGGATTAGTACCTGTGTATTGTCTTGTTGGGTATCTGTGTATTGTCTGCTTAAGTACCTGCGTATTGTCTGGTTGAGTACCTGTGTATTGTCTGCTTGAGTACCTGTGTATTGTCTGGTTGAGTTCCTGTGTATTGTCTTGTTGGGTATCTGTGTATTGTCTGCTTGAGTTCCTGTGTATTGTCTTGTTGGGCACCTGTGTATTGTCTGCTTGAGTACCTGTGTATTGTCTAAGTGAGTACCTGTGTATTGTCTGGTTGAGTACCTGTGTATTGTCTGCTTGAGTACCTGTGTATTGTCTGCTTGAGTTCCTGTCTATTGTCTTGTTGGGTACCTGTGTATTGTCTGCTTGAGTACATGTGTATTGTCTGGTTTAGTACCTGTGCATTGTCTTGTTGGGTACCTGTGTATTGTCTTTTTGAGTACCTGTGTATTGTCTGGTTGAGTACCTGTGTATTGTCGTGTTGAGTACCCTTGTATTGTCTTGTTGAGTACCTGTGTATTGTCTGGTTGAGTACCTGTGTATTGTCTTGTTGAGTACCTGTGTATTGTCTTGTTGAGTACCTGTGTATCGTCCAGTTGAGTGCCTGTGTATTGTCTTGTTGAGTGCCTGTGTATTGTCTTGTTGGGTACCTGTGTATTGCATTGTTGAGTATTAGTGTATTGTCTTGTTAGGTACCTGCGTATTGTCTTGTCGAGTTCCTGTGTATTGTCTTGTTGAGTACCTTTGTATTGTTTGGTTGGGTACCTGTGTATTGTCTTGTGGGTTACCTGTGTATTGTCTTGTGGGTTACCTGTGTATTGTCTTGTTGAGTATTAGTGTATTGTCTGGTTGAGTACCTGTGTATTGTCTTGTTGGGTACCTGTGTATTGTCTGCTTGAGTACCTGTGTATTGTCTGGTTGAGTACCTGTGTATTGTCTGGTTGAGTACCTGTGTATTGTCTGCTTGAGTTCCTGTGTATTGTTTTGTTGGGTACCTGTGTATTGTCTGGTTGAGTACCTGTGTATTGTCTGGTTGAGTACCTGTGTATTGTCTGGTTAAGTTCCTGTGTATTGTCTTGTTGGGTACCTGTGTATTGTCTGGTTGGGTACCTGTGTATTGTCTGCTTGAGTACCTGTGTATTGTCTGGTTGAGTTCCTGTGTATTGTCTTGTTGAGTTCCTGTGTATTGTCTTGTTGAGTACCTGTGTATTGTCTTGTTGAGTACCTGTGTATTGTCCGGTTGAGTGCCTGTGTATTGTCTTGTTGAGTACCTGTGTATTGTCTTGTTGAGTATTAGTGTATTGTCTTGTTGGGTACCTGTGTATTGTCTGGTTGAGTACCTGTGTATTGTCTGGTTGAGTACCTGTGTATTGTCTGGTTGAGTACCTGTGTATTGTCTTGTTGAGTACCTGTGTATTGTCTTGTTGAGTACCTGTGTATCGTACGGTTGAGTGCCTGTGTATTGTCTTGTTGGGTACCTGTGTATTGTCTTGTTGAGTACCTGTGTATTGTTTGGTTGGGTACCTGTGTATTGTCTTGTAGGTTACCTGTGTATTGTCTTGTGGGTTACCTGTGTATTGTCTTGTTGAGTATTAGTGTATTGTCTGGTTGAGTACCTGTGTATTTTCTGCTTGAGTACCTATGTATTGTCTGGTTGAGTTCCTGTGTATTGTCTTGTTGGGTACCTGTGTATTGTCTGCTTGAGTACCTGTGTAGTGTCTGGTTTAGTACCTGTGTATTGTCTTGTTGGGTAACTGTGTATTGTCTGGTTGAGTACCTGTGTATTGTCTTGTTGAGTACCTGTGTATTGTCTGGTTGAGTACCTGTGTATCGTCCGGTTGAGTGCCTGTGTATTGTCTGGTTGAGTACTTGTGTATTGTCTGCTTGAGTTCCTGTGTATTGTCTTGTTGGGTACCTGTGTATTGTCTGCTTGAGTACCTGTGTATTGTCTGCTTGAGTACCTGTGTATTGTCTTGTTGGGTACCTGTGTATTGCATTGTTGAGTATTAGTGTATTGTCTTGTTGGGTACCTGTGTATTGTCTTGTTGAGTTCCTGTGTATTGTCTTGTTGAGTACCTGTGTATTGTTTGGTTGGGTACCTGTGTATTGTTTTGTGGGTTACCTGTGTATTGTTTGGTTGGGTACCTGTGTATTGTTTTGTGGGTTACCTGTGTATTGTTTTGTTGAGTATTAGTGTATTGTCTGGTTGAGTACCTGTGTATTGTCTTGTTGGGTACCTGTGTATTGTCTGCTTGAGTACCTGTGTATTGTCTGTTTGAGTACCTGTGTATTGTCTGGTTGAGTACCTGTGTATTGTCTGCTTGAGTTCCTGTGTATTGTCTTGTTGGGTACCTGTGTATTGTCTGCTTGAGTACCTGTGTATTGTCTGTTTGAGTACCTGTGTATTGTCTGCTTGAGTACCTGTGTATTGTCTGCTTGAGTACCCGTGTATTGTCTGGTTGAGTTCCTGTGTATTGTCTTGTTGGGTACCTGTGTATTGTCTGCTTGAGTACCTGTGTAATGTCTGGTTGAGTACCTGTGTATTGTCTGGTTGAGTTCCTGTATATTGTCTTGTTGGGTACCTGTGTATTGTCTGCTTGAGTACCTGTGTATTGTCTGCTTGAGTACCTGTGTATTGTCTGGTTGAGTACCTGTGTATTGTCTTGTTGAGTGCCTGTGTATTGTCTTGTTGAGCACCTTTGTATTGTCCTGTTGAGTACCTGTGTATTGTCTTGTTGAGTACCTGTGTATTGTCTTGTTGGGTACCTGTGTATTGTCTTGTTAAGTTCCTGTGTATTGTCTTGTTGAGTGTCTGTGTATTGTTTGGTTGGGTACCTGTGTATTGTCTTGTGGGTTGCCTGTGTATTGTCTTGTGGGTTACCTGTATATTGTCTTGTTGAGTATTAGTGTATTGTCTGGTTGAGTACCTGTGTATTGTCTTGTTGGGTACCTGTGTATTGTCTGCTTGAGTACCTGTGTAATGTCTGGTTGAGTACCTGTGTATTGTCTGGTTGAGTTCCTGTATATTGTCTTGTTGGGTACCTGTGTATTGTCTGCTTGAGTACCTGGGTATTGTCTGGTTGAGTACCTGTGTATTGTCTTGTTGAGTGCCTGTGTATTGTCTTGTTGAGCACCTTTGTATTGTCCTGTTGAGTACCTGTGTATTGTCTGGATTAGTACCTGTGTATTGTCTTGTTGAGTACCTGTGTATTGTCTGCTTGAGTTCCTGTGTATTGTCTTGTTGGGTACCTGTGTATTGTCTGCTTGAGTACCTGTGTATTTTCTGGTTGAGTGCCTGTGTATTGTCTGGTTGAGTTCCTGTGTATTGTCTTGTTGGGTACCTGTGTATTGTCTGGTTGAGTTCCTGTGTATTGTCTTGTTGGGTACCTGTGTATTGTCTGCTTAAGTACCTGCGTATTGTCTGGTTGAGTACCTGTGTATTGTCTGCTTGAGTACCTGTGTATTGTCTGGTTGAGTTCCTGTGTATTGTCTTGTTGGGTACCTGTGTATTGTCTGCTTGAGTTCCTGTGTATTGTCTTGTTGGGTACCTGTGTATTGTCTGCTTGAGTTCCTGTGTATTGTCTTGTTGGGGACCTGTGTATTGTCTGGTTGAGTACCTGTGTATTGTCTAAGTGAGTACCTGTGTATTGTCTGGTTGAGTACCTGTGTATTGTCTGCTTGAGTACCTGTGTATGGTCTGGTTGAGTTCCTGTCTATTGTCTTGTTGGGTACCTGTGTATTGTCTGCTTGAGTACATGTGTATTGTATGGTTTAGTACCTGTGTATTGTCTTGTTGGGTACCTGTGTATTGTCTTTTTGAGTACCTGTGTATTGTCTGGTTGAGTACCTGTGTATTGTCGTGTTGAGTACCCGTGTATTGTCTTGTTGAGTACCTGTGTATTGTCTGGTTGAGTACCTGTGTATTGTCTTGTTGAGTGCCTGTGTATCGTCCAGTTGAGTGCCTGTGTTTTGTCTTGTTGAGTGCCTGTGTATTGTCTTGTTGGGTACCTGTGTATTGCATTGTTGAGTATTAGTGTATTGTCTTGTTAGGTACCTGCGTATTGTCTTGTTGAGTTCCTGTGTATTGTCTTGTTGAGTACCTTTGTATTGTTTGGTTGGGTACCTGTGTATTGTCTTGTGGGTTACCTGTGTATTGTCTTGTGGGTTACCTGTGTATTGTCTTGTGGGTTACCTGTGTATTGTCTTGTTGAGTATTAGTGTATTGTCTGGTTGAGTACCTATGTATTGTCTTGTTGGGTACCTGTGTATTGTCTGCTTGAGTACCTGTGTATTGTCTGGTTGAGTACCTGTGTATTGTCTGGTTGATTACCTGTGTATTCTGCTTGAGTTCCTGTGTATTGTTTTGTTGGGTACCTGTGTATTGTCTGGCTGAGTACCTGTGTATTGTCTGGTTGAGTTCCTGTGTATTGTCTTGTTGAGTACCTATGTATTGTCTTGTTGAGTACCTGCGTATTGTCTGCTTGTGTACCTGTGTATTGTCTGGTTGAGTACCTGTGTATTGTCTGGTTGAGTACCTGTGTATTGTCTGGTTGAGTACCTGTGTATTTTCTGCTTGAGTACCTGTGTATTGTCTGGTTGAGTTCCTGTGTATTGTCTTGTTGGGTACCTGTGTATTGTCTGCTTGAGTACCTGTGTATTGTCTGGTTGAGTTCCTGTGTATTGTCTTGTTGAGTACCTATGTATTGTCTTGTTGAGTACCTGCGTATTGTCTGCTTGTGTACCTGTGTATTGTCTGGTTGAGTACCTGTGTATTGTCTGGTTGAGTACCTGTGTATTGTCTGGTTGAGTACCTGTGTATTTTCTGCTTGAGTACCTGTGTATTGTCTGGTTGAGTTCCTGTGTATTGTCTTGTTGGGTACCTGTGTATTGTCTGGTTGAGTACCTGTGTATTGTCTGGTTGAGTACCTGTGTATTGTCTTGTTGGGTACCTGTGTATTGTCTGGTTTAGTACCTGTGTATTGTCTTGTTGGGTACCTGTGTATAGTCTGGTTGAGTACCTGTGTATTGTCTTGTTGGGTACCTGTGTATAGTCTGGTTGAGTACCTGTGTATTGTCTGGTTGAGTACCCGTGTATTGTCTTGTAGAGTACCTGTGTATCGTCCGGTTGAGTGCCTGTGTATTGTCTTGTTGGGTACCTGTGTATTGTCTTGTTGAGTATTAGTGTATTGTCTTGTTGGGTACCTGTGTATTGTATTGTTAAGTTCCTGTATTGTCTTGTTGAGTACCTGTGTATTGTTTGGTTGGGTACCTGTGTATTGTCTTGTGGGTTACCTGTGTATTGTCTTGTGGGTTACCTGTATATTGTCTTGTTGAGTATTAGTGTATTGTCTGGTTGAGTATCTGTGTATTTTCTTGTTGGGTACCTGTGTATTGTCTTGTTGGGTACCTGTGTATTGTCTGCTTGAGTACCTGTGTATTGTCTGCTTGAGTACCTGTGTATTGTCTGGTTGAGTACCTGTGTATTGTCTGGTTGAGTACCTGCGTATTGTCTTGTTGAGTGCCTGTGTATCGTCTTGTTGAGTGCCTGTGTATTGTCTTGTTGAGCACCTTTGTATTGTCCTGTTGAGCACCTTTGTATTGTCCTGTTGAGTACCTGTGTATTGTCTTGTTGGGTACCTGTGTATTGTCTGCTTGAGTACCTGTGTATTTTCTGGTTGAGTACCTGTGTATTGTCTGGTTGAGTTCCTGTGTATTGTCTTGTTGGGTACCTGTGTATTGTCTGCTTGAGTACCTGTGTATTGTCTGGTTGAGTACCTGTGTATTGTCTTGTTGAGTGCCTGTGTATCGTCTTGTTGAATGCCTGTGTATTGTCTTGTTGAGCACCTTTGTATTGTCCTGTTGAGTACCTGTGTATTGTCTGGATTAGTACCTGTGTATTGTCTTGTTGGGTATCTGTGTATTGTCTGCTTGAGTACCTGCGTATTGTCTGGTTGAGTACCTGTGTATTGTCTGCTTGAGTACCTGTGTATTGTCTGGTTGAGCACCTTTGTATTGTCCTGTTGAGTTCCTGTGTATTGTCTTGTTGGGTATCTGTGTATTGTCTGCTTAAGTACCTGCGTATTGTCTGGTTGAGTACCTGTGTATTGTCTGCTTGAGTACCTGTGTATTGTCTGGTTGAGTTCCTGTGTATTGTCTTGTTGGGTATCTGTGTATTGTCTGCTTGAGTTCCTGTGTATTGTCTTGTTGGGCACCTGTGTATTGTCTGCTTGAGTACCTGTGTATTGTCTAAGTGAGTACCTGTGTATTGTCTGGTTGAGTACCTGTGTATTGTCTGCTTGAGTACCTGTGTATTGTCTGCTTGAGTTCCTGTCTATTGTCTTGTTGGGTACCTGTGTATTGTCTGCTTGAGTACATGTGTATTGTCTGGTTTAGTACCTGTGCATTGTCTTGTTGGGTACCTGTGTATTGTCTTTTTGAGTACCTGTGTATTGTCTGGTTGAGTACCTGTGTATTGTCGTGTTGAGTACCCTTGTATTGTCTTGTTGAGTACCTGTGTATTGTCTGGTTGAGTACCTGTGTATTGTCTTGTTGAGTACCTGTGTATTGTCTTGTTGAGTACCTGTGTATCGTCCAGTTGAGTGCCTGTGTATTGTCTTGTTGAGTGCCTGTGTATTGTCTTGTTGGGTACCTGTGTATTGCATTGTTGAGTATTAGTGTATTGTCTTGTTAGGTACCTGCGTATTGTCTTGTTGAGTTCCTGTGTATTGTCTTGTTGAGTACCTTTGTATTGTTTGGTTGGGTACCTGTGTATTGTCTTGTGGGTTACCTGTGTATTGTCTTGTGGGTTACCTGTGTATTGTCTTGTTGAGTATTAGTGTATTGTCTGGTTGAGTACCTGTGTATTGTCTGGTTGAGTACCTGTGTATTGTCTGGTTGAGTACCTGTGTATTGTCTGCTTGAGTTCCTGTGTATTGTTTTGTTGGGTACCTGTGTATTGTCTGGTTGAGTACCTGTGTATTGTCTGGTTGAGTACCTGTGTATTGTCTGGTTAAGTTCCTGTGTATTGTCTTGTTGGGTACCTGTGTATTGTCTGGTTGGGTACCTGTGTATTGTCTGCTTGAGTACCTGTGTATTGTCTGGTTGAGTTCCTGTGTATTGTCTTGTTGAGTACCTGTGTATTGTCTTGTTGAGTACCTGTGTATCGTCCGGTTGAGTGCCTGTGTATTGTCTTGTTGAGTGCCTGTGTATTGTCTTGTTGGGTACCTGTGTATTGTCTTGTTGAGTATTAGTGTATTGTCTTGTTGGGTACCTGTGTATTGTCTGGTTGAGTACCTGTGTATTGTCTGGTTGAGTACCTGTGTATTGTCTGGTTGAGTACCTGTGTATTGTCTTGTTGAGTACCTGTGTATTGTCTTGTTGAGTACCTGTGTATCGTACGGTTGAGTGCCTGTGTATTGTCTTGTTGGGTACCTGTGTATTGTCTGGTTGAGTACCTGTGTATTGTCTTGTTGAGTTCCTTTGTATTGTCTTGTTGAGTACCTGTGTATTGTTTGGTTGGGTACCTGTGTATTGTCTTGTAGGTTACCTGTGTATTGTCTTGTGGGTTACCTGTGTATTGTCTTGTTGAGTATTAGTGTATTGTCTGGTTGAGTACCTGTGTATTTTCTGCTTGAGTACCTATGTATTGTCTGGTTGAGTTCCTGTGTATTGTCTTGTTGGGTACCTGTGTATTGTCTGCTTGAGTACCTGTGTAGTGTCTGGTTTAGTACCTGTGTATTGTCTTGTTGGGTAACTGTGTATTGTCTGGTTGAGTACCTGTGTATTGTCTTGTTGAGTACCTGTGTATTGTCTGGTTGAGTACCTGTGTATCGTCCGGTTGAGTGCCTGTGTATTGTCTGGTTGAGTACTTGTGTATTGTCTGCTTGAGTTCCTGTGTATTGTCTTGTTGGGTACCTGTGTATTGTCTGCTTGAGTACCTGTGTATTGTCTGCTTGAGTACCTGTGTATTGTCTTGTTGGGTACCTGTGTATTGCATTGTTGAGTATTAGTGTATTGTCTTGTTGGGTACCTGTGTATTGTCTTGTTGAGTGCCTGTGTATCGTCTTGTTGAGTGCCTGTGTATTGTCTTGTTGAGCACCTTTGTATTGTCCTGTTGAGCACCTTTGTATTGTCCTGTTGAGTACCTGTGTATTGTCTTGTTGGGTACCTGTGTATTGTCTGCTTGAGTACCTGTGTATTTTCTGGTTGAGTACCTGTGTATTGTCTGGTTGAGTTCCTGTGTATTGTCTTGTTGGGTACCTGTGTATTGTCTGCTTGAGTACCTGTGTATTGTCTGGTTGAGTACCTGTGTATTGTCTTGTTGAGTGCCTGTGTATCGTCTTGTTGAATGCCTGTGTATTGTCTTGTTGAGCACCTTTGTATTGTCCTGTTGAGTACCTGTGTATTGTCTGGATTAGTACCTGTGTATTGTCTTGTTGGGTATCTGTGTATTGTCTGCTTAAGTACCTGCGTATTGTCTGGTTGAGTACCTGTGTATTGTCTGCTTGAGTACCTGTGTATTGTCTGGTTGAGTTCCTGTGTATTGTCTTGTTGGGTATCTGTGTATTGTCTGCTTGAGTTCCTGTGTATTGTCTTGTTGGGCACCTGTGTATTGTCTGCTTGAGTACCTGTGTATTGTCTAAGTGAGTACCTGTGTATTGTCTGGTTGAGTACCTGTGTATTGTCTGCTTGAGTACCTGTGTATTGTCTGCTTGAGTTCCTGTCTATTGTCTTGTTGGGTACCTGTGTATTGTCTGCTTGAGTACATGTGTATTGTCTGGTTTAGTACCTGTGCATTGTCTTGTTGGGTACCTGTGTATTGTCTTTTTGAGTACCTGTGTATTGTCTGGTTGAGTACCTGTGTATTGTCGTGTTGAGTACCCTTGTATTGTCTTGTTGAGTACCTGTGTATTGTCTGGTTGAGTACCTGTGTATTGTCTTGTTGAGTACCTGTGTATTGTCTTGTTGAGTACCTGTGTATCGTCCAGTTGAGTGCCTGTGTATTGTCTTGTTGAGTGCCTGTGTATTGTCTTGTTGGGTACCTGTGTATTGCATTGTTGAGTATTAGTGTATTGTCTTGTTAGGTACCTGCGTATTGTCTTGTCGAGTTCCTGTGTATTGTCTTGTTGAGTACCTTTGTATTGTTTGGTTGGGTACCTGTGTATTGTCTTGTGGGTTACCTGTGTATTGTCTTGTGGGTTACCTGTGTATTGTCTTGTTGAGTATTAGTGTATTGTCTGGTTGAGTACCTGTGTATTGTCTTGTTGGGTACCTGTGTATTGTCTGCTTGAGTACCTGTGTATTGTCTGGTTGAGTACCTGTGTATTGTCTGGTTGAGTACCTGTGTATTGTCTGCTTGAGTTCCTGTGTATTGTTTTGTTGGGTACCTGTGTATTGTCTGGTTGAGTACCTGTGTATTGTCTGGTTGAGTACCTGTGTATTGTCTGGTTAAGTTCCTGTGTATTGTCTTGTTGGGTACCTGTGTATTGTCTGGTTGGGTACCTGTGTATTGTCTGCTTGAGTACCTGTGTATTGTCTGGTTGAGTTCCTGTGTATTGTCTTGTTGAGTACCTGTGTATTGTCTTGTTGAGTACCTGTGTATTGTCCGGTTGAGTGCCTGTGTATTGTCTTGTTGAGTACCTGTGTATTGTCTTGTTGAGTATTAGTGTATTGTCTTGTTGGGTACCTGTGTATTGTCTGGTTGAGTACCTGTGTATTGTCTGGTTGAGTACCTGTGTATTGTCTGGTTGAGTACCTGTGTATTGTCTTGTTGAGTACCTGTGTATTGTCTTGTTGAGTACCTGTGTATCGTACGGTTGAGTGCCTGTGTATTGTCTTGTTGGGTACCTGTGTATTGTCTTGTTGAGTACCTGTGTATTGTTTGGTTGGGTACCTGTGTATTGTCTTGTAGGTTACCTGTGTATTGTCTTGTGGGTTACCTGTGTATTGTCTTGTTGAGTATTAGTGTATTGTCTGGTTGAGTACCTGTGTATTTTCTGCTTGAGTACCTATGTATTGTCTGGTTGAGTTCCTGTGTATTGTCTTGTTGGGTACCTGTGTATTGTCTGCTTGAGTACCTGTGTAGTGTCTGGTTTAGTACCTGTGTATTGTCTTGTTGGGTAACTGTGTATTGTCTGGTTGAGTACCTGTGTATTGTCTTGTTGAGTACCTGTGTATTGTCTGGTTGAGTACCTGTGTATCGTCCGGTTGAGTGCCTGTGTATTGTCTGGTTGAGTACTTGTGTATTGTCTGCTTGAGTTCCTGTGTATTGTCTTGTTGGGTACCTGTGTATTGTCTGCTTGAGTACCTGTGTATTGTCTGCTTGAGTACCTGTGTATTGTCTTGTTGGGTACCTGTGTATTGCATTGTTGAGTATTAGTGTATTGTCTTGTTGGGTACCTGTGTATTGTCTTGTTGAGTTCCTGTGTATTGTCTTGTTGAGTACCTGTGTATTGTTTGGTTGGGTACCTGTGTATTGTTTTGTGGGTTACCTGTGTATTGTTTGGTTGGGTACCTGTGTATTGTTTTGTGGGTTACCTGTGTATTGTTTTGTTGAGTATTAGTGTATTGTCTGGTTGAGTACCTGTGTATTGTCTTGTTGGGTACCTGTGTATTGTCTGCTTGAGTACCTGTGTATTGTCTGTTTGAGTACCTGTGTATTGTCTGGTTGAGTACCTGTGTATTGTCTGCTTGAGTTCCTGTGTATTGTCTTGTTGGGTACCTGTGTATTGTCTGCTTGAGTACCTGTGTATTGTCTGTTTGAGTACCTGTGTATTGTCTGCTTGAGTACCTGTGTATTGTCTGCTTGAGTACCCGTGTATTGTCTGGTTGAGTTCCTGTGTATTGTCTTGTTGGGTACCTGTGTATTGTCTGCTTGAGTTCCTGTGTATTGTCTTGTTGGGTACCTGTGTATTGTCTGCTTGAGTACCTGTGTATTGTCTGGTTGAGTTCCTTTTTATAGTCTTGTTGAGTACCTGTGTATTGTCTTGTTGAGTACCTGTGTATTGTCTTGTTGAGTACCTGTGTATTGTCTTGTGGGTTACCTGTCTATTGTCTTGTTGAGTACCTGTGTATTGTCTTGTTGAGTACCTGTGTATTGTCTTGTTGAGTACCTGTGTATTGTCTGGTTGGGTACCTGTGTATTGTCTTGTTGAGTACCTGTGTATTGTCTTGTTGAGTACCTGTGTATTGTCTTGTTGAGTACCTGTGTATCGTCTGGTTGAGTGCCTGTGTATTGAAAATAATAGAATAGAGTAGAATAGAATAAACAGTTAGAAAAACAATAGACTTTTAAAAAACAACAGAATAGAAAAAATATGATAATTTCCCAAAATTCAAATAGAATCAATTCGAATTTGAATAGAATGGAAAAGATTAGATTAGAATAGGAAAGGTCCACTTCTACTAATTACTGCTGTTGGCTCAAAGGTCCACTTCCAACTATTGCTGGTCTGGGGCCAAAAGATTATTATTAATACATGTTGGTCTGAGCTCTAAGGTGCACTTCTACCAACTTCTAGTCTTAGCTCAAGGGTCCACGAAAATTAATTGCCGGACTGGGCTCAAAGGTCCACTACTACCAATTGCTGGTTTGGGCTCAAAGACCCACTAATAATAAATTCTGGTCTCAGCTCAAAGGTCCACTACTGCCAATTGCTGGTCTTAGCTCAAAGGTCCACTTCTACCAAATGTTGGTCTCAGCTCAAAGCTCCACTAATACTAATTGCTTGTCTCAGCTCGAAGTGGCTACTACTAACAATTGCTGGTCTCAGCTAAAAGGTCCACTTCTACCAATTGCTGGTCTCAGCTCTAAATGGCTACTACCAAGAATTGCTGGTCTCAGATCAAAAGTCCTCTACTACAAATTGTTGGTCTCAGCTCAAAAGGTCCACTACTACCAATTGCTGGGTTTAGCTCAAAAGTCTACTAATACTAATTGACAGTCTCATTTTAATTGTCCACGACTACATTTTGTTTGGGTCAGCTTATTGGTCCATTTCTACAGTTTATCATTATTGGCTTAAAAATCAAATACTAGCTTGTCAAAGGGGCTGAAGATGCTTGAAGGTAGCTGTCTGGCCTACTGAATCTTCATTAGCCTAAGACAGGTTAAAGATACTACAAGATAATGTTGAGTGGAGGGAATTGTTTTATGTTGCTGTTTCGAGGTTTCCGGCAACCCCAACCTGAGCCAATAAAATGTTAAGAGAAGATTGACAGGGTGGAAATCTGTCTGTCAGTTGTCATCAGTGGGTTGTTGAGTATTTTGGTTTAGCTACAGGACAAAGCAAATACAAAGACAGGTTCTAAAATATACGTACCTTCTGAAATATTGGCCATTTTGTTTTTCCAGTCTTGTGATCCGGGTTTGCCTGTCAGACAACACAGAGAGGTCAGTGGCTTCACTTTTTAATTTGACGAGCTTATTATGCACAGTGTTACAATACCACCCCCTGCAATGTAGTACTGCCTGGTTCACTGCTCTGCCCCCCCCCCCCCTCACCCTGCCTGAATTCTGTTGTATAGAACATTATTACAGGAAACCTTTTTTTGCACGTATCTTAAAAAACACATTTTAGGCCTGAAGATGACTTAAAACCCTTAGGCTGGGTTCACACCAATGGCGGCCCGTCCATGGAGGGTGCAGGGGTGCCGCCCCCTGTCCATGCATCCAGCCCCCTAATCTACATGCAGAACACCGGACACATGGATTTCTTTTTTTTTAAGCACGTGATTAGAACCTGAGCCTCTAATTGGTTTCAAAAAGGGTGGGCTCGGGGTGCAGTGCCCACCCACTTGTGTGACAAAAGCAAATTAATATTCACTATTGTCTTCCTGGTTCTCTTCTCAGCCAAGCAGGAAGCCACGATTGGCCAGCGATCTTGGCCAGGGTTAAGGGGTTAACCACTTCAGTCCCGGAAGGTTTCACCCCCCTTTCTGACCAGAGCATTTTTTGTGATACGGCACTGCGTTACTTTAAATGACAATTGTGCGGTATTACGACAATGTACACAAATAAAACTGATATACTTTTATCCCCACAAATAGACCTTTCTTTTGGTGGTATTTGATCACCTCTGCGGTTTTTATTTTTTGCACTATAAACAAAAAAACACGATAATTTTGAAAAAAAAAATCTTTTTTACTTTCTGCTATAAAACATATCCAATATATAAAATGTAAAAAAATAAAATTTCTTCATCAGTTTAGGCCAATATTTATTTTTCCACATATTTTTGGTAAAAAAAAATCCCAATAAGTGTATATTGATTGGTTTGCGCGAAACTTATCGCGTCTACAAACTATGGGATATTTTTATGGCATTTTTTATCATTTGTTTTTATTTTTTACTATTAATGGCGGCGTTTAGCGATTTTTAGCAGGACTGCGACATTGCCGCGGACAAATCGAACACAAAGTGACACTTTTTGGGGACCAGTGACACTAATACAGTGATCAGTGCTAATAAAATGCACTGTCACTGTACCAATGACACTGGCAGGGAACGGGTTAACATCAGGGGCGGGGGGGGGGGGGGCAGGGAAGGTGAAATATAAGCAGATTTAACTTACCTGGAAGAGCGGAAAGGAGGGCTGAAATGTAGAGGAGCTTTTCTATCTGACAATAGTAAGTCTTGCGTTTTTCGTCCCCTGATTTCTGTGTCTTGCATTTGACTTCCTGGGATTTCATATCATTGTTGACATTGTTCTGACTTACTGAGCAGATGACTTCTCTGTCATAACACCATAAATGAATTTCCTTCTCATAACCTTCAGTAGGACTCTGGTGGCCATCAATGCAGGTGACCTCGACCTTCTTCTTTCTCCCCCTATGGCACCCTACCGATTTTCCATCAGAGAGTCCTGGAAAAGGAGATGAGGTTCAAATATGATGCAGTGTAGTCCATGGCTCACCTGAGAGGTGGTCATCACATAGAGGAAAGAAGAGGAACCTTTACTATAATAAGTATAAGGAAACCCCAAAAAAAGACAAAGTGATATATGTGATATGCTGAAATTCAGACCGATACATGGATAAAAACGTTTAAAGTTTTATTTTATTATATAAAACAAAGCTTACTTAATAAATGTGTTTATAAACGAGGAGCGTTCAAGTCAAACTGGGACTTTTCATTTTACAGTTACAAAAAGGGATGCTAGCATAGCGTGGCCATACTACACGCAGAAGTAAGTGGCAAGCGTATCCTATTACTGATAGATGACGCACGTGTCATGGGCCAGTTCAGAGACCGATAATCAAGATGGCAGAAAACAGTGTTAGTGCGTGCATGAAGCAGCGTGTGGTCAGTGGTGTATATTGAATGAATGAATGAATGAATGATTTGTAAGCAAATGCGAACTGAATCGCCTCAAGGCGCTATATTGGTTTGGTGCTGCCCTAGGCAAGACTAAAATCGGGTGCCTCACCTTCCAGTTTGTCAGTCCCTCCAGCCTCCATGTGTCATTGCATCTTCAGACCCCACCAGTCAGTGCTTCCAGCCTCCATGTGTCATAGTTACATAGTTACATAGTAGGTGAGGTTGAAAAAAGACACAAGTCCATCAAGTCCAACCTATGTGTGTGATTATGTGTCAGTATTACATTGTATATCCCTGTATGTTGCGGTCATTCAGGTGCTTATCTAATAGTTTCTTGAAGCTATCAATTCTTCCCGCTGAGACCACCGCCTGTGGAAGGGAATTCCACATCCTTGCCGCTCTTACAGTAAAGAACCCCCTACGTAGTTTAAGGTTACACCGCTTTTCTTCTAATTTTAATGAGTGGCCACGAGTCTTGTTAAACTCTCTTCTGCGAAAAAGTTTTATTCCTATTGCAGGGTCACCAGTACAGTATTTGTAAATTGAAATCATATCCCCTCTCAAGCGTCTCCTCTCCAGAGAGAATAAGTTCAGTGTTCGCAACCTTTCCTCATAACTAAGATCCTCCAGACCCTTTATTAGCTTTGTTGTCCTTCTTTGTACTCGCTCCATTTCCAGTACATCCTTCCTGAGGACTGGTGCCCAGAACTGGACAGCATACTCCAGGTGCGGCCGGACCAGAGTCTTGCAGAGCGGGAGAATTATCGTTTTATCTCTGGAGTTGATCCTCTTTTTAATGCCAATATTCTGTTTGCTTTGTTAGCAGCAGCTTGGCATTGCATGTCATTGCTGAGCCTATCATCTACTAGGACCCCCAGGTCCTTTTCCATCCTAGATTCCCCCAGAGGTTCTCCCCCCAGTGTATAGATTGCATTCATATTTTTGCCACCCAAATGCATTATTTTACATTTTTCTACATTGAACCTCATTTGACATGTAGTTGCCCACCCCATTAATTTGTTCAGATCTTTTTGTAAGGTTTCCACATCCTGCGGAGAAGTTATTGCCCTGCTTAGCTTAGTATCGTCCGCAAATACAGAGATTGAACTGTTTATCCCATCCTCCAGGTCGTTTATGAACAAATTAAATAGGATTGGTCCCAGCACAGATCCCTGGGGAACCCCACATGTCTTCAGACCCTGTCAGTTAGTCCCTCCATGAGTCATTGTATCTTCAGTCCCTCCTCAGCTACATTCAGTCAGTCCCTCCATCCTCTATGTGTGCTCAGTCACCATTAGTTAGGCACTCCATCCTCCATGTGTCCTCAGCCACCATTAGTCAGTCACTCCATCCTCCATGTGCCTTCAGATGCCCCTAGTGCTGCCCATCCTCTCACCTCCAGACCTGGTGGACAGAGCCCTGCAGAATCCAGGCACAGAGGCGGCAGCAGATGCAGTTGCCCCCGGGAGGAGATGGAAGCTGAAGCTGGGGCTCTGGGTGAGCAGGGAGGGCAGCAGCACCAGCGATAGGTGGGCCAGAAGCAGCTGAGCCGGTGCTTCTGCAGGTAATCCACTACCAGCCACAGGTCAGATGCCCTGCCCGAGAAGAAGATCAACAGGGCCACCACCACCCACAGCCTATCCCAGAAAGAGTAATGGGGGTAACAGGGAGTAACAAGACTACCGTCCAACTCTGTCACCATCATGGGAGGAGCCCACTTGGGGGGCCACATCTGGCTCCACTGACATCCACGGGGGACTCTTACTATATCATCACACTTACCATATTTCCTGCAATAGGAGAGGCAGGGTGGTGTCTGCGCACAGAGGAGGGTGATCACCGGATTGCCCGAGTATGCCCGATGTTTCGTAGGAATAGACAGAGTTCCATCCTCAGGCTTCCCACTTCCGAGTCCAATGTTACAGATCCTCCAGCCTATTCCACCCCACTGAAAAATGCCACCCAAGGCATACGCCTTGTTTGCCTCTTGGTAGAAACACCCCTTGCGTGTGGTGATGAAGTTTCTTGTGACTAAACTCGTAAAATCCACAGATTTCTACAGAAGACTTCAAGTACAGTATGGTGATGAGACGCTAAGCCACAGTAAGACATCTGAATGATGTAAACATTTCAAAGATGGCCGAATGTTTGACAGTGACCATCCCAGCCGTGGTGGTTCCCAGCCCACAGCAGTCATTCCTGTGTGCATTCAGCGCAAGACTGATCCTGGATAATCAACGCACAACCTGTTGTGAAATTGCACAAGAGACAAATCTTTCTGTGGGAACGGTGAACACAATCATTCACGAAAAGTTAGTGTACGCTGGGTACCAAGACAGCTTTCTGCTTTGGACTGACACAGAAGAGTTGAAGGCCAGGATTTTCTGGATTTCATAATTACATGTAATCAAACTTTTCATTCCAGAGTCAAAACGAGCATCAAAGCAATGGAAGCGTGAAATGTCGAACAATTGCGTCTGCAGGTAAAGTGATTGCAAGTGTTTTCTGGGACAAACGTGGCGTTATTTATGTGGATTTTCTACCCCCTGGTGCTATGATCAACAGTGAATATTACTGTCATGTTCTGAGAGATGTGCATATCCATCTGTGGAAAACACGACCAGGTTTAATCACTAAGGGGGTCCTGTTTCTCCAGGACAACTCACAAGCTCATACTGCTCACCGCACTACGTGCAAATTCCAGGAAATCATTTGGGAGGTATTGCCAAATTCACCTTACAGCCCAGACCTCGCACTGAGTGATGTCCACCTGTTTGGACCCCTAAGATAGTTCCTCGGAGGTCAGAATTTCAGAACTGATGATAAAGTGAAGCAGGCTGTCCTAAGATGGTTCAGGCGTACTGACAAATATTTCTATGCAGATGCTTTCCAGGCATTCATTAAATGCTGGGATGAGTGTTTAAATGTAGCAGGAGAGTATATTGAACAATAAATGCAGTTTCCACTACTTGAAATTTGTTCTTTTATTATATCAACTCAAAAGGTCTGACTTGAACGCTCCTCGTAACACCATCAATTTACCAACATGACACAATTACATCAGTCCCTGCCCCCAAGGACCCTATTGGGGTGATTTGAGGAGCAGAGGTACAGGAATTAGGGTGATCTGAGGTGTGAAGATTCAGGAATTGGGGTGATCTGAGGGGTGAAGGTGGTGACGGTGCAGGAATTGGGGTGATATGAGGTGTGAAGGTGCAGGAATTGGGGTCATCTGAGGTGTGATGGTGCAGGAATTGGGGTGATCTGAGGTGTGATGGTGCAGGAATTGGGGTGATCTGAGGTATGAAGGTGCAGGAATTGGGGTGATCTGAGGTGTGAAGTTGCAGGAATTGGGGTGATCTGAGGTATGAAGGTCCAGGAATTGAGGAGATCTGAGGGGAGTGAAGGTGCAGGAATTGGGGTGATATGAGGTGTGAAGGTGTAGGAATTGGGGTGATATGAGGTGTGAAGGTGCAGTAATTGGGGTGATATGAGGTGTGATGGTGCAGGAATTGGGGTGATCTGAGGGGTGAAGGTGCAGGAGTTGGGGTGATCTGAGGGGTGAAGGTGCAGGAGTTGGGGTGATATGAGGGGTGAAGGTGCAGGAATTGGGGTGATATGAGGTTCTTACTGGATCTGACATGGATCACAGTAACACTGTAAGACTAATTTACATTATCAGTAAATGTAAAAGAGAAAGGCTGAAGAAATGATCTCCATCAGAAATGTCCGGCTTATCTTTTCCTCTCTTTGTGACTATTGTGGGTTCTCTGACTTATCTTCATCTATTGTTGAGTTTTCTATTCTGGTCGGTCACCCACCTCATTCTCCTTCCTTTTTTCTTTGCAAATTACTACATGGTTCTAAATAGCATTTCCAGACTACAAGCAACCACTTCAACCATACAAGTCAGCAATGGAAGTTTCTATGATTCTATATCAGGTTCTCTTTAACTTATAAAGTTGGAGACTTACCTATCACACCCAAAACAAGGACCCAGAAATAGAAGGTCATCATAATTCTCCTCCAGGAGGTCCGTCTGGCAATGAAGGGACGGAGGAACCCCACTCAGTCTACTCCAACACTTCGTGCCTGAGAGAGGTCTGGTAAAAAATAGGAAGTGGTACAGGAAGGAACATGGCCTAATATTTTATTATAAGGTGCTAAGATCTTATCAGACATTTCTACTGAACAACTTTAACTTCCTTCATCATAACACCCAACACTAGAGGTGAAGTTCCATAAACCCCATGGACATCGGGGTACCGCCAATACCAAGAGGGTGACCTGAAGGTCTATAGAATGTACAGATCTTGCTCTAGGAGATCTGGTAGGAGTCTAATGATAATTGTAGGCACATGTTACATTAGGAATTTACAGCAGGGCTCTATTTGGGAAAAAAACAAATGGAATAGCTGTTCATCCAGCAAATCTGCATGTACATTCATGTTGTATTTGTAAGAAATGTTTTCTTTTCTGCATAATTGTTCTCTTATTATGGGCAGTAGTAATATACCACATTATGGCCAATAGATGGAGCTTGGGAGCATAGGAAATACATCTGTGTAACAAGCGATACAATGTAACAATTCCAAGGGTTACTCTTATTTGCTAATTCCCGCTATTGTTCTCTAAAATTGGTACATTTTATCTCTTCTTAAAAGTTATATGTATTCCCAATGCTTCTCAGCTCCATCTAATGGCCATAATGCAGTCCAATACCACAATATGAAGAGCATAAGTGCAGCGCTAAAAAGTGAATGTATCTTAGCATACAGTCTAGTGACTGAAACCAAATATGGAGTGAAAACAAAAAACTATATATTAATAAACACTGGTGAGGTGCATGTAAATGTCCAAACACAAAAGTGAAAATTATAAAAAATGTCCAATAACACTATGTTGTGCTCAACAGACTGCAATCAAAGGCTGAAGTCAGTGCATACAGAAAGTCTTCTCATACAGCTGAAGTGCTTGGACCCATGGTGTAGACTAGAGACTTGGAAAGTACATCAATCATGAACAGCACGGCAAAACATCTAGAGTAAAATACTCTTACCAGAGCGAGTGGGACGTATCAGCCTTATAGCTTTACGTCTATCAGGGCTTGTGGAGGTAGCCTCCACAAGCCCTGATAGACGTAAAGCTATAAGGCTGATACGTCCAGTGACCGTGACTCTAGGAACAACTTGGCCGATCGGAGATCGTGAGACAGTGTCATTTGATTGAAGTTAGATAGATTAGGCAGGACAGTCAGTCAGTTAGCTGCACTTACAGTGTATTGTATATGCATCCCAGGTGTTGTATATATATATATATATATATATATATATATATATATATATATATACACTATATTCAGTTTAGCTAGATCCGTTCCTGTTATCTTCCTACTGACAGGCAGGCTTGTGTTGTTACAGTATTTACAGCTACCTGAAGAAAATTGCTGGTGTTCTTCTGATCCTATTAGTACCACAGTCAGGTAGCTAGACTATTTACAGTTAGTGTAGTGCATCCTCCTCACAGTGTTCAGCTAAAGCTACAAGTTAGTTAAGTGTGACCTCGGCACAGTGTTCAGTTAAAGCTACAAGTTAGTGTAGTACGACCTCTGCACAGTGTTCAGCTAAAGCTACAAGTTAGTGTAGTGAGTCCTCTGAACAGTGTTCAGCTAAAGCTACAAGTTAGTGTAGTGCGTCCTCTGAACAGTGTTCAGCTAAAGCTACAAGTTAGTGTAGTGCACAGTGTTCAGCTAAAGCTACAAGTTAGTTTAGTGTGACCTCTGCACAGTGTTCAGCTAAAGCTACGAGTTAGTGTAGTGCATCCTCCTCACAGTGTTCAGCTAAAACTACAAGTTAGTGTAGTGCATCCTCCTCACAGTGTTCAGCTAAAGCTACAAGTTAGTGTAGTGCATCCTCCTCACAGTGTTAAGCTAAAGCTATAAGTTAGTGTAGTGTGACTGCTGCACAGTGTTCAGCTAAAGCTACAAGTTAGTGTAGTGCATCCTGTGAACAGTGTTCAGCTAAAGCTACAAGTTAGTGTAGTGCACAGTGTTCAGCTAAAGCTACAAGATAGTGTAGTGCGTCCTCCTCACAGTGTTCAGCTAAAGCTACAAGTTAGTGTAGTGTGACCTCTGCACAGTGTTCAGCTAAAGCTACAAGTTAGTGTAGTGCGTCCTCTGAACAGTGTTCAGCTAAAGCTACAAGTTAGTGTAGTGCACAGTGTTCAGCGAAAGCTGCAAGTTAGTGTAGTGCGTCCTTCTCACAGTGTTCAGGTAAAGCTACAAGTTAGTGTAGTGCGACCTCTGCACAGTGTTCAGCTAAAGCTACAAGTTAGTGTAGTGCGTCCTCCTCACAGTGTTCAGCTAAAGCTACAAGTTAGTGTAGTGCGACCTCTGCACAGTGTTCAGCTAAAGCTACAAGTTAGCGTAGTGCGTCCTCTGAACAGTGTTCAGCTAAAGCTACAAGTTAGTGTAGTGCTCAGTGTTCAGCTAAAGGTACAAGTTAGTGTAATGAGACCTCTACACAGTGTTCAGCTAAAGCTACAAGTTAGTGTAGTGCGTCCTCCTCACAGTGTTCAGCTAAAGCTACAAGTTAGTGTAGTGCGACCTCTGCACAGTGTTCAGCTAAAGCTACAAATTAGTGTAGTGCGTCCTCTGAACAGTGTTCAGCTAAAGATACACGTTAGTGTAGTGCACAGTGTTCAGCTAAAGTTACAAGTTAGTGTAGTGCGTCCTCCTCACAGTGTTCAGCTAAAGCTACAAGTTAGTGTAGTGCGTCCTCTGAACAGTGTTCAGCTAAAGCTACAAGTTAGTGTAGTGCGACCTCTGCACAGTGCTCAGCAAAAGCTACAAGTTAGTTTAGTGCGTCCTCTGAACAGTGTTCAGCTAAAGCTACAAGTTAAGGTAGTGCGTCCTCTGCACAGTGTTCAGCTAAAGCTACCTGTAGAAGGTTGGTGGTGTTTTCCTGATCCTATCACTACCGCAGGCAGCTACATTATTTTAACGTTAGTGTAGTGCGTCCTCTTCACAGTGTTCCGCTTAATCTACCTGTAGAAGGTTGGTGGTGTTTTCCTGATCTTATCACTACCACAGGCAGCTACATTATTTTAACATTAGTGTAGTGCGTCCTCTGCACAGTGTTCAGCTAAATGTTTCTGTAGAAGGTTGGTGGTGTTTTCCTGATCCTATCACTACCGCAGGCAGCTACATTATTTTAACGTTAGTGTAGTGCGTCCTCTTCACAGTGTTCAGCTAAAGCTACAAGTTAGTGTAGTGTGACCTCTGCACAGTGTTCAGCTAAAGCTACAAGTTAGTGTAGTGCGTCCTCTGAACAGTGTTCAGCTAAAGCTACAAGTTAGTGTAGTGCACAGTGTTCAGCGAAAGCTGCAAGTTAGTGTAGTGCGTCTTTCTCACAGTGTTCAGGTAAAGCTACAAGTTAGTGTAGTGCGACCTCTGCACAGTGTTCAGCTAAAGCTACAAGTTAGTGTAGTGCGTCCTCCTCACAGTGTTCAGCTAAAGCTACAAGTTAGTGTAGTGCGACCTCTGCACAGTGTTCAGCTAAAGCTACAAGTTAGCGTAGTGCGTCCTCTGAACAGTGTTCAGCTAAAGCTACAAGTTAGTGTAGTGCTCAGTGTTCAGCTAAAGGTTCAAGTTAGTGTAATGAGACCTCTACACAGTGTTCAGCTAAAGCTACAAGTTAGTGTAGTGCGTCCTCCTCACAGTGTTCAGCTAAAGCTACAAGTTAGTGTAGTGCGACCTCTGCACAGTGTTCAGCTAAAGCTACAAATTAGTGTAGTGCGTCCTCTGAACAGTGTTCAGCTAAAGATACACGTTAGTGTAGTGCACAGTGTTCAGCTAAAGTTACAAGTTAGTGTAGTGCGTCCTCCTCACAGTGTTCAGCTAAAGCTACAAGTTAGTGTAGTGCGTCCTCCTCACAGTGTTCAGCTAAAGCTACAAGTTAGTGTAGTGCGACCTCTGCACAGTGTTCAGCTAAAGCTACAAATTAGTGTAGTGCGTCCTCTGAACAGTGTTCAGCTAAAGATACACGTTAGTGTAGTGCACAGTGTTCAGCTAAAGTTACAAGTTAGTGTAGTGCGTCCTCCTCACAGTGTTCAGCTAAAGCTACAAGTTAGTGTAGTGCGTCCTCCTCACAGTGTTCAGCTAAAGCTACAAGTTAGTGTAGTGCGACCTCTGCACAGTGTTCAGCAAAAGCTACAAGTTAGTTTAGTGCGTCCTCTGAACAGTGTTCAGCTAAAGCTACAAGTTAGTGTAGTGTGTCCTCTGCACAGTGTTCAGCTAAAGCTACCTGTAGAAGGTTGGTGGTGTTTTCCTGATCCTATCACTACCGCAGGCAGCTACATTATTTTAACGTTAGTGTAGTGCGTCCTCTTCACAGTGTTCCGCTTAATCTACCTATAGAAGGTTGGTGGTGTTTTCCTGATCCTATCACTACCACAGGCAGCTACATTATTTTAACATTAGTGTAGTGCGTCCTCTGCACAGTGTTCAGCTAAATCTTTCTGTAGAAGGTTGGTGGTGTTTTCCTGATCCTATCACTACCGCAGGCAGCTACATTATTTTAACGTTAGTGTAGTGCGTCCTCTTCACAGTGTTCAGCTAAAGCTATCTGTAGAAGGTTGGTGGTGTTTTCCTGGTCCTATCACTACCACAGGCAGCTACATTATTTTAACGTTGGTGTAGTGCGTCCTCTGCACAGTGTTCAGCTAAAGCTACAAGTTAATGTAGTGAGACCTCTGCACAGTGTTCATCTAAAGCTACCTGTAGAAGATTGTTTGTGTCCTCATACTACAGGCAGGCAGTTGATTTTGCTAGCTGCAGTATCAGTATATATATATATATATATATATATATATATATATATATATATATCCCAGCTTAGTGCAGCTACATCTCACTGCAGGCCATTAGTATGTCTGGAAGGCCAGCAAGGAGAGGCAGACAGTCACAAGCCAATAAAAGCCGGCAAGCAGGCTCTGTGTCTAGAGGCAACAGAGCTGGTTGTGAAGACGGTGCATCCTCATCAGCACGTGGCCATGGGACATGCTTGGCCTTTTTTTTGGCAGCTGGCCATGTTGAGCCACAACATGCAAAAGACTTGGTCGAGTGGATGACCAAACCGTCCTCATCCTCCTCATCCTTTCTCACCCATGCTCAGGGTACTTTGTCTGGCAAAGCAGCTGCCAACACGGCCTCTTCTCGGCTCAATGGCATCAGTGACTCCTTCCCTAGCCCCAACATGTCCTCCTGAGGAGTCCCTTGAACTGTTTGACCACAGTGTTGGGTACATGCTCCAGGAGGATGCCCAGCGTTTAGAAGGCCCTGATGATGATACTGAGCTAGATGAAGGCAGTAACGTGAGCACAGACAGAGGGGGTGCCCAAGAAGGAAAGCAATCTGGCAGTCAGGCTCCCCCTGCTGCAGCATACTGCCAGGTTTGCTCCAGTGATGAGGAGGGAGGGGATGATGAGGTCACTGACTCAACGTGCGTGCCTGATAGGAGAGAGGAGAAGGAGGAGGCACATCACCAACGAGGCAGGATGCCCTCCAGGGGCCAGTCTAAGGGCAGCAAACTGACTGCATCACACCACAAAGCTCCGCATGTGCAGGGAGCTGCTGTCTCTGCGCGTTATTCCAAAAGTTCTTTGGTGTGGGCCTTTTTTGAGACGAGTGCATCAGATCGCACCACTGCTATTTGCAACATATGTCTCAAGCGTATCTTGCGTGGCCAAAACATCTCCCACTTGGGAACCACATGCTTGACCAGACATATGTTGACCTGCCATGCAGTTCATTGGCAAGCGTATCTAAAAGACCCACACCAAAGAACAAAGAGGACCTCTCCTTGCTCCTCATCAGCTGAGATCTCCAACCCCACTATACCTTCAGTCCTCTCTGAGACCTGCACTGAGAGGAATGAAGATGTAGAATTAGGTGTGTCACAGCCAAGTCCTTGTGGGCAATCTGCTTTCGGTACACCAAAGTCAGATTGTACCAGGCAAATTTCCCTGCCCCAGCTGCTGCACCGCCGAAAGAAGTTTGCTCCCAGCCATCCACATGCCCAGCGGTTTAATGCTAACTTGGCAAAATTGCTAGCACTTCATCTGCTACCTTTTCAGTTGGTAAACTCTGCCCCCTTCCATGAGTTTGTGGAATGTGCGGTTCCTCAGTGGCAGGTACCCAAACGCCACTTTTTCTCACAGAAGGCGATTCCAGGCTCTCTACCGGCATGTGGAAGGCAATGTCCATGCCTCACTTGACAGGGCGGTCAGTGGTAAGGTGCATATTACCTCTGACTCATGGTCCAGCAGGCATGGACAGGGACGTTACCTAAGTTTCACGGCGCATTGGGTGACTCTGCTGGCAGTTGGGAAGGATGCAGGACAAGGTGCAGTGGTGTTGGAGGTTGTTCCACCACCACGCCTCCAAAATGCCACTACTAATGATTCTGACACACCTCTCTCCTCCACCCCCTCCTCTTCTTCTTCCTCCCTGGCCACTTCCTGTGCTTTGTCCTCAGAACCAGTGGTGCTCCGTAGGCGTTCCAGGGGCTACTCAAGTATGCAGGCCAAAAGATGCCATGCGGTGCTTGAGCTGGTGTGCTTGGGGGACAGGAGCCACACTGGGGCAGAGGTTCTGTCAGATCTGCAGGGGCAGGTTCAGAGGTGGTTGACGCCACACCAACTTAAGGCAGTAATGGTGGTTTGCGACAATGGCACCAACCTCCTCTCTGCCCTCCGACAGGGACAAATGTCCCATGTGCCCTGTTTGGCTCATGTCCTTAACTTGGTGGTTCAGCGGTTCTTAGGCAGGTACCCGGGCTTACAGGATGTCCTGAGGCAGGCCAGGAAAGTCTGTGTGCATTTCCGCCAGTCATATAATGCCAGTGCTCGGCTGGCAGACCTCCAAAAGGAATTTAACCTGCCCAAAAACCGCCTAGTCTGTGAAATGCCCACCAGGTGGAACTCAACGTTGGCCATGCTGCAGCGGCTGCACATGCAGCAGAGGGCCATCAATGAGTACCTGTGCGACTATGGCACCAGGACAGGGTCAGGGGAGCTTGTTTTTTTTCCCCACGCCAGTGGGCCATGATCAGGGATGCATGCACTGTCCTGTCACCATTTGAGGAAGCCACGAGGATGGTGAGCAGTGACAGTGCATGCATCAGTGATACTGTCCCCCTTGTCCACCTGTTGGAGCACACGCTGCATGGAATAATGGACAGGACACTTGAGGCAGAACAGAGGCAGGAAGAGGAGGACTTCCTTAGCTCTCAAGGCCCCCTTTATCCAGACAGTGTTCCTGCATGCCTGCCGATCACACAGGAAGAGGAGGAGGAGGAGGAGGATTGTGTCAATATGGAGGTGGAGCCTGGCACTCAGCATCAGCAGCAGTCTTTAAGGAATCATTTACAGTCCCAAGAAACACATGGACTTGTACATGGCTGGGAGGAGGTGGCTGGGGATCATTTCTTCCTTAGTGACCCAGAGGACTCCGGACCGAATGTGGCAGGTACCCAAACGCCACTTTTTCTCACGGAAGGCGATTCCGGCTCTCTACTGGCATGTGGAAGGCATGTCCATGCCTCACTGGACAGGGCGGTCAGTGGTAAGGTGCATATTACCTCTGACTCATGGTCCAGCAGGTATGGACAGGGACGTTATCTAAGTTTCACGGTGCATTGGGTGACTCTGCTGGCAGTTGGGAAGGATGCAGGACAAGGTGCAGTAGTGTTGGAGGTTGTTCCACCACCACGCCTCCAAAATGCCACTACTAATGATTCTGACACACCTCTCTCCTCCACCCCCTCCTCTTCTTCTTCCTCCATGGCCACTTAATGTGCTTTGTCCTCAGAACCAGTGGTGCTCTGTAGGTGTTCAAGGGGCTACTCAAGTATGCAGGCCAAAAGATGCCATGCGGTGCTTGAGCTGGTGTGCTTGGGGGACAGGAGCCACACTGGGGCAGAGGTTCTGTCAGATCTGCAGGGGCAGGTTCAGAGGTGGTTGACGGCACGCCAACTTAAGGCAGTAATGGTGGTTTGCGACAATGGCACCAACCTCCTCTCTGCCCTCCGACAGGGACAAATGTCCCATGTGCCCTGTTTGGCTCATGTCCTTAACTTGGTGGTTCAGCGGTTCTTAGGCAGGTACCCGGGCTTACAGGATGTCCTGAGGCAGGCCAGGAAAGTCTGTGTGCATTTCCGCCAGTCATATAATGCCAGTGCTCGGCTGGCAGACCTCCAAAAGGAATTTAACCTGCACAAGAACCGCCTAATCTGTGACATGCCCACCAGGTGGAACTCAACGTTGGCCATGCTGCAGCAGCTGCACATGCAGCAGAGGGCCATCAATGAGTACCTGTGCGACTATGGCACCAGGACAGGGTCAGGGGAGCTTGTTTTTTTTTCCCCACGCCAGTGGGCCATGATCAGGGATGCATGCACTCTCCTGTCACCATTTGAGGAAGCCACGAGGATGGTGGGCAGTGACAGTGCATGCATCAGTGACACTGTCCCCCTTGTCCACCTGTTGGAGCACATGCTGCGTGGAATAATGGACAGGGCACTTGAGGCAGAACAGAGGCAGGAAGAGGAGGACTTCCTTAGCTCTCAAGACCCCCTTTATCCAGACAGTGTTCCTGCGTGCCCGCTGATCACACAGGAAGAGGAGGAGGAGAATTGTGTCAGTATGGAGGTGGAGCCTGGCACTCAGCATCAGCAGCAGTCTTTAAGGGATCATTTACAGTCCCAAGAAACACATGGACTTGTACATGGCTGGGAGGAGGTGGCTGCGGATCATTTCCTACTTAGTGACCCAGAGGATTCCGGACCGAATGCCTCAGCAAACCTACGCTGCATGGCCTCCCTGATCCTGCAAAGCCTGTGGAAGGATCCTCGTATTTGTGGTATCAAGGAGAAGAAACAATACTGGCTGGCAACCCTCCTTGATCCACATTACAAGGGTAAGGTTGCGGACCTTATCTTGCCAGCGCAGAGGGAGCAGAGGATGAAACATCTTTTGGGAGGCCTTGCAGAAAGGTCTGTGCAACGCGTTCCCAGAGACTGGGAGGTTACAAACTCCTGTTTCTGGACAAGGTGTTGCTGAGGCTTCGGTCAGTCAAAGAAGGAGCGGTGGAGAGGGTGGCCGTCTGACCGATGCGTTCAGACAATTTTTTAGTCCGCAGCCCCAAGGTATGATCAGTTCCAGCAACCATTGCCAGCGTCTTTTTTACATGGTGCAGGAATACCTAGGGGCAAGATCTGACTTGGACACCTTTCCCACCGAAAATCCTCTGGGTTACTGGGTCTTGAGGATGGATCACTGGCTAGAGCTTGCACAGTATGCAATTGAGCTAATGGCCTGTCCTGCATCCAGCACTCTTTCAGAACGCACATTCAGTGCTGCTGAAGGCTTTGTAACCGATCACAGGGTGCGTCTGTCCACCGACTCGGTCGATCGACTGACCTTCATAAAAATGAATCAGTCTTCGATCACCATCAGCTACCAAGCACCTGATGCTGATGTAACCGAATACATTTTTTTGAAATGTCAGATCCCTTCAAAGACTGCCTATGCTGATTCTGAGTGACTATCCTGTTATACTGAGTAATTATCCTCTTCCTCCTCAATGATCATGATGATAGCTTGTAAGAACATTTTTGGTTCTGGGTGCCACCAGTCCCGCCACCAGTGCCTAAGGCCCAATTTTTCAGCCCCTGTTTAACAGGGGCATGAAATTACAATTTTTCATGCAATTCTTTGCAGCAGGGCTAGTTCCTGCGCTCCAACTAGAGTGTCTGTGAGGGGTTGAAGTGTTGTGGCACCAGCACCTAAGGCCCAATTTTTCACCCCCTGTTTAACAGGAGCGTGTAATTACAATTTTTGATGCAATTCTTTGCAGCAGGGCTCGTTTCTGCTCTCCAACTAGAGTATCTGTGAGGGGTTGCAGTGTTGTGGCACCAGCACCAGTGCCTAAGGCCCAATTTTTCAGCCCCTGTTTAATAGGGGCATGTAATTACAATTTATGATGCAATTTTATGCAGCATGGCTAGTTCCTGCGCTCCAACTAGAGTATCTGTGAGGAGTTGCAGTGTTGTGGCACCAGCACCAGTGCCTAAAGCCCAATTTTTCAGCCCCTTTTTAACAGGGGCATGTAATTACAATTTTTGATGCAATACTTTGCAGCAGGGCTAGTTCCTGCGCTCCAACTAGAGTATCTGTGAGGGGTTCCAGTGTTGTGGCACCAGCACCAGTGCCTAAGGCCCAATTTTTCTGCCCCTGTTCAACAGGGACATGTAATTAGAATTCTTGATCCAATATTTGACATCAGGGCCCGTTTCTGCGCCCACCAAGAGTAACTGTGAGGACTTACAGTTTTGTGGCACCAGCACCACCACCACCACCACCAAAGGCCCAATTTTTCTGCCCCTGTTCAACAGGGGCATGTAATTACAATTTGTGATCTAATATTTCACAGCAGGGCCCTGTGAGGGCTTACAGTGTTGAGGCCACAACAACACCTAAGGCCCAAATTTCTGCTGAGTATATAGGGCAGGACCCTACTTTCAAACATCCAACTTACAAACGACTCCTACTTGCAAACGTAAGGCGACAACAGGAAGTGAGATGAAATCTACCCCATAGGAAGGGAAATTCTCTTCTGTAAGAGTTAATATGGGAAAATCTTTTCTCCTTTCCACTGATGCTTTTTACCAATCCTTGTTTCACAAAAAACCCCAAATTTTCGAAAAATATTTGTCATTGGGACAAAAAGTGAGGTGAAATCTTCTGAAGAGGAGCACAGACAGCAAAACAAATGTTATAGGGTGATAACCCTTCCCTAGGTTTTCTGAAAAGCTTAAAATAGATTTTTTGGCTGGAGCTAAACACGTTAAAAATGTACCAGTTCAAAATTACAAACAGATTCTACTTAACAACAAACCTACAGTCCCTGTCTTGTTTGTGCCGCCTGTATACTGCTGTTCAGAGTATATAGGGCCTGGTGGCCCCACACCTTTCCTTTTTTAATTTGGGTGCGGGGTTCCCATTAATATCCATACAAGACCCAAAGGGCCTGGTAATGGACTTGGGGGTACCCATGCCATTTGTCTCACTGATTTTCATCCATATTGCCAGGACCCAACATTACATTAAAGCTGCATACAGTTTTGAATGACTTTTTTTCCTTTAAAAATGACATTTTGTGCAGGGACTGTTCTAAGCACAGGAAACACGCGTCACTTTACAGGCATACTATAGACACCCCCCAGGTACGATATTTAAAGGAATATTTCACTTTTTTTTTTTACTTTAACCACTTGCCGACCGCCTCACGCTGATATACGTCAGCAGAATGGCACGGGCAGGCAGAATCACGTACCCATACGTGATCTGCCTCCCGCGGGTGGGGGGTCCAATCGGACTCCCCCGGTGCCAGAGGCGGCCGGCATTTCTTCGCGGGCGATGAGAGGTGAGGGGGAGGCCATCCATTGTTGGCCACCCCCTCCCGATCGCTCCCGGCGAATGAAAACGCTTCCTTTCCCTCTGTAATGTAAACAGAGGGAAAGGAAGTGATGTCATCCCTCCTCGAGCCGGTCTTTTCGTTCCGGTGCCGAGGAGAGAAGACATCCAAGTAAGTGCACCAACACTACACATACAGTAGAACACACTAGGCACACTTTTCACCCCCCATCACCCCCGATCACCCCCCGATCACCCCCCTGTACCCCCTGTCACACTGACACCAATGGCAGTTTTTTTTTTTTGCATTGGTGTCAGTTTGTGACAGTTATAAGTGTTAGGGCAGTTAGGTTAGCCCCCTTTAGGTCTAGGGTACCCCCCTTTAGGTCCAGGGTACCCCCCTAACCCCCCCCAATAAAGGTTAACCCCTTGATTACCGTCGGCAGTGTCGCTAAGCGATCGTTTTTCTGATCGCTGTATTAGTGACACAGGTGACGCTAGTTAGGGAGGTAAGTATATAGGTTTGCTGTCAGTGTTTTATAGCGACAGGGACCCCCATATACTACCTGCTAAAGGTTTTAACCCCCTGATTGCCCCCTAGTTAACCCTTTCACCAGCGATCACCGTATAAGTGTTACAGGTGACGCTGGTTAGATAGTTTGTTTTTTGTAGTTTATTATAGTTTATTATAGTTTTAGGGCACTCGCCGTTTATTACCTTATAAAGGTAACCCCCTAATTGCCCAGCGGTGATATAAGTTAAGTTTTTAGGATCAGATAAGGTCTGCGTCGCCCCAGGCAGCGTCAGGTTAGCGCCAGTACCGCTAAAACCCACACACGCAGCATACACCTCCCTTAGTGCTATAGTATCTGAACGGATCGATATCTGATCCGATCAGATCTATACTCCCCAGCAGTTTAGGGTTCCCATAAACACAGTGTTAGCGGGATCAGCCCAGATACCTGCTAGCACCTGCTTTTTGCTCCTCGGCCCAGCCCTGCCTACCCAAGTGCAGTATCGATCGATAACTGTCACTTACAAAACACTAAGCACACATAACTGCAGCGTTCGCAGAGTCAGGCCTGATCCCTGCGATCGCTAACAGTTTTTTGGTAGCGTTTTGAATCAGTCGCTAACAGTCAGGAGCTTTTTTGCCTGTGAGTCTCACTAGTGTACCCCTAAATTTAGAGCCCCAAATGGCAAATCAAAGGTACACTAGTGAAGAGGCCTACACGTTTCTGAGCATGACAGATACTGAAGAGGAAGTCACTCATCTGTCAAGTTCAGGCTCAGAATACGATCCTGTAGAGGACAGCGGCTCCATGACAGATAGCTCTGACGACGGAGTTGTGGTCCCTGCTAGGGTCAGGCGTACCAGACCCCGAACTTCTTCTTCTGTCCTTGAAGTGAAAGAACCGCAGGGCTCTCGTATAGAGCAGAGAAGTACTAGTGCCGCTACTCCTTCTGGTGAACTGGCAAGCACCAGCGGCCTAGTACATCCTGGTCGTACATCCAGCACTGCAGTAACACTTGGTGACATTGCGAGTCCCATAAGTGCAGTTCAAGCTGGCGAGGTGGCAAGCACAAGTAGTGTCCCGCTGCCACCAAGAAGAAGACAAACACAGGCTCGTCGTGCCCATAGTGCCCTTCCTGCTGCATTCGCCAATCCGAATTGGGAACCCACCACTTCTGCAGCACCCGTACTTCCCCCTTTCACTGGCCAACCCGGAATTCAGGTGGAAACAGTTGACTTTATGCCACTGGATTTTTATTTGCTGTTTTTCACCGAAGATCTCTATAGATCTATTGTGGACCAAAGCAATTTGTACACTGGTCAACACATCGCCACTAATCCCCAGTCCTCCCTTGCCAGAGATTGGAAACCAATTACGGTTTCCGAATTTAAGACCTTTCTGGGCCTTTCCCTCAACATGGGCATAACTAAAAAGAGTGAGTTGCGGTCATATTGGTCCACTGACCCAATTCACCATATGCCCTTGTTCTCTGCTTCCATGACCAGGGCACGATACGAGCAGATTTTGCGGTTCATGCACTTCAACAATAATGAACTCTGTCGTCCTCGTGGAGACCCTGGATACGATCAGCTCTACAAAATTCGGCCCCTCGTAAACCACTTCAACCAGTGTTTTGCAGACTTGTTTACTCCCCATCAAGTTGTCTGCGTTGATGAGTCCCTGATTAAATTTTCTGGCCGCTTGTCATTCAAACAGTACCTTCCCAGCAAGCGTGCCAGATACGGGGTCAAGATGTATAAGCTCTGTGACAGGGCCACAGGCTAAACATGTAGTTTTATGGTTTACAAGGGCAAAGATAGTCACGTAGAGCCGACAAACTGCCCTGACTACATAGGAAGCGCTGGCAAGATAGTGTGGCACTTGGTGTCACCCTTATTCGGAAAGGGGTACCACTTGTACGTGGACAATTATTACACGAGCGTGCCACTTTTTAGTCACTTGTTTGATCATCAGATTGGAGCATGTGTTACCGTGCGACCTAATCGCCGGGGCTTTCCCCAGCGGCTTGTAGATTCCCGTCTTAGGCTGGGGGAGAGAGCCTGCTTGAAGTATAATAATTTGCTCGCTATGAAGTGGAGGGACAATAAGAATGTTTTCGTTCTTACCTCCCTTCATGCAGACACGACGGTCCAAATTCCTACAGCGACTGGTGTTGTGGAGAAACCCCTCTGTGTCCACGAATATAACCAAAATATGGGAGGGTTGGACCTCAACGACCAGTTGTTGGCGTCGTACCTAATTGCCCGTAAGGCCAGGCGCTGGTACAAAAAAGTGTCTGTTTATTTATTTCAATTGGCTTTGCTAAATGCTTATGTGCTATACAGAGCTTCAGGACGGACTGGATCCTTCCTTAAATTCCAGGAAGAGATCGTCAGAGCCCTTCTGTTTCCAGACGGTGCTCCACCTCACCTTCCCAATCCAAATGCAGTAAGCCGGCTGCATGGGAGGCATTTTACTTATGTCCTCCAGAGTACCCCTACCCAACAAGCCCCCCAAAAAAGATGTCGTGTCTGCAGCAAGTGCGGATTTAGGCGTGACACCCGGTATTGTTGTCCCTCCTGTCCTGACAATCCTGGTCTTTGCATTGGTGAATGTTTTGAACGCTACCATACACTAGTGGAGTATTAGCGTAGGGTACAGCACTGCACAGACTAGGACACACTTTCACAGGGTCTCCCAAGATGCCATCGCATTTTGAGAGACCCAAACCTGGTACCAGTTTAAAAAAGTTAAAGTTACTAAAAAAAGTGTTAAAAAAATAAAAAAGTAATAATACAAAAAAAATATAAAATAAAAAAAACAAAAATACCGTATATACTCGAGTATAAGTCGTTCCGAGTATAAGTCGAGGCCCTAATTTACCACAAAAAAATGGGAAAAACTTATTGACCCGAGTATAAGACGAGGGTGAGAAATGCACAGCTACTGTAAGTGGAAAAGAGGGTCAACAATGCCCATTTGCATGATCACTGTGCCCATTTGCATGCCTCACTGTGCCCATTTGCAGCCATAGGTCCCCTGAACGTCAAACTCGGTAGTTAAGGGTTCCTAGATGCCCCCTAGCTGCAGCAAAAATTTGGGGTCTCTGAACCCAAAGGGTCCCGAAATGACATTGCTGCAGATGGACACAGTTGACCAAATTTGGGGCCCCGTATCTCTGGGCCACTTAGTGCTAAGAACCCCGAATTTGGTGTGCAAACCCAGTGGAACTAGTACCATAAAATTTCCAAAGCTAGGGTTTCTAGCACCAAGTGGACCCGAGATACAGGGCCCCAAAAATCAGTTCAGAAAATGTCAAGCACTTTTCTGCAGCAGAGAATGACATTTTCCGAACCGGTTTTGGGGCCCCGTATCTCAGGGCCACTTTGTGCTAGGAACTCCAGCTTTGGATATGTTGTGGTTCCACTGGGTTTGCACACCAAATTTGGGGTTCCTAGCACCAAGTGGCCCTGAGATACGGGGCCCCAAAGTCGGTTCGGAAAATGAAATTTTTTTCTGCAGAAAAGTGCTTGGCTCAAGTATAAGTGGAGGGGGGCACTTTCAGCACAAAAAAATGTGCTGAAAAATTCGACTTATACTCGAGTATATACGGTAGTTGTTTTATTGTTCTCTCTCTAGTCTCTCACTATTATTCTGCTCTTTTTTATTGTATTCTATACTGCAATGTTTTATTGTTATGTTTTTATCATGTTTGCTTTATAGGTATGCAATTTTTTTATACTTTGTTTTTTTATTGTTAACCACTTTTTTGTTTTCAGGTACGCCATTCAGCTGCAGAGCAGATTTATTTATGTTGACAGCAACAGCGTTTGCTCCCACGATACATAAAGCCGTTACTCCAGCGCTGTCGGAGGTGATTTCACCACCACAGTTACATACTTCAGCATATATGCCGAAGCGTGGGGGCAGCAGTGGGTGGAGGAGCAATTTGCTCCTGCCTTTTGCGGGAGGATGCCCCCATGCTTCGGCATATACCGTATTTATCGGCGTATAACACGCGCCGGCGTATAACACGCACCCAAGTTAAGGAGGGAATTTTAAGGAAAAAAACTTTTAGGAGTAAAGTTTAAGGAAGAAAGACTTACATTAAAATGCCCATCAATGCAGCGTTATCGGTGTCCATCTGCAGCCTTGTCAGTGTCAGTGCAGCCTTGCCCCAGTGTCCAGTGCAGCCTTGTCAGTGCAGCTTTGCCCCAGTGCAGCCATGTCAGTGCAGCAATGTCAGTGCAGCCATGTCAGTGCAGCCTTGTCAGTGCAGCTTTTCTCCAGTGCAGCTTTGCCCCAGTGCAGCTTTGCCCCAGTGCAGCCTTGCTCCAGTGCAGCTTTGCCCCAGTGCAGCTTTGCCCCAGTGCAGCTTTCCCCGAGTGCAGCCTTGCCCCAGTGCAGCCTTGCCCCAGTGCAGCTTTGCCTCCATGCAGCCTTGCCCCCCCGTGCAGCCTTGCCCCCGTCCAGCTTTGTGGGATCGCCGCGATCCCTGCCGTCATACACAGCCCTGTGTAAATTTAAATATGGCGCCGAGACTGCAGTGTCTCGGCGGAGCGCTGATACACATAGCCGAGAGTCTTCGGGTTTTCTCGGCGCCGCTTACAGTCCCGCCCAGTTCCGCCCTATGGGCGGGACTGTAAGCGGCGCCGAGAAAACCCGAAGACTCTCGGCTATGTATAGCTCCGCTCCGCCGAGACACTGCAGTCACGGCGCCGTATTTGAATTTCCACACGGCTGTGTATGTCGGCGGCGATCGCGGCAATTGCCGCGATCGCTCAGATCACACATAATTGGGGGGGTATCGGCCTATAACACGCACCCACGATTTTCCCCTGATTTTCAGGGGAAAAAAGTGCGTGTTATATGCCGATAAATACGGTATATATTTTAGGTAGGCACAGGTTGCGTTAAATGTTTTATTTTTTACAATTTTTTTTTTGTATTTGCTTTCTAGGTATAGTAAGTATTACTGTTATACTGTAATGTTACTTTGTTTTTTGTTAACCATCATTTGCTTAGCAGGTACGCCATTCAGTTGCAGGGCGGATTTATTTATCTTGACAGCAACAGCGTTTGCTCCCACGATATATAAAGCCGTGACTCCAGCGCTGTCGGAGGTGATTTCACCACCACAGTTACATACTTCAGCATATATGCCGAAGCGTGGGGGCAGCAGGGGTGGAGGAGCAATTTGCTCCTGCCTTTTGTGGGAGGATGCCCCCATGCTTCGGCATATATAAATGGTGCATGTATGCCCATCATTAGAAGTGGGTGGATGAAGGGAGGTATTCTAATGGTGGGCATACCCACCGATCAATATCTTTTTTTCGTTCAGCCCACAGGCTGCATGAAAAAAAAGTTTACAATACAAGGACCAGCAACGTACTGGTATGTTGCTGGACTTTGAGTGGTTATACCAGAATGATGCCTGCAGGTTTAGGTATCACCTTGGTATCATTCTTTTCAGCCAGCGGTCGACTTTCATGTAAAAGCAATCCTAGCGGCTAATTAGCCTCTAGACAGCTTTTACAAGCGGTGGGAGGGAATGCCCCCCCCCCCACCGTCTTCCATGTTTTTCTCTGGCTCTCCTGTCCCAACAGGGAACTTGAGAATGCAGCCGGTGATTCATCCAGCTGACCATAGAGCTGATCAGAGACCAGAATGACTCCAAACATCTCTATGGCCTAAGAAACCGGAAGCTATGAGCATTTCATGACTTAGATTTCGCCGGATGTAAACAGCGCCATTGGGAAATTGGGAAAGCATTTTATTACACCGATCTTGGTGTGGTCAGATGCTTTGAGGGCAGAGGAGAGATCTAGGGTCTAATAGACCCCAATTTTTTCAAAAAAGAGTACCTGTCACTACCTATTGCTATCATAGGGGATATTTACATTCCCTGAGATAACAATAAAAATGATAAAAAAACTAAAAATGAAAGGAACAGTTTAAAAATAAGATAAAAAATCAAAATATTAATAAAGAAAAAAAAAAAAAAAAAAGCACCCCTGTCCCCCCTGCTCTCGCGCAAAGGCGAACGCAAGCGTCGGTCTGGCGTCAAATGTAAACAGCAATTGCACCATGCATGTGAGGTATCACCGCGAAGGTCAGATCGAGGGCAGTCATTTTAGCAGTAGACCTCCTCTGTAAATCTAAAGTGGTAACCTGTAAATGCTTTTAAAAATGTATTTAGTTTGTCGCCACTGCAATTTTAAAGCATGTCATGTTTGGTATCATGTACTCGGCCTAAGATCATCTTTTTTATTTCATCAAACATTTGGGAAATATAGTGTGTTTTAGTGCATTAAAATTTTAAAAAGTGTGTTTTTTCCCCAAAAAATGTGTTTGAAAAATCGCTGCGCAAATACTGTGTGAAAAAAAAAATGAAACACCCACCATTTTAATCTGTAGGGCATTTGCTTTAAAAAAATATATAATGTTTGGGGGTTCAAAGTAATTTTCTTGCAAAAAAAATAATTTTTTCATGTAAACAAAAAGTGTCAGAAAGGGCTTTGTCTTCAAGTGGTTAGAAAAGTGGGTGATGTGTGACATAAGCTTCTAAATGTTGTGCATAAAATGCCAGGACAGTTCAAACCCCCCCAAATGACCCCATTTTGTAAAGTAGACACCCAAAGCTATTTGCTGAGAGGCATGTCGAGTCCATGGAATATTTTATATTGTGACACAAGTTGCTGGAAAAAGACAAATTTTTTTTTTTTTTGCACAAAGTTGTCACTAAATGATATATTGCTCAAACATGCCATGGGAATATGTGAAATTACACCCCAAAATACATTCTGTTGCTTCTCCTGAGTAAGGAGATACCACATGTGTGAGACTTTTTGGGAGCCTAGCCGTGTACGGGACCCCGAAAACCAAGCACCGCCTTCAGGCTTTCTAAGGGCGTAAATTTTTGATTTCACTCTTCACTGCCTATCACAGATGGCACAAACCCCCCCCCCCAAATGACCCCATTTTGGAAAATAGGCACTCAAAGCTATTTGCTGAGAGGTATAGTGAGTATTTTGCAGACCTCACTTTTTGTCACAAACTTTTGAAAATTGAAAAAAGAAAAAAAAAAATGTTTTTCTTGTCTTTCTTCATTTTCAAAAACAAATGAGAGCTCAAAAATTAACGCTCTTAGAAATCCTGAAGGCGGTGATTGGATTTCGGGGCCCCGTATGAAGCTAGGCTCCCAAAAAGTGCCACTCATGTGGTATCCCCGTACTCAGGAGAAGCAGCAGAATGTATTTTGGGGTGTAATTCCTCATATGCCCATGGCATGTTTGAGCAATATATCATTTAGTGACAACTTTGTGCAAAAAATAAAAAATAAATAAAAAAATTGTCACTTTACCGCAACTTGTGTCAAAATATAAAATATTCCATGGACTCAACATGCCTCTCAGCAAATAGCTTGGGGTGTCTACTTTCCAAAATGGGGTCATTTGGGGGGGGGGGGGGTTGTGCCATCTGGGCATTTTATGGCCTTCAAAAATGTGATAGGTAGTGAGGAGTGAAATCACAACTTTACGCCCTTAGAAATCCTGAAGGCGGTGCTGGGATTTCGGGGGCCCCGTACGCAGCTAGGCTCCCAAAAAGTCCCACACATGTGGTATCCCCGTACTCAGGAGAATCAGCAGAATGTATTTTGGGGTGCAATTCCACATATGCCCATGGCCTGTGTGAGCAATATATCATTAAGTGACAACTTTGTGCAAAAAAAAAAAAAATTGTCACTTTCCCGCAACTTGTGTCAAAAAATAAAATATTCCATGGACTCAACATGCCTCTCAGCAAATAGCTTGGGGTGTCTACTTTCCAAAATGGGGTCATTTGGGGGGGGGTTTGTGCCATCTGGGCATTTTATGGCCTTCAATACTGTGATAGGTAGTGAGGAGTGAAATCAAAAATTTATGCCCTTAGAAATCCTGAAAGCGGTGCTTGGTTTTCGGGGTCCTGTACACGGCTAGGCTCCCAAAATGTCCCACACATGTGGTATCCCCGTACTCAGGAGCAGCAGCTGAATGTATTTTGGGGTGCAATTCCACATATGCCTATGGCCTGTGTGAGCAATATATCATTTAGTGACAACTTTTTGTAATTTTTTTTTTGTCATTATTCAATCACTTGGGACAAAAAATAAATATTCAATGGGTTCAACATGCCTCTCAGCAAATTCCTTGGGGTGTCTACTTTCCAAAATGGGGTCATTTGTGGGGGTTTGTACTGCCCTGCCATTTTAGCACCTCATGAAATGACATAGGCAGTCATAAACTAAAAGCTGTGTAAATTCCAGAAAATGTACCCTAGTTTGTAGACGCTATAACTTTTGCGCAAATCAATAAATATACGCTTATTGACATTTTTTTTTACCAAAGACATGTGGCCGAATACATTTTGGCCTAAATGTATCACTAAAGTTGAGTTTATTGGATTTTTTTTATAACAAAAAGTAGAAAATATCATTTTTTTTCCAAATTTTCGGTCTTTTTCCGTTTATAGCGCAAAAAATAAAAATGGCAGAGGTGATCAAATACCATCAAAAGAAAGCTCTATTTGTGGGAAGAAAAGGACGCAAATTTCGTTTGGGTACAGCATTGCATGACTGCGCAATTAGCAGTTAAAGCGACGCAGTGCTAAATTGTAAAAAGTGCTCTGGTCAGGAAGGGGGTAAATCCTTCCGGGGCTGAAGTGGTTAAGCATCATTAAAATCACTGCTCCCGAAAAAAACGTCCGTTTTTAAAACTTTTTTTTGCATTGATACATGTCCTCTGGGGCAGGACCCGGGTCCCCAAACCCTTTTTAGGACAATACCATGCAAATTAGCCTTTAAAATTAGCACTTTTGATTTGGAACGTTCGAGTCCCATAGACGTCAATGGGGTTCTAATGTTCGTGTGCGAATTTTTGGTCCGTTCGCAGGTTCTGGTGCGAACCGAACCGGGGGGTGTTCGGCTCATCCCTAATTGCAACCCACAATCGCACTCAAGCATGTAAACAACACCCATGGTATTGCAGGTAAGAAGGTTCTTAATGGGATAAGTCCTACCAGTGGTAGGGGCAGTGAAATCTTTCAGTAAGGGAGGGAGAAATCACCGCTCTAAGGAGGTCAGAAACCTCTCCTCCAGACTGGAAGCCTCAGGTGCCGACAATGCTTGTAACGATGGATGTGAGAAAAGTCCTAGACAGCCGCACTCAAATAGAAATCACCATTATTCAGTAAAAACAATAAAAGTACATGTATGCCACAGCAAGAAGAGGGAAGCTAACGCGTTCCACACTGTAGTCAGTGCTTAATCATATGATTAAGCACTGGCTACAGTGTGAAACGCGTTAGCTTCCCTCTTCTTGCTGTGGCATACATGTACTTTTATTGTTGTTACTGAATAAAGGCGATGTCTATTTGAGTGCGGCTGTCCAGGACTTTTCTCACGTTCATCGGCAGTAAAATCTTTGCGTCTCTTAATATTATGTTTACACTGTTTGCACAGAGGGCATTTGCCACATGCATAGAAGCCTGTAAGGAAGGAGAATATCCTATTTTCTTTAACTACTGGGGGATCTACCACACTAGGGGCCAAAACATCTCTCAGAGTGGGTGCTTTTCTATAAATAAACCTCGGACGAGATGGTAGTGTAGCGCCTAAAACTCGATCCTTCTTTAAAAAGTCCCAATGCTTCATGACAATTTTCTCAAACTTTTTATATTGAATATTAAAATCCAGAATAATTTTAAATTCATTGTCCTGTTTGTTTTTTTTATTTTTATTTTCAGAGTCTGCCACTAGAGTTGCTCTATCCAAATTCCCAACTGTTTGGATTTCGCTGGCGATCACCTCTTTCTTATACTCTTTCTGCAGGAATCTTTCTGCTAATATGTTAGACTGTGCATAATAATCTGCTTCCCTGGTGCAGTTACACCTTAGGCCTATGAACTGCCCCCTAGGAATATTACATAACTAGGACTGGTGATGACAACTGTCCAATGGGATATACCCATTTCTATCAGTTGGTTTGAAATGATTTTTTGTTTTGAAACACCGGCCTTCTTTGAAGAATTCTAAATCTAAGAACGTCACGCAGTAAGCATCGGCGTTCCAAGTTAGCCTAATATTTTTTGTGTTACCATTTAGTCTAGACATAAATAGCTGCAGGCTCACCATATCACCCTCCCAGATAATGATCACATCATTGATATAGCGTTGGTAGCACTTCAGTTGTAAAGGCCGGTTGTTAAAAATAGTCTCGTCCTCCCACAATGCCATAAAAAGATTTGCTACACTCGGTGCAAATCGAGCACCCATAGCAACCCCAAAGATCTGTAAAAAAGAATTTATGATTGTGGCAAAAATAATTCTTGGCCAAAGAAAATTTTAAAGCATCCAAAAGAAAACTCTTATGTGAGGCAGGGGGTTGAGACCCATCAAGGACCCATCTGACAGATTTAACAGCTTACTGGTGGCCAATTATTGTGTATAATGAGCCAACATCTGCAGTGACTAGAATACTATCGTCTCTAGCAGGTGTTAATTCAATGATCTGGATGGCGTGCTTAGTATCTTTAAGATAAGCTGTAGTAGAGGATACCAGCGGTTTCAGAAAGTACGTAGTCAATATATTTACCTAGTCGTGCGGTTACTGAGTCAATACCATTGACTATGGGTCTTTCTGGCGGGTTCTGATCATTTTTGTGGACCTTAGTTAAAAAATATATGATGGGGCTCCTGAAAGCACTGGGGTCCAAATATAAAGATTCTTTCTTATTAAGTACTCCGTTACTTCTACCCTGTTTTATAAGAGCCTGCAGTTCGTTCCTATATTCAAACACTGGGTCATTCATAAGCACTTGATAAGTAGATCTATCTGCCAATAATATGTCCACTTCCTCATTAGAAAAGACTTTACTCATAATAACAAGACCCCCACCCTTGTCTGCAGGACGAACAACTACATTTTTGTTCTTTTCTAAAGTTGCAATGCCTGCTTTAAGGTAATGAGGGTCCCTAACTTTCTTAATTTTCATGGCTTCCAAATCACTAGAGACCACGTTTTTAAAAACTTCTATATGTCTGTGATCAGATAGATGATGGATGTTTTTCATTTCCTAGAACATAGGGAAGTTAAACTTAACAAGTTTTTTTCTGAAACACCATCCCCTATTAATCCAGATGATTTATCTGTATGTTTTAAAAAATTAGGTCATGTTTTTGAAAAGAAAATTAAAGCCTGGTGCAGGCATTGCAACTTTAGAAAAGGAGGAATTTCACCATTTCAAATACCATTTCACAAAAAAAGTGTCAAAAAGGTTAAAAAAAGCCGTTTAGGTAACTGGGTGACCCCACCCCCCTCTGACAACACAGGGAAAGCCACAGGGAAGTCCCCGTGAAGTCCCCGTGCATCAGAGGAGGGCGGGATACCCGGGTGGCCCCGCCCTCCATTATATAAGAAGTGTCAGAAGAACCGAAGCGTCACACAGCGGAAGGCTCCCACTGAGGTGGATTGTGCAGACGGAGCGGAGAAGAAGCCGGAGGAAGGTGCGGGACGAGAAGAGCGGAGGAAGAAGAAGATGGAGAAGAAGAAGATGGAGGAAGAAGAAGAACATCGAAGGAAGACCAGAAGAAAGAAGATGAAAGAAGATGAATTTAATAAAGGACTTCTCAAAAACCGTCTCTTGTGTTTTTTAACCTTTTTGACACTTTTTTTGTGAAATGGTAGGGGTACATTTGTACCCCATTACCAATTCACACAGGGGGTAAGCGGGATCTGGGAGTCCCCTTGTTAAAGGGGGCTTCCAGATTCCGATAAGCCTCCCGCCCGCAGACCCCCACAACCACCGGGCAAGAGTTGTGGGGATGAGGCCCTTCTCCCCATCAACATGGGGACAAGGTGCTTTGGGGGGCTACCCCAAAGCACCCTCCCAATGTTGAGGGTATGTGGCCTGGTATGGTTCAGGAGGGGGGGCGCTCTCTCGTCCCCCCTCTTTTCCTGTGGCCTGCCAGGTTGCGTGCTCGGATAAGGGTCTGGTATGGATTTTTGGGGGGACCCCACTCCATTTTTCTTTTATTTGGCGTGGGGTTCCCCTTAATATCCATACCAGACCTGAAGGGCCTGGTATGGAATGTAGGGGGACCCCCACGCAATTTTTAAAAAATTTTGGTTCGGGGTTCCCCTGTGGGGAAATTCCATGCCATTTTTATCAATGAACTTCTATGTGTATTGCCGGACCGACAATTCATTATAGCCGGCGCTAGCGATAGTAGTTTTACATGACTTTTTTTCCTTTAGAAATGTCATTTTGCTGTCAGACTGTTCTAAACATGGGAAACATGCGCCCCTTTACAGGCATACTATAAACACCCCCCAGGTACGAAATTTAAAGGAATATTACACTTTTATTGTTTCACTTTAAGCATTATTAAAATCACTGCTCCTGAAAAAACATCCGTTTTAAAACTTTTTTTGCCTGGATACATGTCCCCTGGGGCAGGACCCAGGTCCCCAGACACTTTTTATGACAATAACTTGCATATAATCCTTTAAAATTAGCACTTTTGATTATTTGTGTTCGCGTCCCATAGACTTTACCGGTGTTTGAGTGTTCAAACAAATTTTTTGCCTGTTCGCATGTTCTGCTGCGAACCGAACTGGGGGGGTGTTCGGCTCATCCCTAGCCACAACACTGCAACCCCACACAGATACTCTTTTTGAGCGCAGGAACGAGTCCTGCTGTTAAATGTTTGATCAAAAATTGTAATTACATGCCCCTATTGTACAGGGGCAGAAAAATTGGGCCTTAGGCGGTGGTGGTGGTGGTGGCACAACACTGTAAAGCCTCACAGATACTTTTGTTGAGCGCAGGAACAGGCCCTGCTGTGAAATATTAAATCAAAAATTGTAATTACGTGCCCCTGTTAAACAGGGGCAGAAAGATTGGGCCTTAGGTAGTGGTGGTGGTGCCCTGAACCAAAAATATTCCTAGAAGCTATCATCATGAAAATTGAGGAGGAATAGGATAGTCACTCAGCATAACAGGATAGTCACTCAGCATATGCAGTCTTCAAGGGATCCCACATCCATAGAAAAATCAATCGGTTACATCAGCATCAGGTGCTTTGTAGCTGGTCATCCAAGGCTGATTCATTTTTATGAATGTGAGCCGATCAACAGAGTCTGAGGATAGGCACACTCTGTGATCGGTTACAAAGCCTCCAGTAGCACTGAATGTGTGTTCAGAAAGAACGCTGCATGCAGGACAGGCCAGTAGCTCAATTGCATATTGTGCAAGCTCTGGCCAGTGGTCCATCCTCAAGACCCAGTAACCCAGTGGATGTTCTGTTAGAAAAGTCTCCAAGTCTGATCTTGCCCCTAGATATTCTTGCACCATGTAGTTCAGACGCTGGCAATGGTTGCTGGAACTGATCATACCTTGGGGCTGCGGACCAAAAAATTGCTCTGAGGAAACCAGCGGTGATTGGCTGGTGAAACGCATCAGCACGTGACGTCAGCACGTCACCTCGGAGCCGCGAGCTCACGGTGTTTGAATGTTTGACCGGGAACTAACAGCTGGCGGCCGGCTTGCATCTCCTAACAGAAGGCGCTGACACAGCGGGACATCTCCCACCTGACAGCAAATGCAAATGCAGTTTGGACTGACATCTCCAAGCAATCATCTGGGGTAGAGCTTACGACTTCATGAGCCGCTGATCCACTTGGTGAGAGAAGTATTACTCCAATTTTTATTTCTAATACAGCCTGAGTCGTGCCTGCTCCTCCTACTCCCCCTACTGCTTTCCATTAATACAACTGCTCTGCTTGTATGTCCTGGGTTACAACCAGTAATTATTGCCGGTCAGTGCTGTCATCTTACCCACGCTATGGGTCTAGCTCCCGGACTGCTATAAATCTCTAAGCTGTGTCTAAGCTGTGTTGAATTTGTTGCATTAATTACAATCAAACATCCATTCATCCACCCTTACCCCCACACCGCCATACTATCCACACTTGGATTGATCTGAGGACTTATCTCATACAATACTGGCCAATATAGTAGGGATCTGCTGCTGTGATTGGTGTGTGTATGGGGTATGTTTGGCCGCGGCTCCGTTGTTTTTAATGATAACGTTATCAATTTTAATATGGTCATTTGACATTCTCCCTATTTTGCCTAATGTTTGTACCTTTGTGTGGTGTTTTGTAGCTTAATAAATATATTGTTTTTTTGGCAGATCGTGTTTGGGTGATTGCCTTCTTTGGGGGAATCTCTTTTTCCTTGTTGTTTTGGAACTGATCAGACCTGGGCGCTGAGGAGTGAAGAATTGCCTGAAGGCATCGGTCAGCCGGCCACCTTCTCCACCGCTCTTTCTGTGACTGAACGAAGCCTCAGCAACAAGTTGTCCAGCACCAGAAAAATTGTAACATCCCAGGCTCTGGAAATGCATTGCACAAACCTTTCTGCAAGGCCTCCCGAAGATGTTTCATCCTCTGCTCCCTCTGCAAAGGCTGGATAAGTTCTGCAACCTTACCCTTGTAATGTGGATCAAGAAGAGTTGCCAGCCAGTAATGATCCCTCTCCTTGATACCATGATTCCTAGGGTCCTTTTGCAGGCTTTGCAGGATCAGGGAGGCCATGCAGCGTAGGTTTGCAGAGGCATTCGATCCTGAGTCCTCTGGGTCACTAAGGATCACATGACCCTCAACTACCTCCTCCTAGCCATGTACAACTCCATGGGTTTCTGGGGACTGCAAACAATCCCTTGAAGACTGCTGCTGATGCTGAGTGTTATCCTCCACCTCCATGCTGACACAATCCTCTTCCTCCTCTTCTTCTTCCTATGTGATTGATGGGCCTGCAGGAATATTAGTATCTGGATAAAGGGGGCCTTGAGAGATAAGGAAGTCCTCCTCTTCCTCCCGCTGTTCTGTCTTAAATGCCCTGTCCATTATTCCACAAAGCGTGGAAGACAAGATGGACAGTATCACTGATGCATGCACTGTCACTGCTCACCATCCTCGTGGCCTCCTCAAATGGTGACAGGACAGTGCATGCATCCTTGATCAGTAGCCACTGGCGTGGCGAAATAAAGCCAAGCTCCCCTGACCCTGTCCTGGTGCCATACTCACACAGGTACTCATTGATGTCCCTCTGCTGCATGTGCAGCTGCTGCAGCATTGCCAACGTTGAGTTCCACCTGGTGGGCATGTCACAAATGAGGCGGTTCATGGGCAGGTTGCATTCTCTTTGAATGTCAGCCAGCCGAGCACTGGCATTATATGATCGGCAGAAATGACTACAGACTTTCCTGGCCTGCCTGAGGAGATCCTGTAAGCCCGGGTACCTGCTCAAGAACCATTGCGCCACCAAATTAAGGACGTGAGCCAAACAGGGAACATGGGTCAAGTGTCCCTGTCAGAGGGCGGAGAGGAGGTTGGTGCCATTGTTGCATACAACCATTCCTGGCTGAAGTTGGCGTGGCATCAACCACCTCTGAGCCTGCCCCTGCAGAGCTGACAGAATCTCTGCCCCAGTGTGGCTCCTGTCCCCTAAGCAGACCAACTCAAGCACCTCATGGCATCTTTTTGCCTGAGTGCTTGCGTAGCCCCTTGAACGCCTACGGAGCACCGTTGGTTCAGAGGAGAAATCTGCAGAGGAAGAGGCCATAGAGGAAGAAGAAGAGGAGGGGGTGGATGAGAGAGCTGTGGCAGACTCACCACTAGCATTTTGGAGGCATGGTGGCGGAACAAGCTCCAACAATACTGAACCCTGTCCTGCATCCTTCCCAGCTGCCAGCAGAGTTACCCAGTGCACCCTGAAAGAAAGGTAACGTCCCTGTCCATGCCTTCTGGCCATGAGTCAGCAGTAATATGCACCTTACTGCTGACCGCCCTGTCCGAGGCCAAGACATTGCCTTCCACATGCCGGTAGAGACCCAGAATGGCCTTCCGTGAAAAGAAATGGCGTTTGGGAACCTGCCACTGAGGTACCGCACATTCCACAAATTCACAAAAGGGGGCAGAGTCTACCAGCTGAAAAGGCAGCAGTTGCAGTTCCAGAAATTTGACCAAGCTAGCATTTAGATGCTGAGCATGTGGATGACTGGGACCAAACTTCCTGCCTCAAATCACACCAATTCCTGCACCTTCATCCCAATTCCTACAACTTCATCCCTCAGATCACCCCAATTCCTGCATCTTCATACCTCAGATCACCCCAATTCCTGCACCTTCTTTGGATTACCCCAATTCCTGCACCTTCCCATCTCAGATCACCCCAATTCCTAAAACTTCACACCTCAGATCACTCCACTTTCTACACCTTGACACCTCAGATCACTCCAATTTCTACACCTTGACACCTCAGATCACCCCAATTCCTCCATCTTCACCCCTCAGATCATCTCACTTCCCGCACCTAAACATCTCAGATCATCCCAATTCCTGCATCTTCACACCACAGAAGACCCCACCATTTGCACTTTCACTCCTCAGATCACCTTGCTTCCTGCACCTTCACACCTCAGATCACCTCAATTCCTGCACCTTCACCACTTAGATCACCCCAATTCCTGCACTTTACCCCTTAGATCACCCCAATTCCTGCACCTTCACATCTCAGAACACACCGTTTCCTGCACCATCACATCTCAGAACATACTGATTCCTGCATCTTTGCACATCTGATCGCTTCAATTCCTGCACCATCATCCCTAAGAGCACCTCAATTTATGCACCCTTACAGCTCAGATCACCCCAATTTTTGCACCTATACATCTCAGATCACCTTAATCCCTGCATCTTTACCCCTCAGAACACGATTTCTGCATCTTCATACACCTGATTACCGTAATTCCTGTACCATCACCCTCAGAGCACCCGCATTTTTGCACCTTTCTCAGATCACCCCAATTCCTGTACTGTCACTCCTAAAATCACCCCAATTCCTGAACCTTCACCCCTCCGATCATACTATTTCCTGATTCTTCAAATCATAGATTACCCCAGTTTCTGATTCTTCTCTCCTCAGATAACCCCCAATTTCTGCACCTTCAGAAATCAGGTCACACCAATTTCTGCACCTTTACCCCTCAGATCATCCCAATAGAGTCCTTAGGGACGGGGACTGATTATGTCATGTTGGTAAATTGATGGTGCTATATAGACACCTTTAATAAGTAAGCTCTGTTATATGTTACAAGTTATGTGATGAAAAAAACTTAAAATGTTTTTTATCCATGTATCAGTCTGAAATTCAGCATATCACAAATATCACCTTGTCTTCTTTTTGAGGCTTCCTTATACTTATTATAATAAAGGTTGTTTCCTCTGACCTCCTTCTTTTCTCTTTGTGATGACCACCCTTCAGGAGTGCCGGGAACCGCACTGCGTTATGTCATATGTGTAACAATCTCCCTTTCCAGGGCTCTCTGATGGAGAATCTGTAAGGTGTCTCAAGGGGAGAAGAAGGAAGGTCTCGATCTCCTGCAGTGATGACCACCAGAGCCCTACGGAAGGTCATGAGAAGGAAATTCATTTATGGTGTGATAACAGAGAAATCATCTGCCCAGTAATCCCAAGTCTGACCAATGTCAGCATTGATATAAAATCCCAGGAACTCAAATGCAGGACAAAGAAGAGATCAGGAGAGGGAAAAGGCAAGACTTACTATTGAGAATAAATAGACAAAAGCCAACGATAATGGTCTTGGTAAATTTCAAGTAATCAACACCAGCTGCAGTGAAAAAACTTGCTGTATGCAAATATAAATATGATAAACAGTGCTAAGTGATAGAAATGAGGAATTATAAATAAAATTGTACAGTAAGGTCTATAAATATTGGGACACAATTCTAATCTTTTTGGCTCTATACACCACCACAATGGATTTGAAATGAAACAAACAAGATGTGCTTTAACTGCAGACTTTTAGCTTTAATTTAAGAGTATTTACATCCAAATCAGGTGAACGGTGTAGGAATTTCAACAGTTTGTATATGTGCCTCCCACTTTTTAAGGGACTAAAAGTAATGGGACAAGATTAACAATCATCCATCAAACGTTCACTTTTTAATACTTGGTTGCAAATCCTTTGCAGTCAATTACAGCATGAAGTCTGGAACACATAGACATCACCAGACGTTGGGTTTCATCCCTGGTGATGCTCTGCCAGGTCTCTACTGCAACTGTCTTCAGTTCCTGCTTGTTCTTGGGGCATTTTCCCTTCAGTTTTGTCTTCAGCAAGTAAAATGCATGCTCAATCGGATTCAGGTCAGGTGATTGACTTGGCCATTACATAACATTCCACTTCTTTCCCTTAAAAAACTCTTTGGTTGCTTTCGCAGTATGCTTTGGGTCATTGTCCATCTGCATTGTGAAGCTCCGTCCAATGAGTTCTGAAGCATTTTGCTGAATATGAGCAGATAATATTGCCTGAAACACTTCAGAATTCATCCTGCTGCTTTTGTCAGCAGTCACATCATCAATAAATACAAGAGAACCAGTTCCAATGGCAGCCATACATGCCCACGCCATGACACTACCACCACCATGCTTCACTGATGAGGTGGTATGCTTTGTATCATGAGCAGTTCCTTTCCTTCTCCATACTCTTCTCTTCCCATCACTCTGGTACAAGTTGATCTTGGTCTCATCTGTCCATAGGATGTTGTTCCAGAACTGTGAAGGCTTTTTTAGATGTTGTTTGGCAAACTCTAATCTGGCCTTCCTGTTTTTGAGGCTCACCAATGGTTTACATCTTGTGGTGAACCCTCTGTATTCACTCTGGTGAAGTCTTCTCTTGATTGTTGACTTTGACACACATACACCTACCTCCTGGAGAGTGTTCTTGATCTGGCCAACTGTTTTCTTCACCAGGGAAAGAATTCTTCGGTCATCCACCACAGTTGTTTTCCGTGGTCTTCCGGGTCTTTTGGTGTTGCTGAGCTCACCGGTGCGTTCTTTCTTTTTAAGGATGTTCCAAACAGTTGATTTGGTCACACCTAATGTTTTTGCTATCTCTCTGATGGGTTTGTTTTGTTTTTTCAGCCTAATGATGGCTTGCTTCACTGATAGTGACAGCTCTTTGGATCTCATATTGAGAGTTGACAGCAACAGATTCAAAATGCAAATAGCGCACTTGAAATTAACTCTGGACCTTTTTTCTTCTCCTTGTAAATGGGATAATGAGGGAATAACACACAACTGGCCATGGAACAGCTGAGCAGCCAATTGTCCCATTACTTTTGGTCCCTTAAAAAGTGGGAGGCACATATACAAACTGTTGTAATTCCTACACCGTTCACCTGATTTGGATGTAAATACCCTCACATTAAAGCTGAAAGTCTGCAGTTAAAGCACATCTTACCACTGGGATTTTTGCCCATTCCTCCTTGCAAAATTGCTCCACCTCCTTCAAGTTGGATGGTTTGCGCTTGTGAACAGCAATCTTTAAGTCTGACCACAGATTTTCTATTGGATTGAGGTCTGGGCTTTGACTAGGCCATTCCAACACATTTACATGTTTCCCCTAAACCACTTAAGTGTTGCTTTAGCAGTGTGTTTGGGGTCATTGTCCTGCTGGAAGGTGAACCTCCGTCCTAGCCTCAAATCACACACAGAGTGGTGCAGGTTTTGCTCAAGAATATCCCTGTATTTAGCACCATCCATCTTTCCCTCAACTCTGACCAGTTTCTCAGACCTGACTGCTGAAAAACATCCCCACAGCATGATGCTGCCACCACCATGTTTCACAGTGGGGATGGCGTTCTTTGGGTAATGTGATGTGTTGGGTTTGCGCCAGACATAGCGTTTTCTTTGATGGCCAAAAAGTTAAATTTTAGCCTCTTAAGACCAGAGTACCTTCCTCCATACATTTTGGAAGTCTCCCACATGCCTTTTCCCAAACTCAAAACGTGCCATTTTGTTTTTAGCTGAAAGTAATGGCTTTCTTCTGGCCACTCTGCCATAAAGCCCAACTCTATGGAGCGTACGGCTTATTGTGGTCCTATGTACAGATACTCCAGTCTCTGCTGTGGAACTCTGCAGCTCCTCCAGGGTTACCTTAGGTCTCTGTGCTGCCTCTTTGATTAATGCCCTCCTTGCCCGGTCCGTGAGTTTTGGTGTGCGGTCGTCTCTTGGCAGGTTTGCTGTTGTGCCATGTTCTTTCCATTTGGTTATGATAGATTTGATGGTCCTCCTAGGGATTATCAAAGATTTGGATATTTTTTTATAACCGAACCCTGACTTGTACTTCTCAACAACATTGTCCCTTACTTGTTTGGAGAGTTCCTTGGTCTTCATGGCAGTGTTTGGTTAGTGGTGCCTCTTGCTTAGGTGTTGCAGCCTCTGGGGCCTTTCAAAAAGGTGTGTCTATGTAATGACAGATCATGTGACACTTAGATTGCACACAGGTGGACATCATTTCACTAATTGGGTGACTTCTGAAGGTAATTGGTTCCACCAGAGCTTTTTATGGGCTTCATAACAAAGGGGGTGAATACATACGCACATGCCAATTATCATTTTTTTATTTCTGAAAAATAGTTTAATGTATATATTTTTCTAATTTTACTTCACCAACTTAGACTATTGTGTTCTGATCCATCACATATATTTCAGATTAAAAAAACATTGAACTAAAGGCTGTAATGTAACAAAATAGGTAAAAAGCCAAAGGGGGTGAATACTTTTGCAAGGCACTGTATGCAGGGCCGGCCCTACCATGGGACCCATTGGGACCACTGGTCCTGGGGAGGCAGGTCCTGAGGGGCGGCACATTGACGCCCAAGAAGACAGTGGTCCTGCCCGATCGCTCTGCTCCACCTGCCCCGCTACTCTCCGCCCCGCTCCTCTCTGCCCCGCTCCTTTCCGCTCCATCCGCCCCGCTCCTCTACTTTCCACTCTGCTCTGTCTACCCTGCTCCTCTCTGATCCGCTCCGCTCCACCCGCCCCGCTCCTCTCTACTCTGCTCCGCCCACCCGCTCCTCTCCTCTGCCCCGCTCCTCTGCCTCCACTCCGCCCGCCCCTCTCCTCTACACTCCGCTCTGCCCGCCCTGCTCCTCTCCTCTCTGCCCCGCTCCTCTACTCTCTGCTCTGCCTGCCCAGCGCCTACCTGCTCCGCTTCTCTCCGCCCCGCTCCTCTCTACTCCGCTCCTCTCCGCCCTGCTCCTCTCCACTCCACTCTGCCCGCTCCGCTCCTCTCTGCCCCGCTCCTCTACTCTCCGCTCTGCCTGCCCCGCTCCTCTCCGCTCCTCTCCGCTCCTCTCTGCCCAGCTCCACTCTGCTCCTCTCCACCTCGTTCCTCTCCGCCCCGCTCTTCTCCTCTCCACTCCGCCCGCCCCGCTCCTCTCTGCCACACTTTTCTACTCGTCGTTCCACCCGCCCCGCTCCTCTCCGCTCTGCCTGCACTGCTCCTCTCCGTTCCTCTCTGCCCCGCTCCACTCCTCTCCACTCCGCTCCACCCGCACAGCTCCTCTCTGCCCCGCTCCTCTCCACTCCGCTCCACCCGCACCGCTCCTCTCTGCCCCACTCCACCCGCACCGCTCCTCTCTGCCCCCCTCCACTCCTCTCCACACCGCTCTGCCCCGCTCCTCTCCGCCCGCCCCGCTCCTTTCCGCTCCTTTCCGCTCCTCTTCTTATTCCACTGTGTGGATGGCACGGCGCCGCTGCTATTAGAGGTAATGGCAGAGCACTCGCTGCCATACTCGCACAGCTGGCCGCCCCCCATCCTCCCCGCGGCCCCCCCATTGCTGCTGCTGACAAGGGAAAGTCAGCTGACAGGCTGACGGCCAAAAGTGTGAAGGGGGAGGAGCTTTCTGCTGAGCAGAGACCCCATGATGAAAGAGGGATCGCTATAGGCGCGGCTGACACTGAGAGAAAGAAAGTGTCAGCGTCACTTATCCCATCCCCACCACCTCTGCCTGTGTCTTTCCCCCCTACCACCCCTGCCTGTGTCCTACTTTCCTACCACCCCTGCCTATGTCTAACCCCCTACCACCCCTGCCTGTGTCCAACCCCCCTACCACCCCTGCCTGTGTCTAACCCCCCTACCACCCCTGCCTGTGTCCAACCCTCCTACCACCCATGCCCTATGTCTAACCCCCTACCACCCCTCCCTGTGTCCAACCCGCCTACCACCCCTGCCTGTGTCTAACCCCCCTACCACCCCTGCCTGTATCGAACCCCCTACCACCCCTGCCTGTGTCCAACCCCCCTACCACCCCTGCCTGTGTCTAACCCCCCTACCACCTCTGCCTGTATCTAAACCCCCTCCCTACCACCCCTGCCTGTGTCTAACCCCCCTACCACCCCTGCCTGTATCTAACCCCCCCTACCAGCCCTGCCTGTGTCTAACCCCCCCTACCACCCCTGCCTGTATCTAACCCCCCTACCACCCCTGCCTATGTCTAACCACCCCTACCACCCCTGCCTGTGTATAACCCCCTACCACCCCTGCCTGTGTCCAACCCCCCTACCACCCCTGCCTGTGTCTAACCCCATACCACCCCTGCCTTTATCTAACCCCCCTCACCACCACCCCGCCGCCTCTGTCTGAACCCTACCACCCCTGTTGCATGTAAATGTGACTTCATGATAAATTACATTTTAGTTTTATTTATCATGATATAAAATAATGGATGTGGGGGCCTTTTGGTGGGTGTGATTTTTTTTGTGGGGGGGGGCAGCTTTTTATTACTGGGCCCAGGCAGCACATGGTCTTTGGCCGGCCCCGCATGTATGGGTGCCAGGACTGGCACCCGGTGTGAATTTCTGGGGAAATAAGGGGGGGTTTGATGGGGTTATCTGTGGCCCCCTTATTTTAGAGTGAACTTCCAGATTCTGATAAAAGCACCCGCAAACCCCCTGCAACCACCAAGCCAGGATGGCAGGGATGAGGCAATTGTCCTTATCAACATGAGACCATTTGCTTCCCCTGGGACATGTGACCACATGGCCTGGTATGAACCCTGCCCAAAACCCAAACCACACTCAATGGGTCTAGTATGGATTATGGGGGTGACTCTTTATTCTTTATTCTTGCTGTAAAATGTGCTACAGGAAAAAGTGACATTTCACAATAATGCAGACTATAATTTCTTTAACCACTTCAGCCCCTGAAGATTTGGCTGCTCAATGACCAGGCCATTTTTTGCGATATGGCACTGCGTAGATTTATCTGACAATTGCGCTATCGTGCAACGTCGCACCCAAACAAAATTGACGTTCTTTTTTTCCCCACAAATAGAGCTTTCTTTTGGTGGCATTTGATCATCTCTGCAGTTTATTTTTTTTTTTTTTGCGCTATAAACAAAAAAAGAGCGACAATTTTGAAAAAATCACAATATTTTGTACTTTTTGCTATAATAAATACATAGCAAAATATATTTTATATAAGAAAATATTTTTTTAAAAGCTATTTTTTTCCCTCAGTTTAGGCCGATATGTATTCTTCTACATATTTTTTGGTAATAAAAATCGCAATAAGCGTATATAGATTGGTTTGCACAAAAGGTATCGCGTCTACAAAATAGGGGATAGATTTATGGAATTTTTATTATTATTAAATTTTTACTAGTAATGGCGGCGATCAGCGACTGCGACATCAGGACCGTGACATTATGGAGGACAGATCGGACACTTTTGGCACATTTTTGGGACCATTTTCATTTATACTGCGATCAGTGCTATAAAAATGCACTGATTGCTGTGTAAATGTCACTGGTAGGGAAGGGGTTGACACTAGGGGGCGATCAAAGGGGTTAACTGTGTGTCCTAGGGAGTGATTCTAACTGTAGGGGGGATAGGACTGCCTGAGTGAGGAGACCGATCGTTGTTCATACTTAGTATGAACAGCAGATAGCTCTCCTCACCCCTGACAGCACGGAGATCTGTCTGTTTACATTAACACATCTCCGTTCTGTCTCTGTGTGGAACGATCGCAGGTGCCCGGGGGTCAGAGCGACCGCCGAGCACATGGTTCGGCTCTGGCGTTGCGCCCCCTAGTGGTCAAAAGGTGAAGCGAGGTAAGGTAACGTTGTTTCACCCAGGGGAGCCAACCTGAAGCGGCTGTTCGGGAAGGGGTTAAAAAAAAGGTCCTCAAAATATTTATTTGCTGTTGAAGTTGGCATCTCGATGGGCAGGCCGCGTGAAATGACCCCTTCTGTGATCGACGTCACACTGGTCCAATGCCAGGACATGTGAAGTCTGATAGGATACTTCTGCACCCTAAAAACTCTATTCCTATCACCTTATTATTATTAATCTTACCTTATTATTATTATTATTATTGTTATTATTATTGCCGGCACTTCTCCGTTCGCTACACCCAGGTTCTACGCAATTAACAGTGTATACAAACGGGACACAACACAGATTCATTGATTACACACCTAATCAATTTATTGGTCCTGGTACAGCATATTTATAGTATACATTCAAGAAGATATAGCCCACCATTGGGATATTACCAATCCAAGCCACGTCAAACCCCTCCCCCATGTACATCCAGTTACTCATAGCATTTCTCGCCTGTCAATGTTCATACAGATTTTATCACAATAAACGTCACTTAGGCGTTAGGCGTTAGATTTGTGGTTAGGACAAAACTAACCCAAGACTTCCATCTTCTCTATAGAAACATCTCACTTACGTCTAACTTAAGAGCAACAATATATTTAAAGGAGTAATAACCCAAAACAAGAAATATATATATTAGGGGGGCTCTAACCCACCTCTTTCAATGTCTATCATAGGAGCGGGGCCAGGAGGCGGGACTTCGCCTGACAGCGGCCGTTGGGTAAGCGGGAGATCCCCGCTCTGTGTAATCCGGCGGCTCTCCTCTATCTTAAACCCCCTGAACTGGTAGGGATCCACTTATGGGCACTGGTAAGGCTGCATTGATGGGCACTGGTAAGCCTGCGCTGATGGGCACTGATCAGGCTGCATTGATGGGCACTGGTGAGGTTGCATTGATGGGCACCGGTGAGGCTGCATTGATGGGCACTGGTGAGTCTGCATTGATGTGCACTGGTGAGGCTGCATTGATGGGCACTGGTGAGGCTGCATTGATGGGCACTGGTAAGGCTGCAGTGATGGGCACTTGTGAGGCTGCATTGATGGGCACTGGTAAGCCTGCGCTGATGGGCACTGATCAGGCTGCATTGATGGGCACTGGTTAGGCTGCATTGATGGACACTGATTAGGCTGCATTATTGGGCACTGGTGAGGCTGCACTGATGGGCACTGGTAAAGCTGCACTGATAGGCAGCATTTATTGGCACTGCTAAGGCTGCATTGATGGGCACTGGTGATGCTGTGCTGATGGACACTAGTAAGGCTGCACTGATGGGTACTGGCGAGGCTGCATTGGATGGGCACTGGTGAGACTGCATTAATAGGCACTGATCAGGCTGCATTTATGGGCACTGATAAGGCTGCATTGATGGACACTGATCAGAGTGCACTAATGGGCATTGGTGAGGCTGCATTGATGGGCACTGGTGATGCTGTGCTGATGGGCACTGGTGAGGCTGCTTTGATGGGCACTGATCAGGCTGCATTGATAGGCACTGGTGAGGCTGCATTGATGGGCACTGGTGAGGCTGCATTGATGGGCACTGGTGAGGCTGCATTGATGGGCACTGGTGAAGCTGCATTGATGGGCACTGGTGAGGCTGCATTGATGGGCACTGGTGAGGCTGCATTAATGGACACTGGTAAGCCTGCGCTGATGGGCACTGATCAGGCTGCATTGATGGGCACTGGTGAAGCTGCATTGATGGCCACTGATCAGGCTGCATTATTGGGCACTGGTGAGGCTGCACTGATGGGCACTGGTAAAGCTGCACTGATAGGCAGCATTTATTGGCACTGCTAAGGCTGCATTGATGGGCACTGGTAAGGCTGCACTGATGGGCACTGGTGATGCTGTGCTGATGGACACTAGTAAGGCTGCACCGATGGGTACTGGCGAGGCTGCATTGGATGGGCACTGGTGAGACTGCATTAATAGGCACTGATCAGGCTGCATTTATGGGCACTGGTAAGGCTGCATTTATGGACACTGATCAGAGTGCACTAATGGGCATTGGTGAGGCTGCATTGATGGGCACTGGTGATGCTGGGCTGATGGGCACTGGTGAGGCTGCTTTGATGGGCACTGATCAGGCTGCATTGATAGGCACCGGTGAGTCTGCATTGATGGGCACTGGTGAGGCTGCATTGATGGGCACTGGTGAGGCTGCATTGATGGGCATTGTTGAGGCTGCATTGATGGGCACTGGTGAGGCTGCATTGATGGACACTGGTGAGTCTGCATTAATGGGCACTGGTGAGGCTGCGTTGATGGGCACTGGTGAGGCTGCATTAATGGGCACTGTTGAGGCTGCATTGATGGGCACTGATGAGGCTGCATTGATGGGCACTAATGAGGCTGCATTGATGGGCACTAATGAGGCTGCATTGATGGGTACTGTTGAGGCTGCGTTGATGGGCACTGGTGAGGCTGCATTGATGGGCACTGGTGAGTCTGCAATGATGGGCACTGTTGAGGCTGCATTGATGGGCACTGGTGAGGCTGCATTGATGGGCACTGTTGAGGCTGCGTTGATGGGCACTGATGAGGCTGCATTGATAGGCATTGATGGGGCTGTGCTGATGGGCACTGGTGAGTATAATACACTCTTCAGATGTGCTTTAAAATAAACAAGAAAATAATGACGTTATGCTGTTGGGCTGGTATAATAATGCTATGGGGCTGGTATGACATTATTTCCAGGGCTGGTTTTCACTCCAAGTCTGGCCCTGCAGGAGGCATTGATCCTCCGCTAAATATGAGCTTTCCAGGGAGTGTCCTGATGTTCTTAGTGCTGCAGTGTCTCTAACTACAAGGATCAGGGCGGCTGACAAGGCAGTAAAGTCAGCCCTCCTGTACTGGGCCCGGGACGCATCAGTTCAAAAGGGGGGCCCTGGCACCTGCTAATCAGGAGGGCTGGCTGTACTGTCTTATTGCAGCCCGATCCTCTTCTGTCTCCTCTTGTAGTGCTGCCAGCTTCTTCTCCTCTATCTCCCTCTGGCTACACTGCAGGGACAGTGGTTCTATGGCATGTGCCCCTTCCATCTGTTGTCTGGGCCCCCCCGTATGCCCCTTTCCCCTGCAGAGCTGCCGGCTTCCCTTCTCTCCTCTTCTGCTGTGAACTGCTGCAGGGACCCAGGGGGATATTTCAGGATTGAAGCGGGGAAGAGGTCAGTAAATATGTCATTTACTGGCCCCTTCCTTTCCTGACTAAACACAGTGAGCGATCGGTACCAATCACTTCTGTGTCCATTCATCACTGAAGCAAATTAAAAATTGTTATATTACCAATGACCAATGCCAGGAGAGTGACCAGAAGGTCTATAAAATGGGCAGTGCCAGTAGAGTGACCTGGAGGTTTATAGAATGGGCCATGCCAGGAGAGTGACCTGGAAGTCTATTGATTGAGCAATGCCAGGAGCAGTGGCAGCTGGTGCTCAAAATTTTTCGGGGGCGCAAACAAACTGAAAAATACTGAACCCCCCATCAATTGCAGCCTCACTGTACCCATCAGACGCAGCCACTTGTGCCCATCATATGCAGCCACTTGTGCCCATCAAATGCAGCCACTTGTGCCCAGTATATGCAGCCACTGAGCCCATCAAATGCAGCCACTGTGATCTCCGACCCCCCCCCACTTGCGGGGTTTGCGGCTCTGGCAGAACCCCCCCGCGCTCGTAGATCGCGGCACTGGCAGCACCCCCGACCCACTCCACGCTGAGGGGACTTACCGTAGCACTGCAGCAGTTCCTCTCAGAGTGGCGGCGACCTCCACTCCTCTTCCTAAGCACCGAGCATCCAATAGGGTTGCCCGCTGCTTTGGCCAATCGATTGGCGGGGAGGAAGGTTAGTGTGGAAATAGCGAAAATTAATTCACTATCGACACAAAATTGGGTGGGATCAGGGCGAACTCTCTGCGCCCTGAGCCCACCCTACTTTGAAGCCTATTAGAGCCTCTGGCTCTAATCAGTTGCTTCTAAAAGTACCACCCCCGCTATAGGAATCCATGCGTCCGGCATCCTGAAAGGGGCTGAGCGCATGGATGGGGGGCAGCGCCCATGTGCCCACAGTGCACGGGCCAGCACTGGCCAGGAGAGTGACTTTGAGGTCTATAGAATGGGCAGTGCCAGTAGAGTGACCTGGAGGTTCATAGAATGGGCAATGCCAAGAGAATGACCTGGAGGTCTATTGAATAGGCAATGCCAGGAGAGTTACTTGCAGGTCTATAGAATGACCAATGCCAGGAGAGTGACCTGGAAGTCTATTGAATGACCGATGCCAGGAGAGTGACCTGGAGAACTATAGAATGGCCAATGCCAGGGAGTGACCTTGAGGTCTATTGAATAGACATTGCCAGAAGAGTGACTTGGAGGTCTATATATTCACCAATACCAGGAGAGTGACCAGGAGATCTAAAAAATTACCAATGCCAGGAGAGTGACCTGGACGTCTATTGAATGACCGATGCCAGGAGAGTGACCTGGAGAACTATAGAATGGCCAATGCCAGGGAGTGACCTTGAGGTCTATTGAATAGACATTGCCAGGAGAGTGACTTGGAGGTCTATATATTCACCAATACCAAGAGAGTGACCAGGAGGTCTAAAAAATGACCAATGCCAGGAGAGTGACCTGGAAGTCTATTGAATGACCGATGCCAGGAGAGTGACCTGGAGATCTTTAGAATGGCCAATGCCAGGAGAGTGACCTGGAAGTCTATCGAATGACCGATGCCAGGAGAGTGACCTGGAGATCTTTAGAATGGCCAATGCCAGGAGAGTGACCTGGAAGTCTATCGAATGACCGATGCCAGGAGCATACCTCCCAACTTTTTGAGATGGGAATGAGGGACACCTACTCAGCAAAAGCATGTAGACATAAGACACGCCCCTCTGTCACGCCCCCCTTAAAGGAGAATTAACCTAAAAACAAGATTGGTTAAACCCACAAGGGCTTTTTTTGACCACTACTATTCCTTTATATTGGCTTTTGAAATTTACAAATGCAGCAATTTAGAAATTGGATGGAAGGTTTAGCGCTGGAAAACACTTTTTGAAACATAAAAAGTGCATTTTATATACAACTATATAGATCAGGACAGAATGAGGGACAAATGAGGAGGAATGAGGGACAGAGGGACATTGCTCCGAATCGGGGACAATCCCTCCAAATCAGGGACAGTTGGGAGCTATGCAGGAGACTGACCTGGAGATCTATAGAATGGCCAATGCCAGGGAGTGACTTGGAGGTCTATAGACCTCCTGATCACTCTTCTGGCATTGGCCGTTCTATAGACCTCCTGGTCACTCTTCTGGCATTGGCCGTTGTATAGACCTCCTGGTCACTCTTCTGGCATTGGCCGTTCTATAGACCTCCTGATCACTCTTCTGGCATTGGCCGTTCTATAGACCTCCTGGTCACTCTTCTGGCATTGGCCGTTCTATAGACCTCCTGGTCACTCTTCTGGCATTGGCCGTTCTATAGACCTCCTGGTCACTCTTCTGGCATTGGCCGTTCTATAGACCTCCTGGTCACTCTTCTGGCATTGGCCGTTGTATAGACTTCCAGGTCACTCTTCCGGCATTGGCCGTTCTATAGACCTCCTGATCACTCTTCTGGCATTGGCCGTTCTATAGACCTCCTGGTCACTCTTCTGGCATTGGCCGTTCTATAGACCTCCTGGTCACTCTTCTGGCATTGGCCGTTCTATAGACCTCCTGGTCACTCTTCTGGCATTGGCCGTTCTATAGACCTCCTGGTCACTCTCCTGGCATTGGCCGTTGTATAGACTTCCAGGTCACTCTTCCGGCATTGGCAGTACACTGGTGTCCATGGAACTTTGCCTTCTCCGATGGGCTTTATGACCCATAAATGTCACGTTGCTCTGTTCAGTAGAAATCTTTGTGTAACACAAGTCTGACAGAATCTTAGCACTTCGGCCTAATTTTAGGCAATGTGGCTTCCTGTACCACATCCTATTTTCCACCAGACCGCACGCTCCTTTCTCAGACCAGAAGTGTCGGTGCAGACTGAGGTGTTTTCCTCCATCCATTCGCTCCTAGACGGATCTACTGGAGTACAAATATGAACTTCTATTTCTGGATCCTTGTTGTGGGTGTGACTGTGATGGGTAAGTCTCCAATGTTATAAGTTAAAGGTAAACCGGATAGCACAGAATTATGGGAGATTCCTTCCATTGCTGACTTGTTTCTGAAGCTGCATCATCCATGGCTGTCATTCCATTCTTCACTGTGTGAGGAGCTGCTGACCTGGAACAAGCATGACCATCCCAGCTGTGGAGACACAAACCCGTCCTCATTGTGGGTCACTCAGTAGTGAAGAATAAAGACAGCTCTGGGCCGTGTACCCTCAAAAACAAGTCAGCAGTGTAAAATCTTTACTAAAGTAGACCGTAACTGAGTGCCAGTTTTCTGTGCTCTGTAGATTGTAAACTGTTCTAATATAAAATCATTTTCACTTTTATTATTAATACTTTGTTCCATCCCGGTGATGCTGATCTTCTGCAGCCTCTTTGCAGCCATGTACCTTGTATCTTGTCTCCATGTAATCCAGTGATGGCTGCACAGCATTTCTCAGGGTGGGGTTCCTGATGGTGAAAACAGAGCACCATGCCTGTGGAATGTTCATATGGATGATTGTTGACTGAATTCCTGCTTCTTTACCCCTCAGATCACCTCAATTCCTGCACCTTCACCCCTCAGATCACCCCAATTCCTGCACCTTCACCCCTCAGATCACCCCAATTCCTGCACCTTCACCCCTCAGATCACCCCAATTCCTGCATCTTCACCCCTCAGATCACCCCAATTCCTGTACCTTCTCCCCTCAGATCACCCCAATTCCTGCACCTTCTCCCCTCAGATCACCCCAATTCCTGCACCTTCATCCCTCAGGTCACCCCAATTCCTGTACCTTCACCCCTCAGATCACCCCAATTCCTGCACCTTCACCCCTCAGATCACCCCAATTCCTGCACCTTCTCCCCTCATATCACCCCGATTCCTGCACCTTCCCCTCTCATATCAACCCAATTTCTGCACCTTCACCCCTCAGGTCACCCCATTTCCTGTACCTTCATCCCTCAGATCACCCCAATTCCTGTACCTTCACCCTCAGATCACCCCAATTCCTGCACCTTCTCCCCTCAGATCACCCCAATTCCTGCACCTTCACCCCTCAGATCACCCCAATTCCTGCACCTTCACACCTCAGATCACCCCAATTTCTGCACCTTCTCCCCTCAGATCACCCCAATTCCTGCACCTTCACCCCTCAGATCACCCCAATTCCTGCACCTTCACACCTCAGATCACCCCAATTCCTGTACCTTCACACCTCAGATCACCCCAATTCCTTCACCTTCACACCTCAGATCACCCCAATTCCTGCACCTTCATTCCTCAGATCACCCCAATTACTGCACCTTCACACCTCAGATCACCCCAATTCCTTCACCTTCACACCTCAGATCACCCCAATTCCTGCACCTTCACCCCTCAGATCACCCCAATTCCTGCACCTTCACCCCTTAGATTACCCCAATTCAGTGGCGGCTGGTGCTCATCATTTTTGAGGGGGTAAAAACAAACTGAAAAATACTGAAAAAAAACATAAATTGCAGCCACTTTTCCCATCAAATGCAGCCACTGTGCCCATCATATGCAACCACTTGTGCCCATCATATGCAGCCACTTGTGCCCATCATATACAGCCACTTGTGCCCATCATATACAGCCACTTGTGCCCATCATATGCCGCCACTTGTGCCCATCATATGCAGCCACTTGTGCCCATCATATACAGCCACTTGTGCCCATCATATGCAACCACTTGTGCCCATCATATACAGCCACTTGTGCCCATCAAATGCAGCCACTTGTGCCCATCAAATGCAGCCACTGTGCCCATCATATGCCGCCACTTGTGCCCATCATATGCAGCCACTTGTGCCCATCATATACAGCCACTTGTGCCCATCATATACAGCCACTTGTGCCCATCATATGCCGCCACTTGTGCCCATCATATGCAGCCACTTGTGCCCATCATATACAGCCACTTGTGCCCATCATATGCAACCACTTGTGCCCATCATATACAGCCACTTGTGCCCATCAAATGCAGCCACTTGTGCCCATCATATGCCGCCACTTGTGCCCATCATATGCAGCCACTTGTGCCCATCATATACAGCCACTTGTGCCCATCATATGCAGCCACTTGTGCCCATCATATGCAACTACTTGTGCCCATCATATACAGCCACTTGTGCCCATCATATGCAGCCACTTGTGCCCATCATATGCAACTACTTGTGCCCATCATATGCAACCACTTGTGCCCATCATATGCAGCCACTTGTGCCCATAATATGCAGTCACTTGTGCCCATTAAATGCAACCACTTGTGCCCATCATATGCAACTACTTGTGCCCATCATATTCAGCCACTTGTGCCCATCAAACTCAGACATTGTGCCCATCAAACACAGCCACTTGTGCCCATCAAATGCTGCCACTTGTGCCCATCAAATGCCACCACTGTGACCCCCACCTACCCGCTGTCTACCCGGCACTTCCCTCATCTTTTTGGTGGGTCAGGCAGCGGGTGACAGCAGTGAGCTGTGGGACGGCCCCTGTGTCCTCCATGTATCCTTTCTCATTCTGCTAGGCATTCAATAGGGGCACCTGTGCCTTCAGCCAATCAGGTGACGGGTATTAGACCCGTGTTTCCTGATTGGCGGAGAGGGGGTCCAGTGTTAGAAAAGCAAATATTCATTTGCTTTTCTAACATATCTGGGTGGACTGTAAGCGCAATGCTCTGCGCCACGAGTCCACTTTTTTTTAAATGACCACACTTCAGTAATGCCATGAACCGCACTCTATTATATCACATGTGAACCTAATGTCCCTTTCCAGGACTATCGGATGGAGCTTCTGTAAAGTGTCGCAGAGGGACAAGGAATGTCAAAGGCAGCGATGGTCCCCAGAAGGAAGAATATGCAACGGAAATCCATTTATGGTGTAATAACATAGAAATCACCTGCCCGGAAATCCAAAGTCTGAACAATGTCAGCATTACTATGAAATCCCAGGAACTCAAATGTGGAATGAAGAAGGGACGAGCACAGGACCAGAAATGTGACATTTACAATTGTCAGATAGAAAACCCCCTCTACATATCTGCCCACCTATGTGCTCTTCCAGGTGAGTTTCTTTAACCCTTTCACTGTAGTGAGGCACAAACCTAATGAAATTTGCAATCATTTTGTTTTTTATTCTTCTCCTAGTTGCTTATTAAATCCAACCTTCAGCTTTACCTTCATTAGTTGTACCCAGGGCCGAGACAAGGGGTAGGCAGGAGGGGCAGCTGCCCTGGGCACAGTGGTTTACTGCATAGATGGGGGCACTAACAGAGCGAGCCTGCTCGGGTGCCCCCACAGAAAGCTGCTTGCAGTGCGGGGCACACAGCAGGAGGGTGGAGCCAGGAGTGCCGGCGGGGGACCTGAGGAAAGGAGGATCGGGGCTGCTCTGTGCAAAATCACTGCACAGGGCAGGTAAGTCTAATGTTTGTAATTAAAAAACAAATAAAAACTTGACTTTAATATCACTTGAATGCATTCTAAGCATTAAGGTAGAAAAACCTTCTGTACTAGATGTGTCCCCCCCTCAACCTTCTTATACTTACCTGAGCCTGATCCAGTGCAGTGCATGAGAGCAGAGATTCTCCTGGCACTGACCCGCCTCACTGCACAGCCATTGGCTCCCGCTACTGTCAGTCAAATTCTGTGTCAATGGACAAGGCGGCTTGGGAGAGAGCCTACACAAGTGCTCCCATAGAAAGCAGCTTCCTACGGGGGCACTTACCGAGGAGGAGGAGCCAGGAGCGCTGGTGGGGGACCAATGTTTATAAACAATGTTACTTTGTATCTCTCTATCTTCCATCTGATCAAAGCTCATAAACAATGTTACTTTGTATCTCTCATCTGATCAATGTTTATAAACAATGTTAGTTTGTATCTCTCTATCTCCTGTCTGATCAATGTTTATAAACAATGTTACTTTGTATCTCTCTATCTCTCATCTGATCAATGTTTATAAACAATGTTACTTTGTATCGTTCTATCTCCTGTCTGATCAATGTTTATAAACAATGTTACTTTGTATCGTTCTATCTCCTGTCTGATCAATGTTTATAAACAATGTTACTTTGTATCTCTCTATCTCTCATCTGATCAGTGTTTATAAACAATGTTACTTTGTATCTCTCTATCTCCTGTCTGATCAATGTTTATAAACAATGTTACTTTGTATCGTTCTATCTCCTGTCTGATCAATGTTTATAAACAATGTTACTTTGTATCGTTCTATCTCCTGTCTGATCAATGTTTATAAATAATAATAATAAGTATTGTAAAAGGTGGGGACTTTTATGTGAAGGGGGTTGTAATGTAAAGGGGGAAGCAATGTAAAGAGGGGACTGTATTGTAAAGGAGGGGGGTGTGATATAAAAGATTGCGCTGTGATGTATATAGGGGGGGGGGGGTTGTAACATGAAGGAAGGGCTCTGATGTGAAGGGGGGGCTGAGTAATAGCACATATATGAGATTCGGACCCCTACTGGAAGAAATATTTACTGACCCCACCTCTATGAATTTTAATTTAATACCCCTGGTATAGTGAATAGACAGTTTATCCACATCCCTCCCGGCCTATAGCAGAATGACGGACAGGCGGTGGTTTCATTATCTTGATTCTCCTAGGCAAGCTGAGCGGCGATCGTTCTGACACCCCATATCTCCGATCTCGGTAAAGAGCCCATGACGTAAGCTCTTTACCATGTGATCAGCTGTGTCTAATCACAGCTGATCACAGCATAATCCAGAAGTGCCGGTTATTGGCTTTCCTCTATTCGCGCTGACAGGGCGCGAGTACAGGAGAGCTGATAAGCGGCTCTCCTGATCAGGGGGGGGGGGGTCTACACTGATAATCAATGTAGTAATTATCAGTGCAGACCCATCAGCGGTACCCACAAGTGCCTACCAAGAGTGCCAATCCTTGCCTATCAGTGCTGCCCATCAGTGCCCATTAATAATGCCTGTCAGTGCCTCCTCATCAGTGCTGCCTATCAGTGCCCATCATTGCCCATCATTGCCCATCAGTGCTGCCCATAAGTGCCTGTCATTGTTGCCTATCAGTGCCACCTATCAGTGCCCATCAGTGCTGCATATCAGTGCCTCGTCATCAGTGCAGTCTCATCAGTGCCCATCAGTGCCTCATCATCAGTGCTCATCAGTGCTGCATATGAGTGCTGCATATTAGTGCCTCATCATCAGTGCAGCCTCATCAGTGCCCAACAGTGCCACCTCATCAGTGCCCGTCAGTGCAGCCTCATCAGTGCCCATCAGTGCAGCCTCATCAGTGTCCGTCAGTGCCACCTCATCAGTACAGCCTCATCAGTGCCCGTCAGTGAAGCCTCATCAGTGCCCATCAGTGCAGCCTCATCAGTGTCCATCAGTGCCACCTCATCAGTGCAGCCTCATCTGTGCCCGTCAGTGCAGCCTCATCAGTGCAGCCTCATCAGTGCCCATCAGTGCCACCTCATCAGTGCAGCCTCATCTGTGCCCGTCAGTGCAGCCTCATCAGTGCAGCCTCATCAGTGCCCATCAGTGCCACCTCATCAGTGCAGCCTAATCAGTGCCCATCAGTGCAGCCTCATCAGTGCCCATAAGTGCAGCCTCATGAATGTCTGTCAGTGCCACCTCATCAGTGCAGCCTCACCAGTGCCCGTCAGTGCAGCCTCATCAGTGCAGCCTCATCTGTGCCCGTCAGTGCAGCCTCATTAGTGCAGCCTCATCAGTGCCCATCAGTGCAGCCTCATCAGTGCCCATCAGTGCCACCTCATCAGTGCAGCCTCATCAGTGCCCATCAGTGCAGCCTCATCAGTGCCCGTCAGTGCAGCCTCATCAGTGCCCGTCAGTGCAGCCTCATCAGTGCCCATCAGTGCCACCTCATCAGTGCAGCCTCATCAGTGCCCGTCAGTGCAGCCTCATCAGTGCCCGTCAGTTCAGCCTCATCAGTGTCCGTCAGTGCCACCTCATCAGTGCAGCCTCATCAGTGCCCGTCAGTGAAGGAGAAAACCTACTTTTTTCCGTTTCAATATTTTTATTGTCCTGGACAACTGGAGGGCCATAGTTTGAAGACCCCTGACTTAAGACGTACATAGGAAGGGAGGTGGTGGGGGTGGTGGGAGTAGTTAATGTTCTAGGAGCACCTAGAAAGATATTCTAATGTTGGTATCTTCTATAGTCGCATACCAATAACAAAGGAACAAACATTTAAAAGGTATTTGTATAATAGAGACCTGTAGAGCCGAGAGCCTTGTCAGGGTCAGATCCACAGGTCAGTCCGAGGCATATTTCTAGGCCAACAATAATATGAAGCTTTTATGGGATATACGTCAGAAATAAAGTGCATTGGACTTGCATTATGAACATCAATTACATTCTCCACTATCCCAACCCAGTGAGGACATTAGTGGGGAAAATCAACTTTTTTACAAAATTTTATAACCGAAACGAAGAAAAGCTTTTTTTTATTTTTCAAAATTTTTTGGTCTATTCGTTTAGCTCAAATTTTGTTTTGATCAAATACCACCAAAAGAAAGTTCTATTTGTGTGAAGAAAATGATAAAATTTGTCATATGTGTACAGAGTTGCATGACCGCGCAATTGTCATTCAAAGTGTGAGAGCGCTGAAAGCTGAAAATTGGCCTGGGCAGGAAGGGCGTAAAAGTGCCCGGTATTGAAGGGGTTAAGGATCGCATGCGATATTTAGAGACAATGTGTCTGCACACCTAAATACCGCATGCAATCTGCTTTTGTGAATGAAGCCCATCGACAGGTCCACTTTGAGAAACTCCGCCTCCTTCCCCAGTGTTTGCAGCAGCTGATCTTTTCTCCGACTGAGTGAAGTTATCCCTTAAAGTGGTGTTCCGGCTGAAATTATACTTTTTAAATAAAAATACCCCTATAATACACAAGCTTAATGTATTCTAGTAAAGTTAGTCTGTAAACTAAGGTCTGTTTTATTAGTTTATAGCAGTAGTTTGTTATTTTATAAACTTACAGCAGGCCGTGGCCATCTTAAGTGTGGGCATCTGAAGCCAGACTGTATTTCTTCCTGGATCTCATCCTTGCAGATCTCGCACATGCTCAGTGCAGCACAAGCAGTGTAATAGGTTTCAGGTCAGGTTTCCATAGCAACGGCAGTGTCAGAGGAAGTTGCCGCCCCTTCCCAGAAGGCATTGCAAACAGGAAATGATGCGATGGGCCGCGGCCAGGGAGGAGGAAGTGAAAAATGAATACAGCAGATATACAGTAGGTGCTGAGAAGAAAAATGTAAAAATATCCAATTCGTTTACAGTGCGCAGTTTAGTGAGGGATGCTGAAGAGTTGTAAAAGTGGGTGGAACTCCACTTTAATAAGGAGAAGTGGAGCCTGTGTTTTTTTTTTTTTTGTTGGAGTAGGTCAGTCACAGTGTAAATAAAAACACCCGTTTTGAGACGTCTTTTATTGAAAAAAAAAAAAAAGAAAATGTCCTATGGTGTAAATCCATCATCTCATGTCATCCAATGACAATCATGATAAACAAGGCCCATCGACCCGTCAAGAGAAAAAAACCCACCAACTGATGGATGAGTCTTATCTCGTCACTACAATCACCATGTATGGCAGCTCTGGTCCTCTCCACTAAAAGTAAACAAAGGGGATGGGGGTATACCTGGTGATCTCATTCAACAAACATGGCCGTTCCCAAAAATATGGCCACGTGACTATAGCTGATCAATGATGTCAATATTATATCCTGCCCCTACGCCCACATGGCCATATTTGGTCAGTGAGGTCAGCGCTATCCCTGCCCCTTTTGTTTACATGGCTGGGAATTCCCAGCCAGCAAATGATTGAGGGCTGATGATGCCACTGCCTGCTAAGGACACGGCTGGTGCCGCCACCTGCTGCTTCCTTAACAACTACTGATGGGGAAAAGGAAGCTCTCCGTAGAAAAAACTCTACTCTATATGATGTTCATCTTCTGCCCAATCAGATAAAAGCCCGAACCAGCAAAGGGCTCTCTCAGATCATTTGTCCTATTCTATGATTTTTGGCTTTAAGGGAAAGGAGAGATGGCCTACAAAATGTTAGTTGTCGATCTGGTAGCCTGACTTTCAGAGGAACTAAAAAGTAATGTGTGATGGAGCTGTGTAAACTCTGCTTTGTTCTAATATTTTAAGGTAACGAAAACAGTGGTTCTTCCAGTGAAGAGAATGATGATGGTGGTGATTCTACTAAGAATAATAATGATGGTGATGGAGACCATAAGGACATTGCTATTATTGTTGCTAAAGGTGATGATGAAGACCATAAGGACATAACTACTACTACAGCTGCTGCTGAATATGACGTTGGAGACCATAAGAAATTTAGGTGAGAAGAAGATTATCTCACTTGTAATCCAACATTCTCATAGGGCTGTTAGACCAGTGAAGCTTAAAATGGGGTTGGAAGAGGCAGGGCAGGCGATAGAGGCATGCATTAAATGATTTAATTGTACCACACATTTCCAGTCCACCCCCCCCCCCCCCATACTGAGCCCCTATTACCCCAGCCGGCTATACACTTTCAGCAGTGGGATGGGGTTTGTTATCCTCCAGTGCTCATGCATGAGTGGATTTTGCATCAAGACCCGAGTTTGTAAGTGCAATTCCTATTTAATTTAATAAATATATCCTTTTAGTGGAGCTACGCTATGTAGTCCTTCTCTCCTTTCATAAATACTGAGCGGATAAGGGGTACTACACAAATAATGAGCAGAAGGGGGGTCCTACATAAATAATGAGCAGAAAAGGGGGTCCTACATGAATAATTAGCAGATAAGAGGTCCTACACAAATACTGAGCAGACAAGGGGTCTTATGTAAATGAGTGGATAAGGGGTCCTACATAAATAATGAGCAGATACCGTATATACTCGAGTATAAGTCGTTCCGAGTATAAGTCGAGGCCCTAATTTACCACAAAAAAATGGGAAAAACTTATTGACCCGAGTATAAGACGAGGGTGAGAAATGCACAGCTACTGTAAGTGGAAAAGAGGGTCAACAATGCCCATTTGCAGCATCACTGTGCCCATTTGCATGCCTCACTATGCCCATTTGCAGCCATAGGTCCCCCGAACTTCAAACTCAGTAGCTAAGGGTTCCTAGGTTCCCCCTAGCTGCAGCCAAAATTTGGGGTCTCTGAACCCAAAGGGTCCCGAAATGACATTGCTGCAGATGGACACAGTTGACCGAATTTGGGGCCCCGTATCTTGGGGCCACTTAGTGCTAAGAACCCCAAATTTGGGGTGCAAACCCACTGGAACCAGCACCATAAAATTTCCAAAGCTGGGGTTTCTAGCACTAAGTGGTCCCGAGATACAGGGCCCCAAAAATCAGTTCAGAAAATGTCAAGCACTTTTCTGCAGCAGAGAATGACATTTTCCGAACCGGGTTTGGGGCCGCCGTATCTCAGGGCCACTTGGTGCTAGGAACCCCAGCTTTGGATATGTTATGGTACCAGTTCCACTGGGTTTGCACACCAAATTGGGGGTTCCTAGCACCAAGTGGCCCTGAGATATGGGGCCCCTAACTCGGTTCAGAAAATGTCAAGCACTTTTCTGCAGCAGAGAATGACATTTTCCGAACTGATTTTGGGGCCGCCGTATCTCAGGGCCACTTGGGCCTAGGAACCCCAGATTTGGATATGTTATGGAACCAGTTCCACTGGGTTTGCACACCAACTTTGGGGTTCCTAGCACCAAGTGGCCCTGAGATATGGGCCCCAAATTCGGTTCGGAAAATGAAATTTTTTGCTGCAGAAAAGTGCTTGACTCGAGTATAAGTCGAGGGGGGCACTTTCAGCACAAAAAAATGTGCTGAAAAATTCGACTTATACTCAAGTATATACGGTAAGTGGTCCTAATATTGGGGTCAAATTTTTTTTTATGATGGCCTCAAATAAATATCTTCCAATTTATGAAATAATGAACTGATGACCACCAATAATCACTGAGCAGTTTTGGCTGTCTGCTATCTGCCGTTGTTCAATAGGCATACCAGACTGCAACAATGCATCAAAATCATTTCTATTGAACTATAATAAAAACGGAACAGATTATTGGTGAAAGCTTTGCAGGAAATAGAGGCGCTGCTGAACCTTCCTATCAGATATGAGGTGTTGAGGCTTCAGGTCGCGTCCTCAGATAAAACAAACTTTGCGTATTTGGATGTTTTTTTTTACAGCGGCTGTTTTTGGCTTCAGGCGTTTTTTTCTACAGTCAATAAACTCCCCATCATGTTATCCTATGTCTCCATGCCCACATAGGCTGTTATCAGCAGTTTTTGGCTGAGGTGTCTTTTGGCTTTACAGGTGTTTTTCATTTTTAGCTATTTTTGAAAAAAAAAAAAAAAAAAAAATTTTTTCAGACACTTCTAAACGCAAACACGGCAAAACGCCGCTAAACGTGGCATGTAAACGTGGCAAAACGGACGTTTTAAACGTGGGTTACTATCTGTCAAGTTAAACAGTTCAGGAGAGGTTGTAAAATGTCCCGTGTACATTAAGCCTAAAAAAAAACCCCCAAAACTAGTGGGTTCTGAGAGATGTTTTTTTAGCTGTTTTCAACTGTAAAAATGCTCTATTGTCAAAAAACGCCAATAAACGCTCAAAAACACGGCTCACCAGCGTTTTTTGACAATTTTGAGCCATTGGAAAAAAAAAATTAATTTTTTTTTTTCAAATAAAAAAACCCGCTAATAAATGCTAAAAAAAAACACTATTGCAAAAACGTTAAAAAAAACTTTGAAAAACTCACTGCAAAGCTACTGGCTTTTTTATAACGTTATTTGAACGTCCGGTGTGCCTGAGGCCTAAAAAGGTCTACTCACTCTTCCAAGAAATAAACCAAATTATGTGATCTGATGTGTTTCTCATCTACTTCCCTATTTGCTTTAAAAACCACACAATGATCTTATCCTCATTTCCTCTGCTGGAAGATAAACACGTCCTCGGTCTTTATGGGTGGCAGCACTGAGTATATGTAGTAGGGTCCCTCAGGGTGAAGGGATGGCATATTTATGTTCTATTTCAAACAAAGCTTTATGCATGGACTTGCCCTCAAAGATCTCAACCTGCCTGGACAGTGTGGTCATCCAATGATTCAGCACAATCCACAGACTGCTGAACTCTCCAATAAAACATGAAAGTTAAATCCATAAAATAATATGAAGGTGAAACGCTAGTACAGGGCCGGGACAAGGGGTGGGCAGCAGGAATGGCTGCCCTGGGCGCAGCATGTATTGTAGGGATGGGGCACCACAAGTTCCTTTTACTATTAGGCTGATAGGAGTAGTGACAGCGGCATCACTACTTCTTACTTCTGTCAGCCAACCGCTGGAAGTGGCAAGGAGAGGAGGAGAGAGCTGGGAGGAGGTGCGGGCTGTGCTCTCTCTCTCCTTCTTCCTCATAAGCTCACACATAATGAAAGGGGGGGGGGGCAATTTGGCATCTTTGCCCTGGGCACTGGATGATCTTGTCCCAGCACTGCGCTGGCATACCTGCCAACTTTTTGAGATGAAAGTGAGGGACACCCATTAGTAAAAGTATGTAGGTATAGGACACACCTCCTGCCACACCCCCCTAAAGGAGAATTATACAGAAAAAAAAAGGTTAGTTAAACTCACAAAACTCACTTTTTTTACCACTACTATTTCTTTATATCAGATTTTGACATTTACAAATGCAACAATTTAAAAATTGGATGAAAGGTTTAGCACTGTGCAGGGGCGGCCCGAGCATTAAGGGCGCACGGGCGCCACCCCCCCCTATCCATGCGTCTGGCCCCTTGCAGGACGCCAGATGCATGGATTTCAATGGGGGGTGTTTTTTTTGAAGCACCTGATTAGAGCCAGAGGCTCTAATAGGCTTCCAAATAGGGTGGGGTGCAGAGAATGTGAACCGAGCCCAACCAGGTGTGTTACAATAGCGAATATATATTTGCTATTGTAAAACTGATCCTCCTCTCGGCCATTAACCACCTCAATACCGGGCCAATTCTGACACTTTGCTCCTACATGTAAAAATCATCATTTTTTTGCTAGAAAATTACATAGAACCCCCAAACATTATATATGTTTTTTTTAGCAAAGACCCTAGAGAATACAATGGCGGTTGTTGCAACTTTTTATCTCACACAGTATTTGCGCAGGAATTTTTCGAACTTTTTTGGGGGGAAAAAAACTGTTTTGTGTTTAAAAAAAAAAAACAAAACAGTAAAGTTAGCCCAATGTTTTTGCATTTTGTGAAAGATGAAGTTACGCCGAGTAAATAGATACCTAACATGTCACGCTTCAAAATTGCACACGCTCGTGGAATGGCGCCAATGTTCGGTACTTAAAAATCCCCATAGGCGACGCTTGAAAATTTTTTACTGGTTACATGTTTAGAGTTACAGAGGAGGTCTAGGGCCAAAATTATTGCTCTCGCTCCAACATTCGCGGCGATACCTCACATGTGTGGTTTGAACACCGTTTTCATATGTGGGCGGGATTTACGTATGCGTTCGCTTCTGCGTGCGAGCACACGGGGACAGCGGCGCTTTAAAAATTTTTTTTTTTATTGTTAATTATATTTTATTTTTTTTTATTTTGACACTTTTTTGAAAAAAAAAAAAAATTGATCACTTTTATTCCTATTACAAGGAATGTAAACATCCCTTGTAATAGGAATATGACATGTCAGGTGCTCTTAATAGTGAGATATGGGGGCAATAAGACCCCATATCTCACCACTAGGCTGGGAAGCCTGAAATAAAAAATAAAAATAAAATGATTTTTTTTGAATGGAGAGGCCGGGCGTGACGTCATACCATCGCGCCCGGCCTCCGACGATCATAGAGACTCCGGGGACCATCTGGTCCGCCGGAAATCTCTATGATCTACATCCGGCGCCGGCAGATCCACTCTCCGCCTCACCGATCGTAACGGTGAGTTGGAGCAAGCACTAGAGGGCGGCGGGAGGGGGGGGACGTCCCCTCTCGCCTCCCATAGGAACGATCAAGCGGCGGAACGGCAGCTATGATTGTTCCTATGGTGTAGAGATTCGCCGGCTGAAACCGGCAATATCTGAATGATGTCTGTAACTACAGGCATCATTCAGATATACCCGCTCAAAGCCCAGGACGTCATATGACGTCTGTGGGCTGGAAGTGGTTAAGGAAGCGGGTCTTGAGACCTGTCACCCGACTGGCTGAAAGGACAGGCGATCCTATTGGACGACTAGGAAGAGGGGAGGAGACGCATCACGGAGAGGACACAGGAGCCGCTGCCCACCACCTAGATGGTGTAAGTGCCAGACTGACCGGCAGACAGCAGGCGGGGGAGGGGGGAAGGTGCCACCGGCCGCTTGGGGGGGAGGGGTGGTTTGTTTGCCACCACTGGCACTGTGATACCCTTTTTGAAAGATAAATAGTGCATTTTACATGCATCTATACAGATCAGACTAAAATGAGGGACAAATTAGGAGGAAAGAGGGACATTGTTCCAAATCAGGGACAGTCCCTCAAAATCAGTGACAGCTGGGAACTATGTGCTAATACAACTTAGGACCAAACAATATGTGGGCAATCATGTATCCTTAAAGTGCCATTACCGTATTTTGCGCTCCATAAGATGCACTTCTCCCCCCCCCCAAAAAAAATGGGCTGCTCTGTCTTCTATCTCAGTGACAGGTGGATGTGATGACGTCCTCGCCAGGCACAGGTCAGGCTGCATTTCATGGGCACAGGTCAGGCTGCATTTCATGGGCACAGGTCAGGCTGCATTTCATGGGCACAGGTCAGGCTGCATTTCATGGGCACAGGTCAGGCTGCATTTCATGGGCACAGGTCAGGCTGCATTTCATGGGCACAGGTCAGACTGCATTTCATGGGCACAGATCAGGCTGCATTTCATGGGCACAGGTCAGGCTGCATTTCATGGGCACAGGTCAGGCTGCATTTCATGGGCACAGGTCAGACTGCATTTCATGGGCACAGGTCAGGCTGCATTTCATGGGCACAGGTCAGGCTGCATTTCATGGGCACAGGTCAGGCTGCATTTCATGGGCACAGGTCAGGCTGCATTTTATGGGACTGGTAAAGATGCATTTCATGGGCACAGGTCAGACTGCATTTCATGGGACTGGTAAAGATGCATTTCATGGGCATATGTCAGGCTGCATTTCATGGGATAGGTCAGGTTGCATTTCATGGGCACTAATCCGGCTGTATTTCATGGGCACAGGTCAGGCTGCATTTCATGGGACTTGTAAAGATGCATTTCATGGGCACAGGTCAGACTGCATTTCATGGGCACAGGTCAGACTGCATTTCATGGGCACAGGTCAGACTGCATTTCATGGGACTGGTAAAGATGCATTTCATGGCCACAAGTCAGACTGCATTTCATGGGCACTAATCAGGTTGCATTTCATGGGCACAGGTCAGGCTGTATTTCATGGGACTGGTAAAGATGCATTTCATGGGCACAGGTCAGGCTGCATTTCATGGGCACAGGTCAGGCTGTATTTCATGGGACTGGTAAAGATGCATTTCATGGGCACAGGTCAGACTGCATTTCATGGGCACAGGTCAGGCTGCATTTCATGGGCACAGGTCAGGCTGCATTTCATGGGCACAGGTCAGGCTGCATTTCATGGGCACAGGTCTGACTGCATTTCATGGGACTGGTAAAGATGCATTTCATGGGCACTGGTAAATATTTTAGTACACCATTTGGTTCAGAATATTTTTTTTCTTGTTTTCCTCCTCTAAAACCTACGTGTGTCTTATGGTCAGGTGTGTCTTATAGAGCGAAAAATACGGTATTTCCCATTAGTGTATATTGACATACTTAGTCAGAAACTGTGCAAATACAATAAGCAATATACCAAACTAGTGCAACTATGCTTAAAGAAGAAGTACGGGGAAAGCTCATTTGGCTGTTCTTCTACTTGGGATCACAGGAGTGAAGTCCACTCTGCACTCCTGTGACCCGTTTTCAGCAGATGGTGCCGGTCCAGGCTCGGGAAAGATGGTGACACTGGAGTCGGGATCCGCCCACATGCCTTGACCGGCACTTGGCTCAGCCTATCAGCAAGCCACTGAAAGCCTGAGCCACTGAGCCAGTCCCTCCCGCCCCCCTTCATAGCCCAGCACCCCAGTGAGCACTGAGCGGGGGGCGGAGCTGTGACTGATCGTCACCATCTCTCTGCTCAGGGAGCTGTGAGAACCGAGCGATCGGCGGCATCTGATGCAGCATCCACCTAGGTAAGAATGATTGGGGGAAAAAAAAATCCCATGCGTCTCTTTTAGTTCAATAAACATCAAAAAATATATATGAAACCTGTTTTTATGCGCAAAAAAATGTTTATAATGTCCTCATAAAATCCCCAATGTCCACTATTACAATAGTGCAATTCTGGAAGAATCTTCTGTTCAGTACAGATAAATACCGACCACCGTGCAACCTTCTCCACTTCACAACACAACGTGCTCCACCACGAGAAGTACAGGGGGACACTTACTAGATTCATCTGGCCACCAGGGCCTTTCAGCTTTAATACTTGAAGTCTGCAGTTTGGGTAGAGTGTAGAATATAGATTGTAGAGGACATTATATACATTTTTTTTTTTGCACACAAAAATAGGTTTTATGTATATTTTTTGAATTAGCCACTTCCCATGCGGGCCAATTCTAACACTTCGCTCCTACATGTAAAAATCTACTTTTTTTTTGCTAGAAAATTACTTGGAACCCTCAAACATATATATATATATATATATATATATATATATATATATATATATATATATATATATATATATATATATATAGCAGATAGCAGATACTTTCAATAATTAAAGAAAACCAAAACATTAAAGTTTATCTATTTATTGTACTTATATAGCGCTGTCAACTTAACGGGCTATTGATATTTATTTATTTATTCTCTTTTAATCTACTTTCAGTATAATACACATCCTCCTCCCATGCCTGGCTTTGTTGCTCATTCTGGTGGTCTGCTCTTTTCTTCTTTGGTTGGCGAATCGTAAACATCAACGTAAGGAAAAAATTATTCTAATCTCTAATCAGTTGTATTTTCTTAAAGGTAGTAAGAGATCAGTAAGAGATCCCCATCTATGTGTTCCAGGCTAAGGCAATGACCATATTATTCCAGCTAAGAGATGATTTCTGATTGGTTAATCAGGTCATTGTACATCATTCGTGTACCCTTACATCGGGGCCCTGCTAAATATTTCCTTCAAATCCCATCTGCTTTACCTTGTTTCTGTAATCAGTATTTATTATATATGTAGATGGGTGCAGCCATATTTGATTATTACATAGACATGTTGGACTTCCTACTTTGTAGAGCAGAACTTTGTTAATAAACATCCAATGAAGCCATCAACTCCCTATGCAGCTTGTTTAAGCAGAAGTTGTTTAACAAGGATACTGACTGCAAGTAGAAGAGAACAAGAAGACCTGGACAGCCGCACACCGGGAATGGATAAATCCGTCTTTTTATTCAAAATACAGGATCATGGGGTACACAACACGACTGTGGGGTGGTACAAGAATAACTGATGCGTTTCGCACTTACACCAAGTGCTTACTCATAGCTCAGAGCTATGAGTAAGCACTTGGTGTAAGTGCGAAACGCATCAGTTTTTTTTGTACCACCCCACAGTCGTGTTGTGTACCCCATGATCCTGTATTTTGAATAAAAAAGATGGATTTATCCATTCCAGTGTGCGGCTGCCCAGGTCTTCTTGTTCTCTTCTACTTGCATCAGCATTTAGCCAGCACCTGGGGCTCTTCTCTTCCTGGAGGTAATGAGACACAAGCACTCTGGTTTAAGCCCCTCTTTGAGCGGAGGATCCCACATCATCAAGGATACTGACTTAACTGTCTGTAACATCCAGTATGAAAAGCAATTTGCTTGTAAAAAAAGTGGAGCTTCACTTTAACAACCCACCGCCCGCCGTATTGTAAAATGACAACGGGTGTGATCCCCTCTTGTTCAGGGGTGATGTCATACGACGTCGCCCCAGTCTGGCCGTGCAGCACGGCGATCGCGGTCGTGCCGTGTTCCGTTCCCGATAAACAGCTGATGACGGGGCTCTTTACCCTTGTGATCAGCTGTGTCCAATCCTAGCCGGCCACATGTAAATACGGAAGTTCCGTTTATCTGCTCTCCTCGACTCACAGTGACAGAGTGTGAGGCGAAGGAGAGCCGATCAGCAGCATCTCCTCACAGGGGGTGGAGAAGGAATTCCCCCTTACAGGACTTTAATGGCCCAATTAGTAGTACACAAAAGATATACAAAAAGAAGCATATAAAGTTTATTGGAAAATAGATACAATTGATCAATAAGTGGCTATAGACATATTTGATTGTAAAGGAAATTTTTTTAAGTTCTTTATATAATTGTATTCTACTGTATTTTGTATGTATTGCACACTGCCCTCACTATGCACACAGCACTAATAATGTTTTCATTACATGTTTGCATTCTTTGGAGTCCTGATTAGATTTAGCCTGCCTATGTTACGCCCCTTGTTACCATAAACGTACAATTGTGATATTAACCGCTTCCCGACCGCCTCACATGGATATACTGTGGCAGAAGGGCACGTACAGGCAGATTAACATACCTGTACGTTGTCCTTTAAGAGGGGGCTTGCGGGCGCACCCCTTGGGAGCTCCGTGAGCGTGATTGTGGGTCCCGACTCGATGTCCGTGGTGATACCCGCAATCATCTCACGGAGAGGAAGTACAGGGAGATGTTGATGTAAACAAGCATTTCCCCGTTCTGCCTAGTGATAGGACACTGATCATAGCTCCCTGTGATCAGGAGCGGTGATCAGTGTTGTGTCACACCTAGCCCATCCCCCCCACAGAATCACTCCCTAGGACACACTTAACCCCTACAGTGCCACCTAGTGGTTAACCCCTTCACTGCCAGTCACATTTATACAGTAATCAATGCATTTTTAATTGCACTGATCGCTGTATAAATGTGAATGGTCCCAAAATCGTGCCAAAAGTGTCCGCCATAATGTCGCAGCCCCGATAAAAATCGCTGATTGCTGCCATTACTAGTAAAAAAAAAAATTAATAATAAAAATGCTATAAATATATCTACTATTTTGTAGATGCTATAACTTTTGTGCAAACCAATCAATATACGCTTATTGCGATTTTTATTACCAAAAATATGTAGAAGAATATGTATCAGCCTAAACCGAGGAAACATTTGCAAAATTGGGGATATTGTAGTACAAAATATTGTGTTTTTTTCAAAATTGTCACACTTTTTTTGTTCATAGCGCAAAAAAAAAAGCCTCAGAGGTGATCAAATACGACCAAAAGAAAGCTCTAATTGTGGGAAAAAAAGGACGTCGATTTTGTATGGGTACAATGTCGCACAACCGCGCAATTGTCAGTTAAAGCAACGAAGGGCCGAATTGTAAAAAATGGCCTGGTCATTCAGCAGCCAAATCTTCCAGGGCTGAAGTGGTTAAAGTATAACAGCAGTCACGTCAGCAGTGTGCAACTCTTGAGAGATGCTGATCAAACTTGGGGGAAAGTTCAGAAACTGGTTAATTGAGCATATAGCCAGACCAGGCTTATTGCTGTCGCTCATTTATGTAAGTTTTAGGGTAAAGGGCTCACTTTTGTTTATCCTTGATGTGCCCCCCGGTTATGCTCAAAATGAAAGGGGTTTGCTCTTTCGAGTGAATCAGGCAGGTTGCGAGGGGGTTCCGGGATTTTTCCCCATGTATGGAGAAGTTTCATCCCTCCTTCCAAGGTGGATTTTGTATGATGGGTTCCGTTGTAGGTGGCCAGGATGGTAGCTGGGTGGCGCCATTTGTATGTCATCTTATGGTTAGTTAGGACTTTTGTAACCGTTCTTAGCTGCCTTCTCATTTGTAAGGTATATTGTGAAAGATCCGCATATAGTTGGATGTTTGAGTACGGTGCTGGGAGGGTGGATATTTCCCTTGCTTTCGAGAGGATTTGTTCCTTCGCCTGATAGAAGTGGACCCTCAGGAGAACATCTCTGGGGACAGCTTCTTCCAGGTGGCGGGGTTTGGGTGTTCTATGAATATGGTCTATGGTGAGTTCTATTGGGGAGAGTTCTAGCAACATATTAGAGGACAAGGAGCTAGCATAATTGTGCAGTTCTTTAGGCAGAATGGACTCAGGGATGCCGCGTATTTTAATGTTATTGAGAATGACAGCGGTCTTTCGAGGTCCACCAGCTTTCCTTTGATCCACAGAGAGTCATCTTTTTGCTCTGTATATGCATCTACTAGGTCATTCACTGTCTGTGCACTCCTCTATTTTGTTTTCCATATATTGCATTCTATTATCCATATGCCTCCTCTCCAGAGAGAACCTATTAATCAGGGAGCAGGGATGAGCTTCGAGTTTGAGTCGAACAGTGAACAATTTGGGGTGTTCGCGGCAAATTCGAAAGCCGCGGAACACCCTTTAAAAGTCTATGAGAGAAATCAAAAGTGCTAATTTTAAAGGCTTATATGCAAGTTATTGTCATAAAAATTGTTTGGGGACCCGGGTCCTGCCCCAGGGGACATGTATCAATGCAAAAAAAGTTTTAAAAATGGCTGTTTTTTCAGGAGCAGTGATTTTAATAATGCTTAAAGTCAAACAATAAAAGTGTAATATTCCTTTAAATTTCGTAGCTGGGGGGTGTCTATAGTATGTCTGTAAAGGGGCGCATGTTTCCCATGTTTACAACAATCTGACAGCAAAATGACATTTCAAAGGAAAAAAAGTCATTTAAAACTACTCGCGGCTATAATGAATTGCCGATCCGACAATACACATAGAAGTTCATTGATAAAAACTGCATGGGAATTCCCCACAGGGGAACCCCGAACCAAAATTTAAAAAAAAAAATGATGTGGGGGTCCCCCTAAATTCCATACTAGGCCCTTCAGGTCTGGTATGGATTTTAGGGGGAACCCGCGCTAAAATTTAAAAAAAAAATGGCGTGGGGTCTCCCCAAAAATCCATACCAGACCCTTATCCGAGCATACAACCTGGCAGGCTGCAGGAAAAGAGGGGGAATGAGAGAGCGGCCCCCCCTCCTGAACCGTACCAGGCCACATGCCCTCAACATTGGGAGGGTGCTTTTTGGTGGCCCCCCAAAATACCTTGTCCCCATGTTGATGGGGACAAGGGCCTCATCCCCACAACCCTTGCCCTGTGGTTGTGGGGGTCTGCAGGCGCGGGGCTTATGGGAATCTGGAAGCCCCCTTTTACAAGGGGACCCCCAGATCCCGGCCCTCCCCCCTGTGTGAAATGGTAAGGGAGTACAAAAGTACCCCTACCATTTCACCAAAAAACTGTCAAAAATGTTAAATATGACAAGAGACAGTTTTTGACAATTCCTTTATTTAAATGCTTCTTCTTTCTTCTATCTTCTTTCTTCTGTCTTCTATCTTCCTTCGGTTTCTTCCTCCATCTTTTTCTGGTTCTTCTGGTTCTTCTTCCGGTTTTCTCGTCCGGCATCTTCCGCCACGGCACCGGCGTCTTCTTCCCTTCGTCTTCTTGGCCACTCTGCATCCAGCATGGTGGGAGGTTTCCCGCTGTGTGACGCTTCTCCTCTTCTGACGGTTCTTAAATAACAGAGGGTGGGGCCACCCGGTGACCCCGCCCCCCTCTGGTGCACGGTGACTTCCCTGTCCGCCCCCTCTGACGTCACGGGAATGCCACAGGGAAGTCTCTGTGCGTCAAAGGGGGGTGGGGTCACTGGGTGGCCCCGCCCTCCATTATTTAAAAATACCACCAAAAGAAAGCTCTATTTGTGGGGAAAAAAATTATAAAAATGTCACATGTGTACAGTGTTTCTTGACTGCGCAATTGTCATTCAAAGTGTGAGAGAGCTGAAAATTGGCCTAGGCTGAAATAGGGTAAAAGTGCCTGGTATTGAAGCAGTTAAGATAATAATGGCGATTAGTTTGGGTTCCATCACTGTGCACATGGCTCAGTAATTTAGCGTTGTTAACTTTGTTTTCCCCTTAGTCACAATAACATTGTCTTTTTTTTCCCCAAGGAAACCTTGAAGTAGGGGGCGCTAGTGATCAGGTAAGGATCATGTTTGGTTTATTGGGTGCAGAAAAGGATATGATTGGCTAACCTTACATGGGGATAATTCTGGACTCTCAGAATGTCTCACATACAGTATGTTGGTTTATTGATCCATCCTAGCTTGTATCACGTAATATAGAATTAGATTTCAGTTTCTGCTCCTTGCAGGGAGTCAGGGAGCTCAGAGAATACTTCCTGCTAGCATACAATCTGACTCTTTAGCGCCCTCTCTAGAGACCTTCTGTATTCTGCAATGCCCCCACCACCATGAGCAATGGCCAGGTCCAGTAGAGGCCGCTTCATATGGGGCCTAATCCATGCCCCTAATCTACATGCAGGGCGCCGGATGCATTGATTTCAATCTTTTTTTTTTTTTTAAGCACATGATAAGAGCCTGAGGCTCTAATTGGCTTAAAAAAAGGGTGGGCTTGGGGTGCAGCAGAGCACTGTGCCCTGAGCCCACCCAGTTGTGTGACAATAGCGAATAAATATTCGCTATTGTCTTCCTGATTCTCCTCCCGGCCAATCAGAAAGCGTTTTGCGAGACCCGATAGGCTAGGGAGAAGTCTTAGGACTTCCTGGCCAATCATTTCTCAGGACATGCTTCCTGTTCAGTCGCTGGGAGGAGAAGTAATGGGCCGGTGTCACAGCAAGCTGCAGCAGGTGGAGGGGCAGCTTCCAGGAGCCCTACCCCGGATCACCAGCACCACCTGCTGGACATGGATGGCGTCCGACCCTTCTGCACGGGGGGGTGCTAGTTCAAGCGAGGGGGGCCAGGGGCAGCTTCCAGGAGCCCGCACCACCACCTGCCAAGGGGCAGCTTCTAGGACCCCTTGTTTGCCACCCCCCTCCCAAAATATTGAGCACCACCCGCCACTGCCCAGGTTCCCAATATACTCATTGTTTAAGTGATTCTAAAGCAATTTTTTTTAATATCACACATGTCATACTTAATGTCATACTTACCTGCTTTGTACACAGAGCAGCCCCGATCCACTTCTTTTTGGGTCCCCGCCGGCGGTCTTGGCTCCTCCCCCTTGCCGAGTGCCCCAAATAGCAAGCCTCTTGTTATAGGGGCACTCAAGCAGGCTACATCCAGAGCCGCGCTCTGTGTGTCTAGTCAGTGGCCTAGCGTGGGTTGTCAGCACCCGGGGCAAGGCAAGTAATTTGCGACCCCCCTAACCTGCAGACTTTTAGCACTCCCCGAGTCCCTTCAAATACAATAGTACTGACCTACCTGATTCCTATACTGACCACTACACTAACCTACTTGATTTCAACACTGACCAACCTGATTCCTTTACTGACCATTACACACTACACTGACCACTATACTATACCGTCCACTACACTAAGAACTACACTGACCACTATACTGTCCACTACACTACACTGACCACTATACTATACTGTCCACTTTACTGACCACTACACTACACTGTCCACTCTACTGACCACTACACTGAGAACTACACTGTCCACTAAACTATACTGTCCACTACACTACACTATACTATACTGACCACTATACTACACTGAGAACTACACTACAGTGACCATTACATTGTCCACTACACTACACTGACCACTATACTACACTGAACACTATACTAACCACTATACTGTCCACTACACTATACTGCCCACTACACTGACTGCTATACTGTCCACTACACTGACTGCTATACTGTCCACTACACTATACTGACCACTACACTATACTGACCACTACACTGTCCACTATACTGACCACTACACTATACGGTCCACTATACTTACCACTACACTGTCCACTATACTGACCACTACACTATACTGTCCACTATACTGACCACTACACTACACTGACCACTATACTGTCCACTACACTACACCGACCACTATACTAAACTGACCACTATACTAACCACTATACTGTCCACTACACTGACTGCTATACTGTCCACTACACTACACTGACCACTATACTGTCCACTATACTGACCACTACACTGAGAACTACACTACACTGACCACTATACTGTCCACTACACTGACCAATATACTACACTGTCCACTATACTACACTGACCACTAGGCTACACTGACCACTAAACTACACTGACCACTATACTACACTGACCACTACACTGACCACTGCACTGACCACTACACTATACTGACCACTACACTGTCCACTACACTACACTGTCCACTACACTACACTGACCACTACACTACACTGACCACTACACTATACTGACCACTACACTACATTGTCCACTACACTACACTGACCAATACACTACACTGACCACTACACTACATTGACCACTACACTATACTGACCACTACACTGACCACTATACTACACTGACCACTATACTACACTACACAGACCACTACAATACACTGACCACTACACTATACTGACCACTACACTACACTGACCACTACACTACGCTGACCACTATACTACACTGACCACTATACTGACCACTACACTATACTGACCTCTACACTACACTGTCCACTACACTACACTGACCACTACACTATCCACTACACTACACTAACCACTACACTACACTGACCACTACACTACACTGACCACTATACTATACTGACCAGTACACTACACTGACCACTACACTACACTGATCACTACAATACACTGACCACTATACTGACCACTACGCTAAACTGACCACTATACTGAGCACTACACTACACTGACCACTACACTATACTGACCACTACACTACACTGACCAGTACACTACACTGACCAATATACTACACTGACCACTACATTACACTGACCACTACATTACACTGACCACTATACTACACTGACCACTATACTGACCACTACACTACACTGACCACTACACTACACTGACCACTATACTACACTGACCACTATACTGACCACTACACTACACTGACCACTACACTACACTGACCACTACACTATACTGACCACTACACTACACTGACCACCACACTATACTGACCACTACACTATACTGACCACTACACTACACTGACCACTATACTACACTATACTGACCACTACACTACACTACACTACACTGACCACTACACTACACTGACCACTACACTACACTGACCACTATACTACACTGACCACTACACTGACCACTGTACTGACCACTACACTATACTGACCACTACACTACATTGTCCACTACACTACACTGACCACTAAACTACACTGTCCACTATACTACACTACACTGACCACTACGCTATACTGACCACTATACTACACTGACCACTATACTGACCACTACACTATACTGACCACTACACTACACTGTCCACTACACTACACTGACCACTACACTACACTGTCCACTATACTACACTACACTGACCACTATACTACACTGACCACTACACTGACCACTGTACTGACCACTACACTATACTGACCACTACACTACATTGTCCACTACACTACACTGTCCACTACACTGACCACTACACTATACTGACCACTACACTGACCACTGTACTACACTGACCACTATACTACACTACACTGACCACTACAATACACTGACCACTATACTACACTATACTGACCACTACACTACACTGACCACTACACTACGCTGACCACTATACTACACTGACCACTATACTGACCACTACACTATACTGACCTCTACACTACACTGACCACTACACTACACTATCCACTACACTGTCCACTACACTACACTAATCACTACACTATACTGACCACTACACTACACTGACCACTACACTACACTGACCACTATACTACACTGACCACTACAATACACTGACCACTATACTGACCACTACAATACACTGACCAGTACACTACACTGACCAGTACACTACACTGACCACTACACTACACTGACCACTATACTACACTGACCACTATACTGACCACTACACTACACTGACCACTATACTACACTGAGCACTACACTATACTGACCACTACACTACACTGACCACTACACTACACTGACCACTATACTACACTGACCACTATAATAACAAGAGTATTGTGACGCCTGCTTTACATGCACATAAACACCATTGGAATTGATTAGAGTAGAGACTAGGAACCAGGCCTTCTCGTCCAACATCAGTGCTTGACCTCACAAATGTGCTTCTGGAGAGTGATCAAACATTCCCATAGACACACTCCTAAACCTTGTGGACAGACTTCCCAGAAGAGTCGAAGCTGTTATAGCTGCAAAAGGTGGGCCAACTCAATATTGAACCCTACGGACTAAGACTGGGATGCCATTAAAGTTTATGTGCGTGTAAAGGCAGGCGTCCCAATACTTTTGGTAATATAGTGTCGAATGCATTAAGTTAAAAGACCTTAGGACTTTAGAACCACTTTAAGCATGTTTATCTCCCCCTGCCCCAGAGTACCTCTGAGCCCCAACTCTATTTTCACTAATTTACGTCTGTGCTGCTTTTCTATAACCACAGTGCTTATAGCTCCATATACTGGCTACTGCTGTCCCAGGGCACTAGATTATACTGTTTATTTTCTTACCAGTAGCCACATCTTTGCCAGACACCCCCAATCACTGTCTATTTCCCACAGTCTGTCTTCCGAAGACATTAAATACATCTCCAAATTTTCTGCAGTCTTTCCATCCAATGCTCATAATCTACTCTAATTCTTTCCCCACAGTTCCTACACGATCTTCTCCCAATTCCCACAGTCTCTCTACCTAGTTCCAGCAGTCACCCCTCAGGGTTCCTACCGTCTCTTTTCTCACAGTTTATAAACTCTTTCCCACAGTTTCTGCAGTCTCTTTTCCCAGTTCCTGCAGTCTCTTCCCCAAGCTCCTTCAGCACCTCAACTCAATTCTGTCAGTTACTCCTACTTCCTGCAGTATCTCCTCCCAGTTCCTGGGAGTCTCCCCTCCCAGTTCCCAGTTTTTCTTTCCAGTTCCTAGAAATTCTCCCCACAGTTTCTATACTCACTCTCCCCAGTTCCTACAGCCCCCCCCCCAGTTCTCATAGTTTCTCCTCCAAGTTCCTACATTCTCTTCCCCCATTCCCCCTATTATGGCAGTTTCCCCTCCCAGTTCCTACAGTCTTTCCTCCTGGTACCTATTTTCTCTCCCTCCAGTTCCTGCAATGTTTCTTCCCAGCAGAGACGGGCCGAACACCCCCCCCCCCGGTTCAGTTCGCACCAGAGCTTTTGAATATTACAAAAGTTTGGAGCCTAACAACAAACCCCATTAAAGTCTATAGGAACCAAACTGGAAAAAATCACATGTGCCCATTTTGAAGCCTTATATGCAAGTTATTGGGCATACAAAGTGCACAGGGATCTGGGTACTGCCCTGGGGACATGTATCAATGCAAAAGTTTTTAAAAAATATCATTTTTAAATGAGCAGTGATTTATTGATGCTTAAAGTGAAACAATAAAAATTCCTTTAAATATAGTGCCTGGTGGGTCCCCTTAGTCTACCTGTAAAGTGGCGCATCTGTACCGTGTATAGAATATACTGCAGCAAAAATAAAATTTTTCCCTGCAAGCTTTCTTTATTTTGTAAACAACGGCTTGGGGAGCCAGTCTGTATGGTGAGGCCACAATGTAGAGCACTTGGAACAAGATTCAAGATTTTTGGGATAAATTCTGGTGTCTCTTCCACAGACTTTGGATAGAAGTAACAAGTGAGGAAAAATTGGGCTTTAGGTGTTGGTGGCGCTTTCACACCATAACCCTATAGAGGTACTCTTGATGAAAGCAAGAATTGGCCCTGCTGTAAACAATTAAAATGATATGTACCTGTCAAACAGGTACGGAAAAATTGGTCCTTGGGTGTTAATTCTGCCCATGAAACCTACACCAAAAAATGTCTTTCAGATAAAATCAACACCCACAATGCTAGGCAGCCTAGACAGTCTTTCAGAGACTCCACATCCCAAAAACACTTAATCGGCAACATCGGCATCAGGGGCTTGATAGCTGCTGCTAATCCAGGAATGATTAATTTTGATAAATGTCAGCCGGTCCACGGATTTCGTGGACAGGCGCTTTTTTTTATCTGTCACAAAACCTCTGGCAACACTGAATTCTCACTCGCAAAGCACGCTGGATGCAGGGCAGCCCAGCAGCTCAATTGCATACTGGGCAAGTTCTGGCCAGTGGTCTCTTCTCGTGACCCAGTGGATCATTGACTGGAAAGTTCTCCATCTCTGTTTTTGCCCCTAGATAGTCTCTCACCATATGATGCAGATGCTTCTGATGGAATGTGGAACTTGACACGCAGAGGTCTGCAGTTTCTTTCTTCCTAGTCCTGCAGTCTCTCCTCCCAGTTCCTGTGGTTTCTTCTTCCTAGTCCTGCAGTCTCTCCTCCCAGTTCCTGCAGTTTCTTCATCCTGTTCCTGCAGCCTCTCCCCAAAGTTCCTGCAGTTTCTCCTCCCAATTCCCACAATTTCTTCCCCCAGTTGCTCCAGTCTCCTTCCCCTATTGGCACAGCTTCTTTCAGGTGCGTCTGACTTAGATTGTGTCTGTGGTCTCTCTTATCAGTTCATACCTATTTTAAGGCTGCCCATACATTATTCATTTTTTTAATGCAACAAAAAGAAAAAAGAAAAATAAGACCCAATTCCCTCATCCACGCATTTGATGTGGATGGGGAATCCTTCCCGCTGAGTCATTGTATTCTACCAGTAAGGAGACTTCCCCGCTGTCAGAATGCCCTGGTCATTGCTGCTGGTTATAGCCAGTGGTGCTGATCAATTGGGACAAACCCAACAAGCTGGTTGTACAAAAGTCGATCGGTAGATTGGCTTCTGTGCAACCAGCCTGCCCATACATGCGGAATTTGGCCGGTCCTTGCTGAACTGATCGAATTTCAATTCATGTATGGCTGCCTTAAGATCAGCCCAATCTGTGATCTCAGATCTGGTGGGTCAGTTTGCTTATTTGTGCTTTTTATTGCTATCATGCAATTCACAGCAGGTGCCGCTTGAGGAGAAGATGGGATCCATCAGTGCCAATGATCTGAGAAACAATGAACAAGTATACAACGGACCATCCCATGTCTACCAGGAGATACCGGCTACTCAAGAGGTGAGAACCAACTCCTGATCACATCACAGCCAGGGAATGAATAGTTGATAAAACATATCCCTGCAGGGATATACAGGATGTACCTCTGATATATGACTGCTGTATGAGGATAGATGGGAAGGCCTAGTCCCTACCAGCAATGTCCTTCCTTCAAAAATGACATGTTCTCTTGAAGCACAGTCACTAAGTGTCCCAGATCCTGCAAAGCAGTCCTGAGATTTTGCCCAGTAATGTCCGTGTTTCAGGCAGTAATGCCAGATCCAGGAGGTCTCACACTCTGCAGAATAGCAGTGGGGTGTGGATGGAACGCTGATACCCAGGATTATAGGTAGAATTCTCTCCCACCCTACAGTCCCAGTATAGGTCTGCCCAACAGCAGACGCAGAGGAGCAACACTGTTTCAGGTACATAACAATTGAAAACCAATGGTCATTTATTTTTTCCCAATGACACCAACAGTGGGACCTATTTTATCCTAATGACACCAACCATGAGGCTGATTGTATCTCACTGACACCAATGATGGGACTTATTTTACTTCACTGACACCAGTGATGGGACTTATTTTATTTCACTGACACCAATGGGACTTTATCCCATGGACACCAACGATGGGGCTTATTTGACTTCTACTGGCACCAACGATGGGACTTTTTTTACTGACACCAATGATGACCCTTATTTTACTCCCACTGACACTAATGATGAGACTTTTTAAACTCCCACTGACACCAATGATGGGACTTATTTTATTTCACTGACACCAATGGGACTTTATCCCATGGACACCAGCGATGGGGCTTTTTTGACTCCTACTGGCACCAACGATGGCACTATTTTTCACTGACACCAATGATGGCCCCCTATTTTACTCCCACTGACACCCATGATGACCCTTATTTTACTCCCACTGACACCAATGATGACCCCTATTTTACTCCCACTGACACCAATGATGACCCTTATTTTACTCCCACTGACACCAATGATGACCCTTATTTTACTCCCACTGACACCAATGATGACCCTTTTTTTACGCCCAACGACACCAATGATGACCCTTTTTTTACTCCCACCGACACCAATGATGACCCTTATTTTACTCCCACTGACACCAATGATGACCCTTATTTTACTCCCACTGACACCAATGATGACCCTTTTTTTACGCCCACCGACACCAATGATGACCCTTTTTTTACTCCCACCGACACCAATGATGACCCTTATTTTACTCCCACCGACACCAATGATGACCCTTCTTTTACTCCCACTGACACCAATGATGACCCTTATTTTACTCCCACCGACACCAATGATGACCCTTATTTTACTCCCACTGATACCAATGATGACCCTTATTTTACTCCCACTGACACCAATGATGACCCTTATTTTACTCCCACTGACACCAATGATGACCCTTTTTTTACTCCCACCGACACCAATGATGACCCTTATTTTACTCCCACCGACACCAATGATGACCCTTATTTTACTCCCACTGACACCAATGATGACCCTTATTTTACTCCCACTGAAACCAATGTTACGGAAATATTTATACCTCACTTAAACGATTGACGATACAAATATAATTGATTAAACCTTTGTACAGACAGCATGTCCCTCAGATGTTCTCGGGCTGGACTGCTGTAACCATTTAGCCCACTCCCTTTTATATGCATTCTCCACCAATCAACAGATGCCACATATTGATTGGGTTAGAGATGTCACAGAATTCATGCTCGGACATTGCGACCCCCTCGGTGCCTACCAGTCTATGAATTAATGAACAATCTCCTTTGATCTCCTAGCCCAAACAGTCCCGACCGTAGTATGTTAATGGCCCCTGGTGAGTTGATTACCACCTAGGGGACCTTCCCTGATTCCCATCAGTGTATTGGAAGCATGTTAATGGCCCCCTGAAGAATGAATGCCTTAAGGTTTGCCAATAACCTTTGATCTAATCAACACCTCTAGGGCTTCTTGGGTTCAAATCAAGGTAACTACATTTCCTAAGGTGAGCTTTGTTATATTAAGAAACATATTCCCATATATGAAATATATATAGATACCCACATATACACGTAGATATATATATCCATATATACAGATATATATATATATATATATCTATATATATACATACATACATACATACACATACACATCCTATGAGGCAAGGCAGTTTAAATTGGAGTCCTTGCAATGGTCCACTTGAATCTCATTGATATAAATATGATATCCAATAATTCCATCACATTTCCCCCTGAAGTTCATTCTTGAACTTATGTCCTCCTTCAATGATCTTGCACCCACCCACAACAGCCCAGAAGCCCCGACCCTTCCCCACCACCACTGCGGCCTCCTCTTCCTTTCTTGAACACGCCGGAACTCCTCAAAGTAGGCTTAAGATAGCAAAGAAATCCTGGTCCTTTGGAGACTCCACATTCAAACCATGAGTGTCTGTATTGCAATATTTCATCACTCCTCTGCCTTGGAGGAGCGGAACTCCAACATTGATGGCGGGATCCTGGCATATCTAGTCCTGTATCTTTGTAAGACCATGTAATGGTTGCATCGATTGGATCGGACCGCGAGACAGCACTTTTCAGCATGGTGAAGGAAAGTCCAGGAAAGTCTTATTCGTGACACGTTTATCTCAAGAAATAACTTGGTGGTCGCTGCTTCTTCAGGTGGGGTCGGGCGGGTCTCCAGACAGTCGTGCATGAATACAGAAAGAGAGAGGAGAACGTTAGTGTACAGAGAAATGCTGGACAGGAACAGAGTGTTGGCCATTAAGACTAAATACTCATAAAGGGTGTAATGTGGACGAGTAGAGTGGGTTCCCACAGGGTACAGAGTCTGAGCAACAGCCAATATCATCCATGGCCCTTGATGGTAGGGATAGACAATACTGTCTGTTATTGCCAGGTCCCTGGGTTCACCACACCTGCTCACGGGGCTCAGGTTAAAGTAGTAGGTAGACTAGAGGAGGTGAAATTACATTAAGACATAAAACTGGATGTCCAGGGATACTTTAGTTAAAATATGGTACTTGCGGGCAGGCAAAGTCTTTTTTTTAAAGAAAAATGATATGACTGATGTCTTAGTTACATTATCTTGAGAAGATAGATGATAGAAATCAAAGGAAAAAACTCAGAGAGCATAATATTAAAGAAGAAAAAGGAATGGAAGAGAGGTGAGTAATGAAAATGAACAGGAAAAATAGTGGGAATGAAAAAAAGAACAAAAAACGAAAAAAACTACAGATTGAACGCTGCTCCAACCAAGACTGTTAGAGAGCCTTGAATCTGTATATAAAAAAATGAATACATTGGTTAAAAAAACATAATAAAAAAAAAATAAAAAACAAAACAAATGCTTTTCTTAAAAAAAAAAAAAAAACCCTCCTCTCCCATTAACAGTATTTTTGCAGGTCAGGTACACAGATATTAACAACAAAAGGGAGAGAAAAAAAATAAAAAATAAAAAAATAAAATAAAAATAAAAATAATAAAAAAATGATTAAAACTTTTGGAATTTAGGTAAACCTGACTGCACTTTATTACTAAAAATTGAAGAGGCTTATCCCTGGAACAAGAAAAATATAGTTCTAGGGTCCTCTCTTACATGTGCAACTTCTTAGTACAGGTCTGGATTGGATCTGGCTTCCTCAGAGATTTGTTTCTGAGTTAGTGGCCTTTCTGTTCCTTGAGAGAAGATACCTTGTTGAGGTACACATTCTCATAGCTTTGGCATTCATTCTCCTGATAGTAACGCACATTATTGCCTGCATCAGGAAAAGCAATAAGGCTGCACAGGTTAGGACAACAACAGGGTGGAGCAAAATGTTTAGGAAAGCTGTAGTGTTGGACTATACCCAAATAAACTTTCCCACCAGGAAATCTTAGCATCTGCGTCTAAAGCGTGGGATACTTGGATCAGTCTATTTTGATCATGGGTGAGTCGTATGGTGGCTTGTTTTTCAGCATCTCCTAGTACATTTAATATTTCATCCTGTTGTCCGAAATCCATCAGCCAAGCTTTTAACTCAGCCCCAAATACCAGAGGAAGTTTCTGTAGGTGTAAGGGGATGTCAGGTTTGCTATAAGACCTTTCTTCAGGGGTGATCGGGGTACAACCCGGTGTTCCTGCTATATCCATGCCACGGGCCATAGGAGGTGTACTATAGACTCCCAGAGGTAGTGTACCCTGCTGAGTACCATTTAACCTGATGCTGAAAACAGTGCATCATTAGACATGTGATATTAGCACCAGTATCCTGGTCTCCAGTCTATGAATTAACTTTGTTTAGGACCAGTTGGGACACTACCCCGGCATCCATTAGACATGACCCCCCCCTGTGCCAGCATTGTTGCCTTTTCCAATAGCACAACCCCTACCTTCCTCTAGCACTCATCAGTACCAGTCATCTGAGGCTGTCCAGACTCAAACCATCAGAACAAGATGGACTCCAGGGTGTAATCCAGTAGAGTCTGATAGGATAGTACCCAGATTGACCGTGATATCTGCACAATGTTCCATCCCTGCCATTAGGGATGAGAACAGTGCGAGTAAGATTTTTGACGATCCTGGAACTGAGTCATCCACCAATTCATTACGACTCATAGGCAACCTGGATACTACCCCCCCCCCCGTCTGTCCTTGCAAAGTGATGCTGGACAGAGCAAGTTGGCTTCCCTAACCCCTTCCCTGATATGTAGCACAAGACCCCCCCAATGTGATCCTGAATAGCTCCAGCTCCATAGTGTTTTAAGGTACCCAGTGCCCCACCTCCAGCTCCAAAGACAGTCTCAATTAAGCCTCTCTTTCCTAAGGATGGGAAATAGTCAGAATACCCGGATTGAAAACCACCTGCCACCAGGTACACTTGTCTCTTCATAGAGGTTGCACACCTTATGGGGCACTGGTCTTCCTGTCATGCAGGACACGGACCACTAGTTAAGGTACACAAGGAGTCTAGGACAGGAAGGACACCTATGGGTATCCACTGAGGAGAATACAGCATGCCCACACAACTCCATCGCTGTGCCTGGATTTCAGAGACCATGCCCAGGGTATACAATGCACCTCTACGTATGGTTAGGTTCAAAGAACCCTCTAGTTCCCTGACTAACGTTACATCGGTATTCCTTAGGACACAAACAAACTCGTCTATGTCCCAAATAATACCCAGGTGCTTCCTTCCCAGCAATGACCTCTCCATCCAGAACACAGAGTGCAATATACACAATCTTCCTGCACAACTCTTCTCCGGGCTCTCCCAAAACTATACACTCTCAACTTGTATGCCATCAGGCAGGCCCTCATACTACACATCTGAAGGTAAATCTGAAGGAGATTGGAAAACAAAAATTGCATAATGTGTATCCAACTCGAGGAACTTCTGCTACCAAACACAACTGGCCAAAGGGCAAAGAAAAAATCCCTTGCAGCACTGAGGCGCCGGGATCACTGAACAGTAGTGGGTACACGAGCCGACCCTTTAAAGCCAGGAAACCCAATTATCGAATCTGAGAAATAAAACACCAATAAAATTTAGTAATAAATATTCCATTTTCCTCCTAGAAACAAAATAATCCAATGGTTATATACCTGTAACACGACATTAGCATATGAAACACAAATATACATTACATTACATTACATAAACAGTGCACTTTTTTTTAAGATACCAAAAAATTGTTGAGCTCAACTTATCATTAATATGTATTACTTAATACACATTAATACCACGTGGATTTTTGTTTTATGGTATACCAATAATTCAAAAAAAAAACTTATTCACCATGGTTGAAAAAAAAAAAAATTAGCAATCCGTAAAAAAAACCTTTTAGCAGTATCATTTGTCAACAGATCATAATACCTCACCACAAAGACCCTCTCCAGTACTGTTTTCCTGAAAAACAAAGTCATTTTAGTACATGTATCTTTCAATTCACTAGTACAGATAATCATCTTGGCTCAGGTCATTTGCATGTCAATACAGTTCGCTGCACCTTTTCACAGACCTGGTGAGAAAGAAGGGGGGTCATTTGGGTGGGTTGTCAGCGGCTGAGAACAAACGTCACACAATACAAAATATATTGCATATTCCACACACACACACACAAATGGCTAGGTTATAGATGAACTCTAGACATCACGCATATCAGCATGTTTTCTGTAATACCCTGTACTTCTTCTTAAACCCATAGCATCTGTTTGGTAAGGTTGAAATTCTTTCAGAGATCCATCCCATTTCGTTAGCCCCTTCTCAGCCTGTATGGACGCATTCTCAGGAGTTTGGAATGGGACCCCTGACCCAGGTGGTCCATACTTCCTACACCTAGGCCATGTGGCGAAGCGTGCAGAGTACACTTCAAAATCACGTCTTGTGGTCCTATATGGATTATGCTTACCGACTTTTTGACTGGAACTGGATAGGCAGAATCTCGCGATGTGACCCAGTAATCCGCATAAGTGGCATTTTATCTTATTTAAAGTGGTACAACACCTCTTAACAAAGGGCTTTGTTTTAGATGACTGTGAATATGGGATGGCCTCTTCTGGATTAGTAGTTTTTACCTGCGGCTTACAAAATATAGGGGCGATTTTTAAAGAGCTCTTACTTTCCTGGGATTTATTCTTGTTGATACATACCTTAGGTGTGGAGGACGTCCCCCTGAATTCAGACCTGCCCAAATCAGTTACCTTGTTATCTTCTCTATCTGAAAACTGATCCAACAGCTCCTGGCAGCTGACAGATAATGGTTTCACCCCACCTTCTGCATCCTTCAGTCTCTTTCCCAACTGGAGAATGTCCTCCTGTAATCTTTTGTTTTCTAGTACTAATTGCTGGTGGATAGCCTCTGAATTTGACATGGAAGCTTCTAAAGTACTGATGTTATCTTTGGTGATTTCTAGCTCTTCTTTTAGGGATGTGTTTTGCACTTTCAAATGCTCATACTGTTTTGCTAACCACCTGGCCGCAAAGATTAGCGGCGGTTTTCCCGTGCGCTTATTACAGCTTATTTCAGTGAGATTTAATTTCACATCCTCTCTTGTCAGCGGGACAGAAAGTGTCCCTTCTGCCTGGAGACCTTCCTCCCTTAATGCCAGCATGGCCATTTCGTCTCCTTGTCTTGCTACTCTGCCTTCTTCTTCCTGTACCTCCCCATCCCCCTGTAATCCACATTTTACTGAGGTATCAGACTTGTGTTGTGGCTCTAATTTTTTGTCCACCACTGAAAGGTGACAATTCATATCAGCCCCTGAGCATTCAGCTGACAAGGACTGGGCAACTGCATAAGGCCCAGGTCCTGACAACTGCTCCTTGTTTCCCTGACAATCACTGTCACCCCTTGCTGGGGGTTGTGATGGTTTACGCTTGTCCCTACGTTCAAGCATTGTTTGGAATGATTTCTCCTTAAATCCCATAGTAATAACATTCACTTCCTCTGTTTTATTCGCTGACTCCAGCATCCATATAAATAAAGTATCTTTTTCATATGGTCGTGTCATCTTACTGTGATGAGCCCGATACAGATCTTCCCAAGCTTTTAGCTTAAAAATACCTCTTTTAAAATACTTCTTCCCAGTCCAACGATCCCAATCTTGCAAATATTTCACAACCCAAGGTCCATATTTATCTATCATCTCTTCCCTCGGGGTCAAGTGGTAGGGTTCCCCACGGTTAGACGCCCTCTTTGAAGCGATTAGATTACCCATCCTTTACGGACTCCGGACCTTGAACTGATTTCCCCAACCTTTTTACAGGTTGCCTTTACTTCAGAGGTAGCTACTCTCTGACCAAGAATTGGGTTGACAGGTACTGCCCCTGTCACCCTTGCCGATTTTTTTTCGCTACTTGCCAGGCCAATTCCCTGTCCTGCCTTTAGTCCTTCAAAAAATCAGCCTGGAGATTTCCCAAACTAAATAATAGTTTAATCCCCCCGTGGACTTTTCTAAAGTACTCTAAAAGAAATGCTTAACGAAAGGCTTTTACTTCTGTTATATCAAGAATTATTAGCACGAACTTGGATAATTAGGATCCTATGCGTGCTTGTAGTACAGGAGGTAGTTAACTGATGCACACCTAATTGCAATACGATTTGTAGGAGTTACAACATTACAGATCTAATCACAAAGCTTACGATCCCCAATTAGTAGTTTACACAGAAAGATAGATACATACATCGAAGATCATTCAGTGTGTACTAGGCCCACAGGTGCAATTCGATCTTAAAGACCGGGAAGCGTCTTGACCTAGACTCATGCAAGGGTCAACCAGAAGCGCTTGTTGGCAGAAAGGCCCAGATCCTACTTCTTTCCACTGCCTTCAAACGTCCAATCAGAACCCCTTATCATTCACGCAGACACCCTCCTGCAGTGTTGGCCCAACCGAGCAGGATGCCTTCTCATACACTCTCAGTACAATTTTATTTCACTTATACTGTTCATATCAGTCTCATCAAAGTATTAGTACAGACAAAAGGTTATATATATACACAATGTTCAAAGAAGCTTGCTAGTTTGGGTGTTCATACAGGGGAGACAGACATACAAAGACATAAAAATGCTTACCGTTTTTGGAGTTAGACTTGTCCTCCCCCCGTAAAACCACAAATCACTCAAACGTGAAGCTTCCTCACACGACGGGCACCATTTGTTACGGAAATATTTATACCTCACTTAAACGATTGACGATACAAATATAATTGATTAAACCTTTGTACAGACAGCATGTCCCTCAGATGTTCTCGGGCTGGACTGCTGTAACCATTTAGCCCACTCCCTTTTATATGCATTCTCCACCAATCAACAGATGCCACATATTGATTGGGTTAGAGATGTCACAGAATTCATGCTCGGACATTGCGACCCCCTCGGTGCCTACCAGTCTATGAATTAATGAACAATCTCCTTTGATCTCCTAGCCCAAACAGTCCCGACCGTAGTATGTTAATGGCCCCTGGTGAGTTGATTACCACCTAGGGGACCTTCCCTGATTCCCATCAGTGTATTGGAAGCATGTTAATGGCCCCCTGAAGAATGAATGCCTTAAGGTTTGCCAATAACCTTTGATCTAATCAACACCTCTAGGGCTTCTTGGGTTCAAATCAAGGTAACTACATTTCCTAAGGTGAGCTTTGTTATATTAAGAAACATATTCCCATATATGAAATATATATAGATACCCACATATACACGTAGATATATATATCCATATATACAGATATATATATATATATATATCTATATATATACATACATACATACATACACATACACATCCTATGAGGCAAGGCAGTTTAAATTGGAGTCCTTGCAATGGTCCACTTGAATCTCATTGATATAAATATGATATCCAATAATTCCATCACACCAATGATGACCCTTATTTTTTTACCACTGACACCAATGATGAGACTTTTTAAACTCCCACTAACACCAACGATGGAACTTATTTTATTTCACTGACACCAATGGGACTTTATCCCATGGACACCAGTGATGGGGCTTATTTGACTCCTACTGGCACCAACGATGGAACTATTTTTCACTGACACCAATGATGGCCCCCTATTTTACTCCCACTGACACCAATGATGAGGCTTTTTTTACTCCCACTAATATCAACGATGAGACTCAGTTTATTCCCACTGACACCAACAATGAGACATTTTAGACTCCCACTGACACCAATGATGGGACTTATAGATACAAAGGAGGGTTTGGGACTTTAAATGAGGCAAATGAATGCGACTACAAAAATAGTAAACAACATGACATATTTATTCAGCAAGTACACATGTCTCGTAGTATAACACCTTGTATATAGAAGCGTAAAAAAAGGTTTCATACGCATACCAATGATGCATTAGTATTCATATATATACAGGCATATTTGCAATATAAAATATTAAGAGCCAATACTGCTTCATACTATGAGATGATCATAAAAAACAAGATTTGCATGGTAGGATCTAGAGTGGAATATCAATAAAATGTATACACCAATGATGGGGTTATTTTATTCCACTAACATCAATATTGGGACTTCTTTTATTACAATGAGACCAACGCTGGGTCTTATTTTTTCCTACTGACACCAATTAGGGTTTTATTTTATATCACTGACAGTAACAACGGGGAAATATACCAGGTTACACTTTCTGTCTCGATCTTTCCTTTTAGGATCCGGCTGAGGTCCTCAAGAATCCTCTGTACATCCCGTCTGGACCCCCTTCCCAGGGTGAGCATCCGGCAGAAGGACAATACAGTCTCCTCCAACCCCCAACCCAACCCCCTTCCCAGGGTGAGCATCCGGCAGAAGGACAATACAGTCTCCTCCAACCCCCAACCCAACTCCAACCCCCAGACCAGCAGTAATCAGACAATGCGGAGAGGCTCAGAAGATATGATCATTATTCGGGACACATCTCAATGTTGTATAGTTATCAGCTTTAGCACTAAAGCTTCCACCGAACGTACCAGAATATTATCTCCAAGTTCTGTTGCTATTTTCTTTTTCTTTTTGGATTATTTGTTTATTAAAAAGTTCATAACATTCCATTAAAAATGTAAAACAGCCAATGACTATTACTACCGGCCCGACCCTCCAATCGGTGTAGATGGGACCCCCAAGACTGACCCACATCTAAAGATCTCCAGTAATGACACCACATGGGGCAGATTCTGGTAAAATCGGAGTTTGGATGTCAAAATTGCCTCCGAGAAGGACTGGATGAAATGTAGGTTATTGAGCTAGGAACCCTGATAGGGGTCATATCTTCATAAAGTCAGTAAATAAAAATAAAATGGAATTTAGTAAACTATAATAACACAATACACATATCTATACAGATATTTATCACCTAATATTATACAAAGATATCTAAATAAAATAAAATTAGGTGTATGTTTTTTTTTATTTTATAGGGACCATGGTTGCTGTCCATGCATGGAAAGTAAAAGGGTCACTTAAATTTCGGAAGAACATTGCCATACTCCCTCTGTTATGTGCGATTCCCATATTATCTGGGCCATCTAGTGCCCACAATTTATTTTTTCTGATCGGGATATTTCTGGAAAAAAAGCGCACATTATGGCCACTAGATGGTGATGACGAAATAAGAAGAATGACACATATTAGAGGAAGTACGGCAATTTTTGCCCTGTTTGTGCTAATGTTGGTCACATCCACACAGTAACATTTTTTATACATAGACCCCCAAAGTGTATGCCCAAGTTACCATCTCCAATGTACCCCCAAACCTCTCTCTCCCCCTTGAGATCATGTCTCGCCATTATTATTTTTTTCTTGCTCCTTTAGTGGGAAACGGCTTTTCTTTTTCGTACATCACAGGACGCGGAACAGGGCATTTGCTTTGGATTTGACTGAGTCAGTGTCAGATCCTCCTAGCAGTGCTAGCTGGTTCCTGGGAGTTGTAGGTCTACAAGCAAGTCTGTGCTTGAGGTAGAAGAGGAGTGTGTATATACCGGATGTATATAGTTTGTGTCCCTGAAGAGTTTCTACTGATCAAGTGGGCATCCCATAATAACCCTTTCCCCCATCCAAGTTCAATCGCCTTAAATAATAAATAAATAAAAAATAAAAAATCTGCAAGGAGGGCTTCTTGTCTCAGGAGTGATTGAAAAATGAATGTGCCTGGCTGTACAGGGTGGGAGATAACCAACATTCACCAGCGGCTCCTGTGGGGGTAGCGCTACACCGAAGACATGTAAAAGAATACCCCACCCATTAGCTGTCGCTGCAACTTTTGGGGGTTCACGTGACTGGCATGCACTAGAGTTACTAGACTGCCAGAATCCAGCAAGGCAGTTATCTGGCAACCGTCCACTTTAACCACTTCCCTACCCGCCTATAGTCAAATGACGTCCACAGATGGGATCGTCCATCCTGGGTGGACGTCATATGACGGCCTCGGGTTCCCGGCCGCCCAGGGGGCGCGCGCGCATGCGCCCCGCCGCGTTGCTCGGGACCCGGTGCGTGTGCCTGGCGGCCGCAATGTCCGCCAGGCACCCGCGATTGCCTGTTAACAGAGCTGACAGATCCACGTCCTGTCAGCTCAGAGGAGAGCGATCTGTGTTCCCAGAACAGCGGAACACTGATCGGTCTCCTCCCCTTGGTCGCCCCCTACAGTTAGAAGCATTCCCTAGGAAACACATTTAACCCCTCCCTGCCCCCTAGTGGTTAACCCCTTCACTGCCTGTCACATTTACACAGTAATCAATGCAATTTTATAGCATTGATCGCTGTATAAATGTGAATGGTCCCTAAAATGTGTCAAAAGTGCCCGATGTGTCCGCCATAATGTCGCAGTCACGAAAAAAAATCGCGATCGCCGCTATTATTAGTAAAAAAAATAAATAAATATATATATTTTTTAAAATGCCATAAATCTATCCCGTATTTTATAGACGCTATAACTTTTGCGCAAACCAATCAATATACGCTTATTGCGATTTTTTTTTACCAAAAATATGTAGAAGAATATGTATCGGCCTAAACTGAGGAAAAAATTTGTTTTTAAAAAAAAAAAAATTGGGATATTTATTATAGCAAAAAGTAAAAAATATTGTGTTTTTTTTCAAAATTGTCGCTCTTCTTTTGTTTATAGCGCAAAAAATAAAAACCGCAGAGGTGATCAAATACCACCAAAAGAAAGTTCTATTTGTGGGGGAAAAAAGGACGTCAATTTTGTTTAGGTACAAAGTCGCACGACCGCGCAATTGTCATTTAAAGTGCGACAGCGCTGAAAACTAAAAATTGGTCTGGGAAGGAAGGGGGTGAAAAGGCCCGGTATTGAACCGGTTAATGACACAAATTTGTTTCTCAGTGCCGCCTGGCTGTTGTGGGGTGTCTCCTGGTGTAGCAACAAAAGAGCTTTTCTGGGTCATACTGTAATCCATAGATTCCTGGTTTAGCGGACAACTGGCGGCCAGGTGCCCCGGTTTTTGGCAACGCCAGCACACTATAGGACCCCAATCCTGGCGGGTCTCCCTTTGGTGATTGAGCCTTTTCACGCCTCTGGAACCTCCATCGCATTTACTTCCCTTTTCCTCCACTTTAGGGCGGGATTGCTTAGGATTCTGTGGGTACTACACCCCGAAGAAAATCCTCAGTACACAAGTACCGCTCCACAAGGGCCACCAATTCATTGGCATCTTTAGGATCAGCTCTCCCGGCCAACCGCTGTATAGGGGTTGGAAGGGCTCTCACAAAGCGGTCTACTGCAACTCTCTCCAAGATTTGGGCTGAGGTGACGACCTCTGGCTGTAACCACATCCGTGTGAGATTAATGAGGTCGTACATCTGGGCCCTTCAGGTTGGTCCACCTTAAATTGCCAAGCATGGACGCGCTGAGCTCTCACAGCCATTGTTACGCCAAGGCGGGCCAGAATCTCAGTTTTCAGAGTTTCATATTGCCGGGCCTCAGCAGCATTTAAATAAATATAGGCCTTCTGTGGGTCCCTGGAGGGGGCAAGGACCTCAGCCCATTGGTCCAGGGGTAGCCCTTCACGCTCTGCCACCCTTTCAAAAACCGTGAGGAAAGCCTCCACATCATCCTCGGCCATCATTTTCTGTAATGCAGCCTGCACTCGCTTGCGTAAATCTGCAACGTTGTCCACACGTAGGACTTTGTCAGTCAGGGACTGCACCTGAGTCTGCATGAGCTTATTGAAATCCTTCTGCTCCTGCATGGCCACTTAGCCATGCAGTTATCAACAAGTGGTTAGTTTCTTGTTGGTCTATGCGTGCTTGCACCAGCTGTTTGATTAGTTCCTGCATTCTCTTATCAATTTACTAGTACCAGTGAACTAATAAAAAAAACAAAAAACAAATATTTTCTTAGCATACTGTCCCTATTTATTTTTTCAAAAATGCAGCTGCAAGAGGTACAGTCTCTGGGTCTTGTGCCCGCATTCTCCACCAATTGTACGGGATCAGACTCAAGGCAGGGACAAACTCACAGTCTCTTTAGGAAAACACCATGTTTAATGCACAGGAGCGGAAGAAAAAAGGTATCTTGCCTTCAATCAAACAAAAATAGACTTCTGCTCAATCGAGCCTTACTGTGTCCGTAGTCTGATCAGTCCTTGGTTATGTAGCAAATGTCCTTCCAAACGCAAACACTTTGTATCCAAAGTTAGGGAAAACAAGCAGCCATGCTCCTAGTTGCCTCCTCACATGGAGACAAACACTCTCTGAGAGCTAGGACCAGCTGCCTTAATCAAGACCTGAAAGGAAAACATTAAGCTGCGGTCCATGGACTTGGGAGTCTGTCCCACCCAGAGCTCTATCAGACTCCCAATAAAACCAGCCCCGGAACAGACATTACCAACACAGGGTAAAGAACTATCCTTCTTTACCCTGAAGTTTTTGCTGGTATTACCTTAGATTGTAAATCTAAGAATCCGTGGAGGAACATAAATCCCATCAATTACTTTTCCGGTCATTTTACCTTGTTTCACAGGCACCCTGCTGCAATTGATCCATGTCCCCTGGGGCAGGACCCAGGTCCCCAAACACTTTTTATGTCAATACCATGCATATAAGCCTTTAAAATTATCACTTTTGGGGGGTGTGTGGCTAGCCACGGACTGAGATGGCAGCTTGATCCCTCAGCTCTGCTCAGCTGTAGGACAGACAGCAACTCACCGCACAAGATATCAGCTCTCCCCCCTCTCTGCTCCAAGGGAGGGGAGCGGAACCATCAGGCACCTGATCGGTATGTCCAGGAATGGACATACTGTCCTCCATCAGCCCCGCCGCCTCACATACTATTTTAGAAGAACCGACATGCTGATGACACAAGATGGCGCCGGAGCGATGCTGCACAGCTCACTGACTGAAGCAGGGAGCTCTCCTCAACACGACACCGCCGAGATGGACAGCTCGTCCCCAGCAGATGAATCCTCTCATCCCTCACCCACTGACAGAGGTAAGAGAGCTGCACAATCCCCAGTCCTCTCACTCACCAAAGCTCCACTGCTTAAAAAACAGCACTGGGACACCCCAGCCATTGCAGGCCCTGAAATGCCTCCTCATGACTCACTAGCGGCACTCTCTGCATCTGACCAGCCAGCCTCTGAACACACACTTAAGCTAATGCTGCTATCATTACAAAATGACATCCGTAACAAACTGAGATCATCAATCTCCACACTTCACTCCAGAATCGACCATGTAGAAGATCGCACGGAGGAAAAACAGCTCACTGAGCATACTGCGGCCTATAATGAAATGGCGGAAGTCCATGACCACCACACTTAGGAAATTCGATATCTGCAAGCCAAAGTCGCAGATTTAGAAGATCATTCGAGGAGAAATAACATAAAATTTAGAGAGGTACCAGAGTCGGTTAAACCTCCAGAACTGATCCCCTATATACAACAGCTATTCCTCAACTACGCCAAAGTGACATGATCATTGATCACGCACACCGACTTGTCAAACCCAACCACCTCCCTGCATCTGTCCCTAAGGATGTCCTTGCACGCATTAATTTTTTCCAAGTGAAGGAAAAGATCATGGCGGCTGCCAGATCCACCTCTCCGCTTCCTGATCCTTACTTCTCTGTGTCCCTATACGCTGACATCTCTGCTGCCACTGCTCAAAAAAGAAGAGAGTTCTTGCAGAACACTGTAACCCTCAGGAATAACAACATCCCATACAAATAGGGCTTTCCTACCAAGCTGGTAGTTACGTACCAAAACCAGAGCACCACCATTTTCACCCCCAAAGATGGCATCAAGCGCTTGCTCAACTGGGGCCTAATCACCACTCCACCACCTGAACCAACGCCTCAGCGACGCCCACCATCATCATCTGCTCCAGGCCCCAGATGCCATACTTCTGCTTCCGTCTGCAGGTAAAGACTACCTACTCTACTTCAGCAAGTGCCCCCTGGAAAATATCTGTGACCTCGCACCTGCAATACTCCGCCTCATATCTGTCCCTGATGAGAGTACTAATATGTACACTCTGTACTTTTTTCCCCCAGAGAAAGAAAAGTGCCAAGCACTTGGAAGACACTTTGCTGCATCTTTTTATTTCTTTATTTTTTCTCAATTTTTACTTTTTTTTGGTGTCTGTTTTACTTTCTTTTTTTGTGTACAGCACTAAGTTTGTAACTTACCGTTTTTTTTACAGGTTTTATCTACTGCTACATAGGTATATTTGACCATCGTTAACATATATCCTCGGTTTATCTATTGTAACTCTTTATTACAGGTTTACCCCCTTAGAACCCCTCCGTACATACTGTAACCTGGGGGACAGGTGGCAGGTACAAAGCTCCCTGGGATGAGCAGTCTTTCAGGCACAGATACCAAATCCAGTGAAATAGTGACAAACAGTGCGGTGTTTATTTGTGATATATACAAGTCTATATACAGGTGCTGTACAGTGTTCCAAAAAAAACAAATAGGAACAAAAATAGCCAAAACAAAACCTAGCCGTGTCTCGGCACTAACTAAACAATATTTACAGTTCCTAACTACTAAGCTGAGCAAGCCTACCGCTTGTCAGCTTGCACATACCTTTTTGCTCTCCTACACAGAAGTTGTCTGAGTATCCCAGGCCAAGAGCAAAGGCTGTCTTGCTCAGGTGAGCTTAAATTAGCCTGGGGGAGAGGACCAAGACCTGAACTGGACCATGGATCAGAGATCCCTGAACCTGTATGAGAGGAGCCTGGGAGATGTATAAACCCCGAACAGGACTTTTCCTGGCTCTCTCTGGGACGCTCTGCTACATATCCTCCCCCCTTGTTTCAACCCCAGGGTTGGAACACCTGTAGCCCAACAGGAGTGAACACGGGACAGGGCATCTACATTCCCCATCTCAACACCTGGCCTGTGTTTTACAGTGAATGAGTAATCCTGTAGAGCCAAAAACCACCGGTTCACCCGTCTATTAGTCTCCTTCTTTTGGGCCATCCATTTCAGTGGAGCATGGTCAGTTATTAACTCAAACTGGCGTCCTAACAAATAGTACCTGAGTGCATCCACGGCCCACTTTATGGCTAAACACTCCTTTTCAATGACTGCATACCTTTGCTCATGGTCATTGAGCTTTCTGCTTAGGTACACCACAGGGTGTTCTTCCCCATTGTGTACCTGTGATAGTACTGCCCCGATACCAACATCAGATGCATCCGTCTGAACCAAAAAATCTTTGGAGAAATCGGGGGAGTACAGTACTGGTTGTGCACAAAGAGCCTTCTTCAGGACCTGGAAAGATTCCTCTGCTACTGAGGACCATTTCACCATTACAGAGTCTCTCCCTTTCGTAAGGTCTGTCAGTGGGGCAGCTATAGTTGCAAAATTTGGGATAAATCTTCTATAATACCCCGCAATGCCAAGAAAGGCCCTGACCTGCTTCTTGTTTGCAGGACGTGGCCATTCCTGGATGGCTTCTATTTTATTCACTTGAGGTTTTATGACACCACGCCCAATAGTGTAGCCCAAATACTTGGCTTCCTCTAGACCAATGGCACATTTTTTTGGATTTGCTGTAAAACCTTCTTTGAAGAGGGAATCGAGGACAGCCTGGACACGGGGCAAGTGAGACTCCCAGTCAGTGCTATGTACCACTATGTCATCTAGATATGCTGCTGCATATTGTCGGTGGGGTCTTAGAGTCCTGTCCATGGCCCTCTGAAATGTGGCAGGGGCATTTTGCAACCCAAAAGGCATTTTTTTATATTGAAAGGAACCCTCCGGGGTCACAAATGCAGTCTTCTCTTTGGCGCTACCAGTCAGGGGTATTTGCCAATAACCTTTTGTCAAGTCCAAAGTGGTCGGATAGCGAGCCTTGCCAAGTCGGTCTATAAGTTCGTCCACTCTGGGCATTGGGTACGTGTCAAACTTTGTCACTGCATTAAGCTTCCTGAAGTCATTACAGAACCTCCAAGTGCCATCCGGTTTTGGGACTAACACGATGGGGCTAGACCAGTCACTATTGGATTCCTCAATGACATCTAGCTCCAACATTCTTTTAACTTCCTCACTTATGTCCTTTCTCCTCGCTTCGGGAATTCGGTATGGTTTGAGCTTGACACGGACCCCAGGTTCAGTAACAATATCATGCTGAACTGCTGAAGTCGTGCCAGGTAACTCTGAAAATTTCTCTCTATTTCTTATCAGGAATTCTCTAGTTTCCTGCTTTTGAGAATATGACAGGGTGTCTGGAATCATGACCTCAGGGATCAGAGGGGACTCAGTACCCTTAGGCGTTACCGGGAGGGACCTCGCAGTTAACACCAGTCTATCCTTCCCGGGCTTTAACAGGTTTATGTGGTAAATCTGTTCGGGCTTCCTTTTTCCTGGTTGATATATTTTGTAATTGACCTCCCCAACTCTTTCAATTACTTCAAAGGGACCCTGCCACTTAGCCAGGAACTTGCTCTCAACAGTGGGAACTAAGACCAGGTCCCTATCACCAGGTGAGAAAACACAGAGTTGGACCCCCCTGTTGTATATCCTCTGTTGAGCTGTTTGGGCCTGCAGTAAGTGTTCTTTTACCATCGGCATGATTGCTGCAATCCTGTCCTGCATTTGAGCGATATGCTCAATGACACTTTTATGGGGTGTCTGCTCCCCCTCCCAAGTTTCTTTGGCTATGTCCAAGAGTCCCCGAGGGTGTCTCCCATAAAGCAACTCAAAGGGAGAGTACCCCGTGGAGGACTGGGGAACCTCCCTGATGGCAAACATCAAGTATGGTATCAGGAAGTCCCAGTTTTTCCCATCCTTGTCAACAACCTTTTTTAACATGCTCTTTAATGTTTTATTGAAGCGTTCCACCAAGCCATCCGTTTGAGGATGGTACACCGAGGTTCGCAATTGCGTCACCTTAAATAACTTGCACAGCTCTCTAGTTATTCGTGACATAAATGGGGTGCCCTGGTCTGTAAGGACTTCTTTAGGGATTCCAACACGACTGAACACCATAAACAGCTCTTTGGCAATGTTTTTAGCAGACGCGGTGCGTAAGGGAATTGCCTCTGGGTAACGGGTAGCATAATCCATGATTACGAGGATATGCTGATGACCTCGGGCAGACTTGGGGAGTGGACCCACAAGGTCCATGGCAATCCTCTCAAAGGGCACTTCAATAATGGGCAAGGGCACTAAAGGACTTCGGAAGTGGGGTAGTGGGGCTGACATCTGACACACAGGACAGGATTGACAATAATTCTCAATATCCTTCTGTATCCCGGGCCAATAAAACCTGCGCAACACCCTTTCAGTAGTTTTCTCAACCCCTAAATGACCTCCTAGCAAGTGCCCATGGGCAAGTCCCAACACCACCCGTCGGTATGGCTTAGGGACCACCAACTGTTCAACCACTTCATCATTTTATTTACATACACGATACATTAAATCCTCATTGCTGCTGAAATAAGGAAAACAGAGCCTGTCCCCTGATTCGACAGGTACATCATTAATCACCATTACATTTTCCCAGGCCCTGGCAAGGGTTGGGTCTTTTCTCTGCTCGGTACCAAAATTTTCCTTGTGTACATTAAGGTCAGCAAACTCCAACGTAGGCTCAGATTCAGCAGATGGCTGTCCAGCTCCACTGGTTGTGGGGACCTCCTCAGGCTCCTCCAGCTCTCCTGCCATAACTGAGAAAGGAAAACCCGGGGAGCACTGAGAAGAGTTCCCTGAACCCACATTTTCAGTAGCGGCCAGGAGGTCTGGCTCTGTCACTGAGTCAGCTACTGCGACCAGGTCGGGACGATCCCACAGTTCCCAAAACTTAGGGAAGTCCCTACCAACGATGGCCTCGTGCACCAAGTGGGGCACAAGTCCGACCGGATGGGTCACCGTACCTAAGCCAGTTTTAAACTGAACAGTGGCTATAGGATACTCGCGGGTATCCCCATGTATACAGATCACAGCAACTTTTTTAGCATGCAAATTCACAGTTTCAACCATCTCAGCTGTAACCAAAGTCACTAGACTTCCAGAGTCCAGCAAGGCCGTAATAGGCTTATTATTAACAGTCATTTGGCACATGTGTTTTCCCATACTTGGTGCTGCAGCGCATGAAACAGCAGCAAACATAGACTGCCTTCTAATAGATAGATCACACTGCATTGGTTCATCTGTCAATGGACAGTTTGCTGCAACGAAAACACCTGATGTTTCCCCAGTTTGGTTTGCTGACAGGCAGTAGCTTCCCTTGTTTGGGATGCCAAATTTCAGTCCTGGCACCAAAAATCCTCCCCCCTATTTCCTTGCCATGCTTACCACCCACTTCCCCTGGAACAGTCTTACCGGTTGCCTGGGGAGACCGTGGCTTTGGGCGGAAAGTCCGTGCGGCTGTAGGGGTGGTGACCAGGTTCTCTGCAGCAAAGTACCTTTCAACAAGTTCCACGAGGTTGTCCGCCGAGATGGGGTCTCCTTGACTCACCCACTTCTGCAGAGGAACTGGTAGTGACCTCAGGAACTGGTCCATGACCACACGCTCCAGTATTTGTGGCCCAGACAGGGACTCCGGCTGTAGCCATTTCCTCACCAAGTGAATTAGGTCGAACATCTGCGATCTTGGGGGCCTCTCGTCTTGGAAGAACCAGCTGTGGACCCGCTGTGCTCGACCTGCCAAGGTGACACCAAGTCGCACCAGGATTTCCCGCTTGACTTTTTCATAGTCTCCTGCTTCTGCTGACTCCAAATCATAGTAGGCCTTCTGCGATTCTCCAGACAGCAAGGGGGCGACCAGTCCTGCCCACTGGGTTTTGGGCCAACCTTCCCTCTCAGCGGTCCGTTCAAACGTTAAGAGAAAGGCCTCTGGATCATCATCTGCAGTCATTTTAGAAAGAAAGCGACCCACATGGATGGCTGAGGGCTTGTCTCCAACAACATTAACTTTAGCATGTGACCACTGTGCTAGCGTCTCCACAACCTCAGTCAGGGTTTTCCTATCCTCTTTTGCATCAGTGGCTAGCTGTTCAAACAGCCTCTGCGATAGCTCCTGTTCAGCACCAATCTGTTGGCACAGCGCCTTGGTTTGCTCCTGTGCGATAGCGTTTGTTTGCTACTGTGTAGCGTTTGCTTGATGCAGTGCAGCGTTTGTTTGTTGCTGTGCAGCATTGGATTGTTGCTGTGCAGCATTGGATATCACCAATTGTTTTAGGATTTCCTCCATGTTTAGTCACTCTAGGTACTGGCCTTTTAAGTAGTAACTTACTACAGCTGGTCGCAGTCTCCACCATATGTAACCTGGGGGACAGGTAGCAGGCACAAAGCTCCCTGGGATGAGCAGTCTTTCAGGCACAGATACCAAATCCAGTGAAATAGTGACAAACAGTGCGGTGTTTATTTGTGATATATACAAGTCTATATACAGGTGCTGTACAGTGTTCCAAAAAAAAACAAATAGGAACAAAAATAGCCAAAACAAATCCTAGCCGTGTCTTGGCACTAACTAAACAATATTTACAGATCCTAACTACTAAGCTGAGCAAGCCTACAGCTTGTCAGCTTGCACATACCTTTTTGCTCTCCTACACAAAAGTTGTCTGAGTATCCCAGGCCAAGAGCAAAGGCTGTCTGCTCAGGTGAGCTTAAATTAGCCTGGGGGAGAGGACCAAGACCTGAACTGGACCATGGATCAGAGATCCCTGAACCTGTATGAGAGGAGCCTGGGAGATGTATAAACCCCGAACAGGACTTTTCCTGGCTCTCTCTGGGACGCTCTGTTACAATACCCACAAGCATGGAGCAACCCACACCTTCCCTCACCCCCACTGGATATCCACTTACCGATATGTCACTCACCATCACATCCATTAACGCAAAGGGCCTAAACTCCCCCTACAAAAGAAGCTTATTATGGAAAGAAGCCTTAGCGCACACCTCTGACATATTATGTGTGCAGGAAACCCATTTTGCATCCATCAAGCCTCCTTCCTGTTCCCACAAATAATACCCTCACAGCTATTTTGCCAACGACACCAAGAAAAAGGCAGGTGTTATGCTTGCCGTACGTTCCACAGTCTCATTCCAACCACTCCATACAGACATAGATCCAGATGGCAGATTCATAATCCTGAATGCCACTATCAATAACCACACCATCACCATTGCTAATATCTACTCCCCCAATACAAATCAACACCGCTTTTACAAATTACTATTGAAAAAGCTGGAACCCTTCAAACAGGGACCCATGATCATTTGCGGAGACTTCAACCAAATTGTTGATACCTCACTGGACACCTCTAATCCCTCACGCAAACGCTCCACCTCTCTCGCCTCCCTCTTCAACTCGGAAGACCTTTATGACCCCTGGAGGTGCTATCATGGCACCGAAAGAGATTACACCTTTTTCTCTCACACGCAACAAACATATTCTCGGATAGATCTCTTTTTGACTGACAAGCATACTCTATCCAGGATACCAAAATTGGACTCATCACGTGGTCCGACCACGTGCCCATTTCAATGAGACTGTTCCCAGCACTCCCAAACAAAAAAAAATACCATCTGGAGGTTTAACACCTCTATTACTACGCACCAGCTTTACCAAAAACAGATTCTATCCGAGTTACAACACTTTTTCACCACTAATGAAGGGTCGGTAGATAACTCCACCGTGCTCTGGAATGCCCACAAGGCCTACATTAGAGGCCTCCTAATCAAGATAGGCGCCCACGAGAAGAAACTCCATCACTAACAAACTCTTAGATTAAATACGTACTCTCGAACAAGCTAATAAGACCCATCCATCCCCTCTGCTCACCTCTGAACTACGAACAGCTAGACAAACCCTCAGTACTCACCTCCACACCAACTTCGACTACCACCTCAAGCGCCTTCACCTACAAACCTATTCACATCACAACAAACCTGGGGCCTACCTAGCTAAGCAACTCAAATGCAAAATATCACAATCTAAAATCCCATTCCTTACTGACCGCCACGGTACAAAACTTATCAACCCTTAAAGATATTGCGGACCAATTTAGCTCTTATTACGCCCACCTATACAATCTCACCAGCACTGACCAAGATTTACCGCCTTCATCCTCTGATATTGAAAATTTCCTTGCCAACCTTCACCTCCCTACACTCTCAAAAGAACAAATTTCACAACTTTCCTCCCCGTTCTCTCCAATGGAAGTTGCAGTGGCCATCAAAGCCCTACCACTACATAAAGCCCCGGGTCCTGATAGGTTTAATAATGAATACTATAAAGTATTCTCTGATCAACTTATCCCCTACCTCTGACACTCTTTCAATTCTATCGCAAGCACAGGCTTCATCCCACCAGATTACCTCCAAGCTACCATTGTTACCATCCCAAAACCGGGTAAACCGACTGACCAGCCTGCCAGCTACAGACCCATCTCCCTACTAAACACTGATACCAAACTATTTGCCAAACTCCTGGCCACGCGATTATCTGCTATTATACCACAACTAATTCATATTGATCAGGTGGGGTTTGTGGCTGGCAGGCAAACCTCGGACGGCACCCGCAGGTTTATTGACCTGATACAATGGGTGGACCACCACCAAACGCCTTCTCTGCTCATCTCCCTTGACGCAGAGAAGGCGTTTGACAGGGTGGATTGGTCCTACCTCACTGCTGTCCTCTGTAAATTTGGCTTTACTGGGACCATCCTACAAGCAATACTCGCCCTCTATTCCTCCCCCAACGCCAGAGTACTGACCTCCGGGCTACTCTCTGACCCCTTCCATATTTCCAATGGGACACGTTAGGGTTGCCCACTTTCACCCCTGATATTCGCCCTTGCCATGGAACCCCTTGCCCAATCAATCAGAGACAACCCGCGTATCTGGGGAATAGCAGTAACACGAGACTATACGCGGACGATGTCATCATCTCCCTAACTGACCCTGTCACCTCTTTGCCCGCATTGCACGACACCCTGGATATATTTAGCAAAGTTTCTCTCTACAAAATCAACTTTTCCAAATCCAGCATGTTGAGCATAGGACTGGACCAACATGTCAAACAAGCTGTTACCCACTGCACATGCTTCTCGTGGGCGCCTAACTCCACCCTTACATACCTGGACATACAACTCACCATGCCCTCATTAAACCTACGTGCTCTCAACCTTAATAACCTCAAACTACAAAAAGCCATGCAAGACCTCAAACACACAACTGCCTCCTGGGCAGGCAGAATCGCCCTAGCTAAAATGTTCCTTCTACCCCATGTCCTATACTTATTCCGGACCCTTCCCATACCCTTACTTAAACAACAAATAGTGCAATTGCAAACTATATATAATGAATGAATATGTGGCGCTACCTCGTCTAAAATGGAATGACAGACAAAGATGTATACTAGAAATAATCCAAAGTCAAATACAATAAACTAAAAAAGTCTTCAAAATACCATATAGAAAATAATAACAATAGCATGAGTAATATGCACAATGATGATAAATACCGGGACCTCACTGTAAAAAGTGCATAAGTGCATAAAATAAACAATAAAATTGTGGAATGATCAGATAAATAGTGATAACATCAGTGCATGTGCAAAACCATACATAGTAGCGTGACCTCATAAGTAAAATTGCATGGTGCATGAATGCCAAAAATATCACAAAAAAGACTTCATCCAATGAAATAATAAAGACAACTATAATGATAAACACATGGAAAAAAGCATTGTGTAAACTTCTAATAATGATGCCATACACTGTGTATAAAATCAAGATTGAAACAAGCAGCTCTAGGTGATAATCGGAGAAGAATAAACCCAAAGTGATGAGAAAGTGCAAGTGCAAAAAATCAGTGTAAATAGAGGTATTAATGTGCAGAAATATTGATGATGAATAGATAAAAAAAATATTAATATATAAATAAATAAATGTCCAAGCAGAACACCGAAGTGTAATGCAATAAATTAATAGCGTGCAACTCCCGGTATCAATAAAGTGCAGATCTTCTATAGATGATAACAAAATTGCAAGTAACAGTCTTTTACAGATGATGGAAAAAAGTGCAAGTGCAGTGGATAGAATTCTACAATGGCCGGTGTCCAATAATCAATCCGATCCAGTCCCAGGGTGCACTGAGCGTTTCCCCCAGCCTCTCACCTGCAGTTGCGGCCCCCCAATGGGCCGAATCGAGTGTGTGCCCACCGGCAGTGAAGCAATGCAATGGAGACGTTGTCTCAACCTCCCGGGACAGGAATATACTGGCCACAGCTCAACACTCCCCCGCACTTCAATGGGTATCCTCACAGGTCCTCAGGTGGGTCATGGGAAAAGAAGGGATGGCTCCATAGTGTAGTATATAAAGGATTTTATTCATAAAAAAACAGCAGTAACTTACACAGAGAATCGTGCGTTCCACAGTAAGCAAAGGCTTCCGTGTTCGGCCGTACCCGGAAGCAGCGGCACCTGGCTCCTCCCTGACGCGTTGCGTCACACCACACGTGACTTTATCAAAGGGTCAAGGAGTCAGGTGTCGAATGGCCAGTAATATAGCAACGAGCGCTGCCAACGCAGCAGCAGATCATTAAAACAATTGCTTATATATTGCAGACAGGCTAAGACATCTCTGAGGAACAATGTTTACCAAAAAGAGGGAAAATACAGACGCCATCTAATGATAAACATAATCTAAGAACAAAAAAGTGTTTTAAAATAAAAATTAGCAATGACTGCTAGCCAATAAAAACATGTCTTAGATTATGTTTATCATTAGATGGCGTCTGTATTTTCCCTCTTTTTAGTAAACATTGTCGTGTTACATCTAGATGGCCTTCTCCATATCCACCACTAGATGGCGTTTTTCATCTGTATCAAATGTTATTATTTATCCACCACTATGAGGTCACACTACTATGTATGGTTTTGCACATGCATTGATGTTATCACTATTGATCTGATTATTCCACAATTTTATTGTTTATTTTATGCACTTTTTACAGTGAGGTCCCGGTATTTATAATCATTGTGCATATTACTTATGCTATTGTTATTATTTTATATATGGTATTTTGAAGACTTTTTTTAGTTTATTGTATGTGACTTTGGATTATTTCTAGTATACATCTTTACCTGTCATTACATTGTAGACGAGGTAGCGCCACATATTCATTCATTATATATTTGGTTTGAGTTTTGTGAGTACACTCTTCAATGTCGGCAGCTTCCCATGTCTATTAGAGAGTGTGGTTTTTGCGCACTAGGCTTATTGTTTGTAGTTGCAAACTATACTCAACACATTCATATGGGGCGCTCTCGCCTTTAAAGCAACACTCTCTGCAAACCAACCACTGCTGGTGGGATGGGAGCACCAAAACTAGCAGTCTACTATAAAGCGACTATACTGCACCAGGCCAAAACCTGGTGGAACATTGCTCACCATACCACATGGCTGCAAATAGAACAAGCAGCACTTCCCTCCCATCCCAAACTGATCCTCTGTGCCCTCCTATTGCAACATCACGAGCCCCACTCATTCCTCGATACAGTTAATGCTACCATACGGGTATGGAAAGCCATCATAAAAACCTCTAATGGCATTCCACTAAACCTGCTCCAACATATACCATTGGAAGCTCTCCACACCCTCACCCCTGACATTGATTTCTCTGCTTGGACAGCCAAGGGCATCTCCAATATCGGAATCCTCCATGAAGGTTCCAACCTCAAATCGTTCCACGCTCTTCAAACTACCTTTCACATAGATCATAATGACTTCTTCAAATTTCTTAGAACACAATCGTTTCTCTCTAAAACGCATTGGTCGCAAAACTTACTTACATGGCACATACTGACATTTTTCAATCTTACCTCACCCAGCCAACGAGGAATCTCGTTTTGCTACAAACTCCTTGCCGATACCTGCCCAACACTTAAATCCCCCACAATGCTAAAATGGGAACACTTGCTACAACGCACCTACACACCCCAACAATGGTACCGCTCACTTCAACCACCCCTGAAATACTCCAAATGTCTACTTCATTGGGAAACGGTCCAAAAAATATACCACAACTAGTACCTTACACCAACCAAACTTGCCTATATTTATCCAACTACAAGCAATCTGTGTTGGCGAAATTGTGGATCCCCGGGCACCCCGTTCCACATCTGGTGGGACTGCCCGGTCCTAACCACGCTATGGTCTATGCTCTCCAAACTCCTCCTCTCCATATTATCGGTCCCTGTACCCCTGACTCCACAAATGGTACTACTGGGCCTTGAATTAGAACCTTGACCTAAACTCTTGTGGATTATTATCTCCCACGTTCTTATTGCTACACGCCTAGCCATTGCCAAAAACTGGAAATCCCCTCTACCCGCCTCCAGCGGGGAAATAATCACACTCCTAAATAACCACTGCCTGATGGAATTCATGCACGCCAAAGCCCACCTCCAACTTCCTAGCTTCCAAACTAACTGCTTAAACACCCTAAATGCAAACCCCCCCACAACTGACATCCCTATTCCATTTGCATCTGAATGAAATACCCTGTTTACCTATCTTGCTCCTGTCAATCACTATGATGTTTATTATTGTTATTAACTGCTACGACTCTTGGCTATACTTTATATGTTGCGCTACACCAATAGCAAAAGTTTATCTCTTTCTTTTTGTTTCCTAGTTAACACCCTTATACAGACACATTTATAAGATAGAGCTCCAGAGACTCTATACTGGGTCAAAAGCAGGCCTTTTGCTAACGCTCCACCAAGAACCTGCTCACAGTTAGTACCCAGATGGGGTGACAGGGTCTGCCTCCTATTGAGGTCACTTACTACTATCACCTGAGTAGCCTGTATATTTGTAGCACTGTTTAATCCAGGAGCTTCTACCCTTCGTTACTACTCTGTATATCTACCATGATGTATTCACTGTAACCTACCGTGTACTGTACATTGTGAAAATCAGTAAAAAACTATGGTTAAAAAAAAAATATATCACTTTTGTTTTCTCCCATAGACTGTTAAAGGGTGTTCCACGGCTTTCGAATTTGCAGCGAACACCCTAAATTGTTCGCTATTCGGCGAACGGGCGAACAGCCAATGTTAGAGTCGAACTCATGTTCGACCCGAACATAAAGCTCATCCCTAATCAGGGTTATATATTGTTTGGGGAGGTGCAGCCAATGATCAAGATCTGTACTGAGCTGGCCCTGCCCTGTATTCCAGAGGGCCATGATGATTTCACTCCTCCTTTTAATGTGAATCAGGTTGTATCCCTAGTGTGGCTTTTTGAAGATGATCCCGCCGATTTTTGTGAGCACTACTCAGCCTGTTCCCCACTGGTGATTGCTGAGTGCATTGTGTCTGCTCAGTCTTTTGTTAGACAGGGAGATTTAAAACTACAGTTTGTACAACCTATACTTTCGACATGGTCTGACATGGTGCAATCAGCCCCAGCCAAACAAACCAGCTCTGCCATCAGACACCAGCCTACCCAAATGTATGTTTCCTCATCAGCCATGTCAACCTTAGTTGCAGCCCAGTATACGCTGCTCCCAACCAAATACTCATATTCGGTCTCTGCTCCCTGTACCTATCCTGCATTCAACCCGCCTGCCTCTTCTCCACTGCCTACAAACCCACAAGATCTTCCCCCAGCTACTGTTGCCTCTTCTCTGGCATATCGCAATCCTCCTTTCCAGTCTGCTGCATCCCTTACCTACAGTCCTGCAGTCACCTGCAGAGCTTCAGTGGCTAAGCCGAAGAAAAAACGTAGGTTTTTCCCAACCAAAATGATCCTGCCATTAACCAAACCTGCCTCCACACCCACCAATCTGTCCCAGCTTGAAGTTCTGGTGCCAGTATCCCAGCCTGAAGTGCCAGAGTTCCAGCCTGAAGTGCCAGAGTTACATCTCGAAGTGCCAGAGTTCCATCTCGAAGTGCCAGAATTCCAGCCGGAGATGCCAGTGTTCCAGCCGGAGGTGCCAGTGTTCCAGCCAGAGGTGCCAGTGTTCCAGCCGGAGGTGCCAGTGTTCCAGCCTGAAGAGCCAGAGTCAGCGTTCCAGTCTAAAGAGCCAGAGCCAGCGTTCCAGTCTGAAGAGCCAGAGCCAGCGTTCCAGTCTGAAGAGCCAGAGCCAGCGTTCCAGCCTGAAGAGCCAGAGCCAGCGTTCCAGCCCGAAGAACCAGAGCCAGCATTCCAGCCTGAAGTCCCGGTGTCTGTTTCCCGGTCTGAGGTTTCGATGCCCGTTTCCCGGTCTGAGGGTGCGTTGCATGTTTCCCGGCCTGCAGAGCCTGCTGCCCAGCCTGATGTGTTCCTGTCTGCTGCCCAGCCTGATGTGTCTCTGTCTGCTGCCCAGCTTGATGAGCCTCTGTCTGCTGCCCAGCCTGATGAGCATCTGTCTGCTGCCCAGCCTGATGTATTCCTGTCTGCTGCCCAGCCTGATGTATTCCTGTCTGCTGCCCAGCCTGATGTGCCACTGTCTGCTTGATGTGCCCGTGTCTGCTTCCCAGTTTGAAGTGCCCATGCCTGCTGCCCAGCTTGATGTGCCCGTGCCTCCTGTCCAGCTCGAAGTGCCAGGATAGCACAGGGTGACTTAGACATAAGAGGTGTATGGGGAGCTGAAACAAGGGCATCCCCTACTTTTCAAGGGATTCTGAGTTCCACGGGCCCTCCCGTCACATCTCTCCCCTTTCGGCAGAAGACTAACACAGGAGGAGACCCCAGACGGGTTGACTCCAAAGTTAGTCAGTAGTTCCAGTCCTCTAATGCCTGTACCCACACAGTACCCCAAATAAATTGTTCCAAACAAAGCATTACTCACCCAGCCAACCTCTGCCTCTCTCAGAGAACATATCTGCCGCTGGGGAGAGGCCTGGACTGGCCCTTCTCCCTGGAGTCCTTTCTGCCGCTGGAGAGAAGACAGGGTGACTGGGCTCACTCCGTCATGCTGTTGGGGATCTGGGCCAACTGCCCAGCATCCCTGGGGTATACAGGTGGAGACTGAAGTCCCATCCACCTTCACAGGAAATCCATCCTCTGTTAGTTGAGGGCAGAGTCCAGCAGTACTCGGCCCTGTTGCCAGCCCTTCTGCTGGAAACCCCACACCATCTGCTCCGGCTAACTGCTGGGGAGGGAGGCCGACTGCCCCGCCTCCCTGGAACTCTGTAGTTGTTGCCGGTGCTGGGCATAGGTTGGTAGCACTCTGACCGGTTGCCAGTGCTTGAACTGGGGAAGTTCCTTGTAACTCCACAGATACCACTGTTGGTGCTGGACAGAGAACAGTGAAGTTTGGCCCCAATACCAGCTCTTCTGCTGGAGGCTCATCAGGTTGTTCTTCCTCAGCAGAAAAGTCTATCAAATCCCCTGTCTCTGCAACTGGTGTCTGGGGATAGAGATTCACCATCTCCTGTCCATGGAATCCAGAAGCTGCTATCAGTGCTGGGCAGAGGTTAGCAGAGCTCTGCCCTGTTGTCAGCACTTCAGGTTTGGGGACGGCAATCTCCAGATTTTCCACTGCCGATTCTCTGGCATGCTGCTGGACAGGCACATTTCTCCATCCAAGATCATCCCATGCAGAAACAGGATCATCAAGGTCAGTCAGCACTTGCTGCATTCGCCATAAGACCTCCGCCTCCATAGCTGTGGGGGCAGGTTGGCAAGGCACACTATTACTCTGCCACATTGCCGACTCTTCAGCCAGGATTTCAGGGTTGTCAATTGGTATTTCCTGATAGTCCCAGGCAAAGAGAGTCCAGCCCTGGCACTGAGTAACGTCTAGCAGCCGTTTGTAGGCGATCTCCAGCTCCCATTCCTGAATGGCCAGAAACTCTGAATCTTTCTGTGCCCAGTTTACTTCCGAAATGTTCAGTAGCCTTTCTCTGAAATCCATGATTTCGTCCACCCGCCACTCCAAATCACTCCCAAAGTTAGGGTCCCCTGTCAGCTTCACATACAACAGTCCCAAGCCGCCATAGCTTAAGACTTCCGCTGGGCTGTCATCCGCTATCCAGGGACATGCTTGGGATACATGCCACCGGAGGGCTCTGTAGCTCCCATCCAGCTTCATCTCTGCCCAGACCAGCCTGCTTAATTCAGCTGTCTGCTCTTTGTGCGGTTTTTCTCCCAAAAACCGCACTCGCAATCCGTACTGCGATCAGTACCTTTCCTCGATGGAGGGGAGAACTTTTCCCTGGTGTCACTGCTTACGGGCTAGAGCTTCTTTCCAGAGTTTGCAGCAAATAGAATCACACCATCCCAGCAGGACCTGCTGTGATACTGGTCCACTGTGCTGTATCTGCATCTCTTGCAACCTCCTTCTGAATGCCTCCTCCATGGCGGCTGGTATCTGTACCTCTCCTCTCCTCTCCTGCTATCCGGACCTTGGATCCAGGTGGACGTTTGGATGTCCCAGACTGCAGGAAGCGTCCCGCTGCTTGCCACCAATGTCACGGAACATCCCACACTCCACTTGAGTGCTTCCGTCAGTATACCACTTCCTCCCAGTCTGGATACAGATATCCGATATTCCAACCGCTCATAAGCACAAAACAAGGCAACACTTGTTTCACTGCTAGCATGGACTGTTTTTATTAGAACCAGAATACAGTCTTATATACAGTGGAAGATGAGTTTCCCCCCACCTACTCATATTACTCTAACAATACACCTGTAACCTAATTAACATGAGCTAGTTTAGTAAATCATTTACCCAGACCAGATGACTCAGAGACATGACCTGTAGGACACAGACTTGTGGTCACCAAGCTTCACACGGTAGTATAAACACAATAGCAGGAGCTAATTACAATTAACAATACAAACAACAATCTCCCCCCTCCTCAGCCTAGTCATCAACAAACTATAGTAGGGGTAGACTGTTCGTCTCCTAGCCAGTCCTGGAGGCCAATGTGATCAGCTCACACAATTAACATGTTGAGTTCAGAATCAAACAAACCAATAATAGTCTCTACATACATCCTGGGAGATATCGTGGACAAATATTACTGTCCCATTTTAAGTAGTCCAATATATATTTTTTCACTCACCCTGTGCCAGGATAGCACAGGGTGACTTAGACATAAGAGGTGTATGGGGAGCTAAAACAAGGGCATCCCCTACTTTTCAAGGGATTCTGAGTTCCACGGGCCCTCCCGTCACAGTTATGCAATAGCGTTTGTCTGTCAGCTTACCTGTCTCCATGTGTTCATCTCTAAAGACCAGCTGTCTTTCACCTGACTGCTTTTATTAACTCTCCTCTAGCATGGCTCCACCCCAGCTCCTATCAGAGAACTCTATATTAACCTCTGCACTGCAGACCAGCCCTGCTGATCAACCTTTGTGTGTTTTGGCTTCCTGTTCCTGCCTGCTGTGTGCTCTACGTTTGTTTCTGTTACCGACCTTGTCGTGTTCTCTACTATTACTGTCTGCTCGTGACCCTGACCTTTGGCGTGTCCCCGACTATCCCTGTTTACCTGTGACCCTGAACCTTGGCATGTACTCTGTTGTCCTTGTCTGCTTGTGGCCCTGACCTTGGCTTATTCCTTTACTATCCCTATCCTCCTGTTGCCTACTGTGGGTGTGAGCTGGGGGACCCTGGGGGTCGCCACCTGGAGCCAGTTGCAGCCCAGTCCATTCTCACCACTAGAGGCTCTGGTGAATACCTGCTGGCTCTTAGACTCCGCGCCCCACGGAATCCTATGCTCTAACCCCGGTGGGATCCGTGTTGGTGTTCCAGCGGCCCTGCCTTCCTTACACCCGGACTCCCATTCGCAGCAGTCCACTGCCTTGCGGTGCACTCCTGATCCCAACGGTGTGCATCTGTCACCTAGCCTCAAGGTGACCTGACAGTTTGATCAGCCATGGACCCGGCTGACGTGCCGCTTCCTGCAGCCGATCCAATGCAGGACATAGTTCGCAGACTCGAGACCCAGGAATCTAATCAGACTCAGGTGATGCTATTCCTTAAGGATCTGGCTTCCTGCTTCGAGCAGCTCCAGGCCTCCTTGGGAAACCCGAACCTGCAGCCTCAAGTACAATCAGCAGCTGCACCTATCGCACCAGTCGCAGCCACACATTCATATTTACTGCCAGCTCCGTCCGGTATCTCTGGGGACTCCAAGGCCTGCAGGAGCTTCCTCAGCCAATGCACCATTCATTTTGAGCTCCAGCTTCAAAACTTTCTGTCTGATCGGGTTAAGGTAACCTATATCATTTCCCTCCTCTTTGGTGAAGCTTTAGCTTGGGCTGCCCCCCTGTGGGAGAAGAATGACCCGGTGGTTTCCAGCCTGTCCGACTTCTTGAAGCTTTTTCGTTATATCTTCGAGGAGCCAGCTCGGGTTTCTTCAGCGGCTAGTGCACTTTTATGCCTTCGCCAAGAATCTTGTTCAGTGGGACAATATGCGCTTTAGTTCCGTATCCTCACAGCTGAATTGAGCTGGAACAATGAGGCCCTGGTCGAAACCTTTTTACATGGCCTCTCTGACTGAGTGAAGGACGAATTAGCAGGAAGAGCCATCCCCGCCGGTCTGAACGATGTAATTTCCTTGTGCAATCAGATTGACATTCGTTTCCAGGAGAGGTCCCTAGAAAAAAGACGCCAGCACCCCCTAGGTCCTAGTCAGCCAGAACTCTTCCCCCGTCGCTCTGTGGAGCATCCTCTGCCTGCTGAGGAACCTATGCAGCTGGGCCGGACCAGACTAACCCCCGAAGAACGTGCTAGGCGCAGAACTCTGGGCTTGTGTCTTTATTGTGGGGGCAAGGGTCATTTTCGTGACTCCTGCTCGCTTCGTCCGGGAAACGCTCGGGTCTAATACATTTGTAAGGTGGAGTATTGGACCCAGAAACATCACCTTCTCGTCTTCTTCTTCCGGTGTTCCTCCATGTAGGCCCTTCTCCCCAATCGGTCCTAGCATATCTGGACTCCGGGGCTGCCGGCAATTTCATGGGCTGGAGAACTGCTTCTTCTATGAAGTTTACCCTTTCTCATCTCGCTACACCACTGGTAGTCTCAGCAATTGATGGCACTGTGCTCCCAGGGGGCCCTATACGTTTCCAGACGCTACCTATTAGGATGTCGGTAGGGATACTCCACCAGGAGTGGATTTCCTACCTCATTCTACCCAAGGCCTCTACCCCCATTGTATTGGGCCTTCCTTGGCCACAACTCCACTCTGCACATGTGGACTGGGTCTCTGGGCAGATCCTGGCTTGGGGTCCTTTGTGTTTCTCATCCTGTCTTCTCAAGGTGGTCCCCAAGGAGAGACTTCCCATTGCTACCACATCCATATCTTCTGATCTTCCCGCGGCATACAGCGATTACCGGGATGTGTTTTGTAAGAAGTCTGCTGAGGTGCTTCCTTCCCACAGATCTTTTGACTGTGCCATTGACCTTGTCCCTGGAGCAACTCTACCCAGGGGTCGTACCTACCCTCTGTTTATTCCAGAGACCCAGGCCATGTCTGAGTATGTCGCCGAGAATCTGGAGAGAGGTGTTGCCTTATGAGTTTATGTGAAATCTCCATTAATAACTGTAAAATATTGTAATAATGAATATATTTAATTTAGCTGGCATCTATGAAAGCCGGGCAAAAGGGTTTCATTTAAACTTTTGCTAAGAGCAGAGAATGTGGGGCAAGGCTTGTATATGTAAACAATGGCGAGCCAATTCCATTATTTTACACCTACTCCTTTCAAAGGGTCCCATGCTGGGACATGCATTGGAGGGGGCCCAACCCATAATCAATACCTAACTTCCTGGGGAAATTCAATTAACTCACTTGGCCAGCATAGTCACAAGGATTTGCAAGAAAGGTGGCCGACTTATGGAGTAAGCCCTCCAATCATGATCCAAGCTAGGCCAACCAATGAGACATCAGCCTGCTTTGATATACTCAGAGCCAAGGGGGAGGTAACGCTCTTTTTGATAGACCAGAAAGCTGAAAGGAACTTGGGTAAGGATGGGTAATTATGGGAAAGGAATGCCCTTTTACTTGTAACTACCGTATTTATCGGCGTATAACACGCACCGGCGTATAACACGCACCCAAATTTAGGAGGGAATTTTAAGGAAAAAAAAACTTTTAGGAGGGAAGTTGAAGGGAAAAAAACTTACATTTAAATGCCCATCATTCCAGCCTTCTCAGTGCAGCCATGTCAGTGCAGCCTTGTCAGTGCAGCCATGTCAGTGCAGCCTTGTCAGTACAGCCTTGTCAGTGCAGCCTTGTCAGTGCAGCCTTCCCCAGTGCAGCCTTCCCCAGTGCAACCTTGTCAGTGCAGCCTTCCCCAGTGCAGCCTTGTCAGTGCAGCCTTCCCCAGTGCAGCCTTGTCAGTGCAGCCTTCCCCAGTGCAGCCTTGTCAGTGCAGCCTTCCCCGGTGCAGCCTTGTCAGTGGAGCCTTGTCAGTGCAGCCTTCCCCAGTGCAGCCTTGCCCCAGTGCAGCCTTCGATCCTCTATCCCTGCCATCCTGGGCTTCAAAATCGCCGACCGCGATTTGAAAATGGCGCCGCCGGCGCCGAAATACACAGAGCCGGTCCTCGGCTCTTCCCGGCGGCTCTCGTTTACTTTCGGCTCCACTCGTAGTCCCGAGCGGAGCTATCCGAACCTAGCCGAGTAGAGCCGAAAGTGAACGAGAGCCGCCGAGAAGAGCCGAGGACCGGCTCTGTGTATTTCGGCGCCGGCGGCGCCATTTTCAAATCGCGGTCGGCGATTTTGAAGTGTGACAGCACGGGATCGCAGGGGATCGGCGTATAACACGCACCTGCGATTTCCCCTGATTTTAAGGGGAAAAAAGTGCGTGTTATACGCCGATAAATACAGTAAATATGTGTGTAGATTACTGTAGTGAGGAATATACCCTGTATTCCTTCATGTAAATACTTTATTTCAACCTAATATTTTCTTCCTTGGTGTAAGACGATAGATAGATGACTGTGTATTAGCTAGACTTTCAACTGCTTCCTAATAAATGTTATTATATTTGAAGCTTTCACCCTTGGTCGAAAGGAACTCTCATTTAACCCACATCATATCTATGAGATATGAAAATTCTTAAATATAGATTTTTCAGGGTAACAGATGGCGACCACTGAAGTAGAGTACAAGACTGAAAATATTTAATATAATACTGAGATTTGTGTAATGCAGATTAAGGTTATTGGGGGGAATTTAAGTCAGTTTGTCCTGGAAGTTGGAGGTCACGAGTTTTATCTACAGAAAGATATAGGTAAATGTATGTGTTATTAGTGGGTATTAGATGAACTCTAAAAAGGAGGGAGGATACACCACATGTTTTATTTTGCTTAATATCCCGTAATTTTAATTGAAAAAGTTCTTTGGAAGTACCTTGAATGTAATGGCGAGGAAGTAACTTGGTGGGAAAATTATTAGTGGGTATTAAATGAACTCTAAAAAGGAGGGAGGATACACCACATATTATTTTGTTTTGCCTAATATCCCGTAATTTTAATTGAAAAAGTTCTTTGGAAGTACCATTAATGTCATTCATGGGGAGGAAGTAACTTGGCGGGAAAATTTTCTTTGTGCTCACCAAGCTTCATTGCTCTATCTAACCAGGGTTTGAGTGTGCTGTATGGTGAGTACATGTGTTTCATTGGAAAGACACCGATTGAGGGTGGTCTAAGTTTTGTTGAAAAGGTTCAACAGATTTTTGTTTTTAATTTAAATGGTGTGTCCACTAAAGGCATAGTATTGTGTGTAGGAAATTGAAAATGAGCTACAAGAGAGTAGTTTGGTTTATTTGCTTGTTTTTTTTTTTTTTTTTTAGCTATGGGACCTTACAAGCAGTAATATTCTCATTGGAGTCAGTTAAAGTACAAACCGGTGGAAGTCCTGTTGCTGAATGCTGAAGCTAATATCTGAGAAAGATTATTATTATAGGGTATAAGGTGCATTAAGCATACTGTATTATACCTTACATTTTTTTTTTAAGGATAAACCCTATTCAAAGAAAATTGATAATCTGAGTTTGTGGTAGATAATCTAAGTTTGTGGTAGATTGTTTTTTTTTTTTAAACTGAATTTGGTTTAACATTGGTGTAAACACGGCTGTGTTTACCTTACTATTGTAAACCTAGAGGGCTACCCACCCTATTTGATCCTGGTGGCCTTACTATTGCTCCTTTTGTCCTCCGGGTCTATTGTTTTGCGGGTGTAGGCTCAGACAAGGTAAAACTACAGTCTATTGTGTGTAGGCTACAGGCTAGTGAATGTGTCTCCACTAAGCTAAAAGATTGTGTTATTGAGAGCTGAAAATATCTTTTATTTTCTACACTTTACTATATTTTCTGAATTTTATTCTATTTGAGTTTCTGTTTATTGTTTTTTTCCCTCCTTCTAAAGTGACTGTATAGTACAGGGGAACATTTAACTTAATCTAGCTTACAAATTGTGCATATTATTTGTTGATAATGGCAGCCATGTCCTGTCTAGAAAAGTTTGTAGCAACTTATACTCTTCAATATAAAAGCAACGAATTTGCATGTGATGCTAGATTACAAGGTCCGAGAGTTATTTGAAGAACAATTTAAAACAACCAAAAAGGATAAAAAGCTCAAAGGTTTAGCTGTAGCAGGCATGTATTCGGCTTGCATGACTATGAATGCTAAAATACAGCAATTAGAAGATATAGTCTATAATAAAAATATTACAATTTCTGAGAGGGAAAAGGAGAATACAGATTTACATAACCAAGTACAAACCTTAACTACCCTAAATCAAATGGTTAATGCCTCACAGGTGGAAAATGGTAAAAATTACAAATCGGCTCAAAAAGAAGTGGTACAATATAAAAACATGCTAACCAAAGTGGAGACTGAACTGGACCACATAATTAGTGCATATAAAGTGATCCAAAATCAGTTACATGAAACTAAGAAAGGAAAATTTATAGATAACACACAGTGCACACAAACAGAGTCACAGTTGCTACAAACAATTTTAATTCTTTTTTTTTAACTTTAAATTTTTATTGTGTTTTTCAAAGAGAGAAGAAAAAAAAATACAGAGATATCGCCAATTGGGCATACCCTGGCGTCTTAGCATTTATACAAACGGCAATGAGAAAAAAAAAAAAAAACTTATTTAAGTGTAATTTTGCTTGATCTAAAGCAAGTAAAAGAAACAATTGGTGAGTTATAAGTAAACAAGCATACTACAGACAACTATGGTAGTGTAAAGGGTTCTAATATTAGTAGGTTAATTACTGATTGGGGGGAACATCTCTATGTAACTTAGATCATGGTATGACATTGTACCCTATATTACATGTTTTAATAAGAGTCCGTGATATCGTAATAAGATAGTAGGGGCTGATGTAAAAGCTAGGTGGGCTAGGGTTTGGGCTGTTACAAGAGTGGTGTACTCCTAGAGTCCAAAATCCAGGGGTGCCAGTTTCTATTGAAATGCTTTATGTAAGGGTAGGTTGTTTATCACTTTCTGAATTTCAGTCTGTGAAAAGGGAGTCGTGAGAGAGTCTAGTTGCTCTGTTGTGATCGAGGGTAGGGAGATAGAGGATAAGAATTTCTTTATATCATCTTGGGTGGGTGTGAGATGGGGGTCTGTTTTCGTAAGGTTATAAAGTTTGGTGTAGAAATTGCCAAATTCGTTGGCAATGTCTAGTGGGTTGGTCAGGCGTTTGCCCTGGGGATTTGTGATAAATGAGATTTTTTTATTAGAAAGTTGTTTTTTGAATTGTTTGGCCATAAATGCTCCTGACTTATTGGCTGATGAGTATATCTGAAGTCGTAGTCGTTTGATAAAATAATCAAAATTTTTGTGCAGGTGATTACTGAGTTGGGATCTCAGTTTTTTGAGTTCTGAGGAGGTAGTGTTAGTGGGGGATTTCTTGTTTATTGTTTCAAGAGATCGAATTTGTTTCAGGAGGGACTCTGTTATAGAGGAGTGTTGTTTTTTAGCCTGGGCTCCAAGTTTAATGAAAAGACCCCGTAGACAAGCTTTATGAGCATTCCATACAATAGCACAGTCAGTTACAGAATTGACATTTTGGTGAAAATAGTTATCGATCTCTGACTGTATTTGAGACACAAAGGAGGGGTTATTGAGAAGGGAGGTATTTAGTCTCCAGACCGTGTGTCTAGTGGTTTGGGAGGGGGATGTTATTTTGATCGTGACTGGAGCATGGTCAGACCATGATATAGTGCCTATGGTGGAGGCAGTGATAGCCTGTAGTAGGTGTTTATCTGTAATAAATAGGTCAATACGGGAATAAGATTGATGTGGGGGGGAAAAGTAGGTGTAGTCTCTCTCCTCATCATGCATGCACCTCCATATGTCATAAAGGTCTTCTTTTTTGAGAAAATTTGATATTGATGAGGGCCTATTTCTCCTGGGATTGGAGGTATCGAGTGTAGGGTCAATTACTTCATTAAAGTCACCACACATTACCAGGGGGGAAGCTCTGTAGGGGGCCAATTTGGCAAAGAGAGTGGCGTAAAATCTTTTTTGTGCTGTATTGGGGGCATAAACGTTGACTATAGTGAGAGGTCGGTTGTCAAATGTGGCTGATAGTATTAGGAATCTGCCATCTTCGTCACTTTCACAGTGATGAAGCTTAAAGTTTATTGCTGCGTTTATGGCAATCATTACTCCTCTCTTTTTTTTAGAGGCACTTGCGAAGAAGCAATGGGGATATTTTTTGTGACTACATTGGGGTTGATTGAGTTTAGTAAAGTGTGTTTCTTGGGCGCAGATTATGTCTGCTCGTTGTTGTATTGCTTCTTTCCATAAGAGGTTGCGTTTAAATGGTGAGTTTAGGCCTTTAGCGGTGAGGGAGGTAATCGAGAGTGCCATATTGGTGTTGTAATTGTGAGGGCCTGGGCAGAGGGAGAGAGACCGCACCTACTGGTGATGGATGTGAATACACAGTTAGATAATTAAGTGCCGTATATGGTACAAGTATATTGTCAAAACCAGATGCTTAATACAACAATCTATAATTCTAGGAAAACTTTATAATCAATACTAATTACTCTTACTCTTTGCTGTAATCAGGAAAGAAGGAACAGAGAATAAGAAAAAAAAAAGAGAAAAAAAAACACCAGAGACAAAAAACGTGTGCTTAGCACAACCGTAAACCTGAGGGGTGGTGAGGAAAAGGAATAGATGTGTCGCCCAGGCTGGATATAGGTAGATCTGGGGATCCGGGCTAGTATCAAAGTTAGGTCTTTTTGGAAGCTTTGTTTGCCACATTTCTGGAGTCAGATGACTTGTAGGAGGAAGTAGCATGTTCCGCTTCTCTGGGCGCTATGGGGAGAAAACCCCAATTGGTGAGCTTTTTGTAGCCATCCTTCGGGGAGAGAATAGGTACTATCTTTTGTTGATGAGTGACCAGCAATTTCGTAGGGAAGCCCCATTTGTAGGTTATTTTTCTTTGTTGGAGTATGGAAGTCACTGGGGCGAATGCTCTGCGCATCTCCATTGTAGCCGGGGACAGATCAGTGAACAGCTTGACGTTGTTGTAAGGGGCTGGCAGGGGTGTCACGGATCTGGCGGCGGAGAGAACTTGTTCCTTTACATGGAAGAAGTGAATGCGTGCCAAGATATCTCTGGGGATATCATCAGGGAGGTGTGGCGGTTTGGCAATTCTGTGGGCTCGGTCAATTAAAGTGTCGCGGGCGTTGAGGCGTGGGAGTAGGGCTGAGATAAGCTGTTGCAAGTAGGGAGTTATTTCGTTTGGTTTAACCGATTCCGGGATGCCCCGGAATTTGATGTTGTTCCGCCTAGAGCGGTCTTCCAAATCCGCCAGTTTCATTTTGATACGGTGAATTTCTTCCGAATGGTGCTCATGAGCATCTAACAATTCGTTGTGTGCCTTAGAATAATCTTGCAGATTTTCTTCTAGAACGTCTGTGCGCTCTTCTAGGCAGTCTATTTTGTCATGCATTTGTGATAATGACAATTGGAGGTCTCTATGCAGATCTTGTTGCAGTGTGAGAAGCATAGATTTGAGCATAGCTTCTGTCACTGTATTGTCAGTGACAGGTATGGCAGCCAGGGATGGAGTATTTTGGGCACTGTGTGTCCCTGTAACAACATGGGACCACAGTTGCTTTTTTGCATGAGGCTCTTTGTTAGGGGAATGTGCAGGGGAGGTAGCCAGCCGCTTACCTCTGTCCTGTTGCAGTCCTCCTGGGGAATCCTCTGGAGGGGGGTGAACATCCATGCTGTCCCATTCCTTTGAGGGGGTCACAGTGCCCTGGTGAGGGAGTGCTGAGGAGGCAGGCTGCAGGTCCTCTGTGCTGTTGTTGGAGCGGGCGCCGTCTCCTTCGTCGGCGCCATCTTGGGCCTTCTGCATGGCGGCGGCCGGCGGATAATAGTCGGTAAGACGGCGGGGTTTGGCGGCTTATACCGCTGCATCAGTGTGCCCGAGTGGTTCCCCGATCCTTCCCCGCTGTTATGGTGTGAGCAGCGGGAAGGATGGTAGCTTAGGGTTGCTGGATACCAGGCCGTGGAGCGGAGCTCGGACTTCAGGCAGCCATCCTGGTCCGCAGCAGGCCACGCCCAACAATTTTAATTCTTAAAGGACAGATGGCTGTGGCTAGCAGATGTGAACATGATAATGCTACGGCACCTACTTGTGCCTATGAAATTGGGGACACTGAGGAAGAGTACTGGGGAGGTGAAGATATGGGGCCTAATTCTACTTTTCCTGTGGCGATGGGAGAAATCGCGGAGCCACAGGAAAATCCAGAATGCACCATGGTCACAGACCCACCAAACAATGGGGACCAGCTATCCACAAATGAGGAGCAAGACAAGTTCCCCATCACGGGTAGGATCCAGACCCTCTCCTCCCCTGAAGGAAATCAAACACGTTTGGGGTTTGATAGTGAAGGAAATGAGGGGATTTCAAATGTATGTCCAATTCAACCGGTAAAAACCCTCAGGAGTGTGGCTGCTTTCATTGGCAAAATTAAAAATAATGAACACATTCCACATGCAACCAATGTACAACAGTGCTGTAAGCTCTTAGGTGGGAGAAGGCCTAGTGGCCAGGTTAAGTCATCTTCCAGCCCAGGGCAGCGTGTGCAATCTACACATACCATAGATTGTAATGCAACCAGGTTGAGTATTTCTAGAGACAACAGGAAGTTATCTCCTCCCGGAGAAGTGGTTAATTTCAACAACTCATTGAAAGGGGAGAGCTCTTTTATAAATACCCCTAGACCTCTTATGAAGACAGGAAAAGTGGTTAATCAAGTTGGAGCCATTGAATATTCTCGGCCTAAAACCAGACCAGTTGTTAAGAGATGCTTTAATACTTTACAAAAGATAAAGTGCTACACGTTTGGGTTATGGGGCCATATTTTGCAGTTTTGTTTGTCTTCTGGGAAAAAGATATTTAAACACAAGCCATATACAACCAAGAGGCGTGATGTGGAAGTATACTCACCGCGCTGGGGTGAAGGGCCTAGGAAATATGAAAATGCAAAATCATACATCCCTTCTTCAACTATTAAGGCCGAAAATGAGGCTTTACAGCAGGAGATTAGGCAAATTAAACAGGAACCGGATGAGTTTGTGAGAGAATTCCAATCTTTTAGGGCTCCTTCACACGGGACGGATCCGAGATGATCCGCCCCATGAAAATCCGCTTGCTCAGCGGGGGGATGGCTCCATCGATCCCAGCTGAGCAGGCAGATGACAGGTCCGTCGCTGCACACTGTGCAGCGATGGACCAGTCACAGTGCCGCTCTCCCCTATGGGGGATCGGATGATGACGGACCGTAGAGTCCGTCGTCACCCGATCCGATCCGAAAACGGATGGAAAAGTAGGTTTTTTCCTCCGTTACACTTTTTCGGATCGGAGCGGGTCGGATGTCAGCGGACATGTCACCGCTGACATCCGACGCTCCATAGAGGTCTATGGAGGGTCCGCTCAGGTCCGCCTGAAAAACTGACAGGCGGACCTGAACGGATCGTTCGTCTGAAAGAGGCCTTAAAAAAATGTTATTGACTCCTTGAATTGGAAAAATGGAGGGAGTAATTTGTCCATCGAGAGGGGTGGCAATACAATATATAAGTTATGTTATAGAGTTCTATGGCATATAAGTTTCACTATATCAAGGCAGGAATGTCATGGACCATTTGCCAATATACACGTATGAATGATGTATTGTTTGCTTTAAATAAGGTTAGAGAAAAAAAAAAGAGGGGGATAGAGTTAATAACTGTTTTCTACAAGTTATCTTTTTTAGGTTAAGTGAGTTCCTGAAGTATATGTACAATATAAAACAGCTGTATGTAGATAGCTATACATATGCGTAAATACATGCCTAAGAGAAGGTAAAGTATAATATCCCAATGTTTTTTTTGCTTTTTGTTTTGTTTTTTTTTGTTTCTCTCTTTCCGTTGTATTCTCACAGTGGCCAGACACATAGCAATTCATGTGCAATTATCAAAGCTCTATCCAGAATGCATGGGTTCATTCTAAATGAATGTGTGTGTCTGAGTGATGGAATTTTTTTTTTGCAGGGGTATACTCACCATTGTTCTTAGGGCCATCAATAAGTGTGATCGCACTAATGCGCATGCTTTGTACTGTTTATGATTATTTTATTTTATTAATTTTTCTCGTTTGTAATGAGCTCAATACAGGTACCAGTTTAAATTAATACTTTTTTTTAAGTCTACATGTATTCGCGAATAAATACTTTGTGCACAGATACGAGATCTCGATCCCTATAACTCAGAGGAACTGTAGGGATTTTGTTTTTTTGTTTTTTCCTTTCCTGTGGTTCAGAGTGAAGTTTAATTCACTCGGAAAATACATAAAAATACATTACTTTGCATCTTATGGATTCAGTAGATCTTGTGTTTTGTTTTTCCTTCCAAATTGACGCTGAATGTGCTGTTAATAGGTGTAAAGGTTTTACGTCTACATGTTGTCTTCTTAAACTTTAAGTACTTACAAACACACCAGGATTTCCTATAACTTTTTGTTTGTCAGAGTACAGATATGTGGGTGTGTCTGTACATTTTTGACTGTACTTACTGTGGATGGATGCATTATCTCAGCTAGAAGTCTGTTCCAATCATCCAGGACTAGTTTAGTCCATTATGAACCTCTCAGAGAGGTACAGTGAGGTGTTATTAATGTTTTTTTGAGTTTTGTATTTTAGGAGAAATACACAGACAAGGACGGATGATTGGACCCAGACTGGGCAAAGTACTTTGAAACACAGAGGACCTTAAAACATAATTTTTATGTTTGTTTTAAGGAGAAGCCTTGAATCGAATTAATTGCAGTCAGGCCCAACTAAATTTTAAAAAGAAAAAAAATTTAAACATTTTTTTTTTTAAACAGAGATCCTGCTCTCTGTAATACAAGTTCTTGTAGCCTGCTTGACTTGCAAATGGATTTGCACTGAGAGTCAATTAATATGTTAATCACCACCGACAGAGGGTGTTGCCTTTCGTATAGCTGCAATGTTTGAAGGCAGTTTCAATGTTTGGGTTTTTTTGACAAAATACAGATTCAATTTTTTTTATAAAAAGTCTAATTTTTTTTTCTCCCTTGTTTATTCTTTTTTTTTTTCAATTTTACGGTAATTTTTTTGTTTACAAAAAAAAAGGGGAAGAAAGATTTTTAATTTTTTTTTAATTCTTTCTATTAATGTGTACTATTTTTCCTTCTTTCCTATATTACCTCTATTTTTTTGGTGATTCTTGAGTTTGGTTTCACTAGGGTGAAATAAAAAAAAAACAAAGAGGGGAGTAGGGGGAACATTATATGGAGAACATTTAAAATGGTTAGAAATGTTGATATAGAATATTAAAGCTTCCCTATAGCATTTTGGGGACGGACCAAGTTCCAACAGTTTTTCTTCTCTCTTTCGACATTGGATAATTGTTATATAAATGTATGTGATTGTAGCTATCACCAACTATGACAGTAACACCTGGGTGTTAGCAACAGTCATGTGACTATTTTCTTTGTATATGTGACATACAATCCTCTCTACAGTTCTAATATTGGGCAGTCATCATATGTGGTCATTGATCAATTTATTTTTTTGTTGGTCGGTTTTCTTTTTTTCGTGCCATAACTAAGTTCAAAGAGCATTGTGTGAATATCATATAGATATACTGGGACTTGTGAGACTCACAGTGATTGGCAAATAGCAGGGAGTATAGTACAACTGTACTTAAGAGTAATTTAGTTTGATTGTTCCTGAAGCCACTAGTGACTGATGACATCACCCTTATCCGTATTCTGAAATCAAGTTATTTTTGTCTGCGTAGGCAACACTGCCTAATCTGCACTGAGAACTCTTATAGGGCGTACACACGGTCGGACTTTGTTCGGACATTCCGACAACAAAATCCTAGGATTTTTTCTGACGGATGTTGGCTCAAACTTGTTTTGCATACACACGGTCGCACAAAGTTGTCGGAATTTCCGATCGACAACCACGCGGTCACGTACACCACATACGACGAGACTAGAAAAGGCCGGTTCAGAACCAAGCGCGGCACCCTTTGGGCTCCTTTTGCTAATCTCGTGTTAGTAAAAGTTTGGTGAGAGACGATTCGCGCTTTTTCAGACTCGTGGCTTTCAAATCGTTTTCTGCCGTTCAGTTTGTGCTTGTGGGTTTGTATCTGCTCTTCAGTGCGTGCAAGCAAGCTACGCGTGACTTTAGGTAGTCATTGTATTCTTGTTCGTTCGTTACTGTTTTTCAGGTCGCTCTTCACAGGCCTTGCTGTTCTTCAGTGCGTTCTGTTACTTCGTTCTGAGCAGCCGACCGTTTTCTAGCCATGTTTCATATGCGTACTCCTCATAGAGTTCGTGCTGTGCGGGGGCTTGGTGTTGGGGTCCTGACCTTGACACAAGTCCAGTCCATGAACAGGGTGGGGAGGAGTTCATGGACCAAGAATTGGTTGCTTCAGCGTGACCAGTTCTGTCATATGCCTTTGCTCCGTGAGATCCGTGAGAATAATCCTGATGATTTCAGGAACTTTCTCAGGATGACGGACCCCGTATTTCACCGTTTGTTGGCTTCGCTGACCCCCTATATAAGCAGGCAGGATACCTGCATGAGGCAAGCCATCACTCCGGAGCAGAGGTTGGTCGCTACCTTGCGGTATTTGGCCACAGGGAGAGGCCTGCAGGACCTCAAGTTCTCGACAGGCATCTCCCCCCAGGCTCTGGGGATCATTATCCCAGAGACCTGTTCTGCCATCATCCAGGTCCTGCAGAAGGAGTATATGAAGGTAAGATTTTTATCCTTTTATATCCCATTTTATTGTATTGAATGTTTGGTAATATATTGTATTTCTTTCCTCATTCCCTAATTACCATGATTGTAATATGCTGTGAATGTCCCCTTTGTCCTCATGCATGCTGGATTTTTATGTAATTATTATTTTATGTCCTTCATACATATTTGCCCTTCAATAACCTCTCCAGCATGGTGTCTCCTGCCCTATATTCACCTCATGTAGTCACTTAACAATGTATTTTATCAGCTCCATAGTAGTGCTTTACCCCAAACACCCCCTAAAATGTTTGGAAATGTTATTTTTTATTTAAATTCAGGCAGAGTGCCAGAGGCTTTTTTTTGTGGTGTCCCCAATTTTTTTGTAACCCTCCCTCCCTCCCTCCCTCCCCCAACTGTTTAAGAAAACATTCAGCCAACTATGCTGGCTCAGTTGGGCCTGAGGCCGGAATCCCAAATCCATCAACACTGACGGCGCTTGAAAGTGGCCGTCCTGGCTTGCCCTCCCTGAGTGCCCGTGATGTCCGGTTACGCTACCTGGAGTTCTTTGCGGGTAAGGGGGCTATCAATATGCCAGACAATCTGTGAAACCTTTTTCAAATAAAAAACAACCAAAAGAAAATCTTTGTGGACATTTACTGCTTGTGTTTGTTTTAGCTGACCCTAACAGAAATGTGTTGAGTGCAGAAAATGTCGTGATTGGGTAACCTTATAGAAAACAGTGTTGGCTGGTACTTCCTAAATGCAAAAACACATTTCACTACAAGTGCACTTGCAACTGCACTGAACCTGCACTTGTAGTGCAAAGTGTATTTGCCCTTAGGAAATAACCCCCATTTTTGCATAAAACAGCAATTACATCACTCCAAAAGTGTTGTAGTGTTGAGACAATAATCCATACATTCTTGAGTAAGGCACTTTTTTATACCTGCACAATCACATGTGCATTTACGAAAGGTTTTTAAAACAAACCAACATGTTTGTTGTATAACAATTTTTGCAGTAGCATTATCAAAAATCGAAATATCCATTTCAGATAAAACAGGCCTGTGTAAAACCAACAAGAAAGCCAAAAAACTTGAACTTACAAAGTTCACATATGGTAAAACCTGAAGGCTATATCAGACATCAGTATTTAGGAACTGGGTTTGATATAGCGTTCAGATGGGTGGAAATCACCCCAGGAAAAGCCAAATTTGGAAGATGCACACCAATTTACGAATGTCAACATGTGCTATCTGCCATCAGGGGGGATCAAGGGTCGTGTTTTGGGGGGAGCAAGCCACACTGTGTGCATCCTCCAAATCTGGCTTTTCTAAACATTGAAAAAATTTTTGGAAGATTGGACCACAAGAAAACAGGTGATTTTGTGGGGTTTAAATTCGCCCCAAAACATCAATGATGTTATTATTTTTTTTAATAACATCACTGATTTGTTGCTGTATGTTGTGCAATTTGAGATTACACCCCATGATCTCCCCGATCAGTATCTGGGCACTTTCAGATGTGAAACGTTCTCTCTCCCTCACATCACAATCACCTAAAAAGAGATAAAGAACAAAAAAAAAGGTCTCAAAAATCTGCCACCAGCCATCTCTTTTACCTGAGCCTGTGGTCGCAGACACTCACCTGTTGTGGTGCCAATCTCCACCACATCTTCTTCTTCCTCTTGCTCAGCTTCTTGGGTTTGCGGTATTTCCCCTTCTTCCAGAGGTGGGGGGTCTGTGTTCTCCTGGGATGAGGGGTGTCCTCCGAGTCTTTTCTCCCCTATGTAAAACAAAAATGGTAGAATTAGCACACAGATATTTGATGACAGAACTAGAAATAGTAAATATTGCTTGGAAGTGGGGTACAATTGTCTATTTTAGCCGAGTTCCAAGATGTATATTTTTTATTGCCCTTTGTCAAGCTGCAATACTTTACCTGTTTGGTACAAGCTTCACAGATGTAGCCCCCCCTATAGTATGCACTGGAGCACCTGTGTGACCCCCCTAATAAAAATGGTGTTCTTGTGTCCCACACTAGTGCTCCAGTGTCCAGATGTGAAAACAGCTGCTCAGTGTCCTCTCCTTACACACAATCTAGTTGGCATTTCATTCTAGTAACAAACCCATCTACACAAACAAATATTTGGCATCCAAGTAGGCCCCAAAAAATGTGTGAAAATGCATATGGTCCAAACAATGGTGTTCTAGAGGCCGAAAGAAAAATGTTTGATACGAACGAATAATGGGCCCATGAACATTAAAGTTGCCCTTTTAAACGTTACAAATAATAAAAGCATATGGAGCAGAACGAACGGAATAAAGACAGAAAGAATAGGAACACAGCACAACTACTTACTTTTTTGCAGCACTCTCCGGATCTTTCGGTACTGCTCTGGCTCTCTCAACTTCAGGTCCAACCACCGCTTCCTGAGCTGATCTTTAGATCTTCGTACCCCAAAATTCCTCTCAAGACTCCTGAATACTTTCGCCATGATCTTGGCCTTTCGGATGTTGGGGTGGGGGTAAGGCCCATATTTTCCGTCATAGTCGGACTTCCTCATGATGTCGACCATCTCCAACATCTTCCCAAACGACATATTTGTGGCCTTAAAACGTCTCCTTCTGGATCGGGACATGCCTGGATTCGGGCTTTCCTCCTCCTCCTCCTCGTTACTAGAATTAGCATGCACCTGCTGTAACTCCGCCATCATGCTCTTCACCCACTGCGCTGAACGAAAAGGGGCGGGGAATAGACTAGAAAGAACGTCAGGGGCGGGCGGAGTTACACGCATGCGCAGTGTGTATAAAGCGTAACACGCGTGCGTATTACGTACGATCTGTGAGCGGAGGAAGGAGCATTGGACGCACCGATCGTAAGAACGAAAGTAAGAGACAAACTTGTGCCTATACTGCTTCTAGATTGAGGCCTATATTGTAACAAGATTAGGAGAGTTTTGTCTGACATTAGGCTTTGTCTTGTGTTGTGTCTTGCAGTGAACATGGATATCTTAATGAAAGACAATGTCAGTATTCGTAAAGATGCTAAGTGAGCTGCCCTGTCTGTGGGAGATTACCCACCCCCATTTCAAGAACCAAGCAAAGAGGGAGGCAGCACTGGAGCAATTGTGTGAAATTGTGAAGCAGGTGATCCCCACGGCAGACATCACTTATTTAAAGATTTTCATTGGTGGCCTGAGGAGCACATATCTGAGGGAGTGCAAGAAAGTCCTGGATTCACAGAGATCCGGAGCAGCAGATGACATCTATGTCCCCAGGATGTTGTACTACGACAGGCTGCACTTTCTGGCAGGCCAGACTGAACCCAGGCCATCCCTCTCCAGTCTTCCTTCCAGGCTTCCTTCCCCCCTCCGGCTGAGGCTTCTGACGCCCAACCTGGGCCTTCCAGGCCATATGTGGAGGAGCCCAGATTGAGCCAGGTATAGCATTCCTCTAAATATTTCTGCTTGTCCAATCAATGATGTTAACTAGATGTTAGTTGGGAGTACTAATTTAGGATTGTGATTGATGATGCAAAACATTACAACTATGTCCCTTTTTCATACAGAGGGAAGTCTCAGCCAGGAGGTGGCCGGGCCGAGCCGGCTGGCTGATATCAAGGTCCCTCCACCCCCCCTGAAAACAGAAAGTGGCAGTAGGAGGAGTGCCCTAGAGGAGGCTGCTATAGCATTCTTTTGGAGGGCTACAGAGGTCCTGGGAGCACCCCACACCATGGAGGAGAACATTGCTGCCTTCATAGCCTATAAAATGCAGAGGATGGAGGAGGGCCAAAAAGTCTTGTGTGAGGCCCTCATATCGGAGGCTCTGGAGAAAGGAATGAGGGGCCAAATTACACCTCAGACACATCTTGGGGATGGTCCTCCTCCTCCTCATGCAGGTCCTCCTCCTCCTCCCTCTCCTCCAGGTCCTCCCAGTCCTCCTCCAGGTCCCCCCAGTTCTCCTCCTCCTCCAGGTCCTACTCCTCCTCTTGCCACATCTCCAACTGCACAGCCACAGCCGGGAAGGAAGCGTGGAAGGAAGACCAGACAGTGATTGCCCTGGGTTCAGTCTGGTAGGCCAAAAGATGCAGCCTCTTGTGGTACCACAGCCTGGGGACACAGATGTCATCTGCTGCTATCCGGATCTCTGTGAATCCCGGACCAGACTGCCCTCCCTTACATATGGACTCCTCAGGCCACCAATTTTGATGTTCAAGAATTGATGTCTGCCGTGGGGGTCCCAGGCTTCGCTAATTTCTCCTGTTGATCCAGTGTTGCCTTCCTCTTTGTTTGGTTCTGAGCCCTTAATAAAGGATTTTTGTTTTGAATTATACTCTCCTATGTGTTTTACTTCAAAAATGACAGTTGGTTTGTGAGGATTCAGGTACATTTCAAATATACAATGTGAAATGAACAAGGGACACCAACAACAAACAATCTCCTGGAGATTAAATAATAAAAGATATCAATGGTGTTGTGGTAACTTGACACACACAACACAGACAAAAATATTCTGGAGTAAAAATAAAAATAACATTGAACAAAGATCAGCCTTGGAAAAAATCCAAACATTAAAGAAAAAAAAAGGCTGAAAATCCAAAAAAAAAAAAAATATATAAAACTGTCAGATGTGACAACTAATAGCAATATATTCAGGGAATCCCATTAAAAAAAACACAAATAAAAGTTTGTGAGAAGTGTGTGCGAATATGAGCAGCAAAACTACTTAATTCTTGTCACATTATAAAGAAGAGAGTGCGCTGTATTAAACCATTTTTAACATTGCAGCGTGACGAAAGTGCTGTATCCATTGCGAACGCTATGTTTACCAGAACGAGCTGTCCCGTCTCGGAATTTCTTCTGAGCATGCGTGGCACTTTGTGCGTCGGAACAGGCCACACACGGTCAGAATTGACGCGATCGGATTTTGTTGTCGGAAAATTTTATCTCCTGCTCTCCAACTTTGTGTGTCGGAAAATCCGATGGAAAATGTCCGATGGCGCCCACACACGGTCGGAATTTCCGACAACACGCTCCGATCGGACATTGTCCATCGGAAAATCCGACCGTGTGTACGGGGCATAAAAGTGATGACCTCTTCCGTAGCCTGCTAAATGCAGGATTCATACAGTAGCCACACATGGTAGCCAAGGACAGAGCTATATGCCCAAAGGTTTGGCACCAGCCAAGGTTGAACTGAACCCAGTTTCAGTAATAGGAGTTAGTGGTGAGTTGCGATGGCAACAAAATTCCCCGGAACACGTCAAGGGTCATACACACACACACAATGTGGTATTCCGCAGAAGGTGGAGCAGAGGTACTTGCAGGCATATGACAATGGAGGAAGAAAGATGGGGGGATGAAAATCAGACACCTGGCTGAAGGGCGTAACCTTTCAAATTGTTACACATATCACTGGGAAAGGGGTCTCATTAGTAGGTCGCAGTATATCTATGGCAATGCTAATCAAAGGTCCTTACGGCTCAGACTTACCAGACAAGCATTCAGTTGAATGCATATGTCTTAAATGTACTTGTGTTTTTATTTCTCTACCTTTGTCCACATTCATAAAGTATAATCTTAGAAAGCCAGGAAAGCTGGTCCCCAGGCCATTATTGTATGCTGTATCCAATTGGAATCACCCGGGAAGGCCATCCCAGAAGCAAGGGCAACAGGACCATATGCGCCTTATGGACTTTCATACTGTTATTATTGGACTGTTGAGAACAAGGATCCTCATGTTTTTTTGTTTTTTTTTTCCTTCTTGTTTTGTTTTGGTGCTGTCTCTCATGATTTTTCTTATGGACTTATTACATCCAGAACAAGTGATGACTACTGATACTGGGATCCAGAAATGTGAACTGTAGAGAGGGAGAGTTTAAAAGTTTTTTTTTCTTCTCAAAGAGTTTTATTTCATTTTAGACGGTAAAGCCAAAAGTGCCAAATAATAAAGGAGATTGCACATAAACCATTATTCTAGGTGTGGCAGAGTCTCATATTCTCAACTGGCCACAAGGGGCCAACTGTTGCCTTATGAGTTTATGTGAAATCTCCATTAATAACTGTAAAATATTGTAATAATGAATATATTTATGGCATCTATGAAAGCTGGGCAAAAGGGTTTCATTTAAGCTTTTGCTAAGAGCAGAGAATGTGGGCCAAGGCTTGTATATACAAACAATGGAGAGCCAATTCCATTGTTTTACACCTACTCCTTTCAAAGGGTCCCATGCTGGGATATGCATTGGAGGGGGCCCAACCCATAATCAATACCTAACGTCCTGGGGAAATTCAATGAACTCACTTAACTCACCAGCATAGTCACAATGATTTGCAAGAAAGGGGGCCGACTTATGGAGTAAGCCCTCCAATCATGATCCAAGCCAGATATCAGCCTGGTTTGATATACTCAGAGCCAAGGGGGAGGTAACACTCTTTCTGATAGACCAGCAAGCTTAGAGGAACTTGGGTAAGAATGGGTAATTATGGGAAAGGAATGCCCTTTTACTTGTAACTAAATATGTGTGTAGATTACTGTAGTGAGGAATATACCCTGTATTCCTTCATGTAAATACTTTATTTCAACCTAATATTTTCTTCCTTGGTGTAAGACGATAGATAGATGATTGTGTATTAGCTAGACTTTCAACTGCTTCCTAATAAATGTTATTATATTTGAAGCTTTCATTCTTGGTCGAAAGGAACTCTCATTTAACCCACATCATATCTATGAGATATGAAAAATCTGAAATATAGATTTTTCAGGGTAACAGAGGTTTCATCCAGAAATCCTTGTCGCCTGCAGGAGCAGGGTTCTTTTTTGTTACTAAAAAGGATGGTACCCTCAGACCCTGCATCGACTATCGAGGGTTAAATGCAGTGACTATCAAAAACCGATACCCCTTACCTCTAATATCTGAGCTATTTGACAGGTTGAAGGGGGCTTCCATTTTCATCAAGTTGGATCTCAGAGGTGCATACAATCTCATTAGAATACGGGAAGGTGACGAATGAAAGACTGCGTTTGACACTAGGGACGGGCATTACGAATGCCTGGTTATGCCTTTTGGTTTGTGTAATGCTCCAGCTGTGTTCCAGAACTTTGTCAATGAAATCTTCAGGGATCTACTGTACCAGTTTGTTGTCATCTATCTGGATGACATTTTCATCTTTTCTGAAAATCTGCTTGCTCACAGAAACCATGTCCGCACCGTTCTTCAGCGCCTTAGAGAGAATAATCTCTATGCCAAGCTGGAGAAATGTTCCTTTGAATGTCCTGAGGTCCTGTTTCTGGGATGTTTTTTTTCTAGTTTGGGTCTTCGCATGGATCCCTGAAAGGTCTCGGCCATTACCAACTGGCCCCTTTCTGCTAGTCTCAAGGCCACACAGCGCTTTCTTGGCTTCACAAATTATTATAGGCAGTTCATAAGGAATTACTCTTCCATTGCCCCGCCTATTATCGGTTTAACCAAGAAGGGTGTGAATGCCAATCGGGAACTTCTCGCAATTAAATTGGCGTTGGAAGAGTGACGTCATCTCTTGGAGGGTTCCCCTCACTCCATTACGATCCATCAATTTACTGATCACAAGAATCTACAATACCTACAGAATGCTAAACTTCTGGACCCCAGACAGGCCAGGTGGAGTCTCTTCTTTTCTCGTTTTAAATTCACTATTACAAACAAACCTGGTTCCTGCAATGGTCGGGCTGATGCGCTCTCTAGGTCATTTGACACTTTGGACGAGGAGTCCACCCCTGATCCTGAGCCGATCATTCCGACCTCATGCATTGTTGCCCATTCTACCACCCTGGAATCAAAAATTCCTCCTGGCAAGACCTTTGTTCCCACGGAGCTAAGAGCTTAGATCCTTCGTTGGGGACATGATTCCAAGGTGGCAGGTCATGCTGGATTCCTCCGATCCTTCCTGCTCATCAGTCGTCTCTACTGGTGGCCTAACCTCCGCTCGGATGTTAAAGATTACGTTAAGGCTTGTCATGTCTGTGTTCAGTCTAAATCTTCCACACAAGCCCCTGCTGGTCTTCTCATGCCCTTGCCCATTCCTAAGGAGCCCTGGTCTCACATCGCCATGCATTTTATCACCGATCTTCCACTGTCAGAGAATAATACAGCCATTTGGGTGGTAATCGATCGGTTCTCCAAGATGGCTCATTTTGTTCCTCTTCCTGGTCTCCCTTCTACCTCTGCCTTGGTTCCCATTTTTGTACGAGAGATTTTCCGCCTTCATGGTGTTCCTTCCCATGTCGTTTCGGACAGGGATGTTCAGTTTACGTCCCGTTTTTGGAGAGCCTTTTGCAAATCTCTCAACATTTCCTTGGATTTGACCTCTTCTTACCATCCCCAATCCAATGGCCAGACTAAGAGGGTTAGTCAGGAGTTGGAGGTCTTTCTCCGTACCTTGGTCTCGGCTCATCACGATGATTGGGCATCACTACTCCCGTGGGCAGAATTCTCCCACAATAATCATGTCAACGTCAGTTCTCAGAAAACACCCTTTATCACTGTTTATGGAAGGCATCCTCAACTCCCTCTTCCTATGACCTGTTCTTCTGACATTCCAGCCTTGGCTACTGTTCAGGAATCATTCATTTCCATGTGGGCTGACATTCATGATTCCCTCCAGAAAGCTGCCAACAAATCCAAGAGTTTTGCTGACCGTCGCAGGCGTAGGCCGCCTTCTCTTCAGCCAGGAGACAAAATCTGGCTCTCCACCAGGAACATCAAACTCCGGGTTCCTTCTCTCAAATTTGCCCCAAGATTCATTGGTCCGTACACCATAACTTCTAAACTGAATCCGGTTTGTTTCAAGCTCCAGATTCCCAAAAGCCTCAAAATCTCTAACTCCTTCCATGTTGCCCTTCTGAAGCCTTTAGTCCTCAATAAGTTCTCTCGTCCTCTCTCTACCGCAGCGCTGGTCTCCGAGGATAATCAGGAGTACGAGGTTAGCCAAATTTTGGATTCCTGACTCTGTAGAGGCATTCTTCAGTACCTCGTGCATTGGAAGGGGTTTGGTCCTGAGGAGAGGTCGTGGATAAAGGCTTCTGAGGTCTTTGCACCTCGTCTGTTGAGGAAGTTTCATTTGAAGTTCCCCTCTAAACCTGGTCCCAGGTGGGGAAGGAGGAGGCCTCGTAAGAGGGGGGTACTGTCATGGTTATGCAATAGAGTTTGTCTGTCAGCTTACCTGTCTCCATGTGTTCATCTCTAAAGACCAGCTGTCTCTCACCTGACTGCTTTTATTAACTCTCCTCTAGCATGGCTCCATCCCAGCTCCTATCAGAGAACTCTATATAAACCTCTGCACTGGAGGCCAGCCCTGCTGATCAACCTTTGTGTGTTTGGCTTCCTGTTCCTGCCTGCCGTGTGCTCTACGTTTGTTTCTGTTACCGACCTTGGCGTGTTCTCTACTATTCCTGTCTGCTTGTGACCCTGAACTTTGGCGTGTCCCCGACTATCCCTGTTTACCTGTGACCCTGAACCTTGGCGTGTACTTTTTTGTCCTTGTCTGCTTGTGGCCCTGACCTTGGATTATTCCTTTACTATTCCTATCCTCCTGTTGCCTACTGTGGGTGTGAGCTTGGGGACCCTGGAGGTCGCTACCTGGAGCCAGTTGAAGCCCAGTCCATCCTCATCACTAGAGGCTCTGGTGAATACCTGCTGGCTCTTAGACTCCGCGCCCCAGGGAATCCTATGCTCTAACCCCGGTGGGATCCGTGTTGGTGTTCCAGCGGCCCTGCCTTCCTTACACCCAGACTCCCATTCGCAGCAGTCAGCCGTGGGGTCCACTGCCTTGCGGTGCACTCCTGATCCCAACGGTGTGCATCTGTCACCTAGCCTCAAGGTGACCTGACACTATCATTCTGAATCCAGCATTTTTCATTCTTGTCACAATCATTTTTGGCTTCTACTGTCTATTGATATTTAAAACACTTTTTTTTTAAATCATTCATTTGTTAGCAATAATAACATCTAGTTAACAACAATCATTTTCCCACCAAAAAATATGTTTAAAAATACTATACATGGCTCCATCTGGGCTCCTCAATTTCTTCCTGGATGGAAGGCCCAGGTTGGTCCTCAGAAGCCTCAACTGGGGTTGAGGGAAGGGTTGAGGGAAGGCTGGATGGAAGGGGGGCCAGAAGAGTCGAAAGTGATTCCCTGGCTTCAATGTGGTATTCTAGAAAATGCATCCTGTTGTAGTACCACAGACTGGGTACATACACGTCTTCTGCTGCTGCTCCTGATCTCAGGGACTTCTGGACCTTCTGAAGCTCCTTCCTATGAGTGCTTCTCAAGCTACTAATTTTCTTATCCACAAACTTGATGTTTGTGTCGGGGACCCGAGTCTCCACAAATTCCAGCAGTTTCTCCAGCGATGTCTTCCTTGCTGGTTTGTTGCGATATAAGGGGTTTATCACCTCCCACAAATTGCGCATATCCCTGTATCTGTCTATGAATTTGCCCATGAAGTCTGGGTCTTTAAATTGTTTCATTTTTTTCTGCAAGACAAAACAAAAGACAAAAACACTAACAACAGGCTAAACTCCCCTAATCCTATCCTAATATAGGCCTTAATCTAGAATCAGTATAGGCCACTCATGTCCCAAGTTAAAATGTTACCTTCGTTATTAAGTTCATCGCTTCCGTTCCTCCTTCCTCCGCACACAGAACGTAGGTACAACACACGCGTGTTATATATATAGGTATATATATAGCTTTATATACACTGCGCATGCGTGAAACTCCACCCGCGTCACCCTCCCCTGACGTTCTTTCTAGAATATTCCCAGCCCCATCTCTTTCGTCGCAGTGGGAGAGGAACATGGGGGAGACACAGCAGGTGCTTGATAGCAGTAACCAGGAGGAAAGCCCAAGGCAAGAAACGTCCCATTCCCGGAGGAGATTTAAGGCCTCAAATATGTCCTTTGAAGAGATGGGGGAGATGGTGGAAATATTGAAGAGGGCCGACTATGATGAGAAGTATGGACCGTACCTAAACCCAAATGTGAGAAAGGCCAAGATCATGACTAAAGTTGTGAAGAGTCTGCGCCGGAAATTTGGGGTACGACGATCCAAGGAGCAATTGGGGAAACGCTGGTCGGACCTCAAATTAAGGGAGCAGGATCAGTATAGAAGGATCAAGAAAGTGCTTCTAAAAAGTAAGTAGTTGTCATATGTTCATATTCTTATTATTACTTGCATGCTGCTCCATGTGCTTTTCTTTACTGTTGTACAGTTTAAAATGGCTACTTTCATGTTCATGGGCACAGTAATCGGTCGTAGTAAACATTGTTCGTTTTCCAACTAAATACAATGTTTTTGCCAGATACAGGGTTAATTACATTTGGTCATGATAATTTATATAAAAAGAAGTTTAGGACATTGTTGGCTAGATGTGTTTGTAACTAGAATGAATTGTAAACTTGATTCAGTGTAATGTAAGGAGAGGACACTCAGCAACTGTTTACACATCTGCACTCAGGAGCACTAGTGTGGAACACAAGAACAAACTTTTTAGGGTGTCCCACACAGGTGCTCCAGTGGATACTTGGGGTGTGTACATGTGTGAAACTTGTCCAAAAAAAGGTAAGTATTCCAGCAGGGAAAAAATCATGTCTTCAGTTTTGAACTCTGCCAAAACAGACAATTGTACCCCACTTCCAAGCAATGTTTCATATTCCTATTTCTGGCCTCAAATATCGGTGTGTTAAGTATACTTTTTGTTTAATTCTCATAGGGGAGAAAAGATTCAGGACATCAGAGGACACCAGGGACCCCCCCGCATCCTGAAGAAGGGGAACAGAGGACACCACAACCTGAGGATGTGGAGGAAGGAGAGGTGGTGGAGATTGTCACCACAACAGGTGAGTGTCTGACACCACAGATTCAGGTAATAGATGTATAAATGGAAAAAAAGGCTGCGCTACAAATGGAAAGTCCATACAGTAGTTCTTGGATGGATGGTAACCATTTCAATCTAGTGACTAACACCAAGGTGAATCAGAAGTTATATCCAACGTGCCACCACCTGAAGAAAAACCTGCTTGCCAGCTGGCAGGTAAGTCAGGCAGTTGGCTTATACCCAGCCAGGGCCTTTCCTCATAAGGGAGATCTGCTGATGGACTGGAGGTTGAATGATAGGATGAATGGATTGGATACTCAGACCCCTCCTGACAGCATGCGACCTTACACAGACCACGAGACCCAGCCACATATAGAGGAAGAAAGACCATCCATAGCCTGATACTGTCACAACTAATAGTTTAATAAAAAGTATTGCACTTACATGAGACTGACTCATTTCATAACTCAAACGTATGCCACGTTCGTTCAAGTTAGGAGAAGACATACATTCCTGTAGGTCCTGACCATCACCCTCCCAAAGGAGGAGGATGTCATCAATATATCTGGCCCACAGGATAAGCTGAGGTCTCCTGTGGGTATAGATGACATCCTCCTCCCATCTGGCCATAAAAAGATTGGCCAGACTGGGGGCGTACTTAGCCCCCATAGCTACCCCCCGACACTGAAGAAAAAACTGATTAGAAAACCAAAAATAATTATGAGAAGCTGCGTATTTCAAGAGCTCCATTAGAAAGGAAATCTGACAGGCTGGGAGTCCTGAATCTCTATCCAAAAAACCCTTGACTGCTTCAAGGCCCAGGGCATGGGGAATAATGGTGTACAGAGAAGCAACATCTGCAGTCACCATCCATACCCCTGGAGTAAGGTCAACTCCTGAGAGGAGATTCAATAGCTGCCGAGAATCTTTCAAATAAGACAGCATATTGTGGACTAACGGCTGTAGGTAGAAATCATTATATCTGCCCACCCGGGACGTAATGGTAGGTAAGAAATAGTCGGCGTTCTTGGCGCCTTAGGTACCAAGAATAAACTCTCTTTCTTGTTTAAGATCCCCGCTGAAAAACCTCTGAAAATAATATTCTCCAAATCTTTTTTAAAAGCTTTTTTCGGATCAGAAGGGAGTGTGATATAAGTCTCAGTATCACAGAGAATCCTATCCATTTCAGCTAGATAGTCCTTACGATCAAGAACCACCACTCCACCCCCCCTTTTCTGCAGGTCTAATGACCAAATTTTTATTTTTGCACAATGAGTCAAGGCCCTCCTGTATGACCTTGGAGTTCCTAGCCTTCCTAATTTCTAAATTCTCGAGATCTCTTAAGACGACATCTCTGAATACCTTCAGGGATGGCGCAAGAGTGCCCGGGGGGTTAAAAAGAGATGCATTCGCCAATCCAGAATGAACGAACTCAGTGGACACCTGATTAGCAGCACTAATAGGATTAGTGGACATAGTGTACCTCTTGATATTTAACTTGCGAACAAACTTATGTAGATCCATATATGTTTGGAATCTATCCAAACTCCTAGGAGGGGCAAAATTAAGACTTTTGTCTAACACAACTTTCTTGGGGGTAGTGAGGGTCTGCCTGCTAAGATTAAAAATACCCTTAGCAGTTACACTTTGGGCCTTTTTAGTTGCTCACAGGCGCCTCCCCCCTCTAACTCCTCGCTTTTTTCTACCGGTCTTTTTTGACCTTGATTGGGTCTGGAAAAACCCCAGCTCCCCTGTCCTTTAGGGACATGGTGCCTACGACTGGGTGTGTCTCCATCCGGGGGTCTGATGTAAGGGCAAGGAATCATCTCGCAATGGAAAGTTTTGGTATCTACCTTGTCCATAATCCCCACCAAAGGCATTTCTATCCATAACTGGAAAGAAACTATTGTGGGTGGGTATGTTATAGTCCCACCCTTGAGAGTCCTGATGTGGCGCATCATAAAAGGAATCGCCATTATGGCCAAACTTCCACCATTCAGAGCTCCCATTATTGTATCCACGTCCTCGGTTGTTACCCTGATAGCCACGACCCCTAGCCATAGGGGGGGGACCATGACCCCAAGGAGGGGGGTCAGACCAAAAACTTCCACTCCCATATCCGTAGTTAGGGTAGGATGGCCCAGAGGGTTAAGGATAGTTATGTGGTGCAGTGTGAAACTTTCCAAAACCAGAATTCATATGTGGGGACTGGTAGGAAGGGGGTACTCCCCCTTTTTGGTTTTTACCAGCAGGGGGACCCTTTTTGGGTTTTTGGGTTTGGGTGGTTGGGCTGACCGTGCGGTAACACCCACATCATCCCCCACACCTTGTGTGGACACTTTCATCCCCATGTTGCCTTGATTGGCAGCTTCTTCCAGCAGTTTTTTTTGCCACTCAAAGACAACATTGTTCTGATAGTCCAATAAATCCCGGTTATATTTTTTCTTTTTCTTGACCCTTTGTTCTTTATCCTCCTTTTCAAGGTTTTTAAAAAATGTTGGGACCTTTCCCTATACTCATCACTGTCCTTGATGGGATTGAGTTTATCCTTGATGGCCTTAATCTCAATGTCCAACCTGGATAGTTTGATATTTTTCCTATCTTTTAAAAATTGTAAGAAGGATACACCGGCTTTATTAAAGTAATTAAACCATTCCTCCAACTCGGTATCACCTTTTTGGGGACAGACATGCCATCTAAGACTCCTTGGGACCATTGAGTGTTTGATATATGTCTCCAAATAGGCTATATCCCACTGTGTGTGGGTCTCAGAGACCATGAGGTTTTTTAACCTCGTAATAGATGTATGCCTGCATATTTTTAATATATAGTGTGTATTTTTTATTTTAGGTGATGTGCACAAAGGCTAATCCAGGACATCATGTTTTGTAGTCGAGATTTAGACTTTATAAAGCAAAAAACAAATGAGATAGAACAAAAACTGAAGAACATGATTGATGTACTAGGAAGAATATAAATACCGAAAAAAATGGCATCATTTTTGATATTTGCGGACAAATTTTTTACACATTTTAAAAGCCAAATTTTGAAGATGCACACAGTGTGTCAACATGTGCTATCTGCCATCAGGGGATATCAATGTACGCGTTTTGTGCCTGCAACCCCTTCCTCAAAACTCAAGTAAGTGAGAGGAAGGGGTTGCACCCCCAAAACACGTCCATTGATCCCCCATGATGGGAGATAGCACATGTTGACATTAGGCATGGGATCAGGAGGGAAATCCCCAGTTTGACTCCCAGTTTGTGTGTCTTCAAAATTTGGCTTTTACAGGGGGACATCACCCCATCTGATGAAGGCAATATCAACACATTTTGGACACTATAATGTCTGACATTGCCTTCAGTTTTTCAATGTTGAACTTTGTAAGTTCCAGAGTTGTGTATGCTATGTTTTGAATCATGCCTGTTTATGTACCCTAAAAAAAACCTCAAAATTTATGAAACCAAGAATTTGGGTTTTTAACAAAATATGTTTTACAATGCACATGTGCATGTGCACGTAATAAAAGGTTTTATACTCAACAATGTATGGCTTCTTCTTTCAATTATCAATACCAGTTGTTGCATTAAGTTGGTCTTTACAGTGACAATGGGTGTGATTTAATAATGGAAAAAACACTTGGCACTACAAGTGCACTAGGAGAATCTAGGAGACAGTTAAAATAAACCCAAGCAGTAAATGAAAATCAAGATGTTATCTGATAAAGGAAAAAATTTATTACAAATTTGGTGGCAAAGCAATGGCCCCCCTACCCGTAAAATATTCTATATACCGTATTTATCGGCGTATAACACACACTTTTTTCCCCTTAAAATCAGGGGAAAATAGTGGGTGCGTGTTATAGGCCGATCCCCACTAATTGTGAGCTATCGGCGGCGATCGCCGCCGACATTCACATAGCGAGTAGTTTTAAATATGGCGCCGCGGAGTTCAGAGGGACTCGGCGGAGCTGAACGAGCGCCGCCGAAATCACAGAGCCGAGATACACATAGTCGAGTGTATTCGGCTCTTTCCGGCGCTGCTCACAGTCACGCCCAGTCCTGCCATTGGACCTGTGTTATGTCCATCATAGGGCGAGACTGGGCGGGACTGTGAGCGGCGCCGGAAAGAGCCGAATACACTCGACTATGACACGCCGCGTTCGTTCAGTTCCGCCGGCGCCGAGTCCCTCCAAACTCTGCGGCGCCATATTTAAAACTACAACTACATGCAGCTATGTGTATGTCGGCGGCGGCGGTAGGCATGGACACTGGGGGCAAGGCTGCACTGACCACTGGGGCAAAGCTGCACTGGGGCAAAGCTGCACTGGGGCAAAGCTGCACTGACAAGACTGCACTGGGGCAAAGCTGCACTGACAAGACTGCACTGGGGCAAAGCTGCACTGACAAGGCTGCACTGGGGCAAAGCTGCACTAACAAGACTGCACTGGGGCAAAGCTGCACTGACAGGGCTGCACTGGGGCAAAGCTGCACTGACAAGGCTGCACTGGGGCAAAGCTGCAATGACAAGGCTGCACTGACACTGAAAAGGCTGAAATGACACTAACAAGGCTGCAGATGAACACTGATGAGGCTGCATTGATGGGCATTTTATTGTAAGTTTTTTTCCTTAAACTTCCCTCCTAAAAGTTTTTTCCTTAAAATTCTCTCCTAAACTTGGGGTGCGTGTTATACGCCGGCGCGTGTTATACGCCGATAAATACAGTATTTGTCTCGCACTTCACGGGCGCTTTGGGGGGGCAAGCCAGGATGGCCAGCTTCCAGGGCTGTCATTGTTTCCTGAAGTCCAGCCTCAGGCTCAACTGAGGCAACATAATTAGGATTATTGTATTTCAAAAAGTTATGCAGGATGCAGCAACATAAAGTTAGTTTGTACCCCGCCATATTTATGGCTGTTTGAAATAGGCGGAACCGGCTGGCCAGTATCCCAAACGCATTCTCCACGACTCTTCTGGCTCTGGCCAGCCGGTAATTAAAAACCCTGTTCTCCGGGGTGAGGGTCCTCTGGGGGAATGGCCTCATCATGTGGTCATCCAGACTGAATGCCTCATCTGTGATGAAGACAAATGGCAGTCCTTCCACGTTCTCCTCCGGAGGTGGCAATCCCAAGCCACCACTCTCGAGGCATCAATAGAACTCGGTCTGGGCAAATACTATGACGTCCGGCCATTCCTCCTCACGTCCACATACAGAAACTCATATGTCGCCGACACCACCGCCATCAACACAATACTATTAAACCCCTTGTAATTATAATAGTTTGACCCCGAATTGGGTGGTGGGATGATGTGGACGTGCTTCCCATCAATTGCCCCTCTGCAGTTAGGAAAGTCCCACCGCTGGGCAAATTGGAAAGCCACAGTCTGCCATTCCTGTGGCGTTGAAGGAAACTGTGGAGTCAAACAAGAAAAAAATAATAATCATTTTACACATAACATTGCAAGCAGATTAGACACAAACATTCTTGGCCAACATCAGTATAACATTTATTTGAAGGAGTATTTAAAGGCAAAAATATAAGATCCACTTATCAGATTCCTCACCCCCTCTGATGGCCTCTTGGAAATATTTTAGGGGGGTATGTTTTGGACAGGTAACCCTCTCCACTTCATTGAGAGCTGAATGCATACATAATGTGGGTTTCTTTGGCCAGCTCCTCCTTAATAACAGCAGCCCACTGGACAGGTAAATAAGTGTCATAATACAAAAATATAAATAAACACTGTACAAATGGAAGCACATTTTTACATTCTCCAATTACCTATCAAGATAATAAGAGAACAAAACTTGAAACAGTACCATTTGAAAGTGTTCAAGCAGGCCCTTGCACTACATGCTTTGGTGAATTCATCCATAAATTTGACCACAGAAGAGGTAGGTATAGTGTGTATGGGTTTGGCAAAGTCAGCAGATAGAGGATTGTTATCAGCTGACTTAGCGGTTGGGGTGGAGGGTGGGTTCCAAATGTGTTTCCCCCCCCCCCCTCAAAAAAAAACCTCTGGCACGCTGCATGAATTTAAGAGGACACAAATAACATTTGTACACATTTTAGGAGGTGTTTAAGGTAAAGCACTACAATAGAGCAGACAAAATACATTGTTAAGTGACTCGACTAGGTGTATATGGACCCAGGATAGCATGCTGGGGAGGTTAGTGAAATGATCAGGGTTATTCTCCTGGATTTCCCGCAGCAAAGGCATGTGAGAGAATTGGTCACGCTAGAGCAACCAATTCTTGGTCCATGAACTCCTCCCCACCCTGTTCATGGACTGGGCTTGTGTCAAAGCTAGAACCCCAACACCAAGCCCCCGCACAGCACAAACTCTACGAGGAGTACGTACACACAACATGGCTTCAAAACGGTCGACTGGTCAGAACAAACTAAACAGAACGCACTGTATAATAGCAAGGCCTGTGAAGAGCGAGCTGAAAATCAGTAACAAGCGGACAAGAACACACTGAAAAACAGATACGAACTGACTACACGCACTGAAAACCAGATACAAACCCACAAGCACAAACTGAACAGCAGTAAAAGGACCTGAAAAAGCACGAATGGTCTCTGACCAAACTTCTACTAACACGAGATGAACACGAGATTAGCAGAAGGAGCCCAAAGGGTGGCGCTCTGGCTATTGAACTTCCCTTTTCTAGTCCCGTCGTACGTGTTGTACATCACCGCATTCTTTGCGGTCGGAATTTGGTGTTACCGTGTGTATGCAAGACAGCTTGAGTGGAATTCCGTCGGAAAAACCATCAAAGCTTTTTCCAACGAGAATTCCGATTGTGTGTATGTGGCATTAGACTTTTCAAGGCACTGTACTTCATTTGGGTAAAGTGTTTCCAGTTAAAGTAGCACAGTGCTGAATAGCAAAAAAAAAATGCCCTGGTCATGAAGGGGGTAAAACATTCCGGATGTCAAGTGGTTAAGGTGTGAAGAGCTCAGTGCTGAATACCAATGAGAGTATAAATGTGCTTTCTAGAGGAGTAACATTCTTGGAGAAATACATAGGATAAATGGTTCCTGATAAAGTTATATTCAAACCTCCCTTCCCCTGTCCCATCATGCTCTGGCTGACCATAATCCACATCTCTGGAGATCCTTCACAGCGTGTATGGAGGTTCTACATACAGGGATATGACAGAGAAGTGTGGAGAGGACGAGTACACGGGGAGAGACATAGGACATACCTGTACAAACATCTTTGAAACAAGAGATACAATGTAACAATTCTAGAGAATGCTTCATTGAAATAGCAAATAAATGTAATCACTGGAAATGTTGCATTGTATCTCTTGTTATATATGCACTTCCTATGCTACACAGCTCCATCTAGTGGCCATATTGTGGTATTGGACTACTGTCTGCATTATGTCCATTAGATGGAGCTGAGAAGCATTGGGAATACATATAACGTTTAATAAGAGATAAAATGTACTAATTTTAGAGAACACTAGCGGGAATTAGCAAATAAAAGTAACCCTTGGAATTGTTACATTGTATCGCTTGTTACATTGATGTATTTCCTATTCTCCCAAGCTCCATCTAGTGGCCATAATGTGGTATATTACTACTGCCCATAATAGGAGAACAATTGTTCAGAAAGGAAAACATTTCTTACAAATAAAGCATGAATGTGCATGCAGATTTGCTGGATGAACAGCTATTCCATTTTTTTTTCAAAATAGAGCCCTGCTGTGAATTCCTAATGTAACATGTGCCTATAATTATCATTAGACTCCTACCAGATCTCCTAGAGGAAGATCTGTACATTCTATAGACCTTCAGGTCACTCTCCTGGTATTGGCAGTACACCGATGTCCATGGGGTTTATGGAACTTCCCCTCTTCTGTTGGGTGCTATGATGGGGGAAGATAACGTTGTTCAGTAGAAATGTCTGATAAGATCTTAGCACCTCACCTTAAAATATGAGGCAATGTTCCTTCCTGTACCATTTCATTTTTTTTCCACCAGACTACTTGCTCCTCTCTCAGGCACGTACAGTAGTGTTGGAGTAAACTGAGCCGGGTTCCTCCGTCCCTTCATTGCCAGACGGACCTCCTGGAGGAGAAATATGATGACCTTCTATATCTGGGTCCTTGTTGTGGGTGTGATAGGTAAGTCTCCAACTTTATAAGTTTAAGAGAACCTGTTGATATAGAATTATGGACACTTCCATTGCTGACTTGTATGGTTGAAGCGGTTGCTTGTAGTCTGGAAATGCTATTTAGAACTATGTAGAAAACAAAGAAAAAAGGAAAGAAAATGAGGTGGGTGACCGACCAGAATAGAAAACTGAAGAAAAGACGGAGATAAGTCAGAGAACCCACAATAGTCACAAAGAGAGGAAAAGATAAGCCGAAATTTCTGATGGAGATCATTTCTTCAGTCCTTCTCTTTTAGATTTACCGATAATGTAAATTAGTCTTAAAGTGTTACTGTGATCCATGTCAGATCCAGTGAGAACCTCATATCACCTCAATTCCTGCACTTTCACTCCTCAGATCACCCCAATTCCTGCACCTTCACACCTCAGATCACCACAATTCCTGCACCTTCACTCATCAGATCACCCAAATTCCCGAATCTTCACCCCTCATATCACCCCAATTCCTGCACCTTCACCCCTCAGATCACCCCAATTCCTGCACCTTCACCCCTCAGGTCACCCCAATTCCTGCACCTTCACTCCTCAGATAACCCCAATTCCTGCATCTTCACCCCTCAGTTCACCCCAATTCCTGTATCTTCACCCCTCAGATCACCCTAATTTCTGCACCTTCACACCTCATATCACCCCAATTCCTGCACCTTCACCCTTCAGATCACCCCAATTCCTGCATCTTTACACCTCAGATCACCTAAATTCCTGCACCTTCACCCCTCATATCACCCCAATTCCTGCACCTTCACCCCTCAGATCACCCCAATTCCTGCATCTTCACCCCTCAGATCACTCCAATTCCAACATCTTCACACCTCAGATCACCTCAATTCCTGCACCTTCACCCCTCAGATCACCCCAATTCCTGCATCTTCACCCCTCAGATCACCCCAATTCCTGTACCTTCACCCCTCAGATCACCCCAATTCCTGCACCTTCACCCCTCAGATCACCCCAATTCCTGTACCTTCACCCCTCAGATCACCCCAATTCCTGCATCGTCACCCCTCAGATCACCTCAATTCCTGCATCTTCGCACCTCAGTTTGACTTGAACGCTCCTCGTTTATAGACACATTTAATAAGTAAACTTTGTTTTATATAATAAAATAAAACTTTGAATGTTTTTATCCATGTATTGGTCTGAATTTCAGCATATCACATATATCACCTTGTCTTCTTTTTGGTGCTCCTTATATTTATTATAGTAAAGGTTCCTCTTCTTTCCTCTATGTGATGACTATCTCTCAGGTGAGCCATGAACTACACTGCATCATATTTGAACCTAATCTCCTTTTCCAGGACTCTCTGATGGAGAATCTGTAATGTGTCTCAGGGGGAGAAGTAGGAAGGTCTCAGTCACCTGCAGTGATGACCACCAGAGGCCTACAGAAGGTTATGAGAAGGAAATTCATTTATGGTGTGATAACAGAGAAATCATCTGCCCAGTAAGTCTGAACAATGTCAGCAATGATACGAAATCCCAGGAAGTCAAATGCAAGACACAGAAATCAGGAGAGGGAAAACGCAAGACTTACTATTGTCAGATAGAAAAGCCCCTCTACATATCAGCCCTCCTTTCCGCTCTTCCAGGTAAGTTAAATCTGCTTACATTTCACCTTCCCTGGCCCCCCCGTCCCTGATGTTAACCCCTTCCCTGCCAGTGCCATTGGTACAGTGACAGTGCTTTTTATTAGCACTGATCACTGTATAAGTGTCACTGGTCCCCAAAAAGTGTCACTTAGTGTTCGATTTGTCCGCGGCAATGTCGCAGTCCTGCTAAAAATCGCTAAACGCCGCCATTACTAGTAAAAATAAAAACGAATTATAAAAAATGCCATAAAAACTACCCATAGCTTGTAGACACGATAACTTTTGCGCAAACCAATCAATACACACTTTGTCAAGAAAGGTTCCACCCAACGATGACACTATCCGACATCTGGCGCTCAGTACCAATGTCCACCAGCAGGTGTCTCCTGGCAGTTTGGAACAGTCAGGGGAGCTTTTCCCTGCTGGTGTTTTGTGATCTTTGGGCCACAGTACTGGCGTCCACCAGTAGGTGGTTCCTGGCAGTAAGGAGCCTATATCACCTCCTTCAGTCGGACATCACCTGATACTGATTGCAGGAAATGGTATAAATATGCGGCAAGCTCACACACACCTTGCCTTGGTGTCTTCCTTGTGCCCTGACCTGAAAGCTCTGATCCTAAACCTGATCCCTGATCCTGAACCTGATCCCTGATCCTAAACCTGATCCCTGTACCCTGAACCTGTGTTTGTACCTGTTCCTGTCTATCCTGTATCCTTGCCCTGCAGTCTGATCCCTTCCCCCTTTTCCCTGTCTGTCTTACTCCTGGCCCCCCATCTGCTGATCTCCCGTTTATGACCCCGGCCTGGCTAATGATTATGATTCTGGTATTCCCTTTTGCTCTATATATTTTTTTTTCAAAATTGTCGGACTTTTTTGTTTATATCGCAAAAAATTAAAACTGCAGAGGTGATCAATTACCACCAAAAGAAAGCTCTATTTGTGGGGAAAAAAGGACATCAATTTTATTTGTGTACATTGTCGCAATACCGTACAATTGTCAGTTAAAGTAATACAGTGCCGTATCACAAAAAATGCTCTGGTCAGGAAGGGGAGTGAAACCTTTCGGGGCTGAAGTGGTTAACCCTTAATGCTTAACCCTGGCCAAGACTCCCTGGCCAATCGGGGCTCCCTGATTGACTGGGAGGAGAACCAGGAAGACAATAGCAAATATTAATTTGCTTTTTTGCACCCCGAGCCAACCCTTTTTTGAAGCCAATTAGAGCCTCAGGTTCTAATCACGTGATTAAAAAAAAAAAAGAAATCCATGTGTCCGGTGTTCTGCATGTAAATTAGGGGGCCGGATGCATGGACAGGGGGCGGCGTCCCTGCACCCTCCATGGACGGGCCACCACTGGTTTGAACCCAGCATAAGGGTTTTAAGTCATCTTCAGGCCTAAAATGTGTTTTTTAACATAAGTGCAAAAACGTTTCCTGTAATAATGTCCTATACAATGGAATCCAGGCAGGGTGAGGGGGGGAGGGGCTGAGCAGTGAACCAGGCAGTACTACATTGCAGGGGGTGGTATTGTAACACTGTGCATAATAAGCTCGTCAAATTAAAAAGTGAAGCCACTGACCTCTCTGTGTTGTCTGACAGGTAAACCCGGATCACAAGACTGGAAAAACAAAATAGCCAAGATTTTAGAAGGTACGTATATTTTAGAACTTGTCTTTGTATTTGCTTTGTCCTGTGGCTAGACCAAAATACTCAACAAACCACTGATGACAACTGACAGACAGATTTCCACCCTGTCAATCTTCTCTTAACATTTTATTGGCTCAGCTGGGTTAGGGGTGCCGGAAACCTCGAAACAGCAACATAAAACAATTCCCTCCACTCAACATTATCTTGTAGTATCTTTAACCTGTCATAGGCTAATGAAGATTCAGTAGGCCAGACAGCTACCTTCAAGCATCTTCAGCCCCTCTGACAAGCTAGTATTTGATCTTTAAGCCAATAATGATAACCTGTAGAAATGGACCAATAAGCTGACATCAGCAAAATGTAGTTGTGAACCATTAAGATGAGACTGGCAATTTGTATTAGTAGACTTTTGAGCTAAACCCAGCAATTGGTAGAAGTGGACCTTTGAGCTAAGACCAGCAATTGTTAGTAGTAGCCATTTCGAGCTGAGAACAGCAATTAGTAGAAGTGGACCTTTGAGCTGGGACCAGCAATCGGTAGTAGTGACCCTTTGATCTGAAACCGGCAATTTGTAGAAGTGGGCCCTTGAACTGAGACCAGGAATTCATAGAAGTTGACCTTTGAGCCACCACCAGCAATAAGTAGAAGTAGACATTTGAGCCTAGACCAGCAATTGGTAGAAGCGGACTTCTGAGCTGAGACCAACAACTGGTAATAAAAAAGCACACTTGAGCTGAGACCAGTAATTGGTAGCAGATGATCTTTGAGCCCAGACCAGCATTTGGTAGTAGTAAATATATGAGCTAAGATCAGCAATTGGTAGTAATGGACCTTTGAGTGTGGACCAGCATTTGGTATTAGTAGACCTTAGAGCAGTGGTTCTCAACCTGGGGTCGGGACCCCCTCGGGGGTCGAATGACGATTTGCCAGGGGTCACCAAATCCTGGGCTGTTCCTTAAGCCCGCACTGCTCTCTCAGCATTTTTGTGGCCGCCCATCAGGCTGGCAATGGAGCCTGTGGAAGCCCAGCTGGGCTGTTCCTGGAGCCCGTGGCCGCCCACTCAGCCTCTTTCCAGCCTCTCACTCAGTTCATTGCATGGCTGGGGGGCAGAGACTAGCGGTCAGCTGATTGGTAAAGGAATGTAGAGTGGGAGGGGCTGGAGGAGACCCTATCACTTGATTTCAGCATAGATGTCACTGCTGCGAGACACCACAGAACTGGAGACACAGTGAAGCCAGATATACAGTAAGTCACTCTACCTGTGATTAGAGTTGCCATTAAAAGTCCCCACTACAGTTCTCAGATCAGCAGATGACCTTCATCAAGAGCACCTAAGTTGGATGATCAGAACTCCCCCCAGCACTGCCACTTATCCCACCCCCCCACCAGAACTGCCTCTCATCCCATTCCCTCCACCCCCCAAGGCATGAGAGAAGGAATAAAAATAAAGAATACATGGAAGGGAGAGGAAAAGAGGGGCAGGAACAAAGAAAAAAGGGAGAGAAAGAATAAAAGAAAGACGGCTAGAGAGGGATGGGGAAAAAAAACAAGCAATTAAGATAGAGAGAGATAAAAGGGAAAGAAAGGAGAACAAAGATAAAGGAGTGGTAGATCCTAAAATGTACCATAAGGGGTTTTAATACTGTACGAGTGGAAGGGACTCGGGGAACTCTTAATGTCTGTGGGTTAGGGGCGCAAATTACTTGTCTTGCCTTGGGTGCTGACAACCCACGCTACGAAAATAATTTTACTGTTAGGGGTCCCCACAACTTGGGAAATTTTATCAAGGGGTCACGGCACTAGGGGGGTTGAGAACCACTGCCTTAGAGCCTATACCAGCAATTGGTCATAGTTCACCAATGAGTGGAGACCAGGAATTGATTACCGTATATACTCGAGTATAAGTCGTTCGGAGTATAAGTCGAGGCACTAATTTACCACAAAAAAATGGGAAAAACTTATTGACCCGAGTATAAGACGAGGGTGAGAAATGCACAGCTACTGTAAGTGGAAAAGAGGGTCAACAATGCCCATTTGCAGCCTCACTGTGCCCATTTGCAGCCTCACTGTGCCCATTTGCAGCCATAGGTCCCCCGAATTTCAAACTCGGTAGTTAAGTGTTCCTAGATGCCCCTACCTGCAGCCAAAATTTGGGGTCTCTGAACCCAAAGTGTCCCGAAATGACATTGCTGCAGATGGACACAGTTGACCAAATTTGGGGCCCCGTATCTCAGGGCCACTTAGGGCTGGGAACCCCAAATTTGGTGTGCAAACCCAGTGCAACTATCACCATAAAATATCCAAAGCTGGGATTTCTAGCACCAAGTGGCCCCGAGATTCAGAAAATGTCAAGCACTTTTCTGCAGCAGAGAATGACATTTTCCGAACCTATTTTGGGGCCCTGTATCTCGGGGCCACTTGGTGCTAGGAAACCCAGCTTTGGATATGTTATGGTACCAGTTCCACTGGGTTCGCACACCAGATTTGGGGTTCCTAGCACCAAGTGGCCCTGAGTAGGGATGAGCTTCGTGTCCGAGTCGAACCCATGTTCGACTCGAACATCGGCTGTTCGGTCGTTCGCCGAATTGTGAACGATATGAGCCGTTCGCGCCAAATTCGTGTGGCGCGTCACGGCCCATAATTCACTGCGGCATCGCAGTGCATTGCTGGCTGATGATTGGCCAAGCATGCACTATGACCCGCATGCTTGGCCAATCACGGCGCCGCCTGAACAGAGAGCCAATACTGGCTGGCAACCCTCCTTGATCCACGTTACAAGGGTAAGGTTGGGGACCTTATCTTGCCATCGCAGAGGGAGCAGAGGATGAAACATCTTCGGGAGGCCTTGCAGAAAGGTCTGTGCAACGCGTTCCCAGAGACTGGGAGGTTACAAACTCCTGTTTCTGGACAACGTGTTGCTGAGGCTTCGGTCAGTCAAAGAAGGAGCGGTGGAGAAGGTGGCCGTCTGACCGATGCGTTCAGACAATTTTTTGGTCCGCAGCCCCAAGGTATGATCGGTTCCAGCAACCATCGTCAGCGTCTGTTTTACATGGTGCAGGAATACCTAGGGGCAAGATCAGATTTGGACACCTTTCCCACCGAAAATCCTCTGGGTTACTGGGTCTTGAGGATGGATCACTGGCCAGAGCTTGCACAGTATGCAATTGAGCTACTGGCCTGTCCTGCATCCAGCGTTCTTTCGGAACGCACATTCAGTGCTGCTGGAGGCGTGGTAACTGATCACAGGGTGCGTCTGTCCACCGACTCGGTCGATCGACTGACCTTCATAAAAATGAATCAGTCTTGGATCACCACCAGCTACCAAGCACCTGATGCTGATGTAACCGAAAATTTTTTTTTGAAATCTCAGATCCCTTCAAAGACTGCCTATGCTGATGCTGAGTGACTATCCCCGAGTAATTATCCTCTTCCTTCTCAATCATCACGCTGATAGCTTGTAAGAACATTTTTGGTTCTGGGCGCCACCACCAGTGCCTAAGGCACAATTTTTCAGCCCCTGTTTAACAGGGGCGTGTAATTACAATTTTTGATGCAATACTTTGCAGCAGGGCTCGTTCCTGCGTTCCAACTAGAGTGTCTGTGAGGGGTTGCAGTGTTGTGGCACCAGCACCAGTGCCTAAGGCCCAAACTTTCTGCCCCTGTTTAACAGGGGCGTGCAATTACAATTTTTGATGCAATACTTTGCAGCAGGGCTCATTCCTGCGTTCCAACTAGAGTGTCTGTGAGGGGTTTCAGTGTTATGGCACCAGCAATAGTGCCTAAGGCCCAAACTTTCTGCCCCTGTTTAACAGGGGCGTGTAATTACAATTTTTGATGCAATACTTTGCAGCAGGGCTCGTTCCTGTGTTCCAACTAGAGTGTCTGTGAGGGGTTGCAGTGTTGTGGCACCAGCACCAGTGCCTAAGGCCCAATTTTTCAGCCCTTGTTTAACAGGGGCGTGTAATTACAATTTTTGATGCAATACTTTGCAGCAGGGCTTGTTCCTGCGTTCCAACTAGAGTGTCTGTGAGGGGTTGCAGTGTTGTGGCACCAGCACCAGTGCCTAAGGCCCAATTTTTCTGCCCCTGTTTAACAGGGGCGTGTAATTACAATTTTTGATGCAATACTTTGCAGCAGGGCTCGTTCCTGCGTTCCAACTAGAGTGTCTGTGAGGGGTTGCAGTGTTGTGGCACCAGCACCAGTGCCTAAGGCCCAATTTTTCAGCCCTTGTTTAACAGGGGCGTGTAATTACAATTTTTGATGCAATACTTTGCAGCAGGGCTCGTTCCTGCATTCCAACTAGAGTGTCTGTGAGGGGTTGCAGTGTTGTGGCACCAGCACCAGTGCCTTAGGCCTAATTTTTCAGCTCCTGTTCAACAGGGGCATGTAATTACAATTCTTGATCTAATATTTCACAGCAGGGCCCTGCGAGGGCTTACAGTGTTGTGGCCACAGCAACACCTAAGGCCCAAATTTCTGCTGAGTATATAGGGCAGGACCCTACTTTCAAACATCTAACTTACAAACGACTCCTACTTGCAAATGGAAGGAGACAACAGGAAGTGAGATGAAATCTACCCCTAGGAAGGGAAATTCTCTCCTGTAAGAGTTAATATGGGAAAAACATTTCTCCTTTCCACTGATGCTTTCCAATCCTTGTTCCACAAAAAAACCCAAATTTTCAAAAAACATTTTTCATTGGGACAAAAAGTGAGGTGAAATCTTCTGAAGAGGAGGAAAGACAGCAAAACAAATGTCACAGGGGTGATAACCCTTCCCTATGTTTTCCAAAAAGCTTAAAAAAGATATTTTGGCTGGAGCTAAACACGTTAAAAATGTACCCGTTCAAAATGACAAACAGATTCTACTTAACAACAAACCTACAGTCCCTGTCTTGTTTGCACCGCCTGTATACTGCTGTTCAGAGTATATAGGGCCTGGTGGCCCCACACCTTTCCTTATTTTAATTTGGGTGCGGGGTTCCCCTTAATATCCATACAAGACCCAAAGGGCCTGGTAATGGACTGGGGGGTACCCATGCCATTTGTCTCACTGATTTTCATCCATATTGCCAGGACCCGAAATTACATTAAACCCGCAAACAGTTTTAAATGAGATTTTTTCCTTTAAAAATGACATTTGGTGCAGGGACTGTTCTAAACACGGGAAACACGCGTCACTTTACAGGCATACTATAGACACCCCCCAGGTACGATATTTAAAGGAATATTTCACTTTTTTTTTTACTTTAAGCATCATTAAAATCACTGCTCTTGAAAAAACGGCCGTTTTTAAAAGTTTTTTTTGCATTGATACATGTCCCCTGGGGTAGGACCCGGGTCCCCAAACCCTTTGTAGGACAATACCATGCAAATTAGCCTTTAAAATGAGCACTTTTGATTTCGAACGTTCGAGTCCCATAGACGTCAATGGGGTTCTAACGTTCGTGCGAACTTTCGGTCCGTTCGCAGGTTCTGGTGCGAACCGAACCGGGGGGGGGGGTGTTCGGCTCATCCCTAGCCCTGAGATACAGGGCCCCAAATCGGTTCAGAAAATGTCAAGCACTTTTCTGCAGCAGAGAATGACATTTTCCGAACCGACAGGGAACGGGTAGAAGAAACCTGAACTGGATTTCCCAGATTTACTTCCTACCTAGGCAGAAAGCTTGGGAGCAAAGGCCCTTTAGACTCCTCTTCATCTCAGGCAGCAGGTCTGACAGGCAACAAAAATCTTCCAACACAACCTCCTTTCCAGGCAAAGCCTGAGGAGAAAACATCCTTCTAGAATGTTTCCTCAATTGTTTATTCTCTCCCCTAGCCAAATCACTGGCATAAAATACTCGGTGATTGACCAAGCTTGGATAATCGTTCATGACCCCATAGATTGTATCTTCTCACTATATTTTTGGATGTATACTCCCCAGAAACAGGAATATGCAACAAAGTCCTTGTTCTTAGGAGAAAACTAATGGACATGTGCAGAATGAAAAAATTTGTTTTGTTTCATTTAATTTCGATTAGTTATTTATATAAATTTGTTTAGTTAAATATTTTTTTTGGAATTTCTTTTATTCGCATTCAAATCGATTAGCATTTTCCAAATTCGCAGTGGAATCGATTTGAATTCGATTTTTTTTTTTATTTGTTTTCCAATTTTCAAAGAGAATAAAATAGAATAGAAAATAAAGGAATAGAATACAAAAGAAAATAGAATAGAAAAGAAAAGAATATAACAGAAAATAAAATAATAGAATAATATAGAGTAAAACAGAGCAAAATTGAAAATAAAAGAACAGAATAGAATTGAATAGAAAAGAAACGAATAGCATAGAATGGAATAAAAAAAGAATAGAATAAAATAGAAAAAGTATAACCATCTTGTGAAATTCTAACAGAAAAGAATCAAATAGAAAAGAATAGAATGAAAAAAAAAACAATAGAATAGGAAGAATATAACAATTTCCCAAAATGCAAATAGAATCAATTTGAATTTGAATAGAATAGAAAAGAATAGAAAATAACAGAATAGCATAGAAGAAAACGACAGAATAGAATAGAATAGAAATGATATAACCATCTTCCTATTCAAATCTAATCTTTTCTATTCTATTCAAATTCAAATTGATTCTATTTGAATTTTGGGAAATGGTTATATTCTTTCTATTCAATTGTTTTTAAAATTCTATTCTCTTTCTATCTGTTTAGTCTATTCTATTCTACTCTATTCTATTCTTTTCTATTCAAATTCAAATTTATTCTATTCTAAATTCAAATTTCGGAAGATGGTTATATTATTTTTATTCTATTCTATTCTATTCTATTCTGGTTTTTTCTATACTATTCTGTTATTTTCTAATTTATTCTAATCTATTCTATTCAAAATTAAATTGATTCTTTTTAAATTTTGGGAAATGGTTATATTCTTTTTATTCTTTTCTTTTCTATTCTAGTCTATTCTATAGTTTTTTTAAATTCAATTTTGTTCTGTTCTATTATAATCTACTCTATTCTATTCTATTCTTTTTTTTATTCTATTATTTTATTATATATATTCGAATTTAAATGTATTCTATTTGAAATTCAAATTTCTGAATTTATATTATATTATATTCAGAATGTATTTATATTCTTTCTATTTTATTCTATTCTTTTTTTATTCTATTATTTTATATTTTTTTTCTATTCTATTTCTTTATTTTCTATTCTATTTTATTCTCTTTGGAAAATGGAAATCAAATCGAAAACTTTTCAAATTTGAATTTGAAAACTATTCAAAACTGATTTGAAAGCTTTTCGAATCGATTCGAATTTCATCTGAATATTTTTTTTCGTTATTTTGGATTTGTTTAATTTCGGTACTATTGTTACATAGTTACATAGTAGGTGAGGTTGAAAAAAGACACAAGTCCATCAAGTCCAACCTATGTGTGTGATTATATGTCAGTATTAAATTGTATATCCCTGTATGTTGCGGTCATTCAGGTGCTTATCTAATAGTTTCTTAAAACTATCGATGCTCCCCGCTGAGACCACCGCCTGTGGAAGGGAATTCCACATCCTTGCCGCTCCTACAGTAAAGAACCCTCTACGTAGTTTAAGGTTAAACCTCTTTTCTTCTAATTTTAATGAGTGGCCACGAGTCTTGTTAAATTCTCTTCTGCGAAAAAGTTTTATCACTATTGTGGGGTCACCAGTCCGGTATTTATACATTGAAATCATATCCCCTCTCAAGCGTCTCTTCTCCTGAGAGAATAAGTTCAGTGCTCACAACCTTTCCTCATAACTAAGATCCTCCAGACCCTTTATTAGTTTTGTTGCCCTTCTTTGTACTCGCTCCATTTCCAGTACATCCTTCCTGAGGACTGGTGCCCAGAACTGGACAGCATACTCCAGGTGCGGGCAGACCAGAGTCTTGTAGAGCGGGAGAATTATCGTTTTATCTCTGGAGTTGATCCCTTTTTAATGCCAATATTCTGTTTGCTTTGTTAGCAGCAGCTTGGCATTGCATGCCATTGCTGAGCCTATCATCTACTAGGACCCCCAGGTCCTTTTCCATCCTAGATCCCCCCAGAGGTTCTCCCCCCAGTGTATAGATTGCATTCAGATTTTTGCTACCCAAATGCATTTTTTTACATTTTTCTACATTGAACCTCATTTGCCATGTAGTTGCCACCCCATTAATTTGTTCAGATCTTCTTGCAAGGTTTCCACATCCTGCAGAGAAGTTATTGCCCTGCTTAGCTTAGTATCGTCTGCAAATACAGAGATTGAACTGTTTATCCCATCCTCCAGGTCGTTTATGAACAAATTAAATAGGATTGGTCCCAGTACAGAACCCTGGGGGACCCCACTACCCACCCCTGACCATTCTGAGTACTCCCCATTTATCACCACCCTCTGAACTCGCCCTTGTAGCCAGTTTTCAATCCATGTACTCACCCTATGGTCCATGCCAACGGACCTTACTTTGTACAGTAAACGTTTATGGGGAACTGTGTCAAATGCTTTTGCAAAATCCAGATACACCACGTCTACGGGCCTTCCTTTATCTAGATGGCAACTCACCTCCTCATAGAAGGTTATTAGATTGGTTTGGCAAGAACGATTCTTCATGAATCCATGCTGTTTACTGCTAATGATACCATTCTCATTATTAAAATCTTGTATATAGTCCCTTATCATCCCCTCCAAGAGTTTACATACTATTGATGTTAGGCTAACTGGTCTGTAATTCCCAGGGATGTATTTTGGGCCCTTTTTAAATATTGGTGCTACATTGGCTTTTCTCCAATCAGCTGGTAGCATTCCAGTCAATAGACTGTCTGTAAAAATTAGAAACAACGGTCTGGCAATCACCTGACTGAGTTCCCTAAGTACCCTCGGATGCAAGCCATCTGGTCCCGGTGATTTATTAATATTAAGTTTCTCAAGTCTAATTTTAATTCTGTCCTCTGTTAACCATGGAGGTGCTTCCTGTGTTGTGTCCTGAGGATAAACACTGCAGTTTTGGTTACTGAAGCCCCCAAATCACTCGTGAAGACTGAGGAGAAGAATAAATTCAATACCTTCTCCATCTCCGCATCCTTTATAACCAGATGTCCTTCCTCATTCTTCATGGGGCCAACATAGTCTGTCCTCCTTTTTTATTGTTTACATACTTAAAGAATTTCTTGTGATTTTTGTTGCTCTCCTCTGCTATGTGTCTTTCATGTTCTATCTTAGCCACCCTAATTGCATACTTACATTTCTTGTTGCATTCTTTATAAAGTCTGAATGCTGATGATGATCCCTCAACCTTGTATCTTTTGAAGGCCTTCTCCTTTGCTTCTAATATGCATTTTTACATTGGAGTTAAGCCATCCAGGACTTTTGTTCGCTCTTTTAAATTTATTACCCAATGGGTCGTACGATATAATGCCCTTATTTAATATGCTCTTAAAGCGAACCCATCTCTCCTCCGTGTTTTTTGTTTCTAAGATTTTATCCCAATTTATATCTTCTAGTAAAGTTCGTAGTTTAGGGAAGTTGGCTCTTTTGAAATTCAGTGTCTTTGTATTCCCTTTATGTTTCCTATTTGTGTGATTTATACTGAAGCCAATTGACCTGAGATCACTGTTTCCTAAATTGCCCCTGTCATGGCTACTTTTACCTACCTCACTTATATGGTTAACGATACATAAAATAAGTGATTAAAACCTTTCTGTCTATATAAGAAGCAACCCATGCATCTGCTGCTATAATTAAAATAAAGAACGAATGATAACTGTAGAAAATATAAACAATTACATTTATTTACACAGAAAAGAAACGTTAGAATAATTAGAAATAACCAAATTTCTCTAGTGATATGACAGGTACAGTACTGCTTAGGCTACAAAGATACTTAAGGCCAAACTCATGTATGGTTACAAAGGACATACACAGGCTATCAATATTTTAAGACAAATCCTAGGATAGAAAAAGTTACAGAAGAGAAAAGAGACATAAGATGATACATTACCCACACAGCCCTTATGTGACCATGTTGTCCAGGCCATGAAGCTAAGAGAAAGGCCAATGATCTGTTTTCCAATATATACACACTTGTAAAACCCCACCCCTCCTAACCCCCCTTCCATATGCTAAGACATTGCCACATTCCCTCAAGGGTGGGGGGTTGAAGAGTCCTATTCCCTCACATAAGCCAGTAAGTCACATTAAAAATAAAGTCCATCACCTTCAGGGCCCAAATCTCCACCACACCCTGTATTTCCACATCCGTGATCAGGTCTGTATTGTTGGTAATCAGTAGATCCAGTAATGCTTTATTTCTAGTTGGTGCGTCTACTATCTAACCCATGAAATTGTCCTGCAAGACATTTAGGAACTGGCGAGCCTTAGATGAATGTGCGGTTCCTTCCGCCCAGTCTATGTCTGGATAAGTAAAATTCCCCATTATGATAACACTTCCCATCCTTGCTGCTAATCCAAATTGTGATAGGAGGTCCGCCTCCCCCTTCTCCCTTAGGTTAGGGGGCCTATAGCATACTCCCAGTAATATTTTCCCCTTAGCTTCATCCCTTTGGAGCTCTACCCATAAGGATTCCACCTCCTCCCTAGCTCCGTTAGTGATGTCATCTCTCACATTCACTTGTAAATTATTCTTGATATATAGGCATACCCCTCCCCCTTTTTTACCCTCGCTATCTCGGCGATAAAGGGAATACCCTTGAATGGTTGCCAGCCAATCATGAGAGCTGTTGAACCAGGTCTCTGAAATTCCCACAAAATCCAAATCCTCCCTGTACAACAGTATCTCTAGTTCACCCATCTTCTCCGCCAGGCTCCTGGCATTGGTGAACGTGGCACATAGTTTAGACCGGTCCCATATTATCCTCATATTGGGTGTTCCAAGATTTCAACTAGGACTTGTTACGTTACTTACCTTGGGTTTATGTGCTTTAGTCAACCTACCACTAATGCCCCCAATACTACCCTCTGGAATATGTTTATTGCTGACTCCCCCCATTGCCTAGTTTAAAAACCCCTCTAACTTTTTGGCCATCTTTACTCCCAGCAGACCTGCATTCTCCTCATTTAGGTGCAGTCCGTCCCTTCTATAGTACCGGTGATTGACTGAGAAGTTGGCCCAGTCCTCCAGGTACCTAAACCCCTCCTTACTACACCAGCTCCTCAGCCACTTGTTTACTTTCCTAATTTCCCTCTGCCTTTCTGGTGTGGCTCGAGGTACCGGTAGTACTCCCAAGAATACTACCATGGAGGTCCTTTTCCTCAATTTAGCTCCCAAGTCCCTAAAATTGTTCTTTAGGACACTCCATCTGCCTCTGACTTTGTCATTGGTAAAAAACGTGCACCATGACAGCCGCGTGTACCCCAGCCCCTCCCAGTAATCTGTCCACCAGACACGTGATGTGCTGAACCAGAGCGCCGAGTAGACAACACACAGTTTGGCGCTTCAGGTCTTACATGTCTCATCTCCACACCAACCGGGCATCGTACCTACTAATTTAATGGGGATTGGGGATTATACCCTGTCCAAATTACCTAACAACTAGCTTCTTGACACTAATACCCAACAAGACAATACACAGGTACTCAACAAGACAATACACAGGTACTCAACAAGACAATACACAGATACTCAACAAGACAACACACAGGTACTCAACAGGTACTCACAGGTACTCAACAGGTACTCACAGGTACTCAATACACAGGTACTCAACAAGACAATACACAGGTACTCAACAAAACAATATACAGGTACTCAACAAGACAATACACAGGTACTCAACAAGACAATACACAGGTACTCAACAAGACAATACACTAATACTCAACAAGACAATACACTAATACTCAACAAGACAATACTCAACAAGACAATACACAGGTACTTGCAGACCACCTGCACCCGCAGACCAATGTGCACCCGCAGACCAACGTGCACCCGCAGACCCACGTGCACCCGCAGACCCACGTGCACCCGCAGACCCACGTGCACTCGCAGACCCACGTGCACCCGCAGACCCACGTGCACTCACAGACCACGTGCACCCGCAGACCACGTGCATTCACAGACCCATGTGCACTCGCAAACCCACGTGCACCCGCAGACCACGTGCACTCGCAGACCCACGTGCACTCGCAGACCCACGTGCACTCGCAAACCCACGTGCGCCCGCAGACCCACGTGCACTAACAGACCCACGTGCACTCGCAAACCCACATGCACCCGCAGACCCACGTGCACTCGCAGCCTATGTGCACTCGCAGACCCAAATGCACTCGCAGCCTATGTGTACTCGCAGCCTATGTGCACTCGCAGACCCATTTTCCCAATTTCCAAAAAACGAAAATGCGTCTGAATTTGGAATAAAACGAACTGCACGTGTCTAAAAACTAACAAACCCAGATAACATGAACAGAGCTCAGGCTGGCTACACTAAATCTAAACTACACTCCGGCTCATGGCAGGGTCCTTACATGTACAATGGAGAAAAGTGATGTCACTAAGTTGTCTATCTTGTCTGGCAGGGGTGCCTGGAGTACAAGAGTGGCTGAACAAAAGCAGGACATTCTGGGAAGGTATGTATTTTTAATTTAAAATGTATATTTTATTTAAACTAGTAGTAGTATCTCAATCTCTCTCTGTATTAGCATGTTGTGATCCTCTGCTCGCTACAAATCAGACCGGGGAAGGGGGACCTGAGCTGATCGGTCTCTATTGCATTGGGTGATCAAAAAATTGGGATATTAGGATTGGGACTTTTACAGTCAGGTCCATAAATATTGGGACATCGACACAATTCTAATCTTTTTGGTTCTATACACCTACAATGAAACTCCACTACAATGGATTTGAAATGAAACAAACAAGACGTGCTTTAACTGCAGACTTTCAGATTTAATTTTATTTACATCCAAATCAGGTGAATGGTGTAGGAATTACAACAGTTTGTATATGGGCCTCACACTTTTTAAGGGACCAAAAGTAATGGGACAATTGGCTGCTCAGCTGTTCCATGGCCAGGTGTGTGTTATTCCCTCATTATCCCATTTACAAGGAGCAGATAAAAGGTCCAGAGTTCATTTCAAGTGTGCTGTTTGCATTTGGAATCTGTTGCTGTCAACTCTCAATATGAGATCCAAAGAGCTGTCACTATCAGTGAAGCAAGCCATCATTAGGCTGAAAAAACAAAACAAACCCATCAGAGAGATAGCAAAAACATTAGATGTGGCCAAATCAACTGTTTGAAACATCCTTAAAAAGAAAGAACGCACCGGGGAGCTCAGCAACACCAAAAGACCCGGAAAAGGACGGAACACAACTGTGGTGGATGACCGAAGAATTCTTTCCCTGGTGAAGAAAACACCCTTCACAACACTTGGCCAGATCAAGAACACTCTCCAGGAGGTAGGTGTATGTGTGTCAAAGTCAACAATCATCAAGAGAAGACTTCACCAGAGTGAATACAGAGGGTTCACCACAAGATGTAAACCATTGGTGAGCCTCAAAAACAGGAAGGCCAGATTAGAGTTTGCCAAACAACATCTAAAAAAGCCTTCACCGTTCTGGAACAACATCCTATGGACAGATGAGACCAAGATCTACTTGTACCAAAGTGATGGGAAGAGAAGAGTATGGAGAAGGAAAGGAACTGCTCATGATCCAAAGCATACCACCTCATTAGTGAAGCATGGTGGTGGTAGTGTCATGGCGTGGGCATGTATGGCTGCCAATGGAACTGGTTCAATTGTATTTATTGATGATGTGACTGCTGACAAAAGCAGCAGGATGAATTCTAAAGTGTTTTGGGCAACAGTATATGCTCATATTCAGCAAAATGCTTCAGAACTCATTGGACGGCGCTTCACAGTGCAGATGGACAATGACCCGAAGTATACTGTGAAAGCAACCAAAGAGTTTTTTAAGGGAAAGAAGTGGAATGTTATGCAATGGCCAAATCAATCACCTGACCTGAATCCATTTGAGCATGCATTTCACTTGCTGAAGACAAAACAGAAGGGAAAATGCCCCAAGAACAAGCAGGAACTGAAGACAGTTGCAGTAGAGGCCTGGCAGGGCATCACCAGGGATGAAACCCAGCATCTGGTGATGTCTATGCCTTCCAGACTTCAGGCTGTAATTGACTGCAAAGGATTTGCAACCAAGTATTAAAAAGTGAAAGTTTTATGGATGATTGTTAATCTGTCCCATTACTTTTGGTCCCTTAAAAAGTGGGAGGCACATATACAAACTGTTGTAATTCCTACACCGTTCACCTGATTTGGATGTAAATACCCCCAAATTAAAGCTGAAAGTCTGCAGTTAAAGCACATCTTGTTTGTTTCATTTCAAATCCATTGTGGTGGTGTATAGAGCCAAAAAGATTAGAATTGTATTGAGGTCCCAATATTTATGGACCTGACTGTAGGTGACTAACCTGTATTGATTCACAACACTGGAGAAACCTGAGATCTCTGACCTGTATATGTTTTCTGGCAGGGCATCGTAGACCACAAGACTGGTTGAGAGACACTTTCTGGAAAAGTATGTACATTTTAAAATATATATTATATATATATATATTACAGTATACATTTCTGGTATGAGCCGGTTTATTAGGCAATAACTTTTAGCACGATTATCAAAAAAATACAACTTTTCTGGGATAAACACGACTTCCTTTTGGTAATATTGTCTAGCAAAAGTTATTTAATATTTTATGCAAACGTTAGACAAAAAAAAAGACAAAAATAAAAAAAGCAAATTATGACATTTTATGTCAGTTTAACCACTTAAGGAGTTCCCCCCTTAATGACCAGGCCGTTTTTTGCAATGCGGCACTACGTCACTTTAACTGATAATTGCGCGGTCGTGCGACGTTGTACACAAACAAATAGAGCTTTCTATTGGTGGTATTTGATCGTCTCTGAGGTTTTTTCTTGCGCTATAAATAAAAAAAAATGACAATTTTGAAAAAAAAAAATCTTTTACTTTTTGCTATAATACATATCCCCCCAAAAAATATATAAAAAAACAAATGTATTCATCAGTTTAGGCGTGTATTGATTGGTTTGCACCAAAGTTATCACGTCTACAAACTAAGGGATAGATTTTGGGACTTTTATCTTTTTTTTTGTTTTTACTGGTAATGGCGGCGATCTCCAATTTTTAGCAGGATTGCGACATTGGTCCCCAAATGACACTTTTTGGGGACCAGTGACATTGTTACATTGATCAGTGCTATAAAAATGCACTGATCAATGTATAAATGTCACTGGCAGGGAAGGGGTTAACACTAGCAGGCAATCAAGGGGTTAAGTGTGCTCCCCCAGTGTGTTCTAACTGTAGGGGGGATGGGCTGCCTGGGACATGACACAGATCGCTGTTCCCGATCACGGGGGGCAGTAGATGTCTGTCATGTCACTAGGCAGAATGGGAATCTGCTTGTTTACAAAGACAGATCCCCATTCTGACTCTGTACTAGGCGACCGCGTCCATTCCCCCCGACCTGCGAGGAAAGGTTTCGCAGTGTGCAGCGGCCACAAGAGTTTGCCGCCAGTGGCGCGCACCCGGCCGCAACTGCGCAGTACATGTACGGTAATTCGCACAGGAGAGCCAACCTGCCACAATGCGGCGGGCGGTCCTTAACCACTTGTGATCCTTTCACAGCCAATCACTAAATGTAAACACAGAGCGCTAATGAGATGTTACTGGGTTCTCCTCCTCACACACCGATCGTGTGTGAGAAGGAGATTGCGGTAACATCCCGTTACCGCTTACAGTGTATACCAATCACACCGATTGCCCCCCTCAATAAAGAGGACCTGTCACAACCCATCAAAGTACCTGTCACAGTCCATCTGAGTACCTGTCACAGTCCATCTGAGTACCTGTCACAGTCCATCCGAATATCTGTCACAGTCCATCTAAGTACCGAGTACCTGAGTAGCTGTCACAGTCCATCTGAGTACCTGTCACCGCCCTTAAGAGTACCCGAATACCAGTCACCAGCCCCTCAGAGTACCCGAGTACCTGTCCCCAGGCCATCAGAGTACCCGAGTACCTGTCACCAGGCCATCAGAGTACCCGAGTACCTGTCACCACCCATCAGAGGACCCGAGTACCTGTCACCAGGCCATCAGAGTACCCAAGTACCTGTCACCAGCCCATCAGGGTAACCGAGTAACTGTCACCAGCCCATCAGAGTACCTGAGTACCTGTCACCAACCCATCAGAGTACCTGAGTACCTGTCACCAGCCCATCAGAGTAACCGAGTACCTGTCACCAGCCCATCAGAATACCCGAGTACCTGTCACCAGCCCATCAGAGTACCCTAGTACCTATCTGTAGCTCATCAAGTTACCCGAGTACCTATCTGCAGCCCATGACTCATAGAATATATGTTGGGGTGTTTGCATTTCAAAATGGGGTCATTTTGCATGTAATTCCACTGTCCTGGTGCTCAAGGACCTTCAAAAGTGTGATAGGTAGGAATGAAGTGAAATGAGAGTGTAATTTATGCTCCTAGAATGCCTGAAGGTGCTACTTCAATGTTGGGCCTCTGTATGTGGCCAGGCTGTGTAAAAGTCTCACACATGTGGTATCACCATACTCAGGAGGAGTAGCGGAATGTATTTTGGGGTGTAATTTTTGCCATATACATGATATGTGTTAGAAATATCTTATAAATTGACAACTTTGTGTAAAAAAAAGTTTTCGTTTTTTTCCACATTTTCCAAAAACTTCTGGAAAAAAATAAACTGTTCAAAAGACTCATTATGCCTCATAGGTTATACATTGGGGTGTTTGCTTTCCAAAATGGGGTCATTTTGTGGGCAATTCCATTGTCCTGGTGCTCCAGGGCCTTCAAAAGTGTAATAGGTGGTTGAGAAATGAGATGTGTCATTTATGCTCGTAGAACGCCTGAAGGTGCTACTTCAATGTTGGGCCTCTGTATGTGGCCAGGCTGTGTAAAAGTCTCACACATGTGGTATTGCCATACTCAGGAAGAGTATCAGAATGTATTTTGGGATGTAATTTGTTGTATGCATATGCTGTGTGTGAGAAATAACCTGATAATATGACAATTTTGTAAAAAAAAAAAAAAGAAAAAAAAATATCTTCATTTTGCAAAGAATTGTAGGAAAAAATTACAATGTAAAAAAACTCACCATGCTACTTAATACCTTGGAATGTCTACCTTCTAAAACGGGGTAATTTAGGGGGTATTTTTACTTTTCTGACTTGGTAGTATCTCAAGAAATGAGATTCACCTGATGTACTGAAGGCCTGGTCAGATGTGATCAATTTAAAGTGATTGGCACCATAGTTTGTGGACTCTATAACTTTCACAAAGACCAAATAATATACACCGATTTGGGTTATTTTTACCAAAGATATGTAGCGGTATAAACTTTAGCCAAAATTTATGAAGAAAAATTACTCATTTGCAAAATTGTATGACAGAATCAAAGAAAAAGGCATTTTTTTCACAAAATTTACTGTCTTTTTTTATTTATAGCACAAAAAATAAAAAACCCACTAGGATTACATACCACCAAAAGAAATCTCTATTTGTGTGAAAAAAAGGATGCAAATTTCATATGGGTACAGTGTTGCATGACTGAGTAATTGTCATTCAAAGTGTGAGAGCGTTGAAAGCTGAAAATTGGTCTGGGCAGGAGGGGAGTGTAAGTGCCCTGTATTGAGGTGGTTAACTATTATTTAACTTTTGTATTTTTGTAGTTAAACATACATTTTATTGTATAGATTGTCTTGTTGAAAAATGACACCACAATTATGCTTCTGGTACAAAGAATTGCAAAGTTATCTACAGATGAAATGTGACAATTAACAAACACTGCAAGAAAACAAAGTTTGATTTGATTGATTTATGATTGGTTTAGATTAGTTAATAACAAGGGAATAAATAGGCAACAAATAACGTTAGTTCTTCAGTGTTACTTTTGTAACTCTCTATCTCCATTCTGAACAACCTTTATAAACAATGTTACTTTATATCTCTATCTCCCAACTGAACAATGTTACTTTGTACCTCCCTATCTCCTGTCTGAGCAATGTTTATAAACAATGTTACTTTGTATCTCTCTATCTCCTGTCTGATCAATGTTTATACACAATGTTACTTTAGATTTCTCTATCTCCTGCCTGAGCAAAGTTTATAAACAATGCTACTTTTATCTCTCTATCTCCCAGCTGTACAATGTTACATTGTACCTCCCTATCTCCTGTCTGAGCAATGTTTATAAACAATGTTATGTTGTATCTCTCTATCTCTTGTCTCATCAATGTTTATACACAATGTTACTTTGTATCTCTCTATTTACCATCAGAACAATGCTTATAAACAATGTTACTTTGTATCTCTCTATCCCCTGTCTGATCAATGGTTATAAACAATGTTACTTTGCATCTCTCTATCTCCTGTCTGATCAATGTTTTTAAATAATGTTACTTTGTATCTATTACTTGTCTGATCAAAGTTTATACAGCATGTTACTTTGTGTCTCTATATCTCCCGCCTGAGTAATGTTTATAAACAATGCTACTTTGTATCTCTCTATCTCCTGCCTGAGCAATGTTTATAAACAATGTTACATTGTATCTTTCTATCCCCTGTCTGATCAATGTTGAATATAACTATATGTATTATCTATATGCCTTTGTGTTATCTGATGGTAATTCTCTGGGCATAGGAGAGGGAAGGCCGGCATTGTGAGTCATGCTGACAGTTTGCTGGCAGGAGGAGTGAGCAGAGAGAAGATACCATTCAGTGGCGGGTCTATGACCAATTTGTATTTCTTATTTGAGTGGAGAAAAATGACATCAATAATCAATTTATTCTTTCTGGCAGAGTTGGCTGAATCCCAGGACTGGCTGAGTAGAATCAAACAATTCTTCCCAGGTAACGTATACCACACATATACAGTTCACATGTGCTTGCTTTCAGATCTGCTTTTACAGGAATTCCGAGGACAGAAATATAAGTCAGTCCTCTCCGCTCCTCCCAGGACCTTCTGCTCTCTTGTCTCCTCCTCCCATGCTCATCTCCAGGACTTCTCCTGAGCCTCCCCCATCCTCTGGAACGCACTACCCCGATCTGTCCGGCTATCTCCTACTCCACTTTGAGGCGATCCCTGAAAACCCATCTCTTCAGGGTGGCCTCCAGCCAACAACCAAATCTTCTACTCCCCTCATCAGTTCATCCCTCACATTCCCTACCTTTAGTTTCACCAGCCCCTCCCTCTTAGATTGTAAGCTCCCAGGAGCAGGGCTTCTCTAGCCCTCTTCTTTTGAATTGTACTGTTGGTGTATTGTCTCCCTACTAGGGATGAGCCGAACACCCCCCAGTTCTGTTCATGGCGAACTGACAAAAAGTTTGCGCGAACACGCAAACACTGTTAAAGTCTATGGGACCCGAACATGAAAAATCAAAAGTTTGTTGGCTTCGCTGACCTCCTATATCAGCAGGCAGGATACCTGCATGAGGCAAGCCATCACTCCGGAGCAGAGGCTAGTCGCCACCCCGCAGTACTTGGCGACGGGGAGAAGCCTGCAGGACCTCAACTTCTCGACAGGCATCTCCCCCCAGGCTCTGGGGGTCATTATCCCAGAGACCTGTTCTGCCATCATCCAGGTCCTGCAGAAGGAGTATATTAAGGTAAGATATTTATCCTTTAATATCACATTTTATTGTATTTAATGCTAATGTATTGTATTTCTTTCCTCATTCCCTAATTACCATGATTGTAATATGCTGTGAATGTTCCCTTTGTCCTCATGCATGCTGTAATTTTTATGTAACTTTTCTTTGTCCTTCTTACATATTTGCCTTCACTTACCTCCCCAGCATGCTCTCCTGGGCCTATATCCACCTAGTCTTGTCACTTAACAATGTATTTTGTCAGCTCCATAGTAGTGCTTCACCCCAAACACCCCCTAAAATGTGTAAAATTGTGATGTGTGCTTTAAATTCAGGCAGAGTGCCAGAGGCTTTTTTTTGGGGTCACAAAATCTTTTGGAACCCTCCCTCCCCCCAACTGCTAACTCAGCTGATACCAATCATCTATCTGCTGACTTTTCCAAACCCATACACACTATACCCACCTCTTTTGTGGTCAGATTTATGGATGAATTCCCCAAAGCATGTAGTGCAAGGACCTGCCTGTATACTTTTAAATGTTAAAAGTTTTTGTATCCTATTATTATGTTGATAGGTAATAGCAGAATGTAAAAATGTGCTAAAATGTGTACAGTGTGTATTTATATCTTTGTTTTATGACACTTCTTACCTGTCCAGTGGGCTGCCAATACTGTAAAGTAAGGAGGGGCTGGCCAAAATAATCCACATTATTTAGGCATTCATCTCTCAATGAAGTGGAGAGGGTTACCTGGCGAAAACATCTCCCCCCCCATAAATTTAAAAAATGGCCCATGAGAGGGGGGGGGGGATCTAATCGGTGGACCTTATACCTTTGCCTTTAAATAGTCCCTAAAAAAAAAGTTATACTGAGGTTTGTGTCTAATCTGCTTTCCATGTTTATGTGCAAAATGATTATTTTTTATTCTTGTTTCACTCCACAGTTTCCTTCCAACCCACAGGAATGACAGACTGTGGCCTCCCACTTTGCCCAGCTGTGGGATTTTCCTTATGCCCCGTACACACGGTCGGATTTTCCGATGGAAAATGTCCGATCGGAGCGTGTTGTCGGAAATTCCGACCGTGTGTGGGCTCCATCGGACATTTTCCATCGGATTTTCCGACACACAAAGTTGGAGAGCAGGAGATAAAATTTTCCGACAACAAAATCCGATCGCGTCAATTCCGACCGTGTGTGGCCTGTTCCGACGCACAAAGTGCCACGCATGCTCAGAAGAAATTCCGAGACGGGACAGCTCGTTCTGGTAAACTTAGCGTTCGCAATGGATACAGCACTTTCGTCACGCTGCAATGTAAAAAATGGTTTAATACAGCGCACTCTCTTCTTCTTTATAATGTGACAAGAATTAAGTAGTTTTGCTGCTCATATTCACACACACTTCTCACAAACTTCTTTCGTTACTATTTATCGGGATTCCCTCAATATATTTTGATTTCTCACATCTGACAACATATTTTTGTATATTTTTTATTTATTTTTTGGCTTTAATGTAGATTCTTTTTTTGTGTTTCTATTTTTTTTTTTGCGATTTTGATTTGTACTCCAGAAAATGTTTGTGTGTTTTTTGTGACAAGTTCCCACAACACCATTAATATGTTGTTCTATTTAATCTGTAGGAGGAGATTGTTTGGTGTTGGTGTCCCTTGTTAATTTCACATTTTATGTTAGAAATGTACCTGAATCGTCACCAACAAACTGTCCTTTTTGGATGAAAACACACACAGGAGAGTAGAATTTATGTAAAAAAATGTATTAAGGGGTCACAACTAAACAAAGAGGGAGGCAACGCTGGAGAAACTGCAGAAGTGGGCGAAGCCTGGGACCCCCAGGGCAGACATCAATTATTTAAAAGCAAAATTGGTGGCCTGAGGAGTCCATATCTAAGGGAGGGCAGTCTGGTCCAGAAGTCCCAGAGATCCGGAAAGCAGCAGATGACATCTGTGTCCCCAGGCTGTGGTCATACGAGAGACTGCATCTTCTGTCAGACCAGACTGAACCCAGGGTCATCACTCTTTGGTCTTCTTTCCATGCCTCCTTCCACGCGGTGGCTGTGGTGGTGGAGTTGTGGCAGCAGGAGGAGGAGGAGGAGGATTGTCGTTCTCAATGACATCCGTCTTGGGTGTTAGTTCCCCACTCAACCCCTTACGTAGGACTTTATAAATCAGGTCCTCAGAGAGCTTGCGTTGACCCTCCTGCATGCCCTGCAATTTGGTGGCAGCCATGCAGGCAAAGGCCTCTTCAGGAGTGGGTAAGGCTCGGAGGGACGCAGAAGCCTCCTGGATCAGCCTGTACGCTGAATCCTGCACGGGACTCGGAGTGGCCTTCCTGGCCCTTTTGTATGGAAGGCGGAGGGGAGGGACCTGAGACTCAGTCAGGCTGCGACTGGTCCCAGGCTTCTCTTGGCTGACACTTAGCCCCGCCTCCTCCTGGCTGCCACTAATCCCTACCTCCTCCTGGCTGCCACTAATCCCCGCCTCCTCCTGACTGCCACATTGCACAACCTCCTCCTGGCTGAGGTCTCCCTGTGTATAAAAAAGGGACATAGTTTTAGTATTGTTTTCATCAATCACACACAATTTTCACCTCCTGACTGCTGCAAATTGAATGTTAACAAATATAACAGACTATCCTTCTGAGCCCAGCATTTTTCATTCTTGTCCCAATTTTGGGTGCCCACTACTGTCTATTGATATGTAAAACACTTTTCTCAATCAGCAATTAGTGATCAATAATAACATCTAGTAAACATCATTTCTTTATTGACTAGAAATCTGTAGAACAATGCTATACCTGGCTCCAGCTGGGCTCCTCCACTTCTTCCTGGCTGGAAGGCCCAGGTTGGACATCGGAAGCCTCACCTGGTATGGAAGGAAGCGTGGAAGGAAAAGTAGGGAGGGATTCCCTGACTTCAGTGTGGTCTGACAGAAATCGTAGTCTCTCATAGTACCACAGGCTGGGGACATAAACGTCATCTGCTGCAGCTCCGGATCTCTGGGAATCTGTGACCTTCTTGCGCTCCCTAAGATAAGTGCTCCTCAGGCCACCAATTTTAGCTTTTAAATAAGGGATGGTTGCTGTGGGGACCACCGGCTTCACCAACTCCAGCAGTTTCTCCAGCGCTGCCTGCCTCTTTTGTTTGTGATTATAGTGGGGGTGTCTCACCTGCCACAGACAGGGCAGCTCCCTGTACTTGTCTATGAACAGGGGCAGGAAATTGTGGTCATTGAACCCATCCATTTTCTCTGCAAGACAAAACACAAGACAAACCCTAATGTCAGGCCAAACTCTCCTAATCTTGTTACAATATAGGCTTCCATTTCGAAGCAGTATAGGCGCAAGTTTAGATCTTACCTTCGTTATCACGATCGGCGTCTCCGATGCTCCTTCCTCCGCTCACAGATCGTACGTAAGACGCACGTGTGTTACGCTTTATACACACTGTGCATGCGTGTAACTCCGCCCGCCCCTGACGTTCTTTCTAGTGTATTCCCCGCCCCTTTTCGTTCAGCTCAGTGGGGGAAGAGCACATGGTGGAGACACAGCAGGTGCGTGCTAATTGTAGCAACGAGGAGGAGGAGGGGGAGGAAAGGCCGGAGCCTGAAACGTCCCGATCCAGAAGGAGATTTAAGGACTCAAATATGTCCTTTGGGGAGATGTTGGAGATGGTGGACATCCTGAAGAAGGCCGACTATGATGGAAAGTATGGGCCTTACCCCAACCACAATCTCAGAAAGGCCAAGATCATGGCGAAAGTGGTCAGGAGTCTGCACCGGAAATTCGGGGTAGGACGATCGAAAGATCAGCTCAGGAAGCGGTGATCGGACCTGAAATTACGAGAACATGAGCAGTACAGAAAGATCCGGAGAGTGCTGCAAAAAAGTAAGTAGTTGTGCTGTGTTCCTATTGTTTTTGTGTTTATTACGTTCGTGCTGCTCCATGTGCTTTTAGGAACTGTTGTACAGTTTAAAATGGCAACTTTCATGTTCATGGGCACATTATTCGTTCGGATCAAACATTTTTCGTTCCAAATATAAAATAACATTGTTTAGCCCATATGCATTTGGCCACCATTTTGACGCCCTATACTTGTCTTAAAACAATTGGGTTGTGTAGATGGCTTTGTTACTAGAATGAAATGCAAACTAGATTCTGTGTAAGGAGAGGACACTGAGCAGCTGTTTTCACATCTGGACACTGGAGCACTAATGTGGGACAAAAGAACACCATTTTTATTAGGGGGGCCACACAGGTGCTCCAGTGTATACTATAGGGGGGTCTCCATCTGTGAAGCTTGTACCAAACAGGTAAAGTATTGCAGCTTGACAAAGGGCATTAAAAAAGCTACATGTTGGAACTCTGCTAAAATAGATAATTGTACTCCACTTCCAAGCAATGTTTCATCTTTATAGTTCTGACATTAAATATCTGTGTGCTAATTATACCATTTTGTTTGACATAGGGGAGAAAAGACTCGGAGGACACCCCTCATCTGAGGAGACCAGAGCCCCCCCCCCTCTGGAAGAAGGTGAAATCCCCCCAACACAAGCTGAGCAGGAGGATGAAGTCGTGGTGGAACTAGTCACCACAACAGGTGAGTGTCTGCAACCACAGGCTCAGATAAGAGATGGATGGCGGCATTTTTTTGAAACCAAATTTATTTTGGGGTTCCTCTCTTTTTAGGTGATCGTGAGGTTGTGGATGAAGATCCTTTCACATCCGAAAGTGCCCAGATCCTGATCGGGGAGATCATGGGGTGTAATTTACAATTGGAAAACATCAAGCAAAACATCAATGATGTTATTCCAAAATATAAAAACATCATTGATGTTTTGGGGCAAGTTTAGAACCCCTCAAAATCACTTTCTTCTTTTTAGTGCTACAATGTGCTAAATGTTTTTGTGATTTTTCCCAAAGCCAAATTTGGAGGATGCACAGAGTGTGTCAACATGTGCTATCTGCCATCACGGGAGATCAATGGACGCGCTTTGGGGGTGCAACCCCTTCCTCAATAATAAAGTAGCTGAGAGGAAGGGCTTGCTCCCCCAAAACACATCCCTTGATCCCCCGTGATGGCAGATAGCACATGTTGACATTGGGAAATTTGTGTGCATCTTCCAAATTTGGCTTTTCCAGGGGTGATTTCCCCCCATCTGAACGCAATATCAAACACAGTTCCTAAATACTCATGTTTGATATTGCCTTCAAGTTCTACCAAATGTGAAATTTGTAAGATCAAGATTTGTGTCTTTCTTGTTGGTTTTACACAGGCCTGTTTTCTATAAAATGGACATTTTAATTTTGGATAATGCCACCACCAAAATTGGTATACAACAAACATGTTGGTTTTTCAGCAAAATCTTTGGTAAATGCACATGTGATTGTGCAGGTATTAAAAAGATTGTTAATCAAGAATGTGTGGATTATTGTCTCAACGCTACAACACTTTTGGGGTGATGTAATTGTTGTTTTATGAGAAAATGGGTGTTATTTCCTAAGGGCAAATCCACTTTGCACTACAAGTGCAGTTTCAGTGCAGTTGCAAGTGCACTTGTAGTGAAATGTGTTTTTGCATTTAGTAAATAACAGCCAACAGTGCTTTGTATAAGGTTACACAATCACGCCATTTTCTGCACTGAACACATTTCTGTCAGGGTCAGCTCAAACAAACACAAGCAGTAAATGTCCAGATTTTTTTTTTTTTATTTGAAAAAAGCTTCACATATTGTCTTGCATATTGATAGCCCCCCTACCCGCAAAGAACTCCAGGTAGCGTAACCGTACATCACGGGCACTCAGGGAGGGCAAGCCAGGACGGCCACTTTCAAGCGCCGTCAGTGTGGTTTGATGTAGGATTCCGGCCTCAGGCCCAACTGAGCCAGCATAGTTGGCCGAATGTTTCCGTAAAAAGTTATGGAGAACACAGCACGCAAGTATTATATGGTTCATTTTATACTCCGCCATATGGATAGGTGTCAGAAATAGGCGGAACCGGCTGGCCAGGATTCCAAATGTGTTCTCCACCACTCTTCGGGCTCTGGCCAGCTGGTAATTAAAAACCCTCTGTTCCAGGGTGAGGGTCCTCATCGGGAATGGCCGCATCAGGTGGTCCCCCAGCGCAAATGCTTTATCAGCAACGAACACAAATGGGAGTCCTTCCACATTGTCCTCTGGAGCTGGCAAGTCCAAGCTGCCATTCTGGAGACGCCTGTAGAACTCCGTCTGGGCGATGACTCCACCATCGGACATCCGGCTATTCTTCCCCACGTCCACATACAGGAAGTCGTAATTAGCCGACACCACCGCCAACATCACTATACTATTGAACCCCTTATAGTTGAAATAGTACGACCCTGAGTTGGGTGGTGGGACGATGTGGACATGTTTCCCATAAATTGCCCCTCCGCAGTTAGGAAAGTCCCACCGCTGGGCAAAGTGGGAGGCCACAGTCTGCCATTCCTGTGGCGTGGAAGGAAACTGTTGAGGAAAAAACAATAAACATTACTATTTTTACTCTGAAACATGGCAAGCAGATTAGACACAAACATTATGGGGCAACCTCCAGATAGCATTTAGTAAGGGGAATTTAACAAGGCCAAAGTATAAGGTACACCTATCATATTCCCCCCCCCCCCATGGGCCATTTCTAACATTATAGGGGGTGTGTGTAAATCTTGGACAGGTAACCCTCTTCACTTCATTGAGAGATGAATGCCTAAATACAGGGTATTACTTGGAACAGCCCCTCCTTAGTTACACTATTGGCAGCCCACTGGACAGGTAAGAAGTGTCATAATACAAAGATATAAATACACATTGTACACATTTGAGGACATTTGGACATTCTGCTATTACCTATCAAGATAATAATAGGATACAAAAACTTTAAACAGTACCATTGGAAAGTATACAGGCAGGCCCTTGCACTACATGCTTTGGGGAATTCATCCATAAATCTCACCAGTAAAGAGATGGGTATAGTGTGTATGGGTTTGGCAAAGTCAGCAGATAGATGATTGAGGATAGATAGAGAATTGGGATCAGCTGACTTAGCAGTTGGGGGTTGGGAGGGTTACCAAAAATTATTTGGGGACACCACAAAAAAAAGCCTCTGGCACTCTGCCTGAATTTAAATCAAAAATTACATTTCCAAACATTTTAGGGGGTGTTTGGGGTAAAGCACTACTATGGAGCAGATAAAATACATTGTTAAGTGACTACATGAGGTGAATATAGGGCAGGAGACACCATGCTGGGGGGTTAGTGAAGGGCAAATATGTATGAAGGACCTAAAATAATAATTACATAAAAATCCAGCATGCATGAGGACAAAGGGGACATTCACAGCATATTACAATCATGGTAATTAGGGAATGAGGAAAGAAATACAATATATTAGCAAACATTCAATACAATAAAATGTGATATAAAAGAATAAAAATCTTACCTTCATATACTCCTTCTGCAGGACCTGGATGATGGCAGAACAGGTCTATGGGATAATGATCCCCAGAGCCTGGGGGGAGATGCCTGTCGAGACCTTGAGGTCCTGCAGGCTTCTCCCTGTGGCCAAATACCGCAAGGTAGCGACCAGCCTCTGCTCCGGAGTGATGGCTTGCCTCATGCAGGTATCCTGCCTGCTGATATAGGGGGTCAGCGAAGCCAACAAACGGTGAAACACGGGGTCCGTTATCCTGAGAATGTTCCTGAAATCATCAGGATTATTCTCACGGATCTCACGGAGCAAAGGCATATGACAGAACTGGTCACGCTGAAGCAACCAATTCTTGGTCCATGAACTCCTCCCCACCCTGTTCATGGACTGGACTTGTGTCAAGGTCAGGACCCCAACACCAAGCCCCCGCACAGCACGAACTCTACGAGGAGTACGCATACGAAACATGGCTAGAAAACGGTCGGCTGCTCAGAACAAAGTAACAGAACGCACTGAAGAACAGCAAGGCCTGTGAAGAGTGACCTGAAAAACAGCAACGAGCAGGCAAGATCACACAGAAAACTCCGATACGAACTGACTGCACGCACTGAAGAGCAGATACAAACCCACAAGCACAAACTGAACGGCAGAAAACGATCTGAAAGCCACAAGTCTGAAAAAGCGTGAATCGTCTCTCACCAAACTTTTACTAACATGAGATTAGCAAAAGGAGCCCAAAGGGTGCCGCGCTTGGTTCTGAACCGGCCTTTTCTAGTCTCGTCGTACGTGGTGTACGTGACCGCATGGTTGGCGATCGGAAATTCTGACAACTTTGTGCGACCGTGTGTAGGCAAAACAAGTTTGAGCCAACATCCGTCGGAAAAAATCCTAGGATTTTGTTGTCGGAATGTCCGAACAAAGTCCGACCGTGTGTACGCCCTATAACTGTGGAGGGGCAGTTGATAGGAAACATGTCCACATCATCCCACCACCCAACTCGGGGTCATACTATTACAACTACAAGCGGTTCAATAGTATTGTGATGTTGGCGGTGGTGTTGGCTAATTAGGAGTTCCTGTATGTGGACGTGGGGAAGAATGGCCGGATGTCAGATGGTGGAGTCATCGCCCAGACGGAGTTCTACAGGTGTCTCCAGAATGGCAACTTGGGCTTGCCACCTCCAGAAGACAATGTGGAAGGACTCCCATTCGTCTTCATTGTGGATGAAGCGTTTGCGCTCGGGGACCATGTTATGGGGCCATTCCCTATGAGGACCCTCACCCTGGACCAGAGGGTTTTTAATTACCGGCGGGCCAGAGCCAGAAGAGTGGTGGGGAGCACGTTTGGAATAATGGCCAGCCGGTTCCGCCTATTTTTTACACCCATACACATGGCGGAGTATAAACTCAATCATATCATCCTGGCTTGCTGTGCTCTCCACAACTTTTTAAGGAGAAATTTTTGGAACTATGCTGGCTCAGTTGGGCCTGAATCCGGAATTAATGTAAATGAACCAACACTGACGGCGCTTGAAGCTGGCCGTCCTGGCTTGCCCCCCCTGAGTGCCCGCGAGGTCCGTCTAACCTTGAATACTTTGCGTGTAGGGGGGCCATCAATATGCCAGACAATGTCTGAGACATTTTTTAAATAAAAAACAAATTTTAACTTCTAAAATGTTTACTGACATTTACTGCTTGTATTTCTTTTAGCTGACCCTGAGTGAAATTTGGGGAGTCCTGAAAATGGCGTGATTGTGTAACATTAGAAAGCACTGTTGGGTGGTATTTACTAAAGGCAAAGACACTTTGCACTACAAGTGCACTTGAGACTGCACTGAAACGGCACTTGTAGTGCAAAGTGGATTTGCCCTTAGGAAATAACCCCGATTGTCACAGAAAACACCAATTTTACCACACCAAAAGTTTCGAAGCATTGATAGAAGAATCCACACATTCTTGATTATCAATCTTTTTAATCAAAGCACAATCACGTGTATTTATAAAAGGTTTTTAAAACAAACCAACATGTTTGTTGTATAACAATTTTTTTGGTCACATTAATAAAAGTAGAAATGTCCATTTAAGGCAAAACAGGCATTTTTAAAACCAACAAGAAATACACAAATCTGGAACTTACAAAGTTCAACTTTGTTAGAACTTTAAGGCAATATCAGACATCAGTATTTATAAACTGTATTTGATATTGCGTTCAGATGGGGTGGAGTCATCCCTGGAAAAGCCAAATTTTGAAGATGCACACAAATTCCCGAATGTCAACATGTTCTAACTGCCATCACAGGGGATCAAGGGACGTGTTTTGGGGGTGCAACCCCTTCCCCTCAGGTACTTTATTATTGAGGAAGAGGTTGCACCCCCAAAATGCATACATTGATCTCCCGTGATGGCAGATAGCACATGTTGACACACTGTGTGCATCTTCAAAATTTGGCTTTTCGCGAATATGTACAAAAATGAGAAAAACGTTTTCAGTAAAAAAAGCACAACTAAGTAAGGGATTTGGAGAGGTTTTCCCTTTTACTCTCCCTAAAACATCAATGATGTTCTTCATTTTGTTTTGAACATCACTGATGGTTTTTCTGGATGTTTTCCAAGTCCTGATTACACCCCATGATCTCCCCGATCAAGATCTGGGCACTTTTACTGGTGAAATGACCTTCATCCACAACATCCCGATCACCTAAAAATATAGAAACAAAAACACACCATGTATTATAAATATGCAGACATCCATCTCTTACCTGAGCCTGTGGTCGCAGACTCTCACCTGTTGTGGTGACAATTTCCACCACGTCTCCTTCCTCCTCCTCCTGTTGGCTTTGGGGGATTTCCACTTCCTCTGTTGTCTCCTCGGATGAGTGGTGTCCTCCAAGTCTTTTCTCTCCTATGTAAAAAAAAATAGGTATACTTAGCACACAGATATTTTATGGCAGAAATAGGAATATGAGACATTGATTGGAAGTGGGGTACAATTATCTGTTTTGGCAGAGTTCCAAGATGAAGAAATATTTTTGTCCTTTGTCAAGCTTAAATACTTACCTGTTTTGTACAAGCTTCACAGATGGAGACACCCCTATAGTATACACTGGAGCACCTGTGTGGGACCCCCTAAAAAAAGGGTGTTCTTTTGTCCCACACTAGTGCTCCAGCGTCCAGATGTGTAAACAGCTGCAGAGTGTCCTCTCCTTACACAGAATCTAGTATGCATTTCATTCTAGTCCCAAACCCATCTAGACACCAACATTTATTTAACAGAAGTATGCCTGAAAAAATGTATTGAACTGCATCTGGAAAAAACATGGTGTTTTCTAGGCCGAACGAACAATGTTTCATATGAACGAATAATGTGCCCATGAGCATGAAAGTTGCCATTTTAAACTGTACAACAATTAAGAAAAGCACATGGAGCAGCACGAACGTAATAAAAATAAAGAATAGGAACACAGCACAACTACTTACTTTTTTGAAGCACTCTCCTGATCCTTCTTTACTGATCGTGCTCCCTTAATTTGAGGTCCGACCACCTCTTCCTGAGTTGATCCTTGGATCGCCGTACCCCAAAATTACGGTGCAGACTCTTCACAACTTTCGCCATGATCTTGGCCTTTCTGACATTGGGGTTGGGGTAAGGTCCATACTTCCCATCATAGTCAGCCCTCTTCAGGATGTCCACCATCTCCCCAAAGGACATATTTGAGGCCTTAAATCGTCTCCTCTGAGATCGGGACATTTCTGGCTCCGGGCTTTCCTCCTCCTCGTTGCTGTAATTAGCACGCACCTGTTGTGTCTCCGCCATGTGCTCTTCCCCACTGCGCCGAACAAGAAGGGGCAGGGAATAGATTATAAAGAACGTCAGGGGCGGGCGGAGTTTCATGCATGCGCAGTGTACATAAAGCGTAACATGCGTAGTACGTGCGATCTGTGAGCAGAGGAAGGAGTATCGGAGGCGCAGATCGTGATAACGAAGGTAAGATTTAAACTTGGGCCTATACTGCTTCTAGATTGAGGCCTATATTGTGACAAGATTAGGAGACTTTAGCCTGACATTAGGGTTTGTCTTGTGTTGTGTCTTGCAGAGAAAATGGATATCTTGAAGGATCAGGACTTTATCCCCATATTCATTGATCTGTTCAGGGAGCTGCCCTGTCTATGGCAGGTAAACCACCCACATTATAAGAACCAAACAAAGAGGAAGGCAGCGCTGGATAATTTGCTGCAATTTGTGAAGCCGGTGATCCCCACGGCAGACATCCCCTATCTGAAGGCCCTAATTGGTGGCATGAGGAGTACTTATCTAAGGGAGTGCAAGAAGGTCCAGGATTCCCAGAGATCAGGAGCTGCAGATGTGGTACTTTGACAGACTGCATTTTTTGGCAGGTCAGACTGAACCCAGGCCAGCACTCTCCACTCTTCCTTCCACGCTTCCTCCCCCCCAGCTGAGGCTTCTGACGTCCAACCTGGGCCTTCCACGCAGCAACATGTAGAGAAGCCCAGCTTGAGTCAGGTATAGCATTCTTCTAAATATTTCTGGTTGTCCAATTAATGATGTTAAATATATGTTAGTTTGGAGTACTAATTTATGATTGTGATTTATGAACCAAAAACTAAAACCATGTTCCTTTTTCATACACAGGGAAGTCTCAGCCAGGAGGTGGCCGGGCCAAGTAGGTTGCCCGATACCCAGGTCCCTCCCCTCCGCCTTCAAAGAAAAAGTGGCAGGAAGAGGAGTAACCTGGAGGAGGCTGCAATTGGCCTATTTTGGAAGGCTACTGAGGCCCTCAGAACACCCCACAGTGTGGAAGAGGATTTTGCTGACCTAACAGCATGCAAAATGATGCAAATGGAGGAGGGCCAACGCCTCTTATGTGAGTTTGTCATTTTAGAAGCTCTACATAAGGGGTTGAGGGGCCAACTCACATGCGAAAGCCACATTTGTGAGCTCACCCATGGTCCTCCTCCTCCAGGTCCTCCTCCTCCTCCTCCAGGTCCTCCTCCTCCTCCAGGTCCTACTCCTCCTCCTGCCACACCTCCAACACCAGAGCCACAGCCTGGAAGGAAGCATGTAAGGAAGACCAGAGAGTGATGGCCTGGGTTCATTCTGGTCTGGCAAAAGATGCAGGCTCTTGTATGACCACAGCCTGGGAACATAGATTTCATCTGCACCTGTTCATGATCTCTTGGACTTCTGGACCAGACTGTACTCCCTTATATATGGACTCCTCAGGCCACCAATTTTGCAGTAAAATAATTGATGTGTGCCCTGGGGGTCAAAGGCTTCGCCGATTTCTGCAGTTTCTCCAGCGTTGCCTCCCCCTTTGTTTGGTTATGAGCCCTTAATAAAGGAATTTTTGTTTCAATTATACTCGCCTATGTGTGTTTTCCTTATAAAAGGACAGTTTGTTTGTGAGGAGGCAGGTATATTTCCAAACTACAATGTGAAATTAACAAGAGACACCAACACCAAACAATCTCCGTGAGATTAAATAATACAATATGATAATCGTGTTGTGGTAACTTGACACACAAAACACAACCAAAACTATTCTGTAGTTAAAAAAAAAAAACAAGATCAGGCTTGAAAAAAATATAAACAAAAAAAAAATGAAAATTTTTTAGTCAGATGTGACAAATCAAAATATATTGATGAAATCACGATAAATAATAAAGAAAGAAGTTTGTGAGAACTCTGTGTGAATATGAGCAGCAAAACAACTTCATTCTTCTAGCATTATAAAGAAGAAGAGAGTGCGGTGCATTAAACAATTTAAAACATTGCAGTGTGACGAAAGTGCTATATCCTTTCCGAACTCTAATATTACCAGACCGAGCAGTTCCATCTCGGAATTTATTCTGAGCATGCGTGGCACTTTGTGCGTCAAAACTGTCCACACACGGTCGGAATTGATGCGATCGGATTTTGTTGTCGGAAATTGTATAGCCTGCTCTTAAACTTTGTGTGTAGGAAAATCCGATGGAAAAAGTCCAATGGAGGCCACACATGGTTGGAATTTCCGACAACAAGCTCCGATCGCACATTTTCCGTCGGAAAATCCGACCGTGTGTACAGGGCATTACTCTTGGTGGGCACAGGAACAGGCCCTGCTGTGAAATATTATATCAAGAATTGTAAATACATGCCACTGTTAAACAGGGGCAGAAAAATTGGGCCTTTGGTGGTGGTGTGCGACAACACTGTAAGCCCTCACAGTTACTCTTGGTGGGCGCAGGAATGGGCCCTGCTGTGAAATATTAGATTAAAAATTGTAATTACATGCCCCTGTTAAACAGGGGCAAAAAAATTGGGCCTTAGGCAGCGGTGGTGGTGCAACAACACTGTAACCCCTCACAGATTCTTTTGTTGAGCGCAGGAACAAGCCCTGCTGTGAAATATTAGAGCAAAAATTGTAATTACATGCCCTTGTTAATCAGGGGCAGAAAAATTGGGCCTTAGGCGATGGTGGTGGCACAACACTGTAAAGCCTTACAGATACTCTTGTTGAGCACAGAACAGGCCCTGCTGTGAAATATTAGATCAAAAATTGTAATTACGCGCCCCTTTTAAACAGGGGCAGAAAAATTGGGCCTTAGGCAGTGGTAGTGCCACAACACTGCAACCCCTCACAGATTATCTTGTTGAGTGCAGGAACGAGCCCTGCTGTGAAATATTAGAGCAAAAATTGTAATTACATGCCCCTGTTAAACAGGGGCAAAAAAATTGGTCCTTAGGCGGTGATGGTGGTGGCACAACACTGTAAAGACTCACAGATACTCTTGTTGAGCACAGGAATGGAGCCTGCTGTGAAATATTTGATCAAAAAATGTAATTACACGCCCCTGTTAAACATGGGCAGAAAAATTGGGCCTTAGGCAGTGGTGGTGGTGCCCTGAACCAAAAATATTCTTAGAAGCTATCATCATGAAGATTGAGGAGGAATAGGATAGTCACTCAGCATAGGCAGTCTCTAAGGGATCCCACATCCATAGAAAAATCAATTGGTTACATCAGCATCAGGTGCTTGGTAGCTGGTGATCCAAAGACTGATTTTTTTTTCTGAATGTGAGCCGATCAACAGAGTCTGTGGACAGGCGCACTCTGTGATTGGTTTCAAAGCCTCCAGCAGCACTGAATGTGCGTTCAGAAAGTACGCTGGATGCAGGCCAGTAGCCCAATTGCATATTGAGCAAGCTCTGCCCAGTGGTCCATCCTCAAGACCCAGTAACCTAGTGGATGTTCTGTTGGAAAGGTCTCCAAGTCTGATCTTGCCCCTAGATATTCCTGTACCATGTAATTCAGACACTGGCGATGGTTGCTGGAACCAATCAGACCTTGGCGCTGAGGACTGAAGAATTGTCTGAACGCATCAGTCAGCCTGCCACCTTCTCCACCGCTCTTTTTGTGACTGAACGAAGCCTCAGGAATAGGGATGAGCCAAACACCCCCCGGTTCGGTTCGCACCAGAACCTGCGAACGGACCGAAAATTCTCACGAACGTTAGAACCCCATTGACGTCTATGGGACTCGAACGTTCAAAATCAAAAGTGCTCATTTTAAAGGCTAATTTGCATGGTATTGTCCTAAAAAGGGTTTGGGGACCCGGGTCCTGCCCCAGGGGACATGTATCAATGCAAAAAAAAACTTTTAAAAACAGCCGTTTTTTCGGAAGCAGTGATTTTAACCACTTCAATACAGGGCACTTAGACACCTTCCTGCCCAGACCATTTTTCAGCTTTCAGCGCTGTTGCAGTTTGAATGACAATTGCGCGGTCATGCTACACTGTGCCCAAACTAAATTTTTATCATTTTGTTCCCACAAATAGAGCTTTCTTTTGGTGGTATTTGTTCACCTCTGCGGTTTTTATTTTTTGCTAAACAAATAAAAAAAGACCAAAAATTTTGAAAAAAATAAAAGTTTTGCTTTTGTTTCTGTTAAAAAAAATTGTAAATAAGTAAGTTTTTTCTTTAACTGATGGGCACTGATAAGGCAGCACTGACAGGCACTGATACGGCGGCACCGATGAGGTGGCACCAATGAGCGGACACTGACGACGGGCACTGATATGCGGCACTGATGGTCACTGGTAGGCGGCACTGATGGGTGGCACTCATATGCAGCACTGATAGGCATTGATAGGCGGCACTGATGGGCACTGATGGGTGGCACTGGGTGGCACTGGTTGGCACGGATGGGCACTGATAGGCGACACTGATGGGCAATGAAAGGCGGCACTGCTGGGCACTGATAGGGTGGCGCTGATAGGTGGCACTGATAGGCGGCACTGCTGGGCACTGCTGGGCACTGATGGGCACTGATACGCGGTACTGATACTAGGCACTGATGGGCATCCCTGGTGGCACTGGCAGTGGTAGGCATTGAAGTGGGCACCGACTGGCAGCTGCCTGGGCACAGATTGGCAGCTGCCTGGGCACAAAGTGGCATTTCCCTGGTGGTCTAGGGGCATACCTGGTGGTCTAGTGTGGATCGCTTCCCTGGTGGTCCTGGGCGACTTCCCTGGTGGTCCTGGGTAGGATCCGAGGGGGGGCTGTGCTGATAAACAATCAGCACAGACCCCCCCCTGTCAGGAGAGCAGCCGATCGGCTCTCCTCTACTCGCGTCTGTCAGACGCGAGTGAGGAAAAGCCGATCACCGGCTCTTCCTAGTTACATCGTGATCAGCCATGATTGAACATGGCTGATCACGTGGTGAAGAGTCTCCGACGGAGACTCTTTACCTAGATCGGTGTTGCAGGGTGACACCCCGCAACAACGATCGCCGCGATGCGTGCCCCCGGGGGCGCACATCGGCTCGATATTCCTGATCACGTCATATGACGTCCGATCAGGAATGGCAAACCACTTTGCCGCCGTCATTCTGTAATAGGGCAGGCGGCAAGTGGTTAATGATGCTTAAAGTAAAAAAAAAAAGTGAAATATTCCTTTAAATATCGTACCTGGGGGGTGTCTATAGTATGCCTGTAAAGTGGCGCGTGTTTCCCGTGTTTAGAACAGTCCCTGCACAAAATGGCATTTTTAAAGGAAAAAATCTCATTTAAAACTGCTTGCAGGTTTAAAGTAATGTCGGGTCCTGGCAATATGGATGAAAATCAGTGAGACAAATGGCATGGGTACCCCCCAGTCCATTACCAGGCCTATTGGGTCTTGTATGGATATTAAGGGGAACCCCGCACCCAAATTAAAATAAGGAAAGGTGTGGGGCCACCAGGCCCTATATACTCTGAACAGCAGTATACAGGCGGTGCAAACAAGACAGGGACTGTAGGTTTGTTGTTAAGTAGAATCTGTTTGTAATTTTGAATGGGTACATTTTTAACATGTTTAACTCCAGCCAAAAAATCTTTTTTAAGCTTTTTGGAAAACATAGGGAAGGGTTATAACCCCTGTGACATTTGTTTTGCTGTCTGTCCTCCTCTTCAGAAGATTGAACCTCACTTTTTATCCCAATGACAAATGTTTTTTGAAAATTTGCGTTTTTTTGTGGAACAAGGATTGGAAAGCATCAGTGGAAAGGAGAAATGTTTTTCCCATATTAACTCTTACAGGAGAGAATTTCCCTTCCTAGGGGTAGATTTCATCTCACTTCCTGTTGTCTCTTTCCGTTTGCAAGTAGGAGTCATTTGTAAGTTAGATGTTTGAAAGTAGGGGCCTGCTCTATATACTTAGCAGAAATTTGAGCCTTAGGTGTTGTTGTGGCCACAACACTGTAAGCCCTCACAGGGCCCTGCTGTGAAATATTAGATCAAGAATTGTAATTACATGCCCCCGTTGAACAGGGGCAGAAAAATTGGGCCTTTGGTGGTGGTGGTGGTGCTGGTGCCACAACACTGTAAGTCCTCACTCGCTCTTGGTGGGCACAGAAATGGGCCCTGCTGTGAAATATTAGATCAAGGATTGTAATTACATGCCCCTGTTGAACAAGGGCAGAAAAATTGGGCCTTTGGTGGTGGTGGTGGTGCTGGTGCCACAACACTGCAACCCCTTACAGATACTCTAGTTGGAATGCAGAAACGAGCCCTGCTGCAAAGTATTGCATCAAAAATTGTAATTACACGCCCCTGTTAAACAGGGGCTGAAAAATTGGGCCTTAGGCACTGGTGCTGGTGCCACAACACTGCAACCCCTCACAGATACTTTAGTTGGAACGCAGAAACGAGCCCTGCTGCAAAGTATTGCATCAAAAATTGTAATTACACGCCCCTGTTAAACAGGGGCTGAAAAATTGGGCCTTAGGCACTGGTGCTGGTGCCACAACACTGCAACCCCTCACAGATACTCTAGTTGGAACCGGGAAACGAGCCCTGCTGCAAAGTATTGCATCAAAAATTGTAATTACACGCCCCTGTTAAACAGGGGCTGAAAAATTGGGCCTTAGGCACTGGTGGTGACGCCCAGAACCAAAAATGTTCTTACAAGCCATCAGCGTGATGATTGAGGAGGAAGAGGATAATTTCTCAGGGATAGTCACTCAGCATCAGCATAGGCAGTCTTTGAAGGGATCTGAGATTTCAAAAAAAATTATTCGGTTACATCAGCATCAGGTGCTTGGAAGCTGGTGGTGATCCAAGACTGATTCATTTTTATGAAGGTCAGCCGATCGACCGAGTCGGTGGACAGATGCACCCTGTGATCGGTTACAAAGCCTCCAGCAGCACTGAATGTGCTATCCGAAAGAACGCTGGATGCAGGACAGGCCAGTAGCTCAATTGCATACTGTGCAAGCTGTGGCCAGTGATCCATCCTCAAGACCCAGTAACCCAGAGGATTTTCGGTGGGAAAGGTGTCCAAGTCAGATCTTGCCCCTAGGTATTCCTGCACCATGTAAAACAGACGCTGGCGATGGTTGCTGGAACCAATCATACCTTGGGGCTGCGGACCAAAAAATTGTCTGAAGGCATCGGTCAGACGGCCACCTTCTCTACCGCTCCTTCTTTGACTGACCGAAGCCTCAGCAACACGTTGTGCAGAAACAGGAGTTTGTAACCTCCCAGTCTCTGGGAACGCGTTGCACAGACCTTTCTGCAAGGCCTCCCAAAGATGTTTCATCCTCTGCTCCCTCTGCGATGGCAAGATAAGGTCCGCAACCTTACCCTTGTAACGTGGATCAAGGAGGGTTGCCAGCCAGTATTGGTCCTTCTCCTTGATACCACGAATACGAGGATCCTTATGCAGGCTTTGCAGGATCAGGGAAGCCATGCAGCGTAGGTTTGCTGAGGCATTCGGTCCGAAGTCCTCTGGGTCACTAAGGACGACATGGTCCGCAGCCACCTCCTCCTAGCCACGTACAAGTCCATGTGTTTCTTGGGACTGATCCCATAAAGACTGCTGCTGATGCTGAGTGCCAGGCTCCACCTCCATACTGACACAATCTTCCTCCTCCTCCTCCTCCTCGTCCTCTTCCTGTGTGATCAGCGGGCACGCAGGAACACTGTCTGGATAAAGGGGGCCTTGAGAGCTAAGGAAGTCCTTCTCTTCCTGCCTCTGTTCTGGCTCAAGTGCCCTGTCCATTATTCCATGCAGCGTGTGCTCCAACAGGTGGACAAGGGGGACAGTGTCACTGATGCATGCACTGTCACTGCTCACCATCCTCGTGGCCTCCTCAAATGGTGACAGGACAGTGCATGCATCCCTGATCATGGCCCACTGGCGTGGGGAAAAAAAAACAAGGTCCCCTGACCCTGTCCTGGTGCCATAGTCGCACAGGTACTCATTGATGGCCCTCTGCTGCGTGTGCAGCTGCTGCAGCATGACCAACGTTGAGTTCCACCTGGTGGGCATGTCACAGATTAGGCGGTTCTTGGGCAGGTTAAACTCCTTTTTGAGGTCCGCCAGCCGAGCACTGGCATTATATGACCGGCGGAAATGCACACAGACTTTCCTGGCCTGCCTCAGGACATCCTGTAAGCCCGGGTACCTGCCCAAGAACCGCTGCACCAACAAGTTAAGGACGTGAGCCAAACAGGGCACATGGGTAATTTGTCCCTGTCGGAGGGCAGAGAGGAGGTTGGTGCCATTGTTGCAAACCACCATTCCTGCCCTAAGTTGACATGGCGTCAACCACCTCTGAGCTGACAGAACCTCTGCCCCTGCAGAGCTGACAGAACCTCTGCCCCAGTGTGGCTCCTGTCCCCCAAGCACACCAGCTCAAGCACCGCATGGCATCTTTTGGCCTGCGTACTTGCGTAGCCCCTTGAACGACTACGGAGCACCGCTGGTTCCGAGGAAAAAGCACAGGAAGAGGCCATGGAGGAAGAAGAAAAGGAGGGTGTGGAGGAGAGAGGTGTGTCACAATCATTAGTAGTGGCATTTTGGAGGCGTGGTGGCGGAACAACCTCCAACACTACTGCACCTTGTCCTGCATCCTTCCCAGCTGCCAGCAGAGTCACCCAATGCGCCGTGAAACTTAGGTAACGTCCCTGTCCATGCCTGCTGGACCATGAGTCAGCGGTAATATGCACCTTACCGCTGACTGCCCTGTCCAGCGAGGCATGGACATTGCCTTCCACATGCCGGTAGAGAGCCGGAATCGCCTTCCATGAGAAAAAGTGGCGTTTGGGTACCTGCCACTGAGGAACCGCACATTCCACAAACTCACGGAAGGGGGCAGAGTCTACCAACTGAAAAGGCAGCAGTTGAAGTGCTAGCAATTTTGCCAAGCTAGCATTCAACCGCTGGGCATGTGGATGGCTGGGAGCAAACTTTTTTCGGCGGTGCAGCAGCTGGGGCAGGGAAATTTGCCTGGTACAATCTGACGTCGGTGTACCAAAAGCAGATTGCCGACAAGTACTTGGCTGTGACACACCTAATTCTACACCTTCATTCCTCTCAGTGCAGGTCTCAGAGAGGACTGAAGGTATAATGGGGTTGGAGATCTCAGCTGATGAGGAGCAAGGAGAGGTCCTCTTTGTTCTTTGGTGTGGGTCTTTTAGATACGCTTGCCAACTAACTGCATGGCAGGTCAACATATGTCTGGTTAAGCATGTGGTACCCAAGCGGGAGATGTTTTGGCCACGCGAGATACGCTTGAGACATATGTTGCAAATAGCAGCGGTGCGATCTGATGCACTCGTCTCAAAAAAGGCCCACACCAAAGAACTTTTTGAATAACGCGCAGAGACTGCAGCGCCCTGCACATGTGGAGCTTTGGGGTGTGATGCAGTCAATGTGCTGCCCTTAGGCTGGCCCCTGGAGGACATCCTGCCTCGTTGGTCATGTGCCGCCTCCTCCTCCTCCTCCTCTCTCCTATCAGGCACCCACGTTGAGTCAGTGACCTCATCATCCCCTCCCTTCTCATCACTGGAGCAAACCTGCTGGGCATGTGGATGGCTGGGAGCAAACTTTTTTCGGCGGTGCAGCAGCTGGGGCAGGGAAATTTGCCTGGTACAATCTGACGTCGGTGTACCAAAAGCAGATTGCCGACAAGTACTTGGCTGTGACACACCTAATTCTACACCTTCATTCCTCTCAGTGCAGGTCTCAGAGAGGACTGAAGGTATAATGGGGTTGGAGATCTCAGCTGATGAGGAGCAAGGAGAGGTCCTCTTTGTTCTTTGGTGTGGGTCTTTTAGATACGCTTGCCAACTAACTGCATGGCAGGTCAACATATGTCTGGTTAAGCATGTGGTACCCAAGCGGGAGATGTTTTGGCCACGCGAGATACGCTTGAGACATATGTTGCAAATAGCAGCGGTGCGATCTGATGCACTCGTCTCAAAAAAGGCCCACACCAAAGAACTTTTTGAATAACGCGCAGAGACTGCAGCGCCCTGCACATGTGGAGCTTTGGGGTGTGATGCAGTCAATGTGCTGCCCTTAGGCTGGCCCCTGGAGGACATCCTGCCTCGTTGGTCATGTGCCGCCTCCTCCTCCTCCTCCTCTCTCCTATCAGGCACCCACGTTGAGTCAGTGACCTCATCATCCCCTCCCTTCTCATCACTGGAGCAAACCTGCTGGGCATGTGGATGGCTGGGAGCAAACTTTTTTCGGCGGTGCAGCAGCTGGGGCAGGGAAATTTGCCTGGTACAATCTGACGTCGGTGTACCAAAAGCAGATTGCCGACAAGTACTTGGCTGTGACACACCTAATTCTACACCTTCATTCCTCTCAGTGCAGGTCTCAGAGAGGACTGAAGGTATAATGGGGTTGGAGATCTCAGCTGATGAGGAGCAAGGAGAGGTCCTCTTTGTTCTTTGGTGTGGGTCTTTTAGATACGCTTGCCAACTAACTGCATGGCAGGTCAACATATGTCTGGTTAAGCATGTGGTACCCAAGCGGGAGATGTTTTGGCCACGCGAGATACGCTTGAGACATATGTTGCAAATAGCAGCGGTGCGATCTGATGCACTCGTCTCAAAAAAGGCCCACACCAAAGAACTTTTTGAATAACGCGCAGAGACTGCAGCGCCCTGCACATGTGGAGCTTTGGGGTGTGATGCAGTCAATGTGCTGCCCTTAGGCTGGCCCCTGGAGGACATCCTGCCTCGTTGGTCATGTGCCGCCTCCTCCTCCTCCTCCTCTCTCCTATCAGGCACCCACGTTGAGTCAGTGACCTCATCATCCCCTCCCTTCTCATCACTGGAGCAAACCTGGCAGTATGCTGCAGCAGGGGGAGCATGACTGCCAGATTGTTGTCCTTCTTGGGCACCCCCTCTGTCCGTGCTCATGTTACTGCCTTCATAGAGCTCAGTATCATCATCAGAGCCTTCCAAACGCTGGGCATCCTCCTGGAGCATGTACCCAACGCTGCGGTCAAACAGTTCGAGGGACTCCTCAGGAGGACATGGTGGGGCTAGGGAAGGAGTCACTGATGACATTGAGCCGAGGGGAGAGGCCGCTGCTTTGCCAGACAAAGTACCCTGAACATGGGTGAGAGAGGATGAGGAGGATGAGCACGGCTTGGTCATCCATTCGACCAAGTCTTCCACATGTTGCGGCTCAACACGGCCAGCTGCCGAAAAAAAGGCCAAGCGTGTCCCACGGCCACGTGACGATGAGGATGCACCGTCTCCACGACCAGCACTAGACACAGAGCCTGCTTGCCCTCTCTTATTGGCTTGTGACTGTCTGCCTCTCCTTCTTGGCCTTCCAGACATACTAATGGTCTGTAGCTGCACTAAGCTGGGAAATAAATAAATATATATATATATATATATATATATATATATATATATATATATATATGTACTGATACTGCAGCTAGCAAAATCAACTGCCTGCCTGTAGTATGAGAACACCACCAACCTTCTACAGGTAGCTTTAGCTGAACACTGTGCAGAGCTCGCAAAAAAATAACTTGTAGGTTTAGCTGAACACTGTGAGGAGGACGCACCACACTAACATGTAGTTTTAGCTGAACACTGTGAGCAGGGCGCACTGCACTAACTTTTAGCTTTAGATGAACACTGTGCAGAGGTCTCACTACACTAACTTGTAGGTTTAGCTGAACACTGTGAGGAGGATGCACCACACTAACTTGTAGTTTTAGCTGAACACTGTGAGCAGGACGCACTGCACTAACTTGTAGCTTTAGATGAACACTGTGCAGAGCTTGCAAAAAAATAACTTGTAGGTTTAGCTGAACACTGTCTGGAGGACGCACTGCACTAACTTGTAGCTTTAGATGAACACTGTGCAGAGGTCTCACTACACTAACTTGTAGGTTTAGCTGAACACTGTGAGGAGGACGCACCACACTAACTTGTAGTTTTAGCTGAACACTGTGAGCAGGATGCACTACACTAACTTGTAGTTTTAGCTGAACACTGTGCAGAGGTCTCACTTCACTAACTTGTAGTTTTAGCTGAACACTGTGAGCAGGACGCACCACACTAACTTGTAGTTTTAGCTGAACACTGTGAGCAGGACGCACTGCACTAACTTGTAGCTTTAGATGAACACTGTGCAGAGGTCTCACTACACTAACTTGTAGTTTTAGCTGAACACTGTGAGCAGGACGCACTGCACTAACTTGTAGCTTTAGATGAACACTGTGGGACCACTGGGACCAATCCACACACTGCCTCAGCATATACATTTACATTAGTAAATAATGGCTTCAGCTTGGTCTCCTACCAATAGGAGAACCCCCCCTATTATGTTTCGCCCAGAAGGGTACTAATTGTTGAGGCCTTTACTGGGTGAAACATGTTAGAGTGGGTTCTCCCATGTGTAGGAGACCAAGCTGAAGCTCACTATATGTTGAGGCAATGTGCAATGTGCAGTCCTCGATGTGTCTGAAGAACCATTATTCAACCCAATCAGCACCTGCAAACATTGTGGCATTGTAAAACTCTGACATTCACAGACATGACTAGGCATGATGAGAACTGTAGTTCCTACAGTTCCTACAGGCCTAGAGTGAGATGATGTCATCAGGATTTACATGATTGTGTCATCTCTAAACCAGAATCTCAGTCCAGGGGGTAGATAGTGACCTTGGATGATGCCTAAAAGAAAATGTCACCATCTTTCTAGAGAGAAAAGTAGATAAAGTCATCAGCAGAGGTAGTAATGTGACCTCTGTGAAAGGGAATTAGATGTCCCAATTTAGTCAACAGAAAAAAACAGCTGGCAACTCCACGAACCTCAAACTTTTTTATTATGCCATCCCAGTGAGTAGAAGGACCTTAATCGCTGAGGCCTTTACTGGGTGAAACATGTTAGAGGGGGTTTCAAGCTGAAGCTCATTATATGTTGAGGCAATGTGCAGATGGATGCCATTTGGTTGAAATACTCGATGTGTCTGAAGAACCAACCCGATCATCACCTGCAAACATTGTGTCCAGTCAGCTGGGATAACAGATTGGGGCATCTCAAACAGAAGCAATGCATCGCTCAGAGCAGTGGAGCCATGGTATGTAGCTGGAAGCTGTATTCCGGGTGCCCAAGCTGTTGTATCCTCCGATCCACCAAAAGACAATATAGTCAACAGAAAAAAAAACAGCTGACAAGAACCTTAAACATCTTTTTTATGACATCCAGGGAGTAGACAGACAGTGTCAGATGCGTTTCGGCAGTAGTTGTGCTGTGAACAAGGCTTATCATTGAAATGCGTCTGCCACTGTCTGTCTACTCCCTGGGATAGCATAATAAAGAAGTTTAAGGTTCATGGAGTTGCCAGCTGTTTTTTTTTCTGTTGACTAGATTTGGACATCTATTCCCTTTCACAGACTTTATCTACTTTTCTCTCTAGAAGGATGGTGACATCTTCTTTCAGGCATCATTCAAGGTCACCATCTACCCCCTGTACTAAGATTCTTGTTCAGAGATGACACAATCATGTAAATCGTGATGAAATCATCTCACTCTAGGCACAGTAATTAAACTGAAGCTCAGGGGAAGGGGGGGCTTCCTGATGGAAAAAAAAGGTGGAGCGTTGATTGGAAAAATGATACTGATGCTGTCAGAGATGTATTCATGCAGATGTGTAAAGATACTGACAGGTCCACTTTAAGAGACTCTGCCTCCTTCCAAAGTGCTTGCAGCAGCTGTTCTTTTCTCAGATTGAGTGAAGTTATCCTATAATAAGGAAAGAGCAGCCTGTGTTTTTTTGTTGGAGTAGGTCAGTTAGAAGTAGGGATCAGATGAATATAGCTGGGTTTGGTTTGGGAGGGGTTCAGGGAGCTTACTGATGATCTAGTGCCAAATTCCCACATCTGAACCCCATTAAAGTCAATGGGAGTCATGGGAGGCTGGGTACTTCCAAGTGGGATATGCACCAAGCAAGCAAGAAAAAAAATGTTTGGTGGAAGCAGCAATTTTAATAATGGTTAAAGTAAAACATTAAAATGTAAAATTCCTTTAACCACTTCAATACCGGGGTACCCCCCCTTCCTGCCCAGGACAATTTTCAACTTTCAACGCTGTCTCACTCTGAATGACAATTGCGCTGTTACACTGTACCCAAACTAAATATTTATCATTTTCTTCCCACAAATACAGCTTTCTTTTGGTGGTATTTGATCACCTCTGCAGTTTTTATTTTTTGCAAACAAACTACAAAATATCAAAATGTTTGAATTTTTTTTTTCTTTGTTTCTGTTATAAAATTTAGTTTTTTCCTTTACTGATGGGCACTTATGAGGGGGCACTGATATGTACAATTGATGGGCTCTGATAGGCGGCACTGACAGGCGGCACTGATGGGCACCGACAGGCAGCACTGATGGGCACTGACAGGCGGCACTGATTGGCACTGACAAGTGGCGTTGATGGACACTAATAGATGGCACTGATGGGCAGCACTGATTGGGCAGGTACTGACAGGTGTTAATGCTGGGCACTGATTGGCACTGTGGTGGGCACTCAGAGGCGGCTCTCTAATTAGGCAAATTAGGCGGTCGCCTAAGGCCTCGCAATCTCAGGGGCCGCGTGGCCGCCTAATTTGCCTGTTCTCAATCACTGAAGTTGACGCCGGCGGCTCCGCCTACCCCCACTGGGACTCTGTGGCTTAGGAGCTGACGGACAAATCAGATACTGCCCGCAGCCTGAGGAATAGCGGCCTCATCACGGAGCGTCCCAGTCCGTGGGGCCTCATGTGTAAGTTTTGCCTAAGGCCTCACAAAGCCTAGAGCCGCCTCTGTGGGCACTGATTGACACTTTATTGGGCACTGACAGGAGTTAATGATGGGGCACTGACTGGCAGCTGCTGGGCACTGATTGGCAGCTGATGGGTACATTTGATGGGGAATGTGCTGATAATCAATGTGCTAATTATCAACACAGACCCCCCTCTGACAGGGAGAGCCGCCGATCAGCTCTCCCTGTCAGCGCGAACCGAGGAATGCCGTTTACCGGCACTTCCTAGTTCACGCGATTATCAGCTGTTATTGGTCACAGCTGATCACATAGTAAGAAGTCTGCGTCAGAGGCTTCTTACCAAGATCGGAGATATGGTGTGTCAGACCGACACACTGTACTCGCGATCACCGTGCTGCACACCCGCACGGGCAGGCCCGGATTTACTCCCTTTGCCGCCCCAAGTCCGGGTCCTTCAATGCCGCCACACACACACACACACCACCATTCTTGTCCTTTATCGATGACTGCTACAATAGATCAGTTAAAAACATATCTCCACACACGAGAACACTGAAAATAACTGACTTTAATTGTACAGACTAAAGCGCGCGAGGGGTAAGGATTTTTTGCGGGCAATTTTTCAGGGCAATGGCTGGTGTTAGTGCTTCAATCATCCCTGGCACCATGGTTGGTATGGTGTCAGGATGAATGAAACACATTATTTCTATCATTACATTGTAATGTAAAATGAAATAGTTCAACTCACCATAATGCAGAATCATTGGGAGCCCTGAGCGTGTCACTTGCCACTATGCCTGCCACCAGATGGGGATGTCACTTGCCACGCTGCCACCAGATGGGGATGTCACTTGCCATGCTGCCACCAGATGGAGATGTCACTTGCCACGCTGCCACCAGATGGAGATGTCACTTGCCACGCTGTCACCAGATGGAGATGTCACTTGCCACGCTGCCACCAGATGGAGATGTCACTTGCCACGCTGCCACCAGATGGGGATGTCACTTGCCACGCTGCTACCAGATGGAGATGTCACTAGCCACGCTGCCTGCCACCAGATTGAGATGTCACTAGCCACGCTGCCTGCCACCAGATGGAGATGTCACTTGCCACGCTGCCTGCCACCAGATGGGGATGTCACTTGCCACTATGTCTGCCACCAGATGGGGATGTCACTTGCTACGCTGCCACCAGATGGAGATGTCACTAGCCACGCTGCCTGCCACCAGATTGAGATGTCACGTGCCACGCTGCCTGCCACCAGATGGAGATGTCACTTGCCACACTGCCTGCCTGCCACCAGATGGAGATGTCACTTGCCACGCTGCCACCAGATGGAGATGTCACTTGTCACGCTGCCACCAGATGGAGATGTCACTTGCCACGCTGCCACCAGATGGAGATGTCACTTGCCACACTGCCACCAGATGGAGATGTCACTTGCCACACTGCCACCAGATGGAGGTGTCACTTGCCACACTATGGAGATGTCACTTGCCACACTGCCACCAGATGGAGATGTCACTTGCCACGCTGCCACCAGATGGAGATGTCACTTGCCACGCTGCCACCAGATGGAGATGTCACTTGCCACGCTGCCACCAGATGGAGATGTCACTTGCCACGCTGCCACCAGATGGAGATGTCACTTGCCAGGCTGCCACCAGATGGAGATGTCACTAGCCACGCTGCCTGCCACCAGATGGAGATGTCACTTGCCACACTGCCTGCCTGCCACCAGATGGAGATGTCACTAGCCACGCTGCCTGCCACCAGATGGAGATGTCACTTGCCACACTGCCTGCCTGCCACCAGATGGAGATGTCACTTGCCACACTATGGAGATGTCACTTGCCACACTGTCACCCTATGGAGATGTCACTTGTCACGCTGTCTGGCTGCCACCAGATGGAGGAGGGTGGAACAGCGGTGCGGGCAATGAGAGATGTCATCTCTCTCCCCCGCCGCCGCACCGCTGACATTACTCCTCGATCTTTTCAAAAATGGCGCCGGGCAGCATAATCACGCTACTGCGCATGCGCTGCCCAGCCGAGCACGTACGAGCTTTCCCGAGCCCGGCCGGCTTCGGAACGGCGCATGAGCAGTAGTGGGCGGCTCGCGGCCATCATTTCTAAGGGCACCGGTGCCCTTAATCGACTCAACGGGCAGCCTGAAGGGGGGGGGCGGCCGCGAAGTCACCGCAGGAGCGGCGCCGCCCCTGCACCACTGCCGCTCCGAGGCCTGGCCTCGGTGGCCTTGTGGCAAATCCGGTCCTGTGCACGGGGGCATACCGGCATGTTTTTCTGCTGGACGTCATATGACGCCCAGTCAGGATAACAGAACCACTTCCTGGCCGTCAATCTGCTATAGGCCGAGCGGGAAGTTGTTAAATAACATGTCTGGGGATTCCCTGGCCCTCCCTGTGAGGTGGCACATCTGTATAATGTATACAATCTCCTACAGCAACACCGACATTTACAAAGAAAAAATGTTGTTACATTTTTGACAAATTACAGTTTCCACACCCTTATCTTGATGGGGGTCTGGTATGATGATGAGGGTCTGTTATGATGATGGGGGTCTGGTATGATGATGAGGGTCTGGTATGAATTTCAAGGGGGACTCCAAGCAAAAACAAAATCCAAAGCAGACCCTTATATAACAATGCAGCCTGGCAGGCCAGAAAAGTAGGGGGTCAATCATGTACTTCCAACCTGCTTCCCGAATCATACCAGGCCACATGCCCTCAATATAGGGAAGGTACCATTCCAGTGGTGTTTCCCATAGCAAAGCACCTTGTCCCCATGATGATGAATACAAGAGCCTCCTCCCCACAACCCTGGCCCAGTCTGTGGATGGGGAGCTTATAAGAATCTGCTAATTACAGTTTCCAGCCTCTTACTTCTGATTGTAAACAAATGGCTGGGGATTCCCTTCATTTACACCAGACTATTACCCTATATGAGGGTCTTGTAAAATCACATATAGACCCTTATTTTGATGGGGGTCTGGCATGATGATGGGGGTCTGGCATGATGATGGGGGGTCAGGCATGATGATGGGGGGTCTGGTATGATGATGGGGTCTAGTATGGTAATGAGGGTATGATATGATGATGGGGGTCTGGTATGATGATGGGGGTCTGGTATGATGATGAGGGTCTGGTATGATGATGGGGGTCTGGTATGATGATGAGGGTCTGGTATGAATTTCAAGGGGGACTCCAAGCAAAAACAAAATCTATAGCAGACCCTTATACAACAATGTAGCCTGGCAGGCCAAAAAAGTAGGGGGTCAATCATGTACTTCCACCCCGCTTCCTGAACCATACCAAGCCACATGCCCTCAATATAGGGAGGGTACCATTCCAGTGGTGATCCCATAGCAAAGCACCTTGTCCCCATATTGATGAATACAAGTGCCTCCTCCCCAAAACCCTGGCCCAATCTGTGGGTGGGGGGGCTTATTAGAATCTGGAAGTCCCTTTAACAATAAAGGGGCCCCTAAATACCAGCCCCTCCACATAAAAGAGAAAGGGGTACACAGTGTCCCTACACAGTCACAAAACACGTGTAAATAAAAACACACCTTTTGACAAGTGTTTTATTTAAAAAAAAAATGTCCCATTATGAAATTTCATTGTCACTCACATCATCCAGGGACAACCATGATGAACATTGCTCGCCAACTTGCTAAAAGAAAAAACCCGCCAACTGATGGGCTTGTCTTATCCCATTGCTACACTCACAACAAATGACAGCTCTGGTCCTGTCCACAAATGTAAACAATAGGGTGGGGTATTCCCAAAATATGGCCAGGTGGCTTTATCTGGGAAATGAGGTCATCTCCTGTAGCTGTTGACATGACCATATTTGGTCAGTGATGTCAGTGCTATCCCCGCCCCTTTGTTTACATGGCTGGAAATTCCTGGCCAGCAAGTGAATGAGGCCCAATGATGTCACTGACTGCTAAAGACATGGCTGGTGCCTGCTGCTTCCTTCACAACCACTAACAGGGGAAGAATGAAGCTCTCACATATAGCAGTAGACAAAACACTACTCTATATGACATTCGTCTCCTGCCCAGGCAGATAAAAGGCTGGATCAGCAAAGAGCTCTCTGAGATAGATGTTCTGTCCTATTCTATGATTTGTGGCTTTAAGAGAAAAGGAAAGATGGCTTACAAAATGTTAGTAAATCTTGTTGATCCGGTAAAATGACTTTCAGGGGAACTACAGACCAACGTGTGGAGGAGCTGTGTAAACTCTGCTTTGTTTTAATTCTTTTAAGATAAGGAAACCAGCCATCCTAGCGACGATGAGGAGGAGGATAGTTATGATGATGATCATGCTGATGATGATGATGATGATGATGATGATGATGATGAAAACAATAGGTGAGAAGCTGTGGATATCTCACTATTTTTTTTCCATTAATTTTTCCTAGGTGGCAAAAATAAATAAAAAGGGAACAAGATCTTCTAACATGTCCACAGGCCAATTAGAATAGTTGAGCTAAAAATAGGGTTGGAGGGGGTTGGGTGGATGGCAGTCTACCTCCAGTATCTCCTCTATACTAAGCCTCTCCTCTAACCAGGCATGTACTGGCCATTGGGACTATCGGGAGTTTCCCGGTAGGCCGATGGCTCAGTGGGCCGGTTTGCTCTGTGTGTCTCTCCCTCTGCAGTCTGGGTCTCCTGCGTGTCATAATGACAAGCAGGCAGAGCCGGCTTGAGCAGCAGCGCTTCCACCTCTAATCCTGCCCCTTTGCAAAATACATCTCCACCATGTGTGGAGGAGGGCACACAACACTTAGATGCAGGGCTGGATGATGATATTTCACAATCCCGTTCCCGACCATCAAAGGGAGGGGGGAGGGGAGATTTTTGCATCTCATCTCAGTGTTAGCCAATAATGCTTTGTCCATGCTGCAGCCCCTGCCTCTTCTCCTCCCACCCGCCACATTTTGACTTCAGTGTTCCAGGAAGAAGAAGCCACCATTAGTCCTCAGCGTGCTGCTAATTCCCATGTGAGTTTTTTTCTTTATGTTTATTTCAGGGAGGGGGAGAAGGAGGTTCTGCAGCAGCAGGGACAGTCATGTGTTCATACTTCTAGTGCAGGTGATGGAGGAAGAGGGGGACAGGACCAGTATTCTTTTATCTATTCACATTGTCATGTATTTACTCTGGCACTGTATACCACCTAACCTGGCACTATATACCACCTAACCTGGCACTTTATACCACCTAACCTGGCTCTGTATATCACCTAACCTGGCTCTGTATATCACCTAACCTGGCTCTTTATACCAGCCTAACCTGGCTCTGTATACCACCTAACCTGGCACTATATACCACCTAACCTGGTTCTGTATACCACCTAACCTGGTTCTGTATACCACCTAGCCTGGCACTATATACTACCTAACCTGGCACTATATACCACCTAACCTGGTTCTGTATACCACCTAACCTGTCTCTGTATACCACTTAACCTGGCCACTGAGGCTGTAGCAATGTTTTTGCATGACGTTAGCCCTCCCACTTCACTTGTTTTTGTGCTTGTTTGCAAAATTAAAGTGGGCCAGTCTGGATGAAGTACAGGGCCAAATTTTGGTCCTAGTCCATCCCTGCCTCTACCTTCAGTATCCCCTCTATACTGAGCCTCTCCTCTATACTGAGCCTCTCCTCTACCTCCAGTATCTCCTCTATACTGAGCCTCTCCTCTACCTCCAGTAGCTCCTCTATACTGAGCCTCTCCTCTACCTCCAGTATCTCCTCTATACTGAGCCTCACCTCTACCTCCAGTATCTCCTCTATACTGAGCCTCTCCTCTACCTCCAGCATCTCCTCTAGTCTGAGACTCTCCTCTACCTCCAGTATCTCCTCTATACTGAGCCTCTCCTCTACCTCCAGTATCTCCTCTATACTGAGCCTCACCTCTACCTCCAGTATCTCCTCTATACTGAGCCTCTCCTCTACATCCAGTATCTCCTCTATACTGAGCCTCTCCTCTACCTCCAGTATCTCCTCTATACTGAACATCTCCTCTACCTCCAGTATCTCCTCTATACTGAGCCTCTCCTCTACCTCCAGTATCTCCTCTATACTGAACATCTCCTCTACGTCCATTATCTCCTCTATACGGAGCCTCTCCTCTACCTCCAGTATCTCCTCTATACTGAACATCTCCTCTACCTCCAGTATCTCCTCTATACTGAGCCTCTCCTCTACCTCCAGTATCTCCTCTATACTGAGCCTCTCCTCTACCTTCAGTATCCCCTCTATACTGAACCTCTCCTCTACCTCCAGTATCTCCTCTATACTGAGCCTCTCCTCTACCTTCAGTATCTCCTCTATACTGAGCCTCTCCTCTACCTTCAGTATCTCCTCTATACTGAGCCTCTCCTCTACCTCCAGTATCTCCTCTATACTGAGCCTCTCCTCTACCTTCAGTATCTCCTCTATACTGAGCCTCTACTCTACATCCAGTATCTCCTCTATACTGAGCCTCTCCTCTACCTTCAGTATCTCCTCTATACTGAGCCTCTCCTCTACCTCCAGTATCTCCTCTATACTGAGCCTCTCCTCTACCTCCAGTATATTCTCTATACTGAGCCTCTCCTCTACCTCCAGTATCTCCTCTATACTGAGCCTCTACTCTACCTCCAGTATCTCCTCTATACTGAGCCTCTCCTCTACCTCCAGTATCTCCTCTATACTGAGCCTCTCCTCTACCTCCAGTATCTCCTCTATACTGAGCCTCTCCTCTACCTTCAGTATCTCCTCTATACTGAGCCTCTACTCTACATCCAGTATCTCCTCTATACTGAGCCTCTCCTCTACCTCCAGTATATTCTCTATACTGAGCCTCTCCTCTACCTCCAGTATCTCCTCTATACTGAGCCTCTCCTCTACCTCCAGTATATTCTCTATACTGAGCCTCTCCTCTACCTCCAGTATCTCCTCTATACTGAGCCTCTCCTCTACCTCCAGTATCTCCTCTATACTGAGCCTCTCCTCTACCTCCAGTATCTCCGCTATACTGAGCCTCTCCTCTACCTCCAGTATATTCTCTATACTGAGCCTCTCCTCTACCTCCAGTATCTCCTCTATACTGAGCCTCTACTCTACCTCCAGTATCTCCTCTATACTGAGACTCCTCTCTACCTCCAGTATCTCCTCTATACTGAGCCTCTCCTCTACCTCCAGTATCTCCTCTATACTGAGCCTCTACTCTACCTCCAGTATCTCCTCTATACTGAGCCTCTCCTCTACCTCCAGTATCTCCTCTATACTGAGCCTCTCCTCTACCTCCAGTATCTCCTCTATACTGAGCCTCTCCTCTACCTTCAGTATCTCCTCTATACTGAGCCTCTACTCTACATCCAGTATCTCCTCTATACTGAGCTTCTCCTCTACCTCCAGTATCTCCTCTATACTGAGCCTCCTCTCTACCTCCAGTATCTCCTCTATACTGAGCCTCTCCTCTACCTCCAGTATCTCCTCTATACTGAGCCTCTACTCTACATCCAGTATCTCCTCTATACTGAGCCTCTCCTCTACCTCCAGTATCTCCTCTATACTGAGCCTCTACCCTTAAAAATCTCCATAGGCGATGTTTAAAAATTTGTACAGGTTGCATGTTTGAGTTACAGAGGAGGTCTAGGGCTAGAATTATTGCTCTCGCTCTACCGATCACGGTGATACCTCACATGTGTGGTTTGAACACTGTTTTCATAGACCGGCGCTACTCACGTATGCATTCGCTTCTGCACGCGAGCTCGGCGGGATGGGCGCGTTTAAATAATTTTTTTTTTCCTTTTTTTTTATTTTACCTTTTTTATTTTTTATTTTTACACTGTTCTTTTAAAAAAATTGTTTCACTTTTATTCCTATTACAAGGACTGTAAACATCCCTTGTAATAGAAAAAAAGCATGGCAGGACCTCTTAAATATGAGATCTGGGGTCAAAATGACCTCAGATATCATATTTACATGAAAATGCAATAAAAAAACAATTTGTCACTTTAAAAAAAATGGCCCTTTAAGAGCTATGGGCGGAAGTGAAGTTATGACGTGGCTTCCATTCTGCAATGATATGGAGACGGGTGGGGGCCATCTTCCCCTCACTCGTCTCCATGCCACTAACGTGAGAGGGATCCAATCTCCTCCGCCACTGCCGGTGGGTACCGGGGCGCGGAGGGAGGGGAGGGCCCTCTCCCGCCACTGATAAAAGTGATCTCGCGGTCAATCCGCTTCAGAGACCACTATTATCCAAAACCGGACCGCCAGGCCAAAGAAGAGGATACCGGGGTTATGGTAGATAGCTGCTGCCATAACAACGATAATCCTCTTCAAAGTTAGTACGTATATCGGCGTGCGACGGTCCGGAATTGGTTAACATGTGTTGCTGTGCAATGTGGATGTGAATGGTAAGGGGTCTGTTACTGCAATGAGAGAAAGCCATGAACATTTTTCTGTTATGTAATTCACCACAGAGCACCACCATATGCTGCAAGGAAGGTGACCTGTCTTCGTGTATTGGGGTGCCGTTCATTGCAGCAATGGATGTAACAAGAGCTGCTGTGTATGTGTCTCCACATTGTGGAAGTGTAAATAGGCCTCTAATGATGTATAGATAATTACAGAACTACATGAATTTGTGTCCTATTATATCTGAGTTCAGCTATATTCACAGAAATCGTATCCTGTTGGTACAATGAGGTAAATGTTCTCCTCGTTCCTCTCTTTCAGCTCGGCACCGTTGTACACCACCATCACCACCTTCACCATCATGGTCTCCCTCATTGTGCTTCTGCTCATTCTGGCTGTCTACTTCCTCTGTCAAAGGAAAAAGAGAAACGCACAAAGTAAGGAGGAAATGCCGGATGTTCTTCCAAAATTAGAAAATGCGAAAATCAGAAAATTCAAAAGAACGAAAATAAGAACAAAAATTTAAAAATGTGAAAATCTGAAATAACTAACTAATAATATCTTAACTATTACTAACTATTAAATTATAGGCATTTAGGTATATATATATATATATATATATATATATATATATATATATATATATAGGAATTTCCTTTCAAATTTGTCCGTTAGTGAACGTAACGATACGAATTTATCAGAAGTTACGAATCCTCCGTAACAACGAATGCAGCATCTAAACGAATTGAATGTAATGAATTAATAATAATAAATAACAATAATAATAATAAAAACGTATTATTATTATTTATTATTATTTTGTTCCGTTCCATTTGTTTAGATGCTGCATTCTTTATTACGGATAATTCGTAACTTCAGATAAATTTGTATTTGTTACGTTCACTAACGGCCAAATTTTAAAGGAAATTCCAATACCAATAATTTAATAGTTATTATTAGTTAGTTATTATTTTGAATTTTGGGATTTTTGTTTTTCCGAACTTTCCTTTCTTATTTTCGGGTTTTACGAAATTTACAAATTCTGAATTTTCGGAAACCAAAACAAACACGTTGTTTCTAAGCAGTGCACATGTCTACTGTACAGTCCCACTAATGAATGCAAAGGCAGACTGGTGACAGTACTGGCAGTGCGGCAATCATATCAACCAACTGGGGTTCATATCATCCAAGAAAAAGTGTCTTAATATTCAAATATATCTACACAATTCACTTCTTCTTCCCAGAAACGTGAAAAAAACAAAACCTTTCAAAACGAGAAAGTCGAAAATCGAATAAATCCTTAGATCAACAATCACAATAAATCAAAAACAGGCGTTCGTGCAATCCACCACCAGTGCTCTCTAGCAGCTCACCTCCAGCTCCTGTTTTACCAGAGAGTCAAAGCATACAGTTCCCCTTAAGGGATAAATGGAGATCTGTGCGTGTGGATGGATGGATATCCTTATGGCTTTCACAGCTCAGCTCTCTCCTCCGTGGATGTTCACATGTAATATCAGCCATATAAAACAGAAAACATACCTCTCTGTAAAAAAATATTTTATTGTCATAAAATTTGTAATGAAACGTCCCACACTCCGCGTAAGTGCTTTCATCATATAACTCCAGTCTGAATATAGATATCAGATATTCCAAACCGCTGACAACCAATAACTAGGCAGTACTCGTATTGGTTGCTCAACATGAACTGTTTATTGAAACACAGGTACACAGAAGTAACACTCCCTTTGCATTCAGACTGTCCAATCAACAGGGAGAGGAGAGATACCTTTGACTGTGCTCCCATCTAATCTAACTCTGTTCCGCCCTATATTACATCCAGCCCTTGCAATTACCTTACTATGGTTATTTTTACAACCTGGTGAGTTGCTTTACCTTAACATATGCCACTGTGGTGAGCATGGTGTTTTGCCTTTCACACTGTCCGCACTTCCCCTCCCCCCCCCCCCCCTCCACACTGTCTGCACTTCCCCTTTCTCCCCCCCCCCTCCTCCACACTACTTTCCTTTCACTTCTATTACTCCATCACCATCTAAACACCCCCCTTCCCTCACACCTCTTGGTTTCCCCTTACCCTCTTCTCCCCCTTCCCCCCCCTTTTTTGTCCTCACTTATTTCCTCACATTCATAGTCTCACTTCTTTATTTTCTGTTGCTCCCTATCCTGTCCTCCCCTACCTCTTCCCTTTCCTTTTTCCCCCCCTTTCTCCCCCCCTTTTTTTCACCCCATATTCTGCCCCCTTTCTGTTTAGGTTTCCCTCCCATCCCCTTTCCCTCCCTTTGATGTACCATCCCAGTACTTTCCCCTATCCCCTTCCCCCTGCCCTGACCCCTTCCTCTTCCATCCTCCCCTTCCCTTTACCCCTGCCTCTCCCGTTCCTACCCTTTCCTCCCTGGCTTGCTGTTTCCCCCTCCCCCCCTGTCCCCGCTCTCCCCTCCTATGGCCCTTCCCTCTCCTTCTTTCTTCTCTTTTCCCCCCCCCCTTCCCCCCTTCCCCCTTTTCCTTTTTTCATTCTTTTCTCACTCCCTCTTGTCTTTCCTTTCTTTTTTCCCCCTCCTTCCCTCTTCATTACCCCCCCTTTTTCCCTTGGTAATTTCTCCCCACCTCCCTTCCCTCTCATCCCAGTTGTCCCTTCCCTCACTCCTTTTGTCATCCTTGTCCTGTCCCTGCTCCCTTCCCTCCTCCCCCTTTCCCTCCCTCTTCCCCCTCCCTTCCCCACCCCCATTCGGCCCCAAAGCAGCACCATCTTGGTTCCTCCACCACTGTACTACACCACCTTTTTATAAAAAACTTTTTTATACCCCAACCTTTATTATTACCCTCTAATCAGAGATTGTCATTCACATCCCCCTTGTCCGCAGCGGGGGGGGAGGTAATTTGTCGGGTCCTGACGCTAGTCTGTTTTGTCCAATCGGGTGAGCAGGTCTTCCTACTTTAACATTGATTGTAGTATGCTGTTAAAGTTTATTTTGCTCCGTAAATATGGTTTGTCTTAATGTATTATCTATTTCATAGACCACTCCTCCTGAAGAAGCGGTTTATACCATGAAACCGGTAGAGGAAACAACCTACTCCACTCCAATAGAAAATCTACGGGGGAAGCCTTTAGTAGTTAGTTACTTGTGGTGTATAACTTTTTTAATAATATTTTTGTATAGTTTCTGTGTATTAAAATTTGATTTTTTTCACATTAATCTTGTCATTGTATCAGTACCGAGATAGTCCATTCAATCACTTTAAGTGGTCATATGTGTTGGTCAGCGTGAGCAACTGCCCTCATATTTCCACCTTCCCAATTTTCGAATACGCGAAGGACAATCAGTTTTGGGTGAACAATCTTATCTGTATAGGATAAATTTAGTACAGAGCAATCATCAGTAAAGTAGTAATATAACATACATAAAACACAATATAAGTGTAACAAAAAGAAAAAGTCTCTTAATATTCGAGTATATTAAAACAATTCACTTCTTCTTCCCAGAAAAGTGAAAAAAACAAAACCTTTCAAAACTAGAAAGAAAAATCTAATAAATCCTTAGATCAATGATCACAATAAATCAAAAACAGGCGCTCGTGCAATCCACCACCAGTGCTCTCTAGCAGCTCACCTCCAGCTCCTGTTTTACCAGAGAGTCAAAGCATACAGTTCCCCTTGAGGGATAAATGGAGATCTGTGCGTGTGGATGGATGGATATCCTTATCCTTATCCTCGTGGATGTTCACAGGTAATACCAGCCATATAAAACAGAAAAGATACCTCTCTGTAAAAAAATATTTTATTGTCATAAAATTTGTAATGAAACGTCCCACATTCTGCGTGAGGCAGTACTTGTTTTGGTTGCTCAACATGAACTGTTTATTGAAACACAGGTACACAGAGGTAACCCCCTTTGCATTCAGACTGTCCAATCAGCAGGGAGAGGAGAGCTGTTGGAGGAGTTCCCCCCTCCCTCCTCACAGCAAATACACATACACATCACATAATACCCAAGGCAGAGAGACACAATAGAACAATGGAATACAGCCACACCCCAATCGACCCAGCAAAGAGTCCCCAACAGTATGAGACAATATATATATATATATATATATATATATATATATATATATATATATATATAAAACATTCCAGTGTGGTTGTACAGTGAGTCCGATTGGTAAAGATCAAACTGGGGTTCTCGGTCACATTGTGCCCCTAATAGACACTTGGCTCGGACAGGGGAGGGAGGAGGAGGGGAGATCGGAGTCATCCCAGGCAGGACATCTTCCCCTCCTAAGGTAAGGAGTCTGTCCTTCTCCCCTGTGTTCCCCGCATTCATGTCTGTCTCTGAGGGGGTGTCCCTTCCCCCCTGAATTATTGAGCACCAGCCGCCACAGCCAAGCATATGTCAGAGAACCAGAGATAAACGTAGTAGTACAGCAAGCAGGATCAGGAGCCAGAAGGAATGTCAGCCGAGAAAGTCTTGAACAGGAACGCAGGAGAAAGTCTCTGTGATGTTAACAAAGGTGAAGGCAGAGATCAAGTGAGCTGGATGACTTCAAGTAGGCAGGACTGACAAGCAGAATCAACAACAGCTGGGTAACTGTGGAGAGAGATGGGAGCTGGCAATTAGCCGACAGCTAAACGGCCAGCTCAGAGAAGGAAGGGCTGAGCCCAGCCCTGACAGTACCCCCTCCTCAACGACCCCTCCACCTCGGAGGGCCACCGGGCTTGAGGGGAAAACGTCTATGGAAATCACGGAGGATAACAGGGGCATGTACGTCCGAGGATGAGACCCAAGAGTGTTCCTCTGGACCGTACCCCTTCCAATGCACCAGGTACTGTATGATCCCATGGAACCTACAGGAGTAAACAATGGATTGTACTTCATACTCCTCATGATTCTCATACTGTATAGGGTGAGGACGTGGCACCGAGGTGGTAAAGCGATTGCAGACCAAAGGTTTCAATAAGGAGACATGAAACACATTTGAGATGCGCATACTAGGAGGAAGGTCCAAGGCGTAAGCCACTGGGTTAATCCTGCGAAGGATACTGAAAGGCCCAAAAAAACGAGGTCCGAACTTCAAAGAAGGAACACGAAGTTGGAGGTTGCGAGACGACAGCCAGACCCTGTCCCCAACCTGATAGGAAGGTGCAGGCAGGCATCTGCAGTCAGCATGGAGTCTGTACCTATCGATAGCATGTTGCAAAGCCTCCTGAACTTGTGCCCAAGTTGAACGAAGACCACGGAGATGCTCCTCTAATGCAGGAATACTCTGCGGAACAAATGAATCAGGCAACATGGAAGGTTGGAAGCCATAATTCGCCATAAACGGGGACAATCGGGAAGCAGAATTCAAGGCACTGTTGTGAGCAAACTTTGCCCACGGTAATAGGTCTGGCCAGTTGTTATGATGGTCAGAAGTATAGCAACGTAAGAATTGCTCCAAGGACTGATTGGCTCGTTCTGTGGCCCCATTAGCCTCCTGGTGATACGCAGAGGAGAAAGCAAGCTGAATTCCCAACTGTGCACAAAAGGCTCACCAGATCCAGGAGACAAACTGACTACCCCTGTCCGAGACAATCACCTTGGGTAGAACATGTAAGTGAAAGATCTCCCAAGCAAAAATGGAAGCCAGTTCCTTAGAAGTGGGCAGCTTCTTAAGTGGAATACAATGACACATCTTTGAGAACCGGTCAACCACCATAAGGATAACAGTGTTGCCTTGGGAGTTGGGTAACTCCACAATGAAATCCATAGACAGGTGGGTCCAAGGCCTCTCTCCATTGGGTATGGGTTGTAGGAGGGCCACTGGAAGGAGTCTTGAAGTCTTACTTTGAGCACACACGGAACAGGCAGCTATGAAGGCAGTTACATCAGCCCGTAGACTAGGCCACCAGAATTGTTTGGAAATGGCCCAAACAAGTTGATTCTTCCCAGGGTGGCCAGCTGCCTTGGGAGAATGGTAAGCCTGGAGGTTTCTTAGGAGGAGCAAGGACCTGAGCAGCAAGAATTTTGTCACCCAAAGGAGAAGTAAGACTGTTGCGAACTGTAGCCAGGATACGATCAGGAGGAATCATAGGAACCGGAACCGACTCCAACTTGGAAGTGGAGGAAAATTGTCATGACAAAGCGTCAGCCCTTACATTCTTAGTACCGGGTAAGAATGAGACAATGTACAGTAATTAAAACTCGACAAGAAAAGAGCCCATCGCGCCCTTCTGGGAGAGATGCGCTTAGCATGAGACAAGAATGTGAGATTCTTATGGTCAGTAAGAATGAGAACCGGCACAGTGGTACCTTCAAGGAGATGTCTCCATTCTTTCAGGGCTAAAATGATCGCCAACAGCTCTCTGTCACCAATCTCGTAATTGCACTCTGCAGGTAGCAATTTCTTGGAAAAGTAGCAACACGGATGCATAGCTCTCTCAGAGTTAGGACGTTGAGACAGAAGGGCGCCAACTCCAGTCTCAGAAGCATCAACTTCTAGGATAAAAGGTAACGTAGGATCAGGATGTGCCAACACAGGAGCAGAAACATAGGCAGCCTTGAGACTCTCAAAGGCCTTAATGGACTTCCTGAATGAACTTCCGATAATAGTTGGCAAAGCCCAGGAAACGCTGCAGAGGACGTAAACCCACGGGTCGGGGCCACTGAAGGACTGCCGAAAGTTTTTCTAGGTCCATCGAAAAACCAGCAGTGGAAATGACATAGCCCAGGAATTTAACCTAATAACGATGGAACTCACTTGTGTGCCCCACAGGCCACAACCTGGTACACCCTCCAACTACCCTGCTAACTCCTGTGCTCTGACCTCCTGACCCCTGTACACTGCCATGATTGCCTACTTCTTTGCCCTGCTGACCTTTGTCCTCTGCCCTGCTGACCCCATTCTTCTCCCCCTTCCTGACTCTGATGACCCCTATACTCTACCTGATGACCTCAGTTCTCTGCCCTGCTGACTCCCATCCTCTGCCCTGCTTACCTCTGTTCTCTACTCTGCTGACCCCTGCCCGCTGCTCTGATGACCTGTTCAATGCCCTTCTGAACCCATTTTCCACCCTGCCTACCCTTGCACTCTGCCCTGCTGATCCTTTTACACTGCCTGCTGACCACTATCCTCTGCTCTAGTGACCTCCTGCACACTGCTCTACATACTACTGACCTCTGTACACCGACCTACATCCTACTGACCTCTGTACACTGCTCTACATCCTACTGACCTCTGTACACTGCCCTACCTACTACTCACCTCTGTACACTACTCTACATACTACTGACCTCTGTACACTGCCCTATATACTACTGACCTCTGTACACTGCCCTATATACTACTGACCTCTGTACACTGCCCTACCTACTACTGACCTCTGTACACTGCTCTACATACTACTGACCTCTGTACACTGCCCTACATACTACTGACCTCTGTACACTGCTCTACATACTACTGACCTCTGTACACTGCCCTACCTACTACTGACCTCTGTACACTGCCCTACACAGTACTGACATCTGTACACTGTCCTACATACTACTGACCTCTGTACACTGCTCTACATACTACTGACCTCTGTACACTACCCTATATACTACTGACCTCTGTACACTGCCCTACATACTACTGACCTCCGTACACTGCTCTACATACTACTGACCTCTGTACACTGCCCTACATAGTACTGACCTCTGTACACTGCCCTACATATTACAGACCTCTGTACACTGCCCTACATACTACTTACCTCTGTCCACTGCCCTACATACTACTGACCTCTGTACACTGCCCTACATATTACAGACCTCTGTACACTGCCCTACATACTACTGACCTCTGTACACTGCCCTACATACTACTGACCTCTGTACACTGCCCTACATACTACTGACCTCTGTACACTGCCCTACATACTACTGACCTCTGTACACTGCCCTACATACTACTGACCTCTGTCCACTGCCCTACATACTACTGACCTCTGTACACTGCCCTACATATTACTGACCTCTGTACACTGCTCTACATACTACTGACCTCTGTACACTGCTCTACATACTACTGACCTCTGTACACTGCCCTACATACTACTGACCTCTGTACACTGCCCTACATACTACTGACCTCTGTACACTGCCCTACATACTACTGACCTCTGTCCACTGCCCTACATACTACTGACCTCTGTACACTGCTCTATATACTACTGACCTCTGTACACTGATCTACATACTACTGACCTCTGTACACTGCCCTACATACTACTGACCTCTGTACACTGCCCTACATACTACTGACCTCTGTACACTGCTCTACATACTACTGACCTCTGTACACTGCCCTACATACTACTGACCTCTGTACACTGCCCTACATACTACTGACCTCTGTACACTGCTCTACATACTACTGACCCCTGTACACTGCCTTACATACTACTGACCTCTGTACACTGCTCTACATACTACTGATCTCTGTACACTGCTCTACATCCTACTGACCTCTGTACACTGCTCTACCTACTACTGATCTTTGTACACTGCCCTACATACTACTGACCTCTGTACACTGCCCTACATACTACTGACCTCTGTACACTGCCCTACATACTACTGACCTCTGTACACTGCCCTACATACTACTGACCTCTGTACACTGCTCTACATACTACTGACCTCTGTACACTGCCCTACATCCTACTGACCTCTGTACACTGCCCTACCTACTACTGACCTCTGTACACTGCCCTACATATTACTGACCTCTGTACACTGCTCTACATACTACTGACCTCTGTACACTGCCCTACATACTACTGACCTCTGTACACTGCCTACATACTACTGACCTCTGTACACTGCCCTACATACTACTGACCTCTTTACACTGCCCTACATATTACTGACCTCTGTACACTACTCTACATACTACTGACCTCTGTACACTGCCCTACATACTCCTGACCTCTGTACACTGCTCTACATCCTACTGACCTCTGTACACTGCCAGACATGCTACTGATCTCTGTACACTGCCCTACATACTGCTGACCTCTGTACACTGCTCTACATACTAGAGGTTGGCTGGGTGAGTAATGCTTTGTTTGGAACAATTTGTTTGGGGTACTGTGTGGGTACAGGCATTAGAGGACTGGAGTTACTAACTAACTTCAGAGTCAACCCGTCTGGGGTCTACTGCCGAAAGGGGAGAAATGTGACAGGCCTAGCCGGGAGAGAGACTTTTGGAGGGGACTGTATGCTAGCCTCTTGCCGATCGATCGTGGGCCCTGGCATTTGGGGGAACGGTGCTCTTTGTGAGCTGTATGCCTGGGGACCCTTGAGGCGTTATTACTGTGGATTCGGGTCCTGGTCCCCCAGGACACACAGACTCTGGGGACCCTGGATTTGCCATATTGGAATAGTGACTGATTCATACCGTTGGGACTCCTACTGTTAAATGCTAATGTCATCAATTCCAGCTACCTGTCTGTTGTCTGCTAAAATGTGTATTGTAAATAAGTCTCTAGTATGGGATCTAAGAATCATTAGATCCCCATTGTTGTTTGTGTTTAATTAACTCTGCTATTGTGATAATGTTGATTGGATTTTCTGAACTACAAGGCGGCCAGTCTGGCCTAAAGGTCATGTCTGAGTCATCTAGGCTGCCTAAAGGGATTAGTTAATTAGCTCATGTTAATTAGGTTAATTAGGTTACAGCTGTATTGTTAGAGTAATATGAGCAGGTCTGCACCTCCTCTTTTAGTATATAAAAGAGCCTGTATATTGCAATAAAAGATACTCCTGGTTGAACTTACATACAGCCTGCCTGGTGTTTGTTCTGAGCTATCACAACTGGATTAGAACGGCACATAGCTGTAGTTCTAATCCCGGAGCATTGGATGACCGAACAATCAGATGTTGCGATCTGCAATCTGATTCTATAGCCGCAGAGGAGTGTCAGGAGAGTGGAATTGAGCGAGCAAGGGGCTCGGTACAACTATAAACATCACTATCAGAGAATCATCAATATATCTCTTTGAAGGCAGTGTGATCTGGGATAGTGGACTATATAACGGGAAATATACTAGATGACTCTAGTTGTCTTTTTTTTTTCATTTTAGAACTCATCTGAGGTCATGCACAATCCTCTCCACATACCCCATGGGCGCCCTTCTCAGGAGCAGCATTTGGGGTCACAGGGTCAGCCTCCGTCCAATGGACAATACAGCCTCCTCTTATTACCAGTCAAATAGTGATGGCAGCGAGAAGATGGTGGGAGAGTTCATTTTATTTGAAATAAAGTTCCATTTTTTGTAGCTTTCAAGTTTAGTGCTGGAACTTCCAATAATACAAAAAAACAGGAGAATTTTAACAATTTGGGTCTTTACTGTTACCCTTTTCTCTTTTTTTATACACTAGCATATTAAAATATCATAAAGTTGTGTCAATCTGACAGATGCCACATGAACAACAGTTCTTATAGATGACAGGTAATGTTTTTTATTTTTTGCTTCTGATATGTTTGATGTTGTACTCAAACAACCTGACGGACCATCTCTTCATGGAGTAGATGAGATCCAACACCAATCACATCTGTAGAGCTCCCCAGTGGGCACATATTGGTGGTAGGTTTAGATTCCTGTAGTCTCTTTCACTTACTACTTTTCTTGATTTAGGCAGTAAAAAATCAACCAATACATTTTAGGTGTAGAATAATATTGTTTTACAGAATTTGAGTAAGGACTAGTTACTGGATGTCAGTTTGTATAAGGGGTCAAGAGCACAAGCCCCTAACCCCCCCCCCCCCCACACACACACACACACATACTCCAGTTCTGCTAGAACTCTCCTCCCACTGAGGCCAATCAAAATAAATGCAGCCACGCTTACCAGAGAATGTGTGACCCGCTAATAAGAGTGGTCAAATGCACTCAATTACAATATCCAGGCTGAAGTATAATGTTTAAGGAAAGAGAAAAATATCCTGGACGGCCGCACACCATAGAAGGCATCTTTATTGATATGAAGAAATAAAATCCAAATGCAGTCACCTCATGTACAGGGAGGAACAGGAAAGATAGCTAACATGTTTCACGCCCCATCATGGCGCTTATTCATAGCTCATGAGCTATGTAAACACACAGATCCTGGTTGCCTGAGGGGAGAAGAGACTGATCGTGTGTTCAAACTGGGTATGAACACCAATCTATCTCGTCCCCTAGCAAGTCCAATCCCCCCTTCAGTTAGAACACATAGCAGGGAACACAATTAACCCCTTGATCGCCCCCTAGTGTTAACCTCTTCACTGCCAGTGACATTTTTACAGTAATCAATGCATAATGTCCCAGTCATGATAAAAATCGCTGCCATTACTAATATATATCATATTTATTGCTATAAATCTCTCCCCTATTTTGTAGACGCTATAACTTTTGCGCAATTCAATCAATATACGCTTATTGCAATTTTGATTACCAAAAATATGTAGAAGAATACATATCAGCCTAAACTGAGAAAAAAATTGCTTTTTAAAAAGAAAATGGGGATATTTATTATAGCAAAAAGTACAAACTATTGTGTTTTTTTCAAAATTGTCGCTCTTTTATTGTTTATAACGCAAAAAATAAAAACCACAGAGATGATCAAATACCACCAAAAGAAAGCTATATTTGTGGGAAAAAAAGGACGTCAATTTTGTTTGGGTGCAACGTCGCACGACTGCGCAATAGTCAGTTAAATAGATGCAGTGCCGAATCGCAAAAAATGGCCCGGTCATTCAGCAGCCAAATCTTCCGGGGCTGAAGTGGTTAAGGTTATATTCCTGGACACAGAGGGGTTTCTCCTACAACACCAGTCGCCGTAGGAATTTGAACAGTCGTGTCTGCGTGAAGGGAGGAAAGAATGAAAACATTCTTATTATCCCTCCACTTCACAACAAGCAAATTATTACTTCTCAAGCAGGCTCTCTCCCCCAGCCTAAGACGGGAATATTCAAGCCCCGGAGATTAGATCGCACGGTGCCACATGTGCCAATTTGATGATCAAACAAGTGACTAAAAAGTGTCACGCATGTGTAATAATTGTCCACGTACAAGTGGTACCCCTTTCCAAATAAGGGTGACACCAAGTCCCACACTATCTTGCCAGCGCTTCCTATGTAGTCAGGGCAGTTTGTCGGCTCTACGTGACTATCTTTGCCCTCATAAACCATAAAACTACATGTATAGCCTGTGGCCCTGTCACAGAGCTTATACATCTTGACCCCGTATCTGGCACGCTTGCTGGGAAGATACTGTTTGAATGACAAGCGGCCAGAAAACTTAATCAGGGACTCATCAACGCAGACAACTTGATGGGGAGTAAACAAGGCTGCAAAATGTTGGTTGAAGTGGTTTACGTGGGGCTGAATTTTTTAGAGCCGATCGTATTCACGGTCACCCAGAGGGCGACAGAGTTCATTGTCATTGAAGTGCATGAACCGCAAGATCTGCTCGTATCGTGCCCTGGTCATGGATGCAGAGAACACGGGCATATAGTGAATTGGGTCAGTGGACCAATATGACCGCAACTCACTCTTTCTGGTTATGCCCATGAGGAGGAATAGACCCAGGAAGGTCTTAAATTCGGAAACCATAATTGGTTTCCAATCTCTGGCAAGGGTCAGCTGGGGATTAGCAGCGATGAATTGACCAGCATACAAATTGCTTTGGTCCACAATAGATCTATAGAGATCTTCGGTGAAAAACAGCGAATAAAAATTAAGTGACGTAAAATCAACTGTTTACACCTGAATGCCGGGTTGGCCAGTGAATGGGGGAAGTACGGGTGCTGCAGAAGTGGTGGGTACCCAATTCGGATTGGCGAATGCAGCAGGAAGGGCACTATGGGCACGACGGGCCTGTGTTCGTCTTCTTCTTGGTGGCAGCGGGACACTACTTGTGCTTGCCACCTCACCAGCTTGAACTGCACTTATGGGACTCGCCACGTCACCAAGTGTTACTACAGTGATGGATGTACAACCAGGGTGTACTAGGCTGCTGGTGCTTGCCAGTTCTCCAGAAGGACGAGCGACACTAGTACTTCTCTGCTCCATACGAGAGCCCTGCGGTTCTTGCACCTCAATGACAGCAGAAGAAGTTCGGGGTCTGGTACGCCTGACCTTTGCAGGGACCACAACTCCGTCCTCAGAGATATCTGTCATGGAGCCGCTGTCCTCTACAGGATCGTATTCTGAGCCTGAATCTGACAGATGAGTGACTTCCTCTTCACTATCTGTCATGCTCAGAAACGTGTAGGCCTCTTCACTAGTGTACCTTCGATTTGACATTTTGGTCTCTAAATTTAGGGGTACACTAGTGAGACTCACAGGTAAAAGACTGTCAGCGACTGATTCAAGCGCTACTAAA